>OX459198.1:5642500-6842500 GCA_949775195.1 Diarsia dahlii
TCATATCTTTTGTGGGCCAATTTATATTTTCATCCATACAAGATACAAGCTCAAATCTTTGTTCCTTTAAATAAAGCAGTTCTCGTTGCCTGCTGCCATTTCAAATATCCAGTGTTATTTCTGTACTCAACACTCCAATCTATTTCGCCATCACTTTGTCTGTGTTAACACCAAAAGTCGAAGCAGATAGGAAGAAATGCGCTACCTAATACTATGACCAGAACTGGAGAGACCGCATAAATCGCTGAATGTATTTAGTTTTTGTTCTGCTGAGTTTTGCACTAACATTCACCAGCTTCTGTTGCCATTTCTCTAACAGTAGCTCCATCAGGTTCATCTTAACCGACATGAACAATATCGTCGGTAAACAACGGAGCAGCAACAAAGGGGTGCTCCTTCCGCATAAGTCCCATGTACAATTCAGTATAGTAACAAAATAAAACGTTTACCAATCCCGGCCAAATCGTTATAAAATGCTTACCTCGCCAAAAGGAATCGTCCCTGATTCTGTCACTTCTATAATTGCTTGAACGTACAGTAAAGTATAGAAAAATGTACTCAAAGTTTGATATAATATCTGAAAATAAAAGACATTTACATTAATATATACTTTGGCAAAAGCACATAAGTGACACATTAATTCATCAATATACATTGATCAAAGAAGTGAATGCATTGTAGATGGTTTCTAAAATTGGCAGCCTTAGTCATTTCACACATCTGTCGAAGAAAGACTATCCTATTTTGAATAAACGACCAGTTTTAGTAAAAAGCATAATCCTCAAGCCTTGATGTTCCATTTTCTGGGATTCAGGCCTCCCCTCTAGGTATAACATAGATTGAGCTGTAACCATGCTGACCCAGTGCGGGTTTGTAGAAGTTTAAATGGCACATCTCTTCCACTTTTTGGTTCTAAGACATTCGTTCGCCATTTTTGGACCTGCAATAAATTCAAAAGACACTTCTCAAAACGCTGTTTACCGAAAATTTAAATATCTTCTTAAAAATGTAGAACGCCTCCATTAAATTGACATATGCTTGGAAAAGCATTTTTAATTTCTCATCATATTTTTCTTTTTCTATCTCTAAGTAGACTTGACTATAGTACTCAACTTCAGCCATCCATGAAACTATTCCATCTCTTATCAAGACTATAATAGAAGCACCATACGCTATGATCATATAAAAAAAAAGCAAAGTGTATAAATATACCACCATTATTAAGTTGGGACTCACTGCCACATTAATAATAAAGCACACACTGTACCGAAATAAAGAGAACCAATTTCTAGTAGCAGCATTTTTGTATTGCATAAAATTTATTAATCTAAAAGCTTTTTGAATCTTCAAAATTAATCGGACCTGATCTCTTCTTTGAATAATATTAAGAATGTAAAATAAAACGTAAGGTAAAATCAAAACGACCACATGAATCTTAATAAAAAAGACCATGAAAGAACCGATTACTTCGTCATAGCTCGAAATGAGGTTTATAACATGGAAACATATAAACACAAGGATAGCAATAAGCGACACAACGTAATACGACGCACGATGGGGCCTAATGCAATTGTTCTTGATGGAGAAAAATGATAGGAACACCAGGTGCTGATAGCAACGGAAAGGTAGAAGCACATTTCGAAATCCTTTGTCCAAGTAATTATCGGTAATAGGGTTTATATTAATCTGAGTCTTCATATCAATTTAACAAGAACCGTTTCACTGTTTGTGGGAATATCTACTGAGGAACAGACTGCCGATGCCAGAAAATTCTAAAATTATTGTTTGTTTTCATTTTAATCAACTAAAAGGCTGTCATTTTCTTTGTCATGTGTCGAAGTTTAAACAGATAGCACACATAGTTGATAAGTGGTTGATAAATGAAGTAAAAACATTTATTTCCTTGCAGACTGTATAATTGGAGACCACGTGTAGTTCATCATCCGTATTGAATCAATTACAATTAGGCTGAGTTACATCACTCGAACATTCCTTGCTATAAATTTCGTCAAACCCGAGAAACTAATCTACATTATATAATATCGTAGAAAGGTACAATTTATTTGTAAGTTTGTATGAAGGGAGGGGGTAATTAATCTCCGGAACGAATTATCTAACTCTAAAATTTTTTGCACTACCTGAAAGCTGCATTATTCGTGGCTGCTATAGGCTATAAATTATATTTATGTCCTGTATATAAGGTCCCATTAAAATAGGTTCAGCATACAGCATTCAGCACACAGCATTCAGTACGCCTAAACAAAGATATCTAAACAGAAAAAGACACTAAATAAAGCGATTTTATTTTGACTTAAAATAATAAATTGCCGGCTCTCTAGAACAAACTCGTCCTGTATGAGTAGGTACTTAGATGCGTTTTTCTTATTATTTTTTTCACCATTGTCCTTAAATTAGTCGACCAAATTATTCTATTTGGTTTAGCAATGGACTACAATCTACGTTTCAGTATACAGTCGTATAAATCCTAAAATTAATGAAGTTAAATAAAAGCGACGCAGAATGAACTAAAAATAAATAAATCCTGTTAACAATCGTAGTAGATTAATGCCCTAAAGAGGATCCTCAATACATATATTTATTTATTTATTTATTTATTAAAACTTTATGCACAACAAAATCGTAAAAAGGCGGACTTAATGCCTTGGGCATTTTCTACCAGTCTACCTTAGGGTGATGCAGAGACAATACATAGTAGGTGCAAAACAGAAATGAAAAACATAATAGAAAAGGTATATAACTAAATTATAAGAATAAATACATACATATATACATACATAAAATATATAAAGTTTTGAAAGACAAGGAAAACTATAACAACTTAATTTTGAGACGAATCTGCCAACTTCTTGTGAATGTGTTCACGAGCTTTTATTTTGAAAATGAACCGACTGTTTACCGTCCTAATATTCTGAGGGAGGTCATTCCAAAGGAAAACCGCCTGGACAAAGAAGGAAGACTTTATAAAGCCAGAGCGATGAGAAGGACAACGTAGAAGGCGATTATTGGCAGAACGAAGAGTCTTGCTGTGCGCAGTGCATAAATATTGACAAAGAGAAGTCAGATAAGAAGGGGAAGTGGGCTTGTGAAGAAGAGAAAACAGGGTTGTCAAAGCTCTCAACGCTCTGCGCTGCCGTATAGGTAACCATTTCAGAAGCGATCGATGCTCTGACACATGATCATACTTGCGAAGATTGAAAACGAATCGAATACAGTTATTAAGAAGTCGGTCAAGTTTATTGAGGAGATCTGCATTCAGGTCATAGTAGCACATATCACCATAGTCAATAATATAATACATAAACAGGAATAGCTATTTAATTCCCTTTAGAGTTTTTTGACGAAAACACAGTATTTGCATTCTCCTTCGTGAGCCTTGCGACCTTGGAATATACACTAGAAATATGAGAAAAATCTGCAACACTTTTCAATGGATCGTTTTTTTTTACTGTCTCGTTGGTTAGTGACGTTTGATACGTACACGTAGGCATTTATTACTGCAGTTTTCGGCTCCTTAACACCGCCTACGGCTCGAGTGTTAATTCTCCTCTACTACAACAACAAAGTTTCCCAACTTACATCAAAACCATTATCAATTAAACAACCAATCAATATTTTTCTTAATTATATCAAACTGGAAAAAGACACTAAATTACGTAGACACTGCGGTACTATTGCAACATACAAAATGAAACACATACCTAATGCACACACACACGCAAAAACACACGCGTACCCACACACAATTGTTGGACTTCTCCAATGAAACTCACTTTGGTATCACACTGATAGCTTTATTCCACTCACTTTCTTATTCAACGGTTAACAACCAACTGACTCGAGCTAACGCGCCACACCGCCAACCGGCAAAACATTCTTACCGGATGTAGCGCGTGCGCGCCAACATCGGTCGGTAAAACATTATAACTGTAATACAATGTCAAATAATTCTATATATAGTTTAAATAATCATTTTGGCGTTACATAAAATTATAGGAATCAACTAAAGCATAAATTCTAATATACAGTCTATTTTAAATTAAATTGACGAAACGGAAACATATCAAAAGTAACGCCATCTTGTAATTCGTGGTTTAGGATGACAGTCATATTATTAACTTACAAAAATGACTGTCATCATAGACCTACACTAACAGAAAATACATGACATGCCAAAATTATTAATTATATCTTATTTATTTTTAACAGAACTCTAACATTCGGCCATCCGCATAACTTACGCGTCCTCGCGTATGTATACGAATAGCGTTATGTACATCAACCACGATTGTATATCTAAATCAAATATTATAGTCACAAATACAATTATCAAAGGATGGATGTCTTAATCTATCATTACTACAACTTTAATTATACAAAATAACTTTTTACTAGTATACAAGTCTAACATTCGGCCATCCACGTAATTTACGCGTCCTCGCGCAAATATCTGAATGGTTTTTATTTATAAGTATATGCAAGAGTATTCGAATCAATTATATATAACAACTACAACTGTAGTTATACCATACATACTATGTACTAGTGATACAAGTCGCTGCTACCTTGAAATCACAAGGGTGGTACAAGTCGCTACTACCTTGAAACCTCCAGAACTGTAATTTTAAATAATACTAGTGGCACAAGTCGCTACTACCTTGAAACCACTAGGGCGGTACAAGTCGCTACTACCTTGAAACCTCCAAAACTGTAATTTTAAATAATACTAGTGGCACAAGTCGCTACTACCTTGAAACCACTAGGGCGGTACAAGTCGCTACTACCTTGACACCACCATGACAATTTTATTCAAGAATCGTGTTTGACATAATTTCACCTCTACTATGAACGTTATATTAATTTCAGTCTCACAACCCTATAACTAATTACATTGCACTTTTATCTAATCAACTATATCACCCTCTTCATTAGCTGAAGATGAACTTGAGTCAGTTCTATTATAGTGGGCCCACGCTTTCATTTTATCTACGGCAATAACCGCCGAATATTTCCGATTTCCCTTTTGAGTGATCGGAGTGTCCTCAATGCGATACCGGTCATTACCTAAAACCTCAACTACTTTGTATGGGCCACGATATTTTGGAATTAACTTTCTGCTCTGCCCTGTAGCAGCAGTTTCACGCTCAACACTAACCAAGTCACCCACTTGAAAACGAACAGGTTTAGTAGACTTCTTGTCATAATATGTTTTCTGCTTCTCTTGATAAGCGGTGATATATTCATTAGTTTTTTCTCGTATTTCTTTAAGTTTATCTTCTGAATACGGTTCACCATTATCAATAGATGCTTTTACCCTACCTTCCGTCATTCCGATCAGGCTCGTACCAAAAAGGACTTGGGCTGGTGTCTTATCTATGCCTTTGTTAAATGTGTTATTCAGGCCCAACTGAATCTCGGGCACCTTAACATCCCATTTTCTTTCGTCCAAACCCACGCACTTAGCGGTCAGCGCTTCTAGTAAAGTACGGTTGTAGCGCTCGACTTGACCGTTAGCGCGTGGGGTTGCTACCGCGTTCAAAATGTGTCGGATACCTAGTCTTTCCATAAAACCGGTAAATTTACTACTTGTAAAGCAAGAGCCACGGTCAGATATAATCCTTTTTGGTAGCCCGAATATACTAAAATAGTCTAGCATTTTCTCAATAACTATTGTAGACTTAGTACTGCGAACCGGTTTTAGAACGATAAATTTTGTGTACGCATCTATAATGACTAGCAAGTGTGTGTTTCCCTTTGAACTCTTAACAAAAGGGCCAACATGGTCAATATGAACCGTGACAAAAGGTTTTTCATCTTTTGGTATAGGATGTAACGGTGGCCTTTTCTTTGATGACGACTTTGAGTAAGAACATTCAAGGCATGATTCTACATACTTTTTAACAAAGCGTCTCATTTTAGCGAACCAATAAGATTCTTTAACTTTACTCAAAGTCTTATCAACTCCAAAGTGACCCAAATCATCATGGCACTGTTTGAGTATTTGCCATCGTACACCCTTAGGGACTACCCATCTATCACCGTCAGAAGTTTTCCTATATAATTTACTATTGCGTACAGTATAATTATTTTTAATCTCAATGACATCATCGGCTTGGGGATCATTTAGAACCGAAATTTTCCTTTGGATCTCTGAATCCGCCAGTTGAACGGTACCCAACCAATCTGATTCACCAACTACCATCACCAGACAGTCGGCACTGGCACTATTAGCATGAATATTGTTAGGTGGTGGATTTCGACTTAATGCGTCCACGTGAGCCATCGAGGACCCCGGTTTATATTCTACAGTAAAATTAAATTCTTGCATAGCAATCCACCACCTAGCGACACGTGGTATTAAATCGCGCTTAAGGAAAGTTGCTCTTAACGAATTGCAGTCGGTTATTACTTTAAACTCAACGCCAATAAGATATACGCGAAACCGCTGAAGCGATGCCACGACGGCAAGAGTTTCTAGTTCATATGCCGTCATATGCTGTTCCTCGGAAGTCGTTTGTCGGCTGAAGTACGCTACCGGTTTCAATAATTTATTGTCATCACGCTGCATAAGCATTCCGGCTATACCTATTTTACAAGCGTCTGTGTGCAGTTCAGTTGACGCATTAGGGTCATATAACGTTAAAATTGGTTTTTTCATTAATTCGGACTTTAGTTCATGAAAAGCTTTACTTTGTTCTTGGCCCCAAGCCCACGTGGCCGTTTTCTTTAAAAGACTAGTAAGCGGTTTGGCTATCATAGCGAAATTTTTGACAAACCGACGGAAGAAACTACACAGTCCAATAAATTGCCTAACCGTGTGCTGATTAACTGGTTGAGGAAAATCTCTAAGCGATTCAATTTTTCGAGTTCCCGGCCTAATACCCTCTGCACTTAATTCAAACCCTAAATAATCGACTGTCGTCTTAAAGAAGCAACACTTCGACAGTTTAAGGGTTAAGTTGGCTTGTTTTATCAAACACAGTACCTTTTCTAACCGGTCAAAACCCTCGTCAAGCGTTACTGAAGGCACAATTATATCGTCCATATAAGCGGATGCGATCCTCTTAGTATTGACATTTTGTTCTTCTCGCGACGGGAACCCTCGGTTATTATTTAAAACTAAGTGCATTGTACGCATAAACGTCGATGGTGCATTAACAAGCCCAAAGGGCATTCTATTGAATTCATATTGCCCTTCGGGCGTTACAAATGAAGTTTTATGACGATCAGTTTCAGAAATCGAAATTTGATAATAACCGGACGCGAGGTCCAGAGTAGTATAAAAGTTATATCCCGCAAGGTCATCGAGTTGGTCGTCTATTCTAGGCAGTGGGTAATTTTCTTTTATGGTCTTACGATTCAACGCTCTGAAGTCAATGCACAATCGAGTTTCACCGGACTTCTTTTTAACGAGTACTATAGGGCTTGCATAGCAGGAGGTAGACGGACGAACAATACCGCACTCCAGTAACTCTTGTATCATTTCTCGTACTTTGGTACGTTCTGTTATCGGAAGCCTATAGGGCCTGTACACCACAGGCTCGTCGTCTTTCAAATTTATGGACATTTCTGTAAGCTCAGTTTTACCCAACTCTTTTAAGCTAAACGCAAAGCATTCCCTATATTTATTTAACAGCTCTACAAGTTGTTTACGTTTATCTTCGGCAAGGGTCGTATCGCTAACTATATCGTCTTCGTTTATTGACCGTAAAGGCTCACTATGCTCTACATTAGAAACATTAGCAACATTATTTGTTAAAACTTCCTCTTCTGCTTTTAGTCCCCTAGCTATCACAATATCCTTTCTTAAAAGGAAGGGTTGGCCGGACTTGCCTTTTATGAAGACAACTCCTTGCCCATCTACACAAGTGAATAGCCCTTGCACCAGATGGTGTTCGCGGCCTAACTGATAGCGATTATTTCCGGGAATATACACATCTCCATTATAACCCGTGTTAGTGTGAACGTATACAGGAGTCAACCCATTTATCATAGTATCTATGGTACCGAAGAGTTTAATCTTATTGCACGCCGATTCATCGATATCGCTACTAGAAAAACATAAATTTGCACTATCTTTCTCTACAATAACATGAGGTTGTTCTGTATACGTCTGACCTATAATAAGAGGTACTCGCATTACCTCGTTAGGAACAATAAGAATTTCGACAGTTGCGACTACCCCGTCAACGACAACTGATGCAATACATTTTCCTAATGGTCGAACTGTAGCCTCTCCAAAGCCTTTAAGCACGGGCAAATTTTGACTAGGAACCCAATCAACAGATATTTCTTTAGCGCAAGCTAAGCTCATCATAGTAGCAGAGCTACCGAAATCAATAAAGGAATTGACTGGATGGTTGTTAACGAAACCTTGTTTATAATACTTAGAAGAGTCACTGTCGGAACTGACTACGCACATTACTGATTTCGCTGGTTTGCTATTGGTTGAAGCAGATGTAACAGGCAGATTGCATCCCTCTACGGTATGACCAAATTTAAGACAACGTGTGCACTTTACCTGTGGTTTAGTGCATTGTGACTTATAGTGTCCTTCTTGTAAACAGTTATAACATTTAATTATGCGGTTTTTATTGTCCCCCTTTTCTGTACTTTCCGTATTCTTATTAAAAACCCTGGTCTTCTTTTTATCATTCTGGTAACCGTTAGTTTTAACAGCCTTTAGATATGGTAACAGTTTATCCGGAGTATCAAAGCAAGCGGCTTCAGCCCCGAGTCTTACACTACGGTCATCAATCCCGTGAACAATGCAATCTACCGCGCGTTTGCCTTCGATACTACATCGGTTGAGTAACACAACTTTCTCATAAAAGTATTCTTCAAGAGGATCGTTAAACTTAGCGCGTTTGAATAACATCATTTGGAGTAAACAACCATAATTTTCATTACTAGGGAACGCTAACTTCAGTTTCTCTTGCCATTCATTCCAACTAAATAAAACGGTTGGCAAGCCCTCGTACCATTTTTGAGCAATCCCCTGTAACTTTTGTAAGGCAAAATGGGCTGTTTGTTGATCTGACCAATTATATATTACAGCACATTCGTTTACTTTATGCAACCACATATCAATCGTCTGTTGTTTGCGTTCTGGGTTGAATTCAGGAATGGTGTTATGATTAGATAGTTTTTCTAAGCTGTTATTCTTATTACCTACGGCCTGCAATGCCTGGACAAGCTGTGAGACTGAAACCGCGTCATTCGGAGCAGGGACTAAATTAGTTGGTTTGGACTCACCGCACTCTTCAGGGTTCCAGTTCAGAGATCTGCGACTGCGCCGACCGCAGCTGCGACTGCGACCACGATTGTGACCGCGACTGCGCCGGCTGTTTCTGCGACTGCGATTGCGACTGCGATTGCGACTGCGACTGCGACTGCGACTGCGATTGCGACTGCAATTGCGACTGCGATCGCGACAGCAATCGCGGCTGCGATTGCGACCGCAATCGCGACTGCGATTGCGACTGCGACTGCGACTGGTACGTCTGCGACTGCACTTGCGTTGGCTAACACGCCCACTAGTACGCACTACCGAACCACTACGCCTGTTATTGCCGCTACGATCGCAACGGCGACTGGTACGTCTGCGATAGCACTCGCGTTGGCTGGCACGCCCACTAGTACGCACTACCGAATCACTACGCCTGTTACTGCCGCTACGATTGCGACTGGTACGCCTGCGATTGCACTCGCGTTGGCTGGCACGCCCACTAGTACGCACTACCGAATCACTACGCCTGTTACTGCCGCTACGATTGCGACTGGTACGCCTGCGATTGCACTCGCGTTGGCTGGCACGCCCACTAGTACGCACTACCGAATCACTACGCCTGTTACTGCGACTGCGATCACGACTGTGCCCGCATTGGCTGGCACGCCCGCTAGTGCGCTGGCTATGTCTGCGTCGGCTGCGACTGCACCTGAGTTGGCAGGCACGCCCACTTGGTAGCACTGGTGATTCTGGTCTGCTGCAGTTTTCTTCATCGATATGTTGTTTATTGTGGACCAGCATTTGCCTATCCACCACTACAGAATGCCGGGTTTCTTCAGAACTTGGCGTTCGCAAGCAGCGTTCACCGTACGGATTCATTTTATAACGGTTTTTTTTTTTTTTTTTTTTTGTTTCTTTTTCGTAGGCCTGGATATAGTCGGCTGGTATAACCAACTAACTATATCCCACTTCTGAAATGTTGGACTTCTCCAATGAAACTCACTTTGGTATCACACTGATAGCTTTATTCCACTCACTTTCTTATTCAACGGTTAACAACCAACTGACTCGAGCTAACGCGCCACACCGCCAACCGGCAAAACATTCTTACCGGATGTAGCGCGTGCGCGCCAACATCGGTCGGTAAAACATTATAACTGTAATACAATGTCAAATAATTCTATATATAGTTTAAATAATCATTTTGGCGTTACATAAAATTATAGGAATCAACTAAAGCATAAATTCTAATATACAGTCTATTTTAAATTAAATTGACGAAACGGAAACATATCAAAAGTAACGCCATCTTGTAATTCGTGGTTTAGGATGACAGTCATATTATTAACTTACAAAAATGACTGTCATCATAGACCTACACTAACAGAAAATACATGACATGCCAAAATTATTAATTATATCTTATTTATTTTTAACAGAACTCTAACACAATCAAAATGTACTAAGTTATCTTCTTTAATAACCTAGAACGTGTCGAGCACACATGTTTACTACTAACAACATGCGTTTCGACACGTGCTCCTTTGATAAGTTTCCCTCACCTTATAACCTAGTGATTATAATGTAATAAGATTATTTCTCAATTACCTATCTACTATAAGTTTTTAAACTGACATGGTCACTGACACTACCTACTATTAATATCATAAACGGGATATTTACCATGTTTGATTTTTGTTTCGAGTTCCCGATATTTCGGCGCTGTTACAAGCACCATGATCACGGATAAACTGAAGTCATTGCGGGTTGATGTTTATGAGCAGACAAAACGGTCTACCCTCTTTCTTGTTCGTTTTTTGCGTTCGGTACCACTACCATTGTCACTCACTACACGATTCTGTTCCCGACACACAAAACTCACTGTGTCCACTCGCGAACTTTTTTCGGCACTTTTTCGGTTTTTACACAGTTTAACCACTGGATTCCAGGCTCTCGACAGTTGAAACCCATCCTCCCGGTTAAAGTTTCATATTTGGTAATTTCAATGGCCTCTCTGACCAGACGAGGTATATAGTGGCGTTCTGTCGAGATGACTTGAGGGTTATGCAACTCAATCCAGTGGTTTGATCCCGATTCCAGCAGATGTTCAGCTATGGCCGATTTTTGGGTGTCGTTATTTTTCACCGCCCTAATATGTTCGGATATGCGACAAGCCACCGTACGCTTTGTCTGACCGATATAGGACTTGCCGCAACTACGAAACAAAAATCAAACATGGTAAATATCCCGTTTATGATATTAATAGTAGTACCTATCTACTGTTTATTTATAAGTTCTTCTTTACATTTACTTTTCGTGGAAAATAAAAATCTTTAGAGATTATCGTAAAAGTAATAACTCAGAATATTTGTGGTATTCTATAAATAATCAAATGATCCTAGCTCGGTAAGATCACAGTTTGGATTAAATATGTTTTCTGAGAAATAGTAGTTGATGATCTTTTCTGAAAAGGTTATGGAAATAATGTCTTAAGTATGTATTCGTCTAAAGGCACATTTTGGGCACCATTCGTGTCAATTTTGACCTATTTTGAAAAGAGGATCATGTTACGACCAAAAGTTGTCATGTAGTCTAAAACCGGCACAGACTGATCACACAGGCATTCACAGAGACTAATTGAAATCCTGCTTGCTTGATTAGAGGCACACTGTAGATAGGACATAGAAGGCACAAATTTTACAATGCTTAAAGTTCAGAACTGAAAAGTTGTGTGGTAATCGGTTATCGCGTTGTGGACATGACGTGATGCGAGGGAATTACGAAAAAAAAATAAATAAATTTAGTGAGGAAAATGATGAGTATGAATGTAGATGGTTGTATGAGTAGAGGTAGAACAAAAAACGATGGTTGGACTGTTTGTTAGTTGATAAATGGTTAGTAAGAAGACGACTGCTGAGATTAACAGATCTACAAATGACAGGATCAACGGGTCCTGTCATTTGTAGATCTGGACAGTGAGGAGTGCGAAAATCCGCTACCCAGTAAATGCGTGGTGGAGGACAGATAGGCAGTCAGTGCTTCTGATTAGACTGGAAGTTAATATAGCTAGGGAAAAGTCTCAGGAGGCAATGATAATCCCAAATTCTAAGTGAAACTGAATGGGCCTTCTGTGTAGAAAGCAAGCTCGTTTTCTCTGCGTGGTGATTTGGGGCTAGATTAAAGGGGTCCGTGAGGTTGTGTGAATGTCTTGGGATGAATTAGTTAGTGCTGGCGTACTATTAATTAGTGAATCATTTGATTTAATTTAGAGTACTGGAGCACGTGTGGACTTTGAAAGATCGTGTCGTGTTTCTTAATTATTTACGTTTTTCTAAGATAAACACCGCACGTGTTTCGCGTGACAATCGATAAACTAGCATAAAAGCTGAATTTTTTTATGAATTTAATCAGCTCTGTTTCGAAGAGAGCTTATTCCTTTCCCAAGCCTCGCATTCGCTTGGACCTAGCCTCCTTTTTAAGTTTGTTAGCCCATAGATGTGAAGGGTCCGCTTTGGCGGGCCTCTCAATATATGGAAGGTGCTGAGTAACCGGGATGATAGTTGAAAAGCAGAAATAAAATTCGGAGTTAGGTGTAAACTATATACATGAGAATTTATGTACAATTTACAAACTTTACAATGATGTTGGAAAATATTTTTATAACATGAAATCAATAAAACAAAATATATTAAAACATGAAAAATGTTTGACAGCCCGTGTCCGAAACCATCATTATTTTTATTTAGAGAATAGAGCGCCGCATCACCGGCCAGTGACATACGCACGTCGCCTCCTTGGTCACGGCCTCGCGGCGCTCATAGTAGAGGTTTAGGCACTACCACAGAACATAAAAAACACGTTCTGTTCCGTGGGCACTACAGATGTCACACAATAGAAGAGAATAGATACTGAAGAATGTCATCGAGGAGCATAACTCTACTTTAAATACTAGGCTTTCAGCGACTAATGCTATTTATTGCATGTTTCACACTTTCACAGTGATAAAAAATAAAATAAAAATATTTTCCTAACCAAAAAGTAAATAAGAACCTAAGTTTGTTTTTCTTCATTTAAAATCTTTTGAGAATCCGAATGCCAGCAGCCAGCTTAAACTATGATTACTTGTAAGTTATCAAACCATGTGTGGACAGTCGCTTGTCTTATGATGAGGATATGTCTTATCGGCAGTATTCGGCACGTGTCCAAACTGAATACCCAATTATCTGAATAATTAGCATACAATACTGTGCCCTTATAACCCGTCTAAATCATGGTCATGACATTGACATTATGCATTTGAATTGAAATGGGTACTTTCATTCAGGAAATTCGGCCGGCCTATCACTAGAAAGCCGTTATACCACAAATGGTCAGTTTTTACTTTTTAATTCAGTTTCAATTGTGTTCTAAATAGGGTATTTCACCAAAAAAATCTAATTAGTCCGTCTGTTAGATTATCTAAAAATATTGGACACGTGTTTTTTGTTTTCTCAAATTAATAAAAATTGTCGAAAATGAAACGTGTCAAAGATCACGAGTGGGGGGTGTTGACGTCACTCTGTGAGTAAAAAAGTACTAACCTTGTGACGTCACATGACTTTGCACGAGTTTTCGAAGCACTGTATCGTCTTCATCTTTTGTTTACGTGAAAAAAGAAAAAATACGTGTCTATTATTTTTTGGAAATCTATCTGACGGACTAATTAGATTTTTTTGGTGAAATACCCTATTCTCTATCTTTCTAAAACATTTTTAGAATACTATGAATAGTTCCAGCGATATAAAACTTTTCAGGCCGTTTAATATTAGAATTTATGATGATTTCAACTCTGTAAAGCGTCTAATCCGCACTTCATCGCTAAATATACGTTAAAATACCTTAACTGCCTAATTTGACGTTTTTTTTTTACTTAACTACAGATAAGTTATCTGTTTTTTTAGAAATAATATTTCGCGCATTTTTCACCATTATCTCGAAAACTACTTTTTGCACTTATCGGCTTTCTAGTGATAGGACGGTAGAATTATTAATATTTATCGCATCGTTTGAGGCCGGAAATTACCCTTAGGGGATTTTGGAACTATTGAGAAGATAAATGGTTTTCCTCTCATAGAGAGAAGGCCTGTGCCTCAGGAGTTGAAACAGTTAAGGTTAATTATAAATAAATAAATACTTAACCCAACCTATCTGCCCAAGACATGCACCTCTGAATTTTCGGATTCATGTGCGTATTTTCTAAATTATCGTTTACTTCGGTGAAGTTAAACATCGTGAAGAAACCACCAAGCCTGCGAGATATTGCACAAGCCCAACGGCCTGTAAACCCAAGTCAGAGGCCCATGGGTGGTATAAAAACTCTGAAACCAAGTTAGGCACTGAATACACAAGAAAGAAGAAGAAAAATAAGAAAACTGTTACAATAAACTAACTCCTAAAAATGAATATGCAAATCATCGTCTTACGTCGTTATTGCACAAAACCTTTTTCTTATGAAAAATCTATTACGTTATTAGGTATGCACCTACCTATAAACCGTATTGACCTTTTGGCTAAAACAATGATGCATTACTACATCGATAAATTAATTAAATGTCTGTCAAAGGTATCTTGTAACACGTATTTGTGTGTTAATGTGCGTCGTAACCTAATCATGGTGATGATTATTTATTTCGACTTGGTCATGACAACTCATTATTTTATATTTATACTACTACTGGACTACTAAGGAATTTTCATCTTTATGTAGGTTTTTTTTTTGGACAAGCAGCCACACTATTTCCAGACCGCTGTTAACTCCTGAAACCAGCCAGAACCAACAGTGGTGACCACCAGAAAAGCGCCGCGACAATGAAGGTTGACGAAGACCCAGAAAAGCAATTTAACTCTCTTGGATTCTGGAACGAATTAACAGAAAAAAATAACGGAGGAGTAGGAAAAACATACCTAATTTCCTCTTTCCTTTTTATCCTTAGATGTGTGATTCTCGGAGCAATGACCGCTGAATCCACATTCTATAATATGTAGATAAATATTGTAGGATGTGGTAGGAACCTTGTGAGCGAAGTTAAGACTCTTGATTTCTGTATCATGCTCGGGTTGCATGATACAGAAATGACATGCACCACCTACTACGATCCTTATGGCTCCTCTTCACGATCGGCCATGATGGGCGATTACACGCGAGCACGATCGTGTAGAGGGGCTACTCGCCTGTAGTCGCCCATCATCGTCGTTGATCGTCGTCGTGATCGTGGCGAACGGTAACTTTTCGGTTTTTCGGGCACACATCAAAGGGAATCGCTTGTAATAGGGTATTTCACCAAAAAAATCGAATTAGTCCGTCAGATAGATTTTCAATAAATAATGGACACGTATTTTTTCTTTTTTCACGTAAACAAAATATGAAGACGATACAGTGCTTCGAAAAGTCGTGTGACGTCATAAGGATAGTACTTTTTTACCCACTAAGTGACGCCAAAAACCCCTACTTTGATTTTCTCTTGACACATTTTATTTTCGTCAATTTTTATTATATTGATAAAACAAAAAACACGTATCCAATATTTTTCGATAATCTAACAGACGGACTAATTAAATTTTTTTGGTGAAATACCCTATTGCGAGCGCGTGCCCACACGATCGCCGATCATTCATTCACCAGAGGACAGCGAGTCGTGCGTACGTCGCGTCGTTTTTAAGTTTCAAGCTTCTATAACTATCCCCAGTAGCCAAAAATCTCAAAGTTATAGCAAGACGGATTTTAACTGGTATAGAATCCCTCCAAGTATTGTCTTGTTTTGCAACTAATGGGGATATATTATTTTTTTCAACTAAATAATTGAAATCGCTTAGCGACATGCGAAGAAAGTTTTCAAATTCCCCTGAAGGTTCCGCCAATAGCTCAGAGAGCTGATTATCCATTGAATGTCTGAAATAGATATTTAAAGTAAGAACTGGGCAGTAGGATCACCTATTAAGTTGTATAGGTATATTTACTTTGTTCTATTACGATGAATGCTCAAACACCACCATCTTCTCTTCTTCCATTTTTTTTTCGCAACTTTTCGTTCAACCACATTGATAAAATGATTGTATACAGAAATTAAATTAATGGTAACTGCAGCTATAACCTCCACGTCCATCTTGAATGCTTGCCGCTTAATTAATGATCACCGACGATCGTGTGGATGCTTGCACGATGATGATGGCGATTACCTTGCCGATTATAGACGATCAACGAGTGTCGATCATGGCCGATCGTGAAGAGGAGCCATTACGTACTCTTTGTGCTTGCCACGTTCATACATCTCATGTCTGTACGCACGCCGATTGCGAGTATTACCTACGCATCTGTCTTTTCTGAAGAACCTCACCAATAAGGTCAATGTTAATCTAAATCTAAAGTCATTTGTGTAACAAGATTTCAGTCTTTCAAAATAACCGCCATTTACCGCTTATTTGTGTTTAAGCTGCGGAAAAATAGAGGTGCAACAAACTCCTATCTTTGTAATCGTAATTATTAGCCACTTAAATTGACTTTTCAGAATAGTATGAGATTTTATATCAATAATATTTAAAAATATGATTCGTATAACACGTTTCAAGTGCTGCTCACCTCGCTTAAACAAAAGACAGGAAGACGAACAGTGAATAGCACACACATTTTTTTTCGCACACACTATATTTTCATACACTTAATTACACAATAAATAAAGTTTATTATTCAATACCAATTACAATAAGATTCCTGTTTCTTACAAAGACATAGGTTTAAATGAATCATCGCCATAGAGTTACGTTTAAGCGTATATTGATTTTGCAATATTTCCTAACAAAGGGTGCATCTCGATACCGAACGATTTTCACCTATTTTCCTAGCTTACATTCAAAGATAGACATTAGACTGACTTCGAATAAACTTCATAAATAGCACAGGCTATGTTTGAATGAGAGAGAGACATCTCTGAGGGATCTTATTCAGGTGATCTGATATAGAACCAGACTTGTCGACAAAGCTCACAGAATAACCTACTAACACTTAAAACCTTTATTTTACAAGTGAGCTTAAGTTAAAAGGTAACAATTGAATAGGCAGACAACGTTTTATCCTACTAATATTATAAATGCGAAAGTTTTTGAGGATGGATGGATGGATGGATGGATGGATGGATGTATGGATGTTTGTTGCTCTTTCACGCGAGAACGGCTGATCGGATCTGGATGAAATTTGGCACAGTGGTAGATTATAGTCTGGAATAACACATGGGCTATAAATTATCCCCATAATAACTTAAGGGGGTGAGCAGTATTGCATTATCCATAATCCTCAACTGTTTTACAGCTTGATACTGGAAATACGAAATAACGCAAGGGACATCGAGCGTGCTGTGCAATTTTTCACTTTAAGCACCTGGTGCGAGCGTTGCAAATCCAAGAGAAAGCTGAAGTCCCTTACGTCATTTCAAATTTCCGGTATCGTACACAATCGAACTGTCAACTGTCATACTATATTAAAACAGAAGGTCTATTTCAAACTGTTTGTCACTGGTGTACGTAGCCTAACGGTACAGAGACTTACCTGTAAACAAAGGTACGCAAGTTCAAATCACAGTCAGTATTCACTTTTTGTGATTTTTTATAAGATTTCCAAAAAGAAACGTGTTCGCGAGTTCGATTCCCAATCGGTTTTCACTTTTTGTAAGTTCCACGTATTTGTTTTCATTTCGATGCTATATGATTTTCAAATCAATTCAGAGTAAATTTATATAATCTACTTTTAATTGTAAATACAATATTATAAATCTGTAGACGTAGATTTTCTGTATATTGAACATAATTATTTAGAAAAAATAATGTTTTCTCTTGTTGTGTCTGTGTGTCTTGGGTGTATAGTTTATTATAGTATTATCACGTGTACATTTTAAAACTAATAAGATTAGGGTTTTAGTTTTTGTGTCATTGGAATTGGTGCTCTCTATCAAAAGATATACGAATTTAAGGTATTTAAGAAAACTTATCATCATTTAGAAACATACATGCAACGACATCTATTGCATCAAAACGGTACTAATTAATAAGTGTGTTCACAAGATAACTTTTAAATCGTATTTTTCAAACGGTTACGATAACAAAATGTACCCTTGATTAGTTTAAATGACGCTGCTTTGAAAATCTACATAGGGTTTTTTTTGGAGGGTGGGAAATCATCATTTGACTCCTCCCGCTCTGGGCAGAGCGGTAGGGAATGTTAGACTTCTACTGACTAAAAACCACCCATGTTCCTTTTTTGCCTTTTGTGCTGTGGCCGCGATATTTCTTTCGAACAACCCGTAGCCCCGACAAGCGGCGGCCCTTGCGGGCCTCAACCATATTGCTGACATCTCTTTGAGGCGCGCGTGGAACCGAACGCGCCGTCGACACGGCCTGTCGTCGTCTTACGACGGGCGGACGGCGAGCTAGCCCACTACTTACCGTCCACACCTACGGTGGCCGGAAGCCATCACGTGACCCCCGACGCCCAGAGCGTCTCCTATTGCGGCTGGGACGAGAGGTTCTCTCTCTCACCACGCCACCTCCTTCGCTAGCATCACTGCTTCGCCGAAGGAGGCGACGGCGTCCCATTCCCTCTCGCCCCGCAACATGGCTTGAACCAGGGCCGGACGCGAGAGGTCGCCGCCGCCGATCGTCGCTAAGAGAACACGACGGGGCTCAACCCAAGTGGGGCTCCGCCCAAGCAAGGCAGACCTCCACGGTGTGCTCCACCGTGTCCTCCGGCTGATCCTTGCAATAGTAGCATTTGGGCGTTTCCTTCCGCCTGATTCGGTGCAGGTGCCTCCCGAATCCCAAAACAACCGTGTCCGGTGAGGACCTGCGCCAGACGAAAGGTGAGGGCGCCGTGGCGCCTCTCAAGCCACTCCTCAAAGAGGAGACTTACCACCACTGTGCCCTGCACGGGGTTGCGACAGTCGCTCTCTCCATGTCGCCATGAAATCACACCAGTGGGGTCTGTCCGCCATGCGGCAATATACGGCGGCAGCGGAGTTATCCCCCAGTGTAGTGCCTCCGAGCACCATTCATGCAGGAAACTACATAGCCTAAACCCTATAGTGTGTGTTTGCTTCCAATGCATTAAATTTTGGCAGTTTAACTTCGTCTTCGACAGATGGCATTGTTCATTTGACACCATTTTCAGAATTGCGGTGTTAATATTTGTCGTGAATAGTCAACAAATACAAATTGACAGTTACACAGTAAGAAAAACAGCTGTAAAAACTTTAAAATAAAAACCTAATTAAAATTAGATAAGACCCGCGACGTAAATATATTTGTTCAGTGTGGAAATCGAATACAGGACATGCAGCGCCACAGTCAAACGCCGAGGCACTGCGCCAACCGTGCCGTCTTATCGGCTGTGGCTGCCTTGGGCATTGCCGCAACTTTGCTTAACAATGGCCAGATTGCACTTTCCGTTTACAAATTGCCGTCGAATCTTACCCCAACTTGCAACATCACCAAAAATCTGCGATTGGCCATGGAACAGATGTCTTTGCAAATAAACTGCTTTAAACAGGAGAGAGTCGCCTGGAATTAGATGTAGATGCGAAAATTCCACTTTCCGAAGAGTTTTCCCATCCAGTGCCAACAGAAGATCCCCAAAGAGTTAGGCAGTGGTGTACCTAATCGTAAACCCACATTTTGCCAGTAATGTTCAAGCGCCATGGAATAGGGGGCGTTTGATGTCTATAGATATAATATTGCCATCGACCTGGCACGAAAACCACGCTCCGTGGCCTCTACTGCGAAAACACTTTGCAATCAAACCCCGGACCTCATCCTCAGTAGTTGCACTTGAGACCACTCGATCAACGAGACAGTCACACATCAAAATTTCCACGTGAACGAAGTCGCGGGTATCAGCTAGTATACCATAAAGAAATTATAATGGGTATAGGACCCTATTTACTATAATTATTTTCAACTTCGATCTCAGGGCCAAGTCGAGTGACGAGTCTAGCTAGACCTCTGACTTTTCGGATTCATGTCCGAAAAATCATATTTGGATGATAAGTCACTTGCTTCGGTGACGGAAAACATCCCGAGGAAACCAGTATGTTTGAAAGATTTTTCTAGGCGGCATCAAAGTCTGACACTGATATATAAATAAACTAACTTCACCACACTAAAAAAAGAACTTAAAACCGAAGTTGTGAAAATAATAATTTTTTTTTGGAAGCGTTTTTGTATTGGGTTTTACTGAACACTCAAAGGTTGCATTCTTAAATTTCGTTCATGGTTTTTGCTAACAAGTACGGAACACTATGTCCAAGTACAATAACTCAGACTTAGCCAATTTAAATTAATTAAATTACGAGTATAATTGAGATATGAGCATCAGGCGACTGTCGTCTCATGCAATAAATTGGATAAACACTTTCATTACAAACTGCTTGATAAGATTTAAGTGGCTATTTGTAGTGTTTTAGTTCATTCACTTGTTGAGGTTTGTCTGGCTCATGTATTTCATTATCTGTCGAACGTATTTTATTATCTGTCAAGTTCTCCTTGAAGTATGAATATTGGCTACGCATTGTTTCTGAACATTGTTTATGAAATTAGTTTTTTTTTTTCTAATTGTGTCGAGTTTCGCGAGGAGTTCGTGGCTAGATATAACAGCCGCTACACTAGACTACTTAACTAGAGTTATATTTCGATATTTATCATGATCATCATCAGCCTCAACCAGTCCACTGCGGCCATCAATGCCTCTTCTATCGCTCGATTTTCAATAACTATCATTCAGTTACTAAGTTACTCCGAAGATCGTCACCAGCACCATCCCTGTGATTGTCCGACCTTACGCTTGGCGATTCACGACCTCCACTGAAGAACACGCCTACTTCAACGCTCATCGGTTCTATGGGAATATTTACACATCAGCTTATTTTTTATATTTTTTTTTATATTTGGAAAGCTTACAGACTAATAACTATAATTATAACAATCATATATATATCTAAATTGCTAATAACAAGCTTCCACAGATAACTTCAAAATTATAAACCTCCTCATAGTTACTTCCGAAAATTACAATATAAAACTACCAACTTTCAACACAACAAAAAAACAAACAAACTTGATACTGCAGTACAATAAAAGTATTGATTAACTAGCTGATACCCGCGACTTCGTTCACGTGGAAATTTTGATGTGTGACTGTCTCGTTGATCGAGTGGACTCAAGTGCAACTACTGAGGATGAGGTCCGGGGTTTGATTGCAAAGTGTTTTCGCAGTAGAGGCCACGGAGCGTGGTTTTCGTGCCAGGTCGATGGCAATATTATATCTATAGACATCAAACGCCCCCTATTCCATGGCGCTTGAACATTACTGGCAAAATGTGGGTTTACGATTAGGTACACCACTGCCTAACTCTTTGGGGATCTTCTGTTGGCACTGGATGGGAAAACTCTTCGGAAAGTGGAATTTTCGCATCTACATCTAATTCCAGGCGACTCTCTCCTGTTTAAAGCAGTTTATTTGCAAAGACATCTGTTCCATGGCCAATCGCAGATTTTTGGTGATGTTGCAAGTTGGGGTAAGATTCGACGGCAATTTGTAAACGGAAAGTGCAATCTGGCCATTGTTAAGCAAAGTTGCGGCAATGCCCAAGGCAGCCACAGCCGATAAGACGGCACGGTTGGCGCAGTGCCTCGGCGTTTGACTGTGGCGCTGCATGTCCTGTATTCGATTTCCACACTGAACAAATATATTTACGTCGCGGGTCTTATCTAATTTTAATTAGGTTTTTATTTTAAAGTTTTTACAGCTGTTTTTCTTACTGTGTAACTGTCAATTTGTATTTGTTGACTATTCACGACAAATATTAACACCGCAATTCTGAAAATGGTGTCAAATGAACAATGCCATCTGTCGAAGACGAAGTTAAACTGCCAAAATTTAATGCATTGGAAGCAAACACACACTATAGGGTTTAGGCTATGTAGTTTCCTGCATGAACGGTGCTCGGAGGCACTACACTGGGGGATAACTCCGCTGCCGCCGTATATTGCCGCATGGCGGACAGACCCCACTGGTGTGATTTCATGGCGACATGGAGAGAGCGACTGTCGCAACCCCGTGCAGGGCACAGTGGTGGTAAGTCTCCTCTTTGAGGAGTGGCTTGAGAGGCGCCACGGCGCCCTCACCTTTCGTCTGGCGCAGGTCCTCACCGGACACGGTTGTTTTGGGATTCGGGAGGCACCTGCACCGAATCAGGCGGAAGGAAACGCCCAAATGCTACTATTGCAAGGATCAGCCGGAGGACACGGTGGAGCACACCGTGGAGGTCTGCCTTGCTTGGGCGGAGCCCCACTTGGGTTGAGCCCCGTCGTGTTCTCTTAGCGACGATCGGCGGCGGCGACCTCTCGCGTCCGGCCCTGGTTCAAGCCATGTTGCGGGGCGAGAGGGAATGGGACGCCGTCGCCTCCTTCGGCGAAGCAGTGATGCTAGCGAAGGAGGTGGCGTGGTGAGAGAGAGAACCTCTCGTCCCAGCCGCAATAGGAGACGCTCTGGGCGTCGGGGGTCACGTGATGGCTTCCGGCCACCGTAGGTGTGGACGGTAAGTAGTGGGCTAGCTCGCCGTCCGCCCGTCGTAAGAAGACGACAGGCCGTGTCGACGGCGCGTTCGGTTCCACGCGCGCCTCAAAGAGATGTCAGCAATATGGTTGAGGCCCGCAAGGGCCGCCGCTTGTCGGGGCTACGGGTTGTTCGAAAGAAATATCGCGGCCACAGCACAAAAGGCAAAAAAGGAACATGGGTGGTTTTTAGTCAGTAGAAGTCTAACATTCCCTACCGCTCTGCCCAGAGCGGGAGGAGTCAAATGATGATTTCCCACCCTCCAAAAAAAACCCTATGTAGATTTTCAAAGCAGCGTCATTTAAACTAATCAAGGGTACATTTTGTTATCGTAACCGTTTGAAAAATACGATTTAAAAGTTATCTTGTGAACACACTTATTAATTAGTACCGTTTTGATGCAATAGATGTCGTTGCATGTATGTTTCTAAATGATGATAAGTTTTCTTAAATACCTTAAATTCGTATATCTTTTGATAGAGAGCACCAATTCCAATGACACAAAAACTAAAACCCTAATCTTATTAGTTTTAAAATGTACACGTGATAATACTATAATAAACCCAAGACACACAGACACAACAAGAGAAAACATTATTTTTTTCTAAATAATTATGTTCAATATACAGAAACTCTACGTCTACAGATTTATAATATTGTATTTACAATTAAAAGTAGATTATATAAATTTACTCTGAATTGATTTGAAAATCATATAGCATCGAAATGAAAACAAATACGTGGAACTTACAAAAAGTGAAAACCGATTGGGAATCGAACTCGCGAACACGTTTCAACATTTTTGGAAATCTTATAAAAAATCACAAAAAGTGAATACTGACTGTGATTTGAACTTGCGTACCTTTGTTTACAGGTAAGTCTCTGTACCGTTAGGCTACGTACACCAGTGACAAACAGTTTGAAATAGACCTTCTGTTTTAATATAGTATGACAGTTGACAGTTCGATTGTGTACGATACCGGAAATTTGAAATGACGTAAGGGACTTCAGCTTTCTCTTGGATTTGCAACGCTCGCACCAGGTGCTTAAAGTGAAAAATTGCACAGCACGCTCGATGTCCCTTGCGTTATTTCGTATTTCCAGTATCAAGCTGTAAAACAGTTGAGGATTATGGATAATGCAATACTGCTCACCCCCTTAAGTTATTATGGGGATAATTTATAGCCCATGTGTTATTCCAGACTATAATCTACCACTGTGCCAAATTTCATCCAGATCCGATCAGCCGTTCTCGCGTGAAAGAGCAACAAACATCCATACATCCATCCATCCATCCATCCATCCATCCATCCTCACAAACTTTCGCATTTATAATATTAGTAGGATAGTAGGATAATATTATCATAGACAAGATTTCGTAAGTACACAAAGTCCAACAGGGAAATCATCAAATGACTCCTCTCGCTATGGGCAGAGTGGTTGGGAGTGTCAGACTTCTACTGACAAAAAATCGCCTATGTTTCTTTTTAGCCCTTGTGCCGAGGCCGACGGTCAAAATTTCATAACCTTGAAAATCAAACCTTGGTTATGATTTTTTTTCTGTTATCAAGAGGCTCTCAAAAACAAACAGAATCAGAGAAGATATAAAAATATATTTTTCTAAAACATTTCATCGTTATTACATACAACCGCAAAACATAATATTATTGTTCAGTACGTATTACAACTTAATTACGTCTAATAACATAGTAAGATGAAAAATTACGAAATAAAATTGTGACGTACATATAAATAACTACTTTAATTATTAATAACGTATATAAATTGTGTATTATTCTTCGAGTGTCTTTTATTATGTGTGTTATTATGTTGTACAAACGTAATAAACACTTAAGACTCCTGACCTATATCATATTAACATAATTTTGTTTTTACGTAAATGTGAAGTGAGAGTTTAATTGTTATTAAAGTGATGCAGTTTGAAAACATTGTTGTAATATTTCTTTTGTAAACATAACATAACATCACGCCTGTAATCCACGAAAAGGTTAGGCACAGGTGTATCTAGTAATAGTACATTTCGCCAATTTATTATGTTTAAGTCCCATGTAACAGAGGGAGACAAGCCCGCCACATTATTCCCAGGCCACTGTAACTCCTGTTAGCCAGATTCACAGTGGCGACCACAAGAAAAGCGCCGAGACAATGAAGTTCGACGAAGTCCCAGAGAAACGATTTAACTACCTTGGATCCCGCAACGAAATTAATCAGAAATGAATAGCGGAGGAGTAAGAAAAACATAATTTCCACTTCCCTCCATATCAGCAGGAGACAGAACAGAACAAGGCCAATAGCCACACAGGGACGTACCTATACAACGGGGATAAGCCCAGTTGCCTTGCACCACGGATATTATTGTCATAAAAATGCTTGAACACACGGAAATTGGTTCTAGTTTCTACAAGGTCCGGATAGTAATTAACTCCGGATGTAACCTGTACACTATCCAACATAATATTATTACGTTCATTCTGCCAAAGACTACACTCCCATAAAATGTGATGTGCAGATTGTTCAAATTCGCAGTCAGATGTAGAACATTGACAAAAAGGCGAGGCAACAAGCTTGAAGGAAAATAATTTACTCTTAAAGTTACCATGACCTGTGCGAAACTGGGTGACACAGTGATCCACCTCCAGCCATGTCCTGGACAGCCGCTCACGAACGGATGGAAAGAACTGGTGGAGATGTCGGCCCTTGATGGAATTATCCCACCTACATTGCCATTCAGATAAAAGTTCCTCCCAGACGTCAGTCTGTGGTTTAAGTAATCTAGCTATTTTAGCACGGTCACGTTGCGATAAAAAGTCTGCATCCGTGGTCTCGGAATAGAGGGAGAGCTTATTGAAATCAACATGAGACATATTATCCAGACTTAGTAGCTGTTATTGAGACATTCCTGATGGAAAAACCTATTAACAATATGTCCCACACGGGAATCGAAACCGGAACCTCATGCTTAACAGTTAGTCGCGATTGCGACCACTGGACAAACGAGAGAAAACAATACTGTTATTTTTTGCCTTTTGTTTTGCTTTGTTCACGCATTTATTAGAAGTAATTGAAGTAGGTAACTGAACAGTTAAAGAGGGATCAATGTACTCATCAAACTGTTATAATGGGACCAAACATGGGAGCAACTCGTGGCGAAATAATAAAGGTCAATCTTCAGGATAAGTCGCGCTTGTCCAGGTTGGTCGGTGGATGGGTGACCATACATTACAAACCGGGGGTTCTTCTTGCCCTCGGCTTTCATTTGAAGGTCTTTGACAGTCGTTACAGGAAGTCAGTGGCCTGAATGTCTGACAACCAATCTTACCAGAGGGTATCAGCACTGTAGACGCGGGCCTGTGGACGGTGAGTAACGGGCTAGCTCGCCGTCCGGCCGTTGTCATGACGGCAACAGACCTTGTAGTTGGCGGTGCGTTCGTGTTCCACCCGGCCGCGCCTCAAAGAGATATCAGCAACATGGAAGTGGCCCGCAAGGGCCGACGCCCGTCGGGGCTGTGGATTATCGAAAGGATAACGCGGCTCCGACACAAGGGCGAAGAAGGAACATGGGTTTGGTTTTTAGTCAGTAGAAGTCTGACACTCCCCTTCGCTCTGCCCAAGAGCGGGGGGGGGGGGAGGGTCATTTGATGATTTTCCACCCTTCAAAAAAAGGGGCGGCTTCCAGTCTTATCACAAGTAGGTGATCATTACATGGAGCGACTGCCTGTCTGTCCATTTGATGATATTCCACCCAACAAAAAAAAAAGGGTATCAGCACTAATGGTTGGGTTGTGGAGGTCAGTTAAATAATCACCATGGTAAAATACAGGTATTCAGCTGAATCCGGTTAGACTGGAAGCCGATATTATGATATTAAAATGGAAATAAATCTCAAATAACGTAAAAAAAATCTACCGTTCCATTCATTTATGTCCAAAAAACTCGACAACATTTAGGAAAAGCTAATTTATTACTCTGTTGTTCTGTAACTTCCTAAGTCAACCATATACATACATATGTGGATGGTTCAAACACCCTCAGGCCCAAAGATACAGGGCTTTATTAGTAAAGCAAACATTTACTTTCAGGAAATTTAGATACAGTTTCTCTGGAAAATGCCCGCCCGTCTGTGAAATTACGTCGTTCTACTGCCTAATTTACAAAGCAAATAAATGTTTCTTAGTTTTTTATCATTCCATATTATAAAACAAAGTCCTCCGCCGCGTATGTCTGTCTGTCTGTTCGCAACAAACTCAAAAACTGCTGCACCAATTTTCATACTGTTTCATTCACCAATCAATGGATGAAACAGTTCTCGAGGTAAGTTTTAGTATATAAGTACTTAATTTATCCCGGGTGCTAATTAAACCGGCTTCTTTTTAATAGCATTATTTGCATCTAAAAATCTAACTTGCCTTCTAAATTACTAAGTCAGCCACAATTAACGAGCATCTACATAATACTATCTTAGCCACAAGTTATCTTTTTTAAAGCCACTCTAAATACAACTCAGCATCGTGATTATTTTTTAACATCTAAATTTGTAACATGAATTCAAACAGTAAACTTCTAAAATATTATTGGCATCAAAAAAATATTCAATTAGCTTCTAATTTATTAACTCAGTACGTTTAAATTATAACTCATGCCACATTAACTGAGCATCAAAATTTAATTAAAATTGTCATCAAATATTATATTATAGCCACTAATAGTATGTATAAACTCCTGTCGTGTCATCGAAAGGCTTAATTACAGAAGTTCAGAGTACTTAATGACCTAAATATTGAAGTTCAGAGTATCGAATGTCCTAAAGATCGATTTTATTTACATGTTGTGCTACAAAAATTATCGACAGAATCGCTTCAGAACTTCATTTTTATCGGAAAACGAGACAATAAATTGTGAAAACATTTCTGCAAGCAACTCGGAAGTAGCGCTCGCCGGCCGCTGCCGCGGCACCGATCGCTTCGCTCGCTCGGCTCGCGCGCGTTTGGTCACAGTTTTAACCTAACCTATTTCCCTCAGTTTACAATAACGAATCATACAGTCTGCCTGTGACTAGTCAATTAGACAATGGTAAAAACATTTCTGTAACTAATAGGTATTTTTAACGTAAATATAATAATCTAAAGTATAGCAAAAGTTGACATTTCATATATAATATACGTTGGCGCTCTCTGATTGGTGCAAATGGCCGGTCGCTGTCGTCTCGCGCGCTCGCGCCAAATCTTTCTGTTGCTATTTTCACGATAAAAGAATGTGATATATTATATTACATGCGAAGTTATAATAAATGATGTTGACTACGGTCTCTTCATTTATATTTTTTTGAGGGCCTTGTGTTGAAGCTGTAAAATGTAAAATGGTGGTGAGATATAAATTCCGTGGCTGAGTTAGTAAATTAGGTGCCTATGTATAAATAACAAGGACAAGTTAATATAAATGTTGATCGTCACTTGATGCTTTCTATAGAATATTTAGTGGGCGTTGTAAAGAAGACGAATTAGTATATTAGAGGCTATATAATTTTCCCGTGGCTGAGTTATAAAATTAGAAGTTTGATCCTGTGGCCAATTAAAAAAACTGTGGCTCGATTAATTATTTCTCATTTATCCCCGGAATAGGTTGCGGGAACGGGATTAAAATTTCATGATTACATTTGGTCGCGACAACCGACATTCACGTGGGTGAAACCGCGGGTATCAGTTAGTTAATATTAAAGTAACATCATAACAAGTCTGTTTAGAAATTTTAAGTTGGTCGTGGCAACGGGTGGAAATTTTCTTCTGGATCGTTGAAGAAAATTAAAAGAAATAAAATTAATTCAGAGATGTTAAAATAAAAACTTAATATTTGCTAAAAATATTTATTTATCTATTTAACATTTCAAACAAATTATTCTACTTAAGTTAATTACACATACCTACAAGAGCAATAATACTTTTCTTTGGTTTGATAACGCATGACAGTCTAGCTAAACTTTACCCACACGACCGAACCTATCTATTTGGGCGTCTCATCATAATTTTTCGCTATCGAGTAAACAACCTACTCGGTAGTCGTTAGCTCGTATTCCATTGCCATAACACGTGAAATAAAAGCATCGGCCAACCAAATTCGCGTAAAGTCATTCAAACCCCGAATACCCGAATGGGCGAACGACCACGTGTAATCGCACCAAGAGAGATCAAAAATAACTGCTATACAAAAATAGAACGTATACACAATAAAAACTGAACAAAAGAAGATCATAATCGTGTACCTTAGTGCAGCACATCCTTAGCATTATCTAACCAATGAGGCCACTGCTCTACTTGCTTCTGCAACATCGCTCCAGGGCTGTCAGTCATCGACAACTGGCTGTGACCAACCAGATGGTAGTCTTCAGCCAGATATTTGTTCGTGACTCCACAGGCAAGAAGGCTCTTGAGGGCTTCTAGAGCTGGCGGGGATGGTATCTTGGCTGTTGAAAAAACATCGATTTAAAATCGGTGTGCATGAATGAGACACCCCTAGAATTCTCAAAAGGTTAGGAAGAGTAGTAGTAGTATACCTAAGAGTAATGGAATAGTAGTAAAATTTTACCAGTAATATGTAATAGGCGACGAGCCTAAGCCGTCAACCGGGCACAAATCCAAACACCGTGCTTCTTATAAAATCAATGTAGTTTTCCATCGAGCAAACTGTCGTCAATGGTGTTCTGACATTTCCGCTTTGTGCTCGGAGTTTGTCGGCCAAAGTAGGATATGGTGGCCAATTGAAAGAGCCCTACACCAAAATCCTCGATAGCCACCCAAGAAAGCCATGGAATGCAGTCGCTGAACCCATAATCGACTAGATGGTAACATTATTATAAGTTTTCCATCAGTGAAATATTTTTAGAGTAGTTTTAAGTTTGCCTCCTAGATCCAAACTTGCAAACTTTACTTCTATATAATACTGTAGAAGATATCAAACTTTCCTTCGAAACAAAATTACTTACTTCTAAAATCACCAATAAAAGAAATCCCAAGGGCTCTCCTATTATATCCGAAAGTGTGAGCCCCCACGGTATGCCAGCCAGCTCCCTCGTACACCCTCCCATTACCACCGATTAGGAACCTGGGGATTCATCAAAAACATTCGTTTAACTCAAAGGAACACTAAACCTTCGGGGAAATCACGTAATTGACACAAGACTGGGAACTAATCTGACCAATATGTTATCTTTGCAGACTACAAATCAGTTCGCCAAACTACTTCCACTTTCAAAGGTTTTTGGCCCCTGTAATGTGTTCAGACGTTTTTGGTTTTAGGGTTCCGTGCCCGGAGGCTACTAACCTAACCAAACCAACGCGCACTTTATTACTAAGACCCCACTGTCCATCCGTCCGTGCGTCTGTCTCTCAGCGGGCTGTGTATCTCATGACCCGTACTATGTTACAATTGTAGTTTTCAGAGAATGTATTTCTGTTGCCAATAAATATTAAAAATTAAAGGGGGAGCCCTTTATAAATTATTTTAATTACTCTACCCTACTACGATGGCACGGAACCCGTCATGCGCACGTCCGACTCGCACTTGGCCGGGTTTTCTACTTCTGAAGACTGACTTTTGAGATTAATAACGTCATCGCTATGAATATTCCTTTTTACAGTAATGGAAGTTTCTGAGAATAGCTCCCAGTAATGGAAGCTTTCTGATTTATATGAGTTTCGGTCATAAATACGTCAGGTTTTGCCAAGTTTAAAAATATTGATAAAGAAAAACAAAAATAACTGTTCTGCACGTAGCTAACCAACGCGAACGCCAAAGTAAATAAATGTGTGACTTCGGCTCTTGAAATTGAAAACATATTTACTTAACCGCCGTACTTAGAGATATTTAATGATTACTTAAGACGTCACTTAGTAAAGATTTGACTTACAAAACCTTCATTAAAGTGTCAATATTTTTACTAGCAGAGCAGTGGTGGCTCAGTGGTAGCGGCTTACGAACAGTGAGTCGTGGGTTCGAACCCAGTCAGGCGAATTACTTTGTGTAATTTATTTCATCATCATTGCTCTCAAAACGGTGAAGGAAAACATCGTGAGGAAACCGGCATGTCTTAGAACCAAAAAATTCAAACACATGTGACATCTACCGCACTGGGCCAGCGTGGTGGATCATAGCCCATCCCTCTTCTAGAGAGGAGGCCTGAGTCCCTGCAGTCACGGTGCAGTGGGAACATTATAGGTTGATGATGATTTTTACTTAGTGATGGCTTATGTAATTATTAAACGATTCTGAGTGCGGCAGTTAGTGTTGTTTCTTATGGGTAAAGGACTCCCCCAATTCTTGATACTATAATGTGAGTCTCTTAAACACTAATTTTCAGTCGACAGGAGGACAGTAGGTACGCGTATTATTAATTTTTGAATAAAAACTTAGTCTTTACACAGAACCATCACAAAAAGTTAACAAGCAAAAGTGCAACAAAGGTAATACGGAGAAGGGACAACCTCTAGCTCATTGCAAATCTGCAACAATAGTTCCGAGAACTAATCATACTTACGATTGTGCAATATCAGTAAATCCCCGATCTTGCATGTGGTATTTCCTGATGCCATTAGCCGCTTTCTGGCACTCCTCATCACTGTTACACTCAGGAACCACGGTATGCTGTATCACCGCGATTTTCACAGGATTTGGAAGGGGATCCTGTCGTAGAAGGGGAGAACTTCCCCATTCGGTGATTGGGATAACTCCACAATCTCCATCTAGAAGAAAAATAAAACGTTAGTTGGAAAGGATTCAGCATCTGCCTAGCCGTGTCTCAGCTATATTGGGGTCGGCTTCCAGTCTTACCGGATGCAGCTGAATACCAGTATTTTAAATGGAGCAATCTCTACTTAGTTAGTACTTGATAATACGATACTCTTTTGTAGAACTGGTTGTCAGACTTTCGGGGAATTGACTTCCTGTAACGTCTGTCAAAGATCTTTAAATGACAGCCGTGACGGCTGAGGTGATTACAGTTTTTCAGGATATATTTTCCGGCTCTGATTGGCGTAGGTATATTAGAACAAATGCTGACATGTATATATGCCATCAGCCCTAGAACAGCAAAAAAACTACGATTTTACGAAATTGAAGACTTGTAGGTAACGAATAACATTTTAATAACGTGAAAACGTTGCGTTGGAAGGCCTCCCACTAGGTGGACCGATGACCTGGTCAAGGTTGCAGGAACCCGCTGGATGAGAGACGCACGGGACCGGTCAATGTGACGACGCCTGGGGGAGGCCTATGTCCAGCAGTGGACATCTTTTGGCTGAAATGATGATGATGATTAACGTGAAAACCCCTTTGGAAGTTTGGTCCCAAATTCCCGATTCAACCCCGTTTTCCCCGGTAGTAAATAATGCAGAATCTACTCCTTTAGCTTTTGCATATAGACCGCGAACCATTATAATATAAAGAATATTACGAAAGGTAGAGACTAATCTTTCTTCGTCATACTTGGCCCACCAAAACATAATATTATCCCTTTAATACCCAAAGGAGATTTCACCTCGTATTTCACCAGTTATATTTAAGTCCCATATGTAGTATGGGGCGAGCCTATTGCCATCAACTCGGTACAAATCCAGAATCCGTGCCTGCTACTGAGAAATTCTTAATGAAAAACCCAATATCCTAACAAACGTCTTTAAAAAAAATGAACTTTTTGAGGAAATAATTATGACGTGCATTTGATCGAAATTACTCACCGGCCTGCAGAGTTTTTCTATGACAGACCATTGCAAATAGTGTACTCAAAAGGAAACACTCTAACGAATGATTATATTCTCCCAAGAAAAACTTTCAAGGAGAACCATAAATAAAATTAATTAGGTACTCAGAAACTTACCTTTTGCTACCGTTAACTTGACAACAAACGTTAGGAACAGAATTACCCTCATTTTGCTAAAAGAAAAACACTTCTTTTTGCCAAAACACGAAGATAGAATCACTATAAGCTTTCACGCTGAAACCAGGAGTGTAAGTAAACAATTATTAGCTCTGTACCTCTTTATATTTGCATAAAATTACTGTAAGGGTATTGGGTAAGAACCATTATCAATAGGGAAATACAGACTTTTTCTAAGGATAAATACAGTAAATCCCTACGGCTGCGTTTCCTCCCAGCTGCATTGATAAGAGTTGGCGTGAAATGAATAGTTTAGAAATTTATAAAAACATAAAGCATCTATTACTAAGAAGAAATACGGGAAAGAAGAGCGGCATAAAGACGGTCGTATATGAGGGCTGATCGAACTCTATTCCTAAAGTTATTATGGAATCGAAATCACTAGCAACTTTTAAAAGGTTATTAAAGCACCACCTGAATAATTTATAAATTGTTAGTTTTGCCGTTTTATAACTTAATTTTAGTTTATTACCAAGTGAAACCGTCGCTTATTGTATCGTAATTATTATGTTTTTAAGTGAATAATTGTATTCATTTGAGCGAAATAAATGGTTGTGTTACCCACTGTGTTACTTATATAGTTTTATGATTCTGTGTCTGTGGGTTTAACGACCAAAGTTGTCCGACAATAAATAAATGTAATGTTATGTTATTAACCAAATTCGGCACAAGTTGTACACACGGCTACACATCAAGCTATACAAAACCAGTTAATCTTGGCCTCACTTTACTAGATCTTTTCGCACAATGAACGATCAGATTATACTGGTTTTGTATAGCTTGATGTGTAGCCGTGTGTACGAGAAAATTTCAGAATATGTCATGTTTGGTGTACAGATAAGCCAGCCGCAATATTTAGTTAGGTTGCAAGTGACTGCATGAATAATTCTGTCTGTGTCACTCGTACGTATAATATGTACAGCGTTACTATTAATATCATAAACGGGATATTTACCATGTTTGATTGTTGTTTCGAGTTCCCGATATTTCGGCGCTGTTACAAGCACCATGATCACGGATAAACTGAAGTCATTGCGGGTGGATGTTTATGAGCAGACAAATCGGTCTACCCTCTTTCTAGTTCGTTTTTTGTTAATACAAAAACTTTAACCGGGAGGACGGGTTTCAACTGTCGAGAGCCTGGAATCCAGTGGTTCAACTGTGTAAAAACCGAAAAAGTGTCGAAAAAAGTTCGCGAGTGGACACAGTGAGTTTCGTGTGTAGGGAACAGAATCGTGTAGTGAGTGACAATGGCAGTGGTGCCGAACGCAAAAAACGAACTAGAAAGAGGGTAGACCGATTTGTCTGCTCATAAACATCCACCCGCAATGACTTCAGTTTATCCGTGATCATGGTGCTTGTAACAGCGCCGAAATATCGGGAACTCGAAACAACAATCAAACATGGTAAATATCCCGTTTATGATATTAATAGTAGTGTCAGTGACCATGTCAGTTTAAAAACTTATATGTACAGCGTTTTCGATTTAATTTGCAAACACATATTATATGTTTTTGGAAAAGCAATTTTTTTTAAAGTTCAGATTACTCTACAACTTACAAAGATTTCATTTTGACAGTAACAGTAATGTTGAAATCTTCTTCTTGTGTGTTGAAATGTTGAAATGAACAAAATCTTTTCAAGCATAAAGTTGATGGCTTTAGGTAGTTATTTATTGCCCATTGTGGAAGCTTTTTACCCGACTGCGGCGAAGCCCAAAAGGAGGGTTATGTGTTTGACGTGTATGTATGTATGTAAGTATGTATGTATGTATGTCCGTTTCTTTGTTCCCTCATAACTCATAAACGGATGAACCGATTTGAATGAAATATACGTCGTTAGATTTGTCTTGATGGCGCGAGTGTTATAGGCTACATTAAAATTAAAAAAACAGAAAAATTGCGGATTTTGGGGGCCAAATCGCGGAGTAGCGGCCAAATACCACCGAGTAGGGTATCAAAATAAAGGGTTTTAAAAGGAGATTACAAAAATATAAAACACTTATATGTTTAAAAGAAATTTAAAGTGAGATATCCTATAAACAAGCACAAAAGTTAAATCATCTGCGAAGAATTTTACGCGACCAACGAAAGAACAAACACAAAAGAACTAAAAAGTTAGAAATAAAAAAAGTAGTTAAAAAACTAAAAAACCCGACTGCAAAAACTGAAAAGCAAAAAACAAGCACATTTTAAATTAAACAAAACTTGGAAGCAGGCGGGGTTCATTTGAATATAAAATTATGAAAAGAAAAAATTAAAATAGAATGGACCCCGCCTGCTTCCAATTTTTGTTTCGTTTGTGCTTGTTTTTTGCTTTTCAGTTTTTTCAGTCGGGTTTTTTAGTTTTTTAACTACTTTTTTTTATGTAGTGTTCTGTGTTATTCATATAATAAGGCATATTGTGCGCATACTCATTCCAACATAGACCTCAACCATTGATTTCTTTCGAGATCAAGAGCAGACCCATTTTGCAACAATTAAAAAATTAACATGAATGAATCTACGATATTACTGATTATGTCAATAGACAATATGTTAACCGTAAACATTGAGTAATTAGAATGTAGGTTTAATCTGATGATAAAATGATGCAACGTTTTAGTTTGTAAGCACAAGGAAAATTATCGATTATGGAAGAGGGGAGTTACAATAACCCTTTTCTAACTTCTTTAGGTACTTACATTCTGTTACGTCTTTATCATAAAACGAAAAACTGACTTATAAATAAAGATAATGAAAGGGCATTGAAACATCGAAATTTTATGATGAAACGTATTTAGGCCACTTCAGACAATTTAATAGATTAATTTGAAAAAAAAAATCGTACTTATGATTTAAAGATATTGAACGGCAAAAAAATACTGAAATGTTATGAAGAACTGTTTTTTACGCCACTTCAGACAATTCTGACTTTTCTAGTTGAAGTTGTACTTAGACTATTTTTAGTTGAGAAGAAACTGTGAAATACACCTGCTTCTAACCTAAGGTATCATTACCCGACCCCGTCGTGGCTGCGGGTTGTTCGAAAGAGATACGGTGACCTCGGCACAAGGGTTAAGAAGGAACATGGGTGGTTTTTAGTCAGTAGCAGTCTGACACTCCCTTCCACTCCGCCCAGAGCGGAAGGGGTTATTTGATGACTCCCAACCAACCAAAAAAAAAACGGGTTCATTACCCGACGGTAGAGTTCAACACAAGGGATTGTGGTTCTGGTTCGCATGTTAATGAGTGAAATATAGATGTATTGCTACCACACATCTCTGGCTAATCCTTCGAGGATATGAGGCGTGATGATATGATATGTTTGTACCTATGTACAGGCAGCTCTATGTCCCTCCAATGGTAGAGGCCAGATGAGTGAACCAATTTTAACAAATGAGGTATCCTTAATTTCATCGAAACACCGCGAGTATTATTTTCTAACAATATATGGGATATTTTTTATCAAACGCTTCTTTAAATTCGAAGAATATTTAAGACGGAGGCAATACTAATCTTAGCACAAAATTGTTTTGTCGTAAAAACAAACTTTAGTAATCTTTAGTTTATTTTCCTCGGATTATGTTTATTTGAACAAGAAATTGCTTGAAATGAGCTTTCCCCAGAAACAGTAATTTAGGAAACAACGGAATTGGGACAAGAAACTACATAAAATTTGATTCCAAAGCAATAAACAGGAAAATAAACTATTATAACAATGTTTAATTGAACGTAATATTGCTCAATTGTATGCAAACAATTATTATCAAGTAACTTATGTCCGCGGCTTCGCACGCGTGTTAGTTCGATAACTGTGCCACCGTACTACAAAGACAATAGCCCTCCTTTTGGGCTTTGCCGCAGTCGGGTTAAAATATCCTATGTGTCCCAGTATATAAACTATCCATCCAAATCCGTTTAGTAGTTTTTGCGTGTAGAGTAACAAACATTCATCCATTATCACAAACGTTCGCTTAAAATAGTAGTAAAATAATACCATTTACTGTATGTGCACAGTTGCAAACGCCCTTGTTAAGTTAATATCTAAAATACACAACAATATTAAATCGTTTCTGTGCGTTTATTTGCAGTAATTAATAAATAACCAATAGATGCGTCCCCTTGTTAATATGTGACGGGACATAACATTGTGCAAACAATAAAACAATCATTTATTTTTATATCGTTTTTATTCGTTAATTACCACGGACGCAACGTGACGCATTTTACAGTAATGAAAGCATCCTTTACAAAACAATCTCTTGGGAAATTAAACTGGAAATGAATTTGCTCGACCTATGAACCAATAGACGACTTTCCGGTTTTCCTATGGGTACTATCGGAAAACCGGAATAAATATAAAAATTGAAAATGTTTTTAATTTACCGGGCGATTGGGTAACCGGCAATCTCTTCTTTGACCAATTTGTTATATCCTCAATGGATGTCAGACAGGAAAGGTTTGTCAGACTGGCAGGGCAGCAGGATCTAATGCGAGTTCCGCGAGTGAGGTGTAAAACTCCCCCCCCGTTACGTCCAACAGAGGCGCGCGTGGAACACTACGCGTCGCCGTTTCGAGTTGGTTGTTGAGAGCGTCGAGCGTAAGTCCGTAACCCAAGGGCTGTCTTTTATTTAAAAAAAAACATTTGTTCATTTTAATTTTTGTATGTTTATTTTTATATGTATGCCCTGTGTCTGTACCAATAAATGTTATTTCTTTCTTTCTTTTACCTTGACAGTAGCTAAGCGTTGCCAACTTGCCATACAATGTAGCAACGCCGCCAGAATCTTGAGCACATCATCAGTAAAAAGAGTGGAGGAGCAGATTTTGATGCTATTTTTCAGTTTATTCTTACTTTAGCTTATTTTACTGTAATAATTGTTAATGTTTACCTGTTAGTCAGTTTGTCACATAAATAAAACAAACTTAATGTTGTTGACCCCAAATATAGTCGAATAAGTGTTATCTTAAGTACACATCCGTCGATTGATAACGAGATATTAATTAGTAACATCATTTACCGGTCACTACTTGTACTTGTTACACAATGATTGTAAAAACAAACTAAGTTTTGTAAACAAAAATCAAGTAAGACGTCTTATATGTGGCCAATTTTAGTGTTCCAACACATTTATATTTGTCTGCCTCATTGGCCTATTTTGACTGGTATGCCATGTATGAGGCGAACGGGCATAAATTTTATATCGGAAATTTCTCAGATAAAGCAGCCACAAAGTCTACATTTGTGCTCGACTGATGGTAGTAGGGTCATCTCATATTGCACTGGTCTCAAACATAAATAGGTGCAATGTGTGCACTATTAGGTATACTTCTGCCTTACCCTTTGAGAATTAGAAGAGTGATAATGTGTAATGTTGTTCTTTGGAGGAAAACTAGGGAATCCCTTACAATATTAACAATGAAAATGAAAGTAGGCATCATAACATTGAAACCTTAAAGGCAATACTAATACCGCATTAGACAGTTTACCAAGTTAATGTACACTCGAGAGCAATGAATCCGGGTCACTTAAAGAATGTTAAAAATCTCGGAAACTAAAAATGATAGGTTAATGCAATAAATTGTATTTAATAGACAATGTAATACTCCTTAAATGAAGGTATTAAAACTTCTTAGTTATTGTAAAGTTATATCATAAAAAAATCAAATTTGAAAAAGGGCCACTTTCGAAGATGGAACTACGTAATTACAGCATTTGGTTTTGCTTTTGTTTTTAATCTGTCATTTATGTGGGTACATAAACCATGTTGATAGTGCTCTATATTCATTATTCAAGCTGAAATTATGTCGCTTACGCCTGAAGAATGCACCAGAATACTTACAATGCTGGAAACCGGCCGAAGTCAGCGCGATACAGCCAGGACTGTCGGTGTGTCGCTGTCAACAGTACAAAGAGTTCTCCGACGTTACGAAGAAACTAGTTCTAACCTACGCAGACCAGGAACGGGCAGAACCAGGTGTACTACAGCACGAGAAGACTGATAATTGGTGAACACCATGCTTCGAAATCGTTTTCTCACAGGAACTGAACTCACAAATCAGTTTCGACGCCTCGGAGGAAGTAACCCAAGTGCATGGACAGTAAGAAGTTGGCTTGCTGAATCTAACTTAAAACCCCTTAGACCTGCAAACGGCCCTAAACTGGAGCGTGGGCATCGTATTTCAAGACTAAGATATGCCCAGAGCCACGTAAATTGGAGTATTGAAGATTGGTCAAAAGTTATGTTCTCCGACGAATCAAAATTTATGCTCTACAAGCACGATGGAAGACACAGAGTGTATCGAAGACCAGGGGAAAGATTCAACCAAGCATGAATCGAAGAAAAAGTAGCCTACGGTGGTGGGTCTGTACTTGTGTGGGCCGGAATTTCTTCTGAAAGTCGCACAGAGCTGGTGATCATAGAAAACGGCTCTTTAACTAGCGAAAGATATGTGGAAGAAATCCTCAATGATCACGTTGGTCCATTTATGGTCAATTTAGGTGAGGATGCTATATTTATGCATGACAATGCCCGACCTCATACAGGTAGGATTGTGAATTACTACCTTCAAGAGATGAACATTACTCGTATGGAGTGGCCAGCGCGCAGCCCGGATATCAACCCAATCGAGCATGCTTGGGACGAGCTAGGCAGATGCGTAAAACAACGAAACCCTCCCCCAATCACGCTTCGTGAGCTCAAAATTGCTCTCACAGAGGAATTGGAGAATATTCCCCAAAATCGTATAAGGAACTTGGTGTACAGCATGCCAAACCGCGTAAACGCAGTAATGGAAGCACGAGGAGGCAATACGAAGTATTAAAATTCAAGAAAATCGTAATAAAGTTCAAAAATTTCATGTTTCCTATTTTTGTTTTAACCCTTAAATTGGCAGAGTACTCCACCAAAGACATACACTTTGAAAACATCAATTGTGATAGTAATCTAAAAAAAAATACCTGTTATTATCATTTTTAGCTTTCAATAATTGTGTATTTTAGTAGATAAAATATTAGGATGTGATAAAATCAATAATTATCCGTCAAATTCTAAATATCTTCGAAGCGGTCTGACGTCTCAGTGTCACATGAAACCTTTTTAAGTTTTTCTGCGCTTTTTTGGTTAGGACTTGTGGTTATTAGGCTTTACATTGCACAGGGACATTATAAACAACATCAATCGTCCATAATTTTATGTGTAAATTACGTAATTGCAATTTTATGAGTTTGAAACTTTGTGTGTACTCCCTGAATACCGTTGCCAAGTACGAGCAAAATAGACTTCGGTATACACAAAGTACATTGCCAAGTATACAAAGAAATACAAAAGGGTTTTTTTTGTTTGTTTTTGATATATAATGATATCGATTTTATGTCGTATAGCATGTTATTTTCTCTTTTCCTGCAGCACTTGAACCTGACACAATCATATAAATTCAAGCTTTGATCCCGAAAGAAAATGCATGATCCGATGACAGTTCTTGTTTTGATGATGAATCACACTTCCTCCACCAAGCTCAATTCTCACCCACTATGAATGTTCAGTCTTTCGAAGTCAAATACACATACAACGTTGTAACGTACTCCTTACACCAATGCTTCAAGAGGTTTTTCCGTATTCATCCATCAATATTATAATGCCATGCCAACATGGAATTAAATTAAACCATTATCTACTCCATCTGTAGAACTTCTACTGTCACCAGTTCCATAGCACATTAGAATCTTCACCTGTGCCGATATCTAGATCTAAACGCAAGTAGCTTTCAATCTTTACTTTTTGCTCCATGTAGTACAAATACAAGAAAACATATTTCACACTATAGTTGGCAATGTACTCCCGGTAGTACATCGAATTTCGCGAAAACTGTAATATTCCGATTTTTTTCACATTTTTTTTAGTCTTCTGGTATCATAATAAACCAGGAAATAACAAAAAAACATTAAATTTTAGAAATAATTTCATTTGCCAATTTAAGGGTTAAGGAGAGATCAGCAGTTTTTTTCTTTATGTAATTTTGTGTTAATAAAATGTATGGTGACTCATATTTTTTTTACTTTCATTTAAGGAGTATTACATTGTCTATTAAATACAATTTATTGCATTAACCTATTATTTTTAGTTTCCGAGATTTTTAACATTACATAAGTGACCCGGATTCATTGCTCTCGAGTGTAGTTACCCGTTTTCAAATAATATTGGATAATGTTGTTTTTGAAATATTGTACTTATTTAATCATCTAATTTCCCAACCGCAGTACATTGCCTCACAATGCTCGCGTGAGTTTTCTATGCAAGTAAACAATATTTCTTTTTACGTTATTTATGTCTAAAGTGTATTTTTTTACTTGTGTGTTTTTATTATTTTTCTTTTACCTTTACATAACTTGTTGGTTTTTATAGAAAATGAATTGATTGAATTTTATAATTCTTTTTCTATTATATTTTATTTACTTTGCTCAAATGGTAAACATATTATATACAGTAAGAAAGAATTTAAAAACTCTATCAATTCGTATTCTAAAAATTATTTTGCAAATTGCTATAACTGACTGTACTTAATTAAATGCTTCTCGACAGTGGTCTACTATAAAAATGGTTGAATAAGTACCTCATGTCTCGATGAGTTTGGATGTTATTTTCTGAAGAAGTTATAGAAAAGAGGTTCGAAAGAACAGGTTCACATAGAAGGAAAACAAAAGGAACGTAGATATCGAAAAGTTAAAAAATAAACTCAAAAATACAGAATTACTACGATGTCATTGAACCCAATCAATCAATTGGTTTATAAAATTACCGATACGCTAAGATTAGAATTTCTAATCAAACTTAAGTCTTTTCAAGACTTAGGTCTTAATTAACAGTAAAAAACAAAGTTAATTGATGAATGAGAAAAGTATTTTAGTAATGGTTATTTACTAATTTATCTTTATTTAGGGAGCGTCTAGGTACTTGAAATACCTAAATGAAAATATATCAATTACAGGTACATTTATAAAACATTATTTAAAAGGAAAAGTTCAAAATTTATAACATAATACGTAAGCTATAAATAAGCCTTTTGAAGAATGAATCTTGTTATCAACAACAGAGTATAAGGAGTGCTTTACAAGGTTGTTGGTTAAACCCATGCAAATACGAACCCGCACCGAACCGAACCTTTTCGACGAACCCGCACCGAACCGAACCTTTTCGACGAACCCGCACTGTGCGCCTGTTAGTGGGAGGAAGCCTGTGTCCCAGCAATGGAGCTTTTAAGGCAGACTAGCTTTTTCTCGCAGCTTCGCTCCCGTTATGTCCGTACATTTTAACGTTTCCGTGGGACAATTTCCGTAAATTGACACACGGGAACGTTTGAATAGTAGCCTATGACACTCGAGGAAAGTGCAGCTTCCCGTTAGTGAAAGAATGTTATCTTTTTTTAGACCTCTTTATCTATATCTATATAAATAAAAAGAGAAGTCCTGACTGACTGACTCATCAACCCCCAGCCCAAACCCTTGGACCTAGAAAGCTGAAATTTTGCACAGAGGTTCCCTTTATAATGCAGACAAGGAATATGGAAGGATTTTTCGAAATTCAACCCCTAAAGGAGTTAAATAGGGGATGAAAGTTTGTATGAAAAATCGTAATTTTCACGCGGGCGAAGCCGCTGGCAAAAGCTAGATTATAATAATAATATTAATATTGCTTATTTTGCTTACCTACTATAAAAATTAAATACATGCGAAAAGTTGAGACCTTATGAGGATGAATGGATGTTTATTTGTTACTCTCTAATGAACTTTGGTAAACCGATGGTTTATAACCTGTATTAACACATAATAATCCCGTGGGACAATTACCGTACAACACGCGGCCGAAGTCGCGGGGGAGATAATATTCTAAATCACAAAGTCTAATAAATTATCAAAACTGGACTTATACCTACGTCTAAAGTGCAACGGGCGAAGTACCAACTTCCAACGCCCGACCTTTCACACTTTCGTTCAACGTCAAGTTACTAAGTTAGTAATCCATTATTGCAATGACGTCAAAGATAAAAACAGTAGCTTATTTTTTAACGATTAAAAAGCACGTTGGTTGAAGCATGTTCTTGTGTCTAATGATATGCCTGAGAAAAACACGTGTTTTATCGCGTGGTGCACTTGCTTACTTGTTGTTGCTCAGAAATGTGGACAACATTAATGAATTGTTTGTTTGACTGAATAAATAATAATATAATATAACATAACGTCACGCCTGTATTCACCGTTTGGCAGAGGTGTACCTAAAAGTACACCCACATTGCGCCAGATATGTTAGGTCTCATGTATTAGGGAGTGAGCCTATTGCCATTCAGACTGATTACTGATAAATTTCTGATAGAAAAACCCAACACCCAATATGCTCAACCCGGAAAAGTCACCCATGATCTCATTCTCGCTTGCAACCACGAGAGTTCACGAGACCATCGAGGCAGCCAAAATGAACTGAACGGACTGAAAAAGGATAGATTACGATGATAGATTTGCTGAAATCATAACCATAAATATCGCCCCGTCACGGCCTCAACCGATGCGACTGCGACAACTAAAGTTACGCGCATTTATTTTCCAACTCCTTCTCGTTAGGTTGGCATTTAACATGCAGTAAAACGTAGCGAAATGGAAGACGCTGCATTTAATACTCCCACTAACCCGTATCGTCTACATATAATGAAACAGTACGACACGACGTCAGCTGAAAAGTCATTAGATGCAGAAAGGCCACTGAGTTTTGCTAGCTTTATCTTAATTAGCTATTTGCCTAGCACTTTCTTAACTAGGTAGGGCTTCATTTTATTTTAACTTCACTGAGTACTATAAAAAATTGTACTTTTTGCTTTAAGTGGGAAAACTTTTGCGTTCGAGGCGGAATTCACAACTGAACCTCAGGTGAAGTTGTTATGGAGCCGAAAACTGCAGTGAATTGATGTGGGGGGAATGATGTACTAAATATATCCGTTTGTGCGTTGAATGATGTAATGTATAATGCCAATATTCTGATTTATGAAGTCGGTTAAAAAGAATGTCCATGGAGATTCTTGCCCGTTCTTCTCCATAGATATCTACGCTAGGGAATGAGCAACTACAGTACTTTCACAAGTTATTAAGCCTTGTGACTGTGACTGTAGCTTCGTTTTATTTTGTTTTTCTGACATTCAAAAGTGCCTGCAAAGGTCTAACCGAAATAAATGCTTTGAGTTTGAGTTCGTTGCTGTCTTTTCCACCTAATATTAAGAGCGTATGCTACCTTAGATTAGCAACCCTATTTATGGTGGTTCAAACTTCGCTTGAAATACTGTTAGAATAAAATTCTAATCAGCTTGCACTACAAAGCGGTTGTTACGTCTTTCGCTGCGGCCGAATAGTGCGAAAATAGTGGTATTTTGCGATTTACAAAAAAAAACTATTGATTGGACTAAAAAAGTAAAACACTATGATTTTAGTATGTTGCTTGTAGAATTATTTGGCAAAAAAATCAGAACGATGACATGTTTTTTACTATGGTTTTTACTCGATAAAAGAAATTTTTAGAGGTATCTTCGCGATTTTTTTCTATCGAGCAAAGTTAGTTGTATTATGTTTTCACAACACTATGCTACTAGCATATATCCTGAAGAATATCATATATTTTTCTGATTTTGATTACTGCAGTGAATCATATACTTTTACGCATTATAAAACTAGCGTTTGAGGTAGTATAAGCTCTTAACAAACCATGCATGACCAATTCGCTACAAGCCCGCAATGAACCAAGTGATCCACGATGATAGCGCTATAACAGGGTATAATCACAGCATACAAAGTACCTTTAATCTTTGAATAATTACATAATTAGTGGTTGCCACATTGTGTTGTTTCACTCCAATTATTCAACGTGACCCATTAATGTTCTCTGAGATTATTGTAACGTGCCGGTTGCTTTAATTAAGTATTGTACTGCTTGAAAATAAGTGTAACGTAGTTTGAAATAAGTTGACGAAGAGAATTGCCGTCCCATGGGACTATGAGAGTGAGGAATGAGAGAGTACACCTGTCCCGTCGGGTCTGCGGGTTGTTCGAAAGAGATACCGGCACTCGGCCGGGTCGGGCTCGGCCTCAGCACAAGGGCTAAGACGGAACATGGGAGGTGTTTAGTCAGTAGAAGTCGGACACTCCCTTCCCTCTGCCCAGAGCGGGAGGGGTTATTTGACATTATCCCAACCACAAAAAAAAAGAGCGTGCAAATGTGCTCACATAGTTCATCATCATTCTAGCCTTTTCACAATTAAATTGGGGTCGGCTTCCAGTCTAATCGGATGCAGCTGAATACTTGTGTGTTACATGGAGCGTCTGCCTATCTAATCTTCACAACCCAGTTAGAACTGGGCAATACGATATCCCTTGGTGAGACTGGTTGGCGGAATTTCGGGCCTCTGACTACCTGTAACGACTGTCATAGATCTCCAATGACACTCGGACCAACGGCTTAGCGTCCTTTCCCAGGCATGGAAAGAACTCGGTATGTAATGGGTGGTCACTGGTCACCTATTCACAGCCCATCCTTTATAAGCACGGCCTGAAGATCGATCTAAGTGTGGCTACTATTATTTAGCCACGCCACGATCTCCTCTGTCTGGTTAAATAGTAGTGCACTATAAATTATAGTCTATAAGATTCCCCGCTGAGATTGGCTGCCATGACAAAATTCGATCAGGACGACTATAGACCATTAAATATAATAAAATAATAAAATCACTAGAAAAACTGGTTTCCTAAAACCACGTGATTATAAGGTCAATTGTCTCATATTTTACATTAAAATAATAAAATTACGTAGATTACATCATCCTAAAGTGCATCAATAAATACATAAACAATTCGATTAATAGGTAAAGCCGGTTCTGCCGGTTCTGTTATCTGTTCGATCGCTACGTAGATTTGACGTCGGCACAGGCAAACGGGCCACGAGTGACCGTTTTCATTTATGTTCCAAAAAACATGTTGACCGGACTACCTATGTAAGTATGTTGTAAAACCAGTTATTTTTTGCACAAATAACAATAAAAATGTGTGTATGGATTACATTGACGCAAGCAACGTGTGTTGCCCCCCCCCCCCCCCCCACAAAGTGGATCAACAACTGTGATGGATGACAGAACCAAGATGTTGAAAGGCGGTCGTTGTGGTAAATATTATGGGGGTTTTGTTTTACAACCCAATAACAACATAATATTACCTAAAAAAAACTGATTCGCCGAATAACAGAGTACCTATGTAATCAGATTGAAGACGTGCAACATTTGCTGATGGATTGTGTCCGCAAAAGGCGCGAAGGGAGGCACTTATGAAGGAATTGGACTTAAATAGGCTTAACCTAGGATTAATTCAATCAATTTTGTCCCAACCAACGTCAGAAAGTGCCAAAAAGATATATGTCGTTTAATAACAGTCCTTCATCCGTGACTATTACCGTAAATATAAGTTTTAAAGTAATAATAGTAAAATGCACGATGGGATTGCGATATCTGTTTAGACAAAAAACCTCAAAGAAATAAAGCGAAAAAAATATATTTGCTAATAAGTATTATTATCTGGTAGCGCAAATCTCGTTAAGGACATTGATTTATATAAAAAACGTTGCCAAACACTTGGAATTAAAAACATTGTATTAAAAATTACACTGTAACTTACAAAATATCATCCTTGATTAGTTGATTACCCATTATACTAAGCTCAAGATATTTCGACGATGTTGCAAGCGCCATAATCGCGGGATGACAATCAATGAATCAAGAATAATGGAAAATCGGTGAACGAACATTTCTCCATACAAACGTAATACCAAAATCATTCGCGATACGAACATATTACCAACTTAAAATTATGTTATTCGGATACAGACGATATTTATCTAGGTTCCTTCCTATTAAACTTTTTTTTAAAACATTTACTATTTACGAAATGCAAGCGAATTGCATTTCGTCAATAGTAAATAGCAATTCGCTCATCCGTTTAATTCTCATCTAGTGACTATAGGAATTACGTCTCAATAAATTAGTAAGAATATAATCTGCCTCGTGATACAATTCTTACATACCTACCATTATTGGACTTGGGAATTATTGCAGGTCAGGCCCGGAGCATCACGTGTTGCTATATTGAAGATAATTAATCATACGGCTATTGTATTCAGCTTTTGAATTGAATTAGCTCATTTAATATAATCATACTTATAGGAGACAGGGTGTGCTACGTTGAACTAAGAACGAAGGTACTTGAAAGTTCGATTTACATTGATCATGGTCAAGGACATTGGCGAGTGGCGAAAACATACATAGTGACTGTTGTCTCATCCGTATTTAAGAGGGATTTTACGGATCTTCGACCTGAACCTTATTAAGTCGGAACTTTCGACTGATATTACGCCTCTGGGGGCCAATTCTCGGTTTTAGAGATGGTGTCGAACTCGAGAAAAATGTCTAATGACGTCATATTTTCGAGAAATTTTAAAAGTTGCTATTCTGGGGATGTCGAATTCGACATTTGTCGAAGGCTAACGTTAAAGTTCATGTCGAGTGCTTCTGAGCAGTAGAGATGTCATGTCGATTATATAATACGTCATTTCTGAGTGAATTTTTTGAGTTTTGGATTGTACACTGTGTTTTCTTTTCTTTAGTTTTTAAATAAAATCCGGCTTGGCATCTCATACTGGAAATTCGATTTATACTCTTTGATTTGTGCATTGTTTTCTTGAAACGACGACCTTCGCGCAGATAACAGACTGTAATTTGTGTACCTACGATTGGACTTGAAACCACTGAAAGATGGACGAGTTTATTAGCATTTTTATCTCGGAGTTGTTGGAAAGTGGCGAGCAACTGGCCAATACACGGCGACAACAGCTATCCCGCCGTCGATATTTACGACTTGAGCGAAACAGAAGTCATTAAAAACTTCAGACTAAATAAAGATTTAATAAGGGTTATACTTAGATCTATTGGCTCCTGTAATTCAGGATACCACTAAAATAGACCTGAAAACGAAGGTAAATAATTGTTTGCTTCATAATTTTATTAGTCACTGACAGACAGTCAGCTGTCAAACTGATTATTTTTACACTAAACGTTTCGTTTTACTTTGGCTTTGCACGAGACTTATTCAAATTTAATATAATTATAAATTATGTCCTAATTTTAAGTGTTTCTCATAATTATGTTTACTTGTTTGTTTGTGAAACCAGTAAATACTTTTTCTTCCTTTCTTTCTTTCTTTTATACTTAAATAATTAGGTTTAGTCAGCGTTTTAAAACAAAATCATTCATTCACTCATAGCTACCTAAAACGGAACGCGCGATTCTTCGTAATGGTAACATTAGCTTCACTCGACTCGACATTTTCGTGACATTTATTTCTATTTTGACTGAGAATACGGAATTCTGCTCAATTCGATTTTTTTTGGTAGAGATAGAGATATTTTTGAGATAGACTTACGAACTCGAACTCGAGATAAATGTCGAAAATCGAGAATTGGCCCCCTGGCACACCTCGGACACTCCATACAACGCCCGCAAAATAATTACCTATTACTACTACATAAACAAATAACGTTTGTGCACGACGTGCACGTGCAAATGTGTGCGTAAACTCTAGTAGGGTTATCGTAGCCTAAAAAATGGCGCGGAAAGTGCAACGGTCTGCGTCGCGAAAACCGAACGACGACTAATACGAGCGCGAGCCATTGCTCAAGTGGCGACGACGAATACCTCGAAGTGCGGGGTGAGGTGCGGTATTTAATATGAGCGCGGGGAATGGAGTGTCCCTTCTGTACGTAGTACTATTATGTATTCTGTGCCCCTGGTTCCGACTACGGCTCCGATATTATTAAATCGGAGTTTGATTTGAAGATAGTGATAGCGGTTAGCGATTAGTGACGCGAAGTCAACGCATGGTAACCGTGGAAAACGAGTTCGAATAGGTTTATGCATGTCACAACTCACACGGTGAACACACCTCCCCACGCACTTTATCTCGTCCACTGCTTTGTCAATTACCGGTGTTTATCAGTAACGATCCATCCTATCCCTTAAATCGATTACTCGCCAATATTTGTCATGTATAAAAGGCTTGGCAGCAAGCAAACTGCAAATAACTATTTAGTGGTGCTGATCGTTTACTTTTAAGAAACTTTTAGCCCCCTCTCCCTTGTTAGCAAAAGTAAGCATGCTCTTACCGCCTCTTCCATCCTATGCTTACGTAAACATTGGTATATAATTATATTTATTTTTAATCTGTTCAGGTTTCTTTATTGTTATTCATGAGTTTATCACTAAACACGCCTTTCGTTTTCGAGCATAAACAAGTAGAGTTATCATATTGGATCAAATCAGAATGTCTACATACAGGAAAGTAAACAAGTAATAAATAGTACTAGTGTCTCGTTGGTCTTAATCCCGACTGCTGAGCATGAGGTCCTGGATTCGATGCCCGGATTAGATAATTACCATCAGGAATTTCTCAGTAGCAGTCACGAAGTCTGAATTTGTACCCGGTTGTTGCCATAGGGTTGTACCCGGTTGTTGCCATAGGGTTGTACCCGGTTGTTGCCATAGGGTTGTACCCGGTTGTTGCCATAGGGTTGCCTCCTTTTACATGAAACTTGAACATAACTGATGAAATGTGGGTGAACACATCTGCCTAAACGTACGGGGATTACTGGCGTGATGTTTTCTAATAAATATTGCTGGCGTCATCACAATCCGAAGCCCCCTTCTCCCATGTCATAGGAAAAAAGCAAAAGAAGATACTCGATCTATACATTGATGACTACTGATGACTGTTAATATTATCTCCAATGGGGGAACTCCTATGACTAGCCCTGTATGTTTATATATGAACTGATTTTAATAATTATTATAAATGCAAAAACAATTAATAAGAATGACTATTGTCTCCGTGATGTCCACACAAACAGCAAGTGATGCTGATAATTATATTCTATTCTGTACAGTAATTATATATTTTATTCGTCTATATTATGACGAAACTGATTAGAAATTAGATCAAGGGAGGGCATCAGAGTACAGAAATAATATTCGGGTTCAGAGGTCGTGAAATGTGTGATAAGTTTGTAGTTTACGTTACCACACACAGTAGGTACTACTTTGTATTAAGGTTTACTTTAAAATTGCTTATGATGTTACTCCACACATGCATGTCTTAGAACGAAAAATTCGAAGACATGACTGTGACATCTACCAACCCGCACAGGGCCCGTGTAGTGGATTATAGCCCATCCCTCTCAAAGAGAGGGGGCCTGTGTCCGTGCACTGGGAACATTATAGGCTTATTTTACTTATGCGATGCTATAAAAATCGGTCTAACTAGTTTATATAATTACTAATCTTAAAACTAATGTAGCACGTGTCACGTTGCTCATACGCGCTAATCTCCGAAACCACCCAGCCGATTTCGATGAAATTTTGTGAATGAATAAGATTTTTTTTAATTATTATTAGAAATGGGCTTGCTCTTGACTTCAATCTTGCCCTAACGACAGAGATGAGGTTGCTTGAAAGGTTATAGGATAGTTTTAGACCTGATAGGTACCTAGTATTCTATATGTGACTGAATATACAGAATGCTCCCAAATAGAGTAAGATCCCAGGGCCGCCAGTCGTCACGTATTTTCTGACGAAGGAAATGTAGACGATTGTGTAGTGTTAGTATGTACTAAGAACGCACGACTACCAGCTAGCTTGCTTAGACGGCCAATTTTCAGGTATCAGGCAATCAAGGTACATAAAAACATTACTTACCGGGTTTTTATATATCAATGCTTACCTCACGTATTTTCTGAGAGCTGATTTTTACGTGTATTGTAGGCAATATCCTTAATAATAAGTTGCCAATACTCCCAGACATTTTCCAGCGCCCGTATCGCCTAACAGACGGGATCTTGGACTAAAAGATCTCAACGTTGGTTTCAAAAACATCATCATAATCCTGCCCTTATACCATGTCATTTGGGGTTGGCGCAACACGTTTTCCTTCCATTCTGCCCTGTTAGTCGTCACGTTTTCATTTATTCCTTTTTCCTTCATATCACTCCTCACACACTCCATCATCTTTTCTTTGGTATTCCTCTCCCTCTCCATCCATCCACATTTATATCCATCACTTTTTTAATCACATGCGATTCGTCCCTCCTCATCACACGCCCATACCATGATAGTCGATTTCCTTTTAACTATTCTGTAATTGGCGCAACTTTCAAATTTTCTCTCATATACTCGTTCCTAGCATTTTGGTCACCACCACACATCCACCTCAACATTCTCACCTCCGCAACTTGTAATCTTTTTTTTATCCATCTCTTTCACAGCCCAACATTCCGATCCTACAGTACGACAGGCCTAATCACGGACTTGTATATTATCCGCTTTAACTTTAATCCGTGGGTCGCAAGTTGTTCTAGTGACCTTTTTTTTTTGTTGGGTGGAAAATCATCAAATAACCCTCCCGCTCTTGGGCAGAGCGAAAGGGAGTATCAGACTTCTACTGACTAAAAACCACCCATGTTCCTTCTTAGCCCTTTATGTCGAGGCCACGGTATCTCTTGTGAACAACCCGCAGCCCCGGCGGGTGTTCCAGTGACCCTGGTTTCAAAAACATGACAAGATAAATAATAAGTTTTTAGTACGGTCAGCATCAGAAGTAGCTGAACATTTCGGAATTTTAATTCTTTTATGTACAGGACTCTAGCTATTATTTTTAATGTTTCAGAAGATTATTCGTTAAAATAGTCCTTACACTCCAATAACATGTAGTAACGAGTAATATCTAACAAGTTTTTAATAAAAAAAACAGCTTCGAAACTTTGAGTAATGTTAATATACTTCTGATGCTGACCGTACCTAGAAAAACTTCATGTCACATAACAAGGAAAAAGAGTAAAAATTTTGCTTGAATTACTATAGGTCAGAGTTTTGACCTTCATAAAATAAAAGGGTACCAGAACCAGCCATAATTTATGATGTCACGGTCTGATGAGATGATAGAGAAGTATGGCAAAACAAGACATGCGCCGACCCTAAATAAATTAGGATAAGGATATGAGAATGTTGATGATTTCATTGTCTGTTGAATGTTCTGCAGAAAGTTTGGAGAATGCAGTTTTATTAATAGACATCTCTCTATAGCAGCGGTGGTCCAGTGCAGAGCAGGGGTGGCACAGTGGTGGTAGCCTCGACTTACGAGCAGTAAGTCGTGGGTTCTGGGTACCCGGGCAGGATAATTTATCGGTGAAGGAAAATATCGTGAGGAAACAGAAACAAAAATTAGAAGACGTGTGATATTCACTAATCAGCACTAAACCCGCGTGGTGGTTTATAGCCCATTCTCTATCATAGAAAGGAGACATGTGTCCCAGCAGTACATTATAGGCTGATGATGCCAGACATCTCTTAGTATGTGATGCAAGTAATTGGTATCTTTTTTGCCATCATACTACTGAGCCATACGTCTTGAAGGACTAATTATGAAAAAGAAAATGATCATTGAATCACGTGTCTATCGTTCAATTGACCTTAAAGATTACTCAAACTACTCTGCAGTCTGGTAGCAATATTGTATGTGGAAAGACGCCAAAAGTTAGTTGTCCTGGCGCCAAAAAAATGACCTTTAACGCTGAATCAGACATTGGCATGTTGAGGCCAATGTTGAGCTGCATTCTTATCATTTTGCGCTATGAAGTTTTGTGAGTTTACTTGCAGTGTCGGTCGACATAGCTTACAGCAGTTACAGTGGGCAGATATCATCAAGCTTGGTTTAGGAAGTTTACAACAAACCACTGTTACTCATTATCTCGGATGGCACGGTTGGCGCAGGGGCTGAGCGATTGGACTGCTGCGCTGCATGTCGCGGGTTCGGTCCCCGCACGGAACAAATATTTGTATGGCTTACAGATAGTTGTTTCGGGTCTGGGTATTTGTGTATGTGAGTTTAAATGTTTGTGAACGCACCCACGATACAGGAGAAATTACTAGTGTGGGGTAATGTTAAAAAAAAAAACAAAACAAAAACAATCTAACCTTCACAACTCAGTCACTGGGTAATACGATACCCCTGGGTAATACAAGACCGCCTTTAACGGGTTAACGAGCTTTCCGAGTCAAGGTATGGATGGTCACCCATCCACAGACCGACTTTGGCTAAGAAGGCTTAATCTTGAAGATCGACCCACGCCGTTACCATTGAGCCAAACGCTCCTCCAATCTACCGTCACTAAAATCACTTGAATTCAGAGGGAACAAACAATAGCTTTTAAAGTGTTTTGTATTCCCACAACAACGTTTTAAGCAGAATTGACATAATAAAGATTGTCGATACTTTATCTAAGTCCCATAGATGTTTGCCTATTCATGTATCTTTCCCACTGATATTTTTTTTTCCAAGCACTTCGGTTTCTCAAGATAATCGTGGATCATCATAATTCTTCTGCTTTCATTTTAGTAAAAATAAACAAATGTATCTAGAAATCCAGCTACCATTTAATGGAATTCAAATAAACTTGACTGAAGTTTGTATATTTGAAGGAGACGCAGATTTCAAACGCAGATCTCTTAGCGTCTAAGCTTATACTTTAAAGTGTATTTATATAAGACTAGCAAGTCGAGACGGGTGCAGTGTCAATTTGTCAGAACAATAGATTTATCAAACTTTCAGAACTTCAAAATTGGTCTACTAAATCTATACTTAATATTATAAAGCTGAAGAGTTTATTTGGTTGAACGCGTTAATCTCAGGAACTACTGGTTGGAATTGACACAAAGAAAAAAAAATTATCTTTGTGTTAGATGGTCCTGCATTATACAGAGACAGTGTTTTTGTAATGGCTCCAAAGGTCTATAATAAATTACCAAAATGTATAAGGAGTGAAGACAATGTCCGCAAATTTAAAAGTAAATTGCATTCATTTCTAATAGATAAGACGTATTACTCGATTGAAGAATTTTTAAATGATAAAATATGACATTACCTGCACTTTATTATAATTTATTTTTAATTATAATTTATTTTTAACTGATTTATAAATGATTAATATTTAATTGACATTTTTTACAGTATTATAAAATTTGACATTAATAGCCTTTTAAATAAATTACCGTTGACATGACTGAAAAATAAATTATAAATGATTAATTAATGATTTATATTACATTGAATTCTCATTATTTACTCGAACCTGACTTTGTATTCTATATATCCAGACTTTTTACTAAAAACCCAATGTTTGTACACCAATTTTATTGGTAGGACATAGAGCTCAACTAAAATGTATGAATAACACCTTTATTTCAATACCTGTGTTCACAAATAAAGATAATTTGAATTTGAATTTGAATTTGAATTTGAATCCATTTACCGACGAAGGTTTTACACTATTCCACGCGGGTGAAGTCAAGGGGAAAAGCTAGTTTAAGTAACTAAAAACAAACTATAAAAAGATCATCGATAAACTCCTCAATGCTGTCAGCTAGTAATGTGCCCAAGAGACTGGCGACGTTGCTAAGTTGTATGGCGATATTTATCCTCTGGTCAAGGTAAAAGCAGCCCTTGGGTCTCAGGAAGAGACATCAAAGCGTCAAAGATTAATAAAATGAAATGAAATGAAATGAAATCCATCCATTGTGAAGTTTCTGAAAGCTGGGTAGTTTTTGGAACCGCTCAGATTTTCTTTATTTGTCCTTGTGTTAGACACGTAAAGTTATTTTTTTTTTAAGTATTACAAAGAAAAGGAAGTTGGTTTTATTGTTGAAATTGTATTTTTCATTTCTTGCTTTAAATAACTATTACTTGTTTAAAATAGTACGTTTTCTCTTCTACAATAATAATAAAGCGAACTTTAAAAAACTCATTGATTTATTTAAGTAGTAATAATTATAATCATCCTCCTGGCTCATGTTTTGGCAAAAACTATCGGAGACGTGATTTAGGACCTCTAATTTGTAGATTATATGGAATAAGACCATCAAATGTCCCATCCCACCTATTATAATAATAAGTATTGGATTTTAAGTTTAAGTTTAGTTTAGTTTTTTTTTTTCTAAGTTTAGCCGGGTAATCTTAAGTTTATGTTCACACCCACCTTTAGCCGTAACATTCGTCTGGCGAAAGATCAATTAAGGTAAGGGACAAAATGCAATTTTCCAGTAGGAGCCGACAAAGATTTTTTTCCGGGTAATTTAAACATAACTTTTTTATTTCTAAGGCTATTTATGATCGAATTTCACAGAATTATTTAGTTTATGACGGCTCATTGTTATTGATGATGACCATTTTCATAAACACGATACTTTCAAAGATAGCTGTCCCTTACTTTAATGTAATTTTGACAAGTGATCCCTTACTTAAAATTGGCCCTGATATAGTTTAAGTTTTATTGAGACATTTTAATGTAAATGTCAAAAGCAAAACCCACGATGTTTTTCTTTTAATGTAAATAGATTGTGTGAAATTAAATTGACTCACATTTAAGTTAAGTATTTAAAAAATGTATGGAAATTTAAAAAATGTATTGATTGTGACCTTACATCATTTAGATATTCTTATAGGTATTTGAGTAAAACACGTAAAAACAAATGAAATATACCTTCTTTCTAATATAAAGAAGGTATAGGTATTTCATTTGTTTTTACGTGTTTCTTTGTAGGTTCTTTGTTTTTTTCTGTAAAGTTCATATTGATTAAAATAATATTATTATTTTAATCAATATGAACTTTACAGAAAATAATAACATTATTATAGTTACACATCGGTTACATAATAGGTATGTATGTAGGTATTTTGTATGGACCTACCTCATGTGAAAGTTAAAGTTAAGCAAATTATCAATTTACATACCTAGCTAATTTTCTTTTCAGTATACGGAATTAGTTATTTCTAATATTTATTTTTTTAAATTTAGAATTTAATTTTATAATTTATACTCGAAAGCATTCGATAGTATCACACACTCTGCAATCTTTAATGCTCTAGTAAACAAAATGTAAAATCAAGATAAATACACCTTTTACAGAATATTTATACCAGTAGTACAGCAGCAATAAAATTAGAACGGATAGGTTCAAAATTTCAAATACTCAAGGGAGTCAAACAGGGCGACCTGCTATCTCCAAAGTTATTTACTAGTACCCTGGAAGAAGTGTTTAGAAAGTTGGCGACCGCATGGGAAGAGAAAGGTATTTGTCTTGGCGAGGCGAGGTTAACAAATCTGCGGTTCGCTGATGATATTGTCATCTTCTCCTCATCAGCTGCGGAACTGGAAGAGATGCTACAAGAGCCAAGCAACGCAAGCCTTGAGGTTTGACTAAGGATGAACATGTCGAAGACTAAGCTCATGAGCAACAGCTCACCGATCAACGTGCACATAGACGGGGAGAAAATACACTATGTCCAAGAATACATTTACCTTGGCCAAATAGTCTCATTCCAGGCGAGACAAGACAAAGAAGTTGCAAGACGCACGGAAAACGCCTGGAAGAGCTATTGGTCAATGAAAGAGCTATTTAAGGGCGACCTACCCATCCCCTTAAAACGTAAGCTAATGGACATGTGTATTCTCCCCATACTGACATATGGTGCACAGACTTGGTCTTTGACTAATATCCAGAGGTCCAAACTCAAGGTTTGCCAACGGGCAATGGAGCGCAGCATACTCAACGTTAAACGTACCGATCGTATATGAAATAGGTACCACACTGCGCTCCAGAACTCAAATTGCTGACGTAGCTCATAAAGCTGCCAAACTAAAATGGGACTGGGCAGGCCATGTCTGCCGCCGGTAAAGCTGAGGGCCAGCATATCTCAGAACTGAAGCCGGAGACAGCTAGACGGCGGCGCGGCAGACCGAGGAGGAAATGGCGGGACGCCTTGGATGGCTTTCTCGTTAACTGGCGGGATGAGGCGCAACAAGGAGCAAAGTGGAAGGAATGGGGGGAGGCCTTCGCTCAGGAGTGGGAAAGATTAGGCTAACAAAAAAAAATACAGAAATAATGCATCCGCATAGTAATAATTATTTTATTTAAGACTAACAAAGTCGAGAGGCGAGACTCTAGAACAATGATACCTACTTATCGGCTCGCATGATTGTATTGGCTTTAGAAGTATTCTCTAATAGGTATGCGATAGTACTATTAGTTCATTACTTCGTAATAATAATTAATGGTTTACTTTCATATTAAATTAAAATTAATTTTAGCTTTAATACTTTATTTAATAATAATTATAACTTCTAACCAGAAGCACTAAATAGAGCTTAGTGTAAAATTTATAATAATTACTAATTATCATTTTAATTGTTTGTTTTGAAATCTAATTGGTATAATGAAGACATTGAAACGATTAAATGTGATACTATAAGGTAAAAAAAACAGTAAACTAGAAAATGTACGCATTGGTTCAAAATTAATCAACGGACAATTCTAAATGTTAATCCTTACATAGTATATAACAAAGTCGCTATTTTTGTCTGTTTGTTTGTCTGTATGCTTAAATCTTTAAAACTACGCAACGGATTTATATGCGGTTTTTTTTAATAGATAGAGTGATTCAAGAGGAAGGTTTTAGTATATAATTTGAACGACATCCACGCGGGTGAAGCAGCGGGCATCAGCTAGTTATTTATAGTTTAAACTATGTCTATTGTTTTATTAACTTTTAAACGAAATAGTAATGTAAGGCAAGGACCAAAAAATACTTAGTTAAAATAAAGTAAAAGACATGGGCTTAATGAAAAACGTAAAGTCAATTTAGTTACGAGTTACGACAGTTACGTTAATCGGATTCCATTATAAGCAGGACTAACTTCAATATGACTTTTTGGAACGAATACATTGACCGTTACACTAATTTTTGAAAAATAAATACATTGTAGCATTGAAAAATCCTTACTGTAACGGTCATTTTTTTAAAGCTAGATTTTTTTTAAATATAGCATTGGAAAGAGCGTAAAAAACTTCATAGAACTGCATTTATAACTCATTTTCGCATTTTTGTCCCTTACCTTATTTGATCTTTCGCTAGACGAATATACCCATTTCTCGGGAATAGTTAGCATAATTGGTTATGCTGGGGCCAGCTTCCAGTTTAACTGGATGCAGCTGAATACCAGTACTTTACATGGAGAGACTGGGCATCTCTAACTGGGTAATACGATACCCCGAGGAATGATGGGCCGAAAGTCTGACAAGCAGTCTTGCCAAAAGACAGGATTTCAGACTTTTAAGCCACTGACTTCCTTCAACGACTGTCAAAGATATACAACAGACAGCCCATATCAACCGTTTCATCATCATCATCATCATCAGCCATAAGACGTCTACTGCTGGACAAAGGCCTCCCCCATAGATTGACGCCACAACGAACGGCAGCCCGCCGTTTGCATCCACCGGTTGCCCGCGACTCTCACGATGTCGTCAGTCCACCTGGTGGGAGGCCTACCAACGCTGCGTCTTCCGGTTCGATGGTCGCCACTCGAGATCCTTCCTACCCCATCGGTTGTCGGTTCTTCGAGCGATGTGGCCTGCCCATTGCCACTTCAACTTGCATGTTCTGAGAGCTATGTCGGTGACCCTGGTCCTTCGGCGGATTTCCTTATTTCGGATCTTATCGCACAAAGAAACGCACAAGAAACTCGTTGCGTGTCTCTAGCTTCTCTAAGAGGCTAGCAGTTAAGGACCATGTTTCTGAGCCATAGGTCATCAACGGTTTAACGTGCTTTAAACTTATTCTTGCGTGAAATTGATTCTTATTCATAAGCTACACTAGGCTTGGTCCTTCAACATCAATTTCGGCCATATTTCATTGTAACGATCTGAATTAGCTAGACATATTTGTCATTCATATTCCATTGACATCAGAGACTCCGTCTGCTATCGAAATTAAGTTCAATAAATCGTTCAATCAAGTGTATTGGTTTTCAATTGACGGTCTATATTGATGATAGTTTATATAGGTATGTAGATTGTCTACCGAACATGTCTTGGCTGGACCCAAAAAGTTATTATCAAACGAGACGCAGGCCGACTAAATTGATAAGAATGTTTTTTTTTTATGTGACATCGATTCTTTTGCTTTATTCATTTGAATGCAAAAGTCAAAACTATGTAGGGTTGTGAAACTGCTTCGTTAGTACTGGTTGTAAGTAAGCATAAGGTTATTACTTCTAGTCCCGGGTTGGAATCAATGTTATTGAACTTTTCCATCAGGAATTTCTCAGTAGCAAACATGGGGTCTGGAAATGTGCCCGATTGATGGCAATAGCGGCGCCCCATAATACATGGGACTTTAACATAGGTAACTATTAGGTACACTTCTGCCAAACCCTCTGGGGATTACAGGCCTGATGATGATGTTATTTTCCTCCTTAAACCACCCATAAAGGTTATTATTTATTCCAAAACTAAATAGCCTAACCCTAAAAACAGCTGTTACGATATGGAATGCAAAATGATAAATGTCAAATGAACCAGAAATAAGGACGGCCCAGCTGACAAATGACGGCTGAAAACAACGATTTGTAATAGCTAATCGACCTAACAGCTGTTGTCATGATGCGGGCTGTGGACATACCTAAGTGATAAAAGCTGTCATTGTTTTTTTTTTTTAGTTGGTGCTTAGTAGACTAGGTACTGTCAATCTTTATACTATGGTCAGTCTGATCTTTCAATCTACTTCAAGACGCCTCCCAGACTTCCAGACACTTCCAGCTAGAATGACAAGATGTTGCCTAACAAACGCAACACTGGTGGAGTAAAACAATTCTGGTACAAACTTTGTTTTTATTTTAAGCCCCAATACGGGATCGGACTGACTCAAAAAAGTAGAATTCTGTTTAGTCCGTCAGTTAGATTATCGAAAAATATTGGATACATGTTTTTTGTTTTATCAAATCAATAAAAATTGGCGAAGATAAAGCGCGTCAAAGATCACAGAGTGGGGCTTGAAACGTCAGTTGAAGGTACAAAATGTACTATCATATTATGACGTCATACGAGTTTTCGAAGCACCGTATCTTCTTCATTTTTTGTTTACGTGAAAAAAGAAAAAATATGTGGTCGATATTTTTTGGAAATCTATCTGACGGACTAATTAGTTTTTTTTGTCCGATCCCCTATTGTAAGAAGTAGGTATGCAAAATGTTTTACTGCCTGGTTCTGGTTTCGATTTCCAAGTGAACCAAAGTTTTATCGAGTTTTCCCTTATTAATTGCAGCCTGTTGATGGCAATAGGATAGCCCCTTAATGGGACATAACTGGCGAAATGTCCCATTAAGTATACCTCTGTCTAACCTTTACCTGACGGTGTACTAACAGGGACACCTATCCCTTTAGGAACCAAAGGTGTGTTGATGCTGGTATACATACATTACCATACACGTGAATAGTAGATTGACACGACAGGAATGAAAATAATACACATAATTTTATTATACCTATAAACCTACATTTATAATTATGAATCAGTACCTAAACCTAACAATACACGCATGAGTAACAACTGTTACTCTTGTTATTACTTAATGTCCTCAATGGGATATATAAATAAACAATACTTACTTCGATAATTTTCCTCGTATTCTAATAAAACCAACTATAAGTTTATTTCATAATTATTTATTTATCTATTAATGAGTAATACAGCATGACTGAAGTCACGTAAACTTGTTGGTCATTTGTTTTTTTTATTTGCAACCTTCATGATAGTAAACTGGGCCGAGACTATTTCGTCAATATTATCCAGGGAAGAAATCTGTCGAATATTATTATAACAATAGTTATTATCTGCCAGCAATATCGTTTTTTCAGAAGAAACACGTTTTAAAATCATAAAGTAATTTATTGAAATCGGGCCTGAAATATAGAATAACTTAGTACATACTAGTCCCAGTTAGAAATTCCATTTTATCGACAGTAGGCCTTCGATCAATAATGTATTATTGATCGAAGCAGTAGGCACAATAACATAAAATATAGAAAAGGTAGGTAGGTAGGTATATGTTCCTTTTACCTCATTAATAAGCATAAAATAAGGAAAAAATGTTTTAAATTGTCCAAAACATAAATATGGTGACACATGGCATGCAAAATGTTTCATCAAATTATGTCATAGTCATGTCACGTCATACTTAACATTACGCATAGGTAATCCTTGAACGTAATTTCGGCAGTTATGTTTAAGGCCCATGTCTAATCTATTACTTCGACCGGCCACAAATCCAACCTTAGTATCTGCTACTAAGAAATTCCTGAAGCAGAAGCCTACCTTGAGATCGAAACCAGAAAAACCCAAAACATTGATAAAGTGCGACTCATAAAACCCGCAGAAAGTCACTTGCCCTGATAAAGTTCGAAAAGCACCTGATTCACACTGTTTATTGAATTTCTAGATATTTAATCAGGTGACTAATATACATAAAAACATAAGTCTGGTCTTAAAAACCTGTTTCACCGGTTAGAGTAATCTTGAATCGAAATCTTGTCAATTCAATCGGAATATTAAAAGGACTATTAACATTTTGCGTGTATCCGGGCAAAGTTTTGAATAACGGAGAAAATATATACCTACATCATTAAGGTTTTGATGACGACTCTTTCACAAACAGGCTGACATTATATTATAGTCAAGCGCACATTCAAATTTCCCAGATCACAAAAGAAGTTTTCTGAAGGAAATCCGGACATTTGAGGAAAATTCCGGACTTATTTCTATCCGTAATAACACTCATCTAAATGTCAAAGAATGATGAGACTGTTTATCTCATAATGAGAATGTTTGAGACTGGCGTAAGCTACCAAAACGCCTACTATATGTTTCGTTAACAATCCTATTGAAAGTCGTTCTTGAAAATAGTTAAAGATTTGAAAGTAATTGCTACTTCTCTTTTTAAAAAGAATTAGATCAAATCATGATCCGTATAATACCTACAAGCTGTTTCGTACATTTTGACGAGTTATGCGAACATCATTGTAGGGAACAGATGTTTTTTTCGCGAATTAAGAGCTGGTCCCATAATAAAAGTTGTTCATAATGATGAGTACAATGACCCCCTGAAATTCGACGCATTTGTAAAACGACAGCTAAAAATACCCGCGATTTAAAAAAACCCAAAAATGTTCCGATACTTTTGAATTGCAAATCAACATACCATGCATGGGAAGTCCAATAACAGTCATTCACAGATACATTAACAGTCATTATGTTAATACAATTTTTTTTTTACATTTTTATTACATACTAGCTGATGCCCGCGACTTCGTTCACGTGGAAATTATGATGTCTGTTATCGAGTGGTCCTAAGCGCAACTGAGCATGTGGTCTGGGGTTTGATTACCGAGAAGGGCAAAAGGTTTTCTCAGTAGAGGCCGCAGAGTCTGGTTTTGTGCCCGTTTAATAGCAATAGCCAAAATTTGGAAAAACGTGCATATTAAGTTCATTATCTGTTGGCACTGGATGGATTCTTCTGAAAATATATTTTTCTCATTAGAAGCAGCTTATTTACAAAGACACTTGCTTCGTGGTCGTTATACAGTTGGACGCGGATGTTGCACGTAAGATGGAACTTCTCGACCATGGACCACAGTGATGGCGACGCCTAGACAAATGCGTTTAATTCATCCACCGGTGTACCCCCTAAATAACTGGCAATGTCTGTCACCTGCGAACATCACGACAACACTGCCCATCAGCGTTTGGTCGCCGTGGATGTCCTGCAGACTGCGGTTCAACGCCTTTAATGCATGCTTGTGCGATATTGCGCTCTCGTCCCATACTTAACTTGCACTGCTACAAAAGGACTCACCGGTGATGCAACATCACCAAAAACTGTAACCGGAGCCGGTTGGGCCAAGATTCGGCGGCCACTTATAAACGGAATGTGCAGTCTGGCCATAGTAAAGCAAAGTTTTGGGAGGTACCTGCACCGAATCAGGTGGGAGAAGACGCCCAGATGCTACCATTGCCCGGAACGGCCGGACGACACGGTGGAGCAAACCGTGGAGTTCGCTTGGGCGGAGCCCCGCCGCGCCGGTACCTTGTAGCGGCGATCGGCGGCGGCGACCTCTCGCTCCTCTCTCCCGACCCTGGTGCAAGCCATGGTCCGGGGCGAGAGGGAATGGGACGCCGTCGCCTCCTTCTGCGAAGCAGTGATGCCAGCGAAGGAGGTTGCGGAACATGAGAGGGAGAGAACCTCTCGTCCCAGCCGCCGCGGGAGACGCTTCGGGCGTCGGGGGCTACGTGATGGCTTCCGGCCACCGTAGGTGCGGGCCTGTGGATGGTGAGTAGCGGGCTAGCTAACCGTCCGTCCATCTTATGACGACGACATCCCTCAAAGAGATGTCAGCATCAGGGGTCGCCAACGCTGCGGGTTTTTCGAAAGAGATACCGTGCCCGACTGCCCGACACAAAGGGCTAAGAAGGAACATGGGTGGTTTTTAGTCAGTAGAAGTCTGACACTCCCTACCACTCTGCCCAGAGCGGGAGGAGTCATTTGATGATTTCCCACCCCCCAAAAAACAAAAAAAGACCCGAGAAAGCCACAGTAACAGCTTTAGGAAGGCACGGTTGGCGCAATAGCTGCACAGCTGGGCGATTGATTGTGGTGCTGATCCCGTTTTCGATTCCCGCACAGAACAAAGAAATGTAATTTTAATTTCATTTTTACTATGAACTTGACATTTTTGCTTACTGTGCTGTGTACATTGGTATTTTTTTTTGTTATCAGCTATTCACGGAAAATATTCATGTACCGTGATTCAGGAAATGGTGTTCAATTATGAACAACGCCATCTATCAGAGATAAAATTAAACTGCAAAAAATTAATGCATGGAAAGTGAACACACACTATAGCCAAGTAGCGTCATTTAGACAAATTAAGAGTACCTATTGGTAAGGTCTATTTAAAAGTTATCTGAACACATTTATTTATTAGTACCGTCTTGATGCAATAGATGTCGTTGCATGTATCTTGCGTAATGATTATAAGTTCTTCAAATTCATATATATCTATCGGATGTCAGTATCGGATTACAATGAAACAAAAACTAAAACCCTAATCACATTTGCCTTCATAATCCATACAAACTAACATGGACAAATGAAAACAATAGATTAGATTTATAATCACCTAACTCTATTTTGAATAGTTAAAAAAATCTTTAAGTATAGTACAAAATCAGCAATAAATTCAGTGTATGTCTTTCTAGGGCGTCTACTATGAACCCCATAAGCAACGTTGATTCAAAAAAAAATTATAGAGATTTGAAAATCATAAAGCATCAAAATAAAAATAAATAGTACTCACAAAAAGTGAAAACCGAGCTGGGGATCGAACTGGCGAACATGTTGAATATTTTTGGAAATCTCACAACATTATAAAAAAAACAAAAAGAAGACTGGCTCTGATTTGAACTTCATCATCAGCCATTAGACGTCCACTGCTGGACAAAGGCCTCCCCCATAGAACGCCATAAAGATCGGCAGCCTGCCGTTTGCATCCACCGGTTGCCCGCGACTCTCACGATGTCGTCGGTCCACCTGGTGGGAGGCCTGCCAACGCTGCGTCTTCCGGTTCGTGGTCGCCACTCGAGAACCTTTCTTCCCCATCGGTTGTCCGTTCTTCGAGCGATGTGGCCTGCCCATTGCCACTTCAACTTGCATATTCTGCGAGCTATGTCGGTGACCCTGGTTCTTTGGCGAATTTCCTCATTCCGGATTCTGTCGCACAAAGAAACTCCGAGCATAGCTCTCTCCATGGCTCGTTGCGTGACTCTGAGCTTCTCTAAGAGGCCAGCAGTTAAGGACCATGTCTCTGTGCCATAAGTCATCACTGGCAACACACACTGGTTATACACCCTCGTCTTGAGACACTGCGGAATTTTGGACGAAAAGATGTCGCGTAGTTTCCCAAACGCTGCCCATCCGAGTTGGATTCTTCGGGCGACCTCTTTGTCGAAGTTCGATCTACCCAGTTTAACAGTTTGTCCCAGGTAAACATAACTATCAACAACTTCGAGAGTATCGCTCCCAACAATTACCGGTACGGGTGGAACACGGTCATTAAACATAACTTTCGTCTTGTCCATGTTCATCTTAAGACCCACCTGTTGAGAAACGTTACTGAGGTCTCTGAGCATTGTGTTCATATCCTCCAGCGATTCAGCCATGATGACTATATCATCGGCAAAACGAAGGTGAGTGATATATTCGCCGTTGATGTTGATGCCGAATCCGTCCCAGTCCAAGAGTTTGAAAACATCCTCCAATGCGTTCGTGAACAGTTTCGGAGAAATAACGTCTCCCTGTCTCACGCCTCTTTGCAATTGGATTGGTTTCGTGCTCTCGTCCTGTAATCGGATCGACATAGTGGCGTTTCTACATATACACTTCAGCACTTCGATATACCTATAGTCGATACGGCACCGCTGAAGAGACTGTAACACCGCCCAGGTTTCGATCGAATCGAAGGCTTTTTCATAGTCCACAAACGCTAGACATAATGGCCGATTATACTCCTCAGTCTTCTGTATAATCTGGCGGAGCGTATGGGTGTGGTCCATGGTGCTGAAGCCTTTTCGGAAACCGGCTTGTTCGGGAGGCTGGAAGTCATCAAACCTGCGTTCGAGACGGTTCGTAATGACCCTCGAGAACAGCTTGTACACATGGCTCAGGAGTGAGATGGGTCTATAATTCTTCAATAGGGTGTTGTCACCTTTTTTGAAGAAGAGCACCACCACACTCCTGTGCCATGCTTCTGGCGTAATACCTTCGAGTATGACGGAGTCAAACAGATTCTGGAGGATTAAAAGTACTGGTTTTCCACCCGCTCGCAGAAGTTCTGTCGTGATTCCATCATCCCCCGGCGCCTTGTTGTTCTTAAGCTGTTGGAGGGCCATTCTAATCTCATACAGGCTGACGTCTGGGATATCCTCAGTGTAGTGTCGGGTCAGTTTCGCTCTGGTGTCCTGAGCTGAACTGACAACGGGCTGTCGGGTCGAGGTGTACAACTGTCCATAAAACCTCTCTAGCTCTTCCAGGATCTCTGGCTTCGATGAGATGATACTGCCGTCCTCGATCTTCAGTTTTGTCATTTGGCTTTGCTCAATAGACGCATTCTTCGCGAACACTCTGGAGCCCTGATTTCGCTCAATTGCGGTCTTAATACATTGAGTATTATAGGACCGCAAGTCGTGTCGCATGGACTTTGAGATGCGCCTATTGAGTTTGCCATATTCCGACATATCTACTGAAGATTGCAGTCTCATCTCAGACCGGTCTTCCATCAACTGGATTGTGTTTGTCGAGAGCTTTTGAGGCTTTTTCCGGCGTGGGATATTGAAAAACTTATACCCCACTGCATGGACAGTTTCCACCAACCCGTTGTTTAGCTCGTCCACTGTTTCGCATTCGGTTAGGCATTGGAAGCGATTATGCAGTTCGAGTTGAAAGCTTTCGGGATTTAGGATCTGGGCAGGATTAGGACGGAGCGTGGACTTCACCAGACGTGACCTCTCAAGCTTAACATCGATATTCAATGTGCCTCTGACAATACGGTGATTGCTACCGGTTTTCACCCTGCCGATCACGGAGACATCATTGAATATTTGCTTCTTGGTCGTCATGATGAAGTCGATCTCATTTTTGATGGAACCATCAGGGCTTATCCAGGTCCAATTTTTAGTCGGGCGCTTCTGGAAAAAAGAGTTCATCGAATAGAGTCCCTCCTTTTCCATGAAGTCAACCAGCCTCTGGCCCCTCTGGTTCCGCTGTCCATAACCATATTTCCCCACTCTTAACTCATCGCCATTCCGTGTGCCCACCTTTGCATTGAAGTCCCCCATCACAACTGTAAAGTATGACTTGGAGGTATGCATGGCTTTCGATATATCCTCATACATAGCCTCCACTTCATCGTCAGGGTATGTCGAGGTCGGCGCATATACCTGTATGACCTTCAACGAATACCGATCGGTGATTCTGAGTATAAGGTATGCTACCCTGCTCGACACACAATCGACCTTTACTACGTTGTTAACGAGGGGCTTACGGACGAGAAACCCAACACCACCTTGGGATTTTCGGTCTCCTTCCCGGAAGAAGAACATGTTGCCGGAATCCAGGATTATCGTGTCCTGACCCTCTCGTCTTATTTCACTCAATCCCAGTATGTCCCATCGCAACTTGCTCAATTCCTCCTCCAGCTCGACAATCTTTTCGTCGGTCCGCAATGTGCGAATGTTGTGTGTTTCCAGGGCCAAAGTCCGTTGGGGGTGGTAGCGGGGCATCTGCCGGGGATTCTTAGCACCCCCTGCTCCACCGTTACCTGACCCGCTACCGAGGCCAGGAATAGTGGAGCCGCCGGGGACTGGGGGCCGTGTGCTTAATCTGTCTGACATTTTAAGGGGGGAGTTGCCATAATCCCCACGCTTGGCAGGCGTCTTGGGGATCGCAGTGAAGTTGTTAAGTACACAGAAGCCGCTGCTGCCCGACTTCCGGATTTTTCCCTTAGTCGCCTTCTACGACACCCTCGGGATGAAATGGGTGGGTGCTATTCTTGCCCGGACACCCCACGGGACGCGGACACCCCACGGGACCCCGGACACCCCACGGGACTTATGATTTGAACTTACGTACATTTATTTACGGGGAGGTCGCCAAACCGCTACGCTACTGACATCGGTGATAAAAAGTTCGAAATAGCCGTTCTATTGATATAGTATGACAGATATCAGCTGTCAAACCGCTGGGGCATATGGACATAATGCAATATTGCTCACCCCTCTAAGTAATTATAGCGATATTATATAGCCCATGTGTAATTCCAGACTATAATCAATCTCTGTGCCAAATTTCATTCAGATCCGTTGAGCCGTTCTGGCGTGAAAGGAGGATAGTGTAGCTGGGCTCTTGGAGTTCCACATCAGGTGTTCCATATCTTCAAATTTATTCTCTAAGCAGAAAATGCTCATCACGTGGAACATTTTTTGCTATGGTACCATTTTTGTATCTCTTATAGTTAAGCTGGTCTGTTGCAGTTCTGCATCAGGTGTTCAAGTTTCCAAGATAAATTATAGCCTATATGTTGCCCAGACTGAATACCTATTCAACTAAAAAAAAAAATATTCAAATCCGTCAAGTAGTTCCGAAGATTAGCGTGTACAAACAAACAGACAAACAGACTTTTTTTTTTTTGGATTTGTTCTCTTTTACTGCTTCTAAACCCCCCCAATAATTATTTTTTAAATATATTCAATGTACAGACACAGTTTTTTTACTGTTTTATTATATGTATATAGATTAATACAGGACCCACTTATTACTTTGGCAAAGATCATTCATTAATCAAAAAATATTTATTTTTTCTAAATTTTACCTGTTCTTCTTAAAAAATTGTTAACGAGTTATAAACTCTGCTTTTCACTTCGAATGCGAGGAAATAAAACAGTAGTATAACATATTTCTTTAATTAAAATCGCTTTTTTTTTAATCTTACGAAATTGATATTAGGCTTGCAGACCTATACAGCCTACTATTAAATTAATTTTGTAACAATAATTTTCATTAATTAATTAAATAACTTCATCATCAGCCTATAATGTTCCCACTGCATCCCACTCAGGCCTCCTCTCTAGGAGAGGGATGGGCTATAATCTACTACGCGGGCCCAGTGCGGATTGGTAGATGTTTTCCTTCACCGTTTTGAGAGCAGTGGTGATGAAATAAATTACACAAAGTAATGCGCCTGACGGGGTTTGAACCCACGACTCACTGTTCGTAAGTCGGAGCCGCCACCACTGGGCCACCACTGCTCTCATAATTAAATAACTTACCGTACTTGAATTTAAATTTTATTTATTTATTATTATTATTTTATTTATTATTTTTTATTTTATCTATCTTTTATGTCTTAAAAAACACATAAGGCAAATAAATTAAAGTAAATATTATAAAATAACAAATTCTATCTATGAACTTCTTATTGTGTTTGGCTGTATGGCTCATTTGCCCTTGTGCACAAAATTCGATTTTGTGCAGCCTATATCCTGCACAAATAAGCACTTTCAGAGCATGAGAAGTGAAAAAATAGTTTTTAATTCAGTACAGTACAGTAGGAAATCTGCGATTTCTCTTAAGAAAAATCTAAATAACTCAAAAACTATTGAATTTTGGGGTAACATTTAGTGGCTTAATTTATTGTATTTTAACTCTACTATGACATCCTGCAAGGAAAACGTCGAGTTACCAGTAACCTTGCATTATGTCGAGTGACGTCTTCCTTCGTTCCTCGTAAGTTCAGGGACACCCATTTGCATCATTGGCGGTTGTTGTTTTGTATATACCTAGTGAGTAAGCGGAGGGCAGGAAATATTATACAAATACAATATTATTTATAATCACACACGCCCACATATTTGTGCCACACACAACAAGTTATATTATCATTGGTTCTGATAATATTATTTTCACTTGTTAACTAAATATTTAATTTTCGTCATCCTAATAGAAACATATATTTGATCTTTGACTAGTAAATCTATTAATAAACGCGCAACTTCCTAACATTACTATCACGTATGAAATCGTAAAAATAATGTATTATTTTTCGTTTTTTCACCTATTTGTTAAATTCGTATCAATAGGTTATCTTAAAAGTCAAGTTAACTCGTGATTTTAGTTATTTTAGTCATACAATAAACAATGATTTTATAATCATACTAGCGGACGTCACGCGGTTCCACCCGCGTAGTTCCCGTTCCCTTGGGAATACATGAGATAAAAATAGCCTATGTCACCCGGGATGAATGTAGCTTTCTAATGGTAAAAGAATTTTTTAAATCGGTTCAGTAGATCCCGAGATTACCACTTACAATTTAACAAATATACAAACACACAAACTTTACTTCTTTATAATATTAGTATAGAAGTATAGAAGTATAGATTTGATACGTATATTTTGAGCAATAAAAATCATCTTCTGAAAACAGGATAAGGTAAGCTTTTAAATAATTAATTAAATAGTTCTAGGCAAGAATGGTGCACCCTAGGCCGCACCTTCAGCCAGTGCAGGACTTCTTAGTATTCAAAAGTCTGGTTAAAAGTATGTATAATATTTGCCTTGCAGTCAATTTTAGAGATTTTACTCGATCTTCAGCAGAAAGGCAAAAAGGAAGTCTTTTCGCTCGCTTATAAATTATCATAGGAAATGAAATGAAAGAAATATAATGATTATATAGGAAATCTCATTAGCTAATGCTAATGAGATTTCCTATAATATAATCATTATATTTCTGAATAATTAAGAGTTTCCAATTAGCAACAGTCGACACAATAGCGCAGTTAAGTCATTTTATGTGTCTTACATTGTTGTGAACACATTCTTTTAATTAACTCATTCAAGATTTGCTTTATTATTTCCAATTAAAGGTACAAGTTGGTAGCCGACAGCACGCAGCAGCAGCAGACGACATGTCGTCGCTTCATGTCGTCACGACACGTCGTCGCGTCATGTCGCTGCAGTCATGATTTCGAACCCGACTGCAGACGGCAATTACTGCAGATGGCATCCAGTTGGTGTAAACTGAAAACACAGGTTCCAATACATTTTCGGCTTAAGGACATATCTCCTGCTGTTTCTGTTATCTATGGGCACTACTGATCTGCGGTCGGACGCCACGTGCGTCTGCCGCTCGACGACGCGTCGCTAGCTTAATGTCGCTATCTACGGAGGGAATTTCATAGATATACGTAGAAACCAGTCGTGTCGCCGCGACACGTCGTCTGCTGCGGCTTCGTGTCGCCCGCTACCAACTTGTACCTTAAAAGAAGTCCATAGTTACTGAAATATAAGTAAAAACAAAGACCAATAACTATGTAGTTTAGTGCATAATATTGTGTTAAATTAAATAAGTTATAAGTTATAGTTATTTATTAAGTTCATAAATGACGATGAAGATGACATTAGATGACGAAATTCTGACAGCTGTAAACGTGAAAACCCTTAAACCATTGACGTCAACGAAATAGTAGGAACAGTAATGATACACAACGTAAATATTACTAAGCGATTTTTTCAATGTAAACCACTGTGGTTTACCAGTTTTTGTTTACTTTCTTATTAGTCTAGGTCATCGTTTAGTAAATCTTAGAATTCGTTCACTGACAGGGAGCAGAGCTTCGCCCATTACACAGACTCGACCTGACTCTCTGAGTCAGAGGGAAATCTTTTCTCATAGGTACTACTCGTATGTTACCATGATTTTTATTCCAGATATATTGTCTTCACCTAAAACTAAATAAGTCATGTTTTTTTTCTATGAGTAAAAATGGAGTTCCTGCCGATCATTTCCCTATGTCGATACTCATATGCCTAAGTAAAATACTGGTATTCAGCTGTATATGCTGAGTACCAGTATTTTACATGGAGCGACTGCCTGACCTCCATAAGCCAGTTAATACTGCGTAATACGAGACCCCTTTCGTAAGACTTGGTTGTCAAATTTTCGGTTCACTGACTACCTGTAACGACTGCCAAAGATCTATAAATGGCAGCCGGGACCAACGGCTTAACGTGCTAACCGAGGCACGGAGATAACTCAGGATGTAACGGGTAGTCACCCATCCACAGACCAACCTAGGCAAGCGTGGCTTAACCTAAAGATCGACCCGAGTGGCAGTTATTATTAATTTCTATGCTAAAATACTATTATTCAGCTGCATATTATGCTGAATACCAGTATTTTACATGGAGCGTCTGTCTTACCACCTTATCCCAGTTAATATTGGGTAAAACGAGACTCCTTTGGGAAGACTGGCTGTAAGATTTTCGGGTCATTTACTACCTGTAAGGACTGTCAATGATCTACAAATGACAGCCGGGACCAACAGTCTAAAGTGCTTTCCGAGGCACCCATCCACGGACCAACCTTGGCAAGCGCGGCTTAACCTGAAGATCGACCCGAGCGGCGGCTGTTATTATTTAGCCACGTGCTCACGAGCTGTAGGCAACGTGAATCACTTTCGGAATATTTGCTCATACAATTTATGTTGTGTGGGATTTAACATAGAAGTGGCAACAGTTTATTGACTTACATGAGATCAGCGTGAAAATCTAAGAACGGACAGATGGTACACACACAAAAGCCTATAACACTGTCAATAGATACAACGGAAAATCTCAGTATTCTACAAATTCAGGAAATGACGCAGGAAATTGTTTATCTTTTATAACTTTTTGAGTCAAAATGAACAGGAAAAGTTTTGATGATGACTAGTTTAAAACATGCGCTTATTTCTGATTCAAACGAAGATCTATTTATGCACCAAATGATCAATTGCTGATCATAATTATTATTGATTAAAACCGAACCATCGAAATTATAAAGGTTCCTTTTTTACAATTTTAAGAACCCTCAAGACCCTCAAGTCGACTGTTGTCGTGAGCAAGATTTGACATTATCTATTTCACTTAAACCATTATCATGTTCCTACCCTTGTCCTATTCTACTTGGGGTCTGTACAACATATTTTATTATATTCTCCCCTGTAAAACGTCACGGCATCATTTAACTCCTTTCTGAACGCTTTCATATCATTCCTCACACAATCCTCGCCTAAATCTCATTCAAGTCCTGTTTTTGAACTTCATTTTTCTACCTGCATCGAGGCAGTCAGATCACGATAGTTTAAAACTGCCTTGTTGGTCTAGTGACCACCATCACGACGACGTGAAACTCAATGTTGTTATATTATATACGTATATTTTAACAAATCCAAATTAGTACAGATAAAACAAAAGACGATACCGCTTTCATTGATTATTACCTATCAGCCAGATGGTCCTGAGTAATAAACAAAAACGAGAATAATAAACTCTTTTGCAAAAAAAACGGGCACTTCATATTTTTTTCTCTACTTCAATGAAGAAGGACAAGTAAGAGGTTTTATTAATTTGACGATGTATTGGCATGTTATTTGAAGAATCCTGGCATGATTCTGTACGTTCCAAATTTAAATTTTGAAATTAACAAAAGGAAAATAATGATTATTGTAGATTATTGTAAAATTACTTTACTAATGGCGCGAATTACTGAAACGATTTTATTACTGATTACTAAAATTTTAAAACTTTTTGGATATTTTCTGCAAATTAAACAATTTTATCTTTCTTTTTACATTAAATACCACTTTTTGACATGAGTGATAAAGCGATAAGGGCCGGTAAAATTATAGCCCTACTTGAAGAAGGTTGTTCGCAAACTTACGTGTCTCAGCGGCTAAATGTGAGTCGTTCAACTGTCCAGAGGACTTGGCAACGGTATCAAGAGACCGGTTCGGTCAAAAGAAGACCCGGTTCGGGAAGAAAACGACGCACAGAACCAAGAGATGACCGCTTTTTGGTGAGTCAGGCCTTGCGGAATCGTAAGGCGTCAAGTGTGGACCTGAAGAAGAGCCTTGAAGAAGTAAGAGGAGTAGAAGTTAGCTTGTGGACCGTCAGGAGGAGGCTTTTGGCTGCCAATATCAGGAGTTACCGCCCGGCTCGGGGACCTAAATTACTCCGTGAGCACCGTGTTGCTCGACTTCAGTTTGCTCGAAACTGTGCTTCATGGACTCTGGAGGACTGGAATAAAGTATTGTTTTCTGATGAAGCTAGAATCTCTTTGTGTGGAGAGGACCGACGCCGGCGAGTGCTACGAAGACCACGGGAACGCTATGCGGAAGTGTGTTTCGAAGAAATCACTCCTTATGGCGGAGGCTCCGTTATGTTTTGGGCAGCAATTAATTCGACGGGGCGTACGGAGTTAGTTCTCATAGAAAATGGAACATTAAATGCACACCAGTACATAATGGAAGTCCTAATTCCACATGCACAACCCGCATTGACTGCACTTGGGGAAGATTCCATTTTTATGGACGACAATGCTCGCCCGCACCGTTCTGGCGACGTGGAAGCGTACATGCAAGAAGTTGGGATCCGTCGTTTAGATTGGCCAGCTCGAAGTCCTGACCTCAATCCAATTGAGCATGTCTGGGATGTTCTAAAGAGACGGGTAAGATCAGTGCAACATGCTCCACAAAACATCAGGGAGCTAAAAAGAGTCATTGCAGAAGAGTGTGAACGTATTCCTCAAAACGTCATTAAAAACATCGTGGAAAGCATGCCCAGAAGGATTCAAGCTGTGATTTTGGCAAGAGGAGGTCATACTCGTTATTAGGTTATTACATTTGTAACTTTATTTAATTATACAAAGTAAAAAAATCTTCTTGTCTTTATTGCCGACCACTTCTTATTGTTTGGCCGTGTACATCGGTTTTAAAGAATTCATAGATTTTTTTTTTTAATTGCCACAGTTCACTTCACGCGTATTAATTTACACGATTATAAGTATACAGACTACGTCAAACAATTAAATTTCATTGAATTAACTCAAATCGACCTTAGAACGTAAATTTCCTAAGGTGCCCGTTTTTTTTGCAAAGGAGTGTATAATAATGATGATGTTACATTTTCTGTTTCCCACTTGCAGCTACCGACGAAACATGGAGTGTTTCCGCAGTTTGATGCAGGACGTGCCACAGAGCCCGCTGTCGCCGTGTGGTGGACGGAGTACGTGCTGCGTCACGGCGGCGCCAAGCACCTGCGCTCACCCAGCGCCAACATCACGTGGACCCAGTACCTCGAACTTGAACTACTCCTCACATTATTCGCAGCGTTGTTAATAGCAATCACACTCATCCTTCTAGCACTTTGTGTAGTCTATAAGTTAGTGTTAAGGAATAATTTAGGTGTAAGTGACGTTAAAATTAAACGAAATTGATCTGGATCTTAAGTTTTTTTAATTTAACCCATGAATGTTATAGAAAGAGCAAATAACTTTGTATCTGATGAGATATGAAGTAATTTGCTCAGCACTTTGGAGACCTAGAATGCTCCAGGATCCTCTTTGTTTCCTCATTCTATTGCTTATAATATTGTTTTTGACTCATAAGTGCTCGACTTATGATTTCCGACAAGCATAGGAAAGGTACGGTAAACAAAGCGAGCAAACGATCTCACCGCCTTACAGGATGACCGCAGACCTCTTCCCATTCCTTGGACGCCACTCGATCACACACAGCTTTACTCCACCTGCCATCATCGCGCCCTGCTAGGTGTCCTGCTCAACTCCATTTGAGTTGCATAATTCGAATTTCAATATGTCTCCAGATTTCGACGTTTGGAAATCGGTCTACTAGTTTTATACCGAGCATTGAACGCTCCATCGCTCTTCGTGCTACTTTGACCCTGGGTACAACCTCTCAGCACCGAGCACCGTATGTCATGGTAGGCAGTCAAAATCAAAATCAAAACTCATTTATTCAAACTAGGCTGATAATCAGCACTTTTCGAAGGTCAAAATTTACTTTACTTTACTATTTACTTTTTTATAAGACAGTCCCCCAAAACGGCCACCCATCGACACTTCCTAGTGTTTAGCTGGGAAGAAGAAGTGGCGGAACAAACTTCCCAGCACACATCTGTCTGTTAGGTGGGTTAGAAGAACCAGACTCGATACAATAGCAAGGTGTCAGTTAAATAAAGATTTACTATAGACACAATCAGTAATAAACAAAAGTATATAACAATAAACAATGTAAAAATAAAATAATAAATACAACACAGTAAACTAATTTTGGAGAAAGAACATAATTAACAGTACCCAGTGATGATAGAGTCCAGTCTTTTGGCAGTGTGGAATTTTGGCTGTCTTTCCTATATCCTCCAATTTGCTGAATAATGCCCCTAAACATTGAATGATATCTTATTATTATATAACTTTCCACTATGTAATACTGATTAATTAATATAACAGTGTAAACAGATACTTTTGTTATAAGATTATTTTTATCTTTTCTTGTGATCTCTTTCACACTCGCGGCATTCGCCGCCAGTCAATGATACTTGTTGGTCGCAAGCGCATGTCGCTCTCGCTCGCTCCCACCGGGTAAACACTCGACAAATACTGTGTTTTTAGGATTAAAACCAAGACGTGCTCTTTTGTGCCTATAAATAACTATTGACTGTGCCTATCGCTTTCTTTCTGTGCTCTTCATTTCACCTTTTACCTTATTTTCTGTGAAGCTTGTGAACCTTGGGCAATACATTTCTTCTTTTCTGTAAGGTGCTGTTTGCGTACGAGTATTACTAGCAACTCACTACCACTTCTGTTATCTGCGTAATCATGTGTCCAAGGCTATTTATAATTTTGTTTTTATCAACATTATTTAAAATTTTGAACTAGTCATGGTGAATCGCGTTTTTTTGAATTATTATGATTTATTTTGTTGCGAAAATTTTACGATAAAAGACAGTCAATAAGTTCTTAGTTATTAGTCTGTAATAATCCATTAACATGGCGGCTTCGTTCTGGCGTGTAGCCGTTGTTTATATATTGTTTATAAGTCAAATTGAATCGGCGAGAATCTTGGCTTTCTTCCCAACGCCGTCAATCAGCCATCAAGTAGTGTTCCGACCTCTGACGGAGGCGCTGGCCAGTCGAGGGCACGATGTCACTGTCATCACTACAGATCCTGCCTTCCCGAAAGGAGGAACACCTCCAAACTTGACAGAAATCGACGTCCACGACATATCTTACAGAATATGGATAGAAGAAGTAGTAAAAGGACAAACGGGTTCTAACGAAGACAACATCTTAGAAACACAGAACACAATAGTACAAGCCATGATAAAAGTATTTGATAAAGAGCTCGAAGATGTAAAGGTGCAGACCTTAATAAACGAAAAGCAACAAAAATTTGATTTGCTGTTGTTAGAAGCGTGTATGGTACCTGCCCTGGCACTTTCTCATATTTATAAAGTACCAGTCATTCAAGTCAGCTCGTTTGGTGCTGTTTTTGGAAATTACGAATCCATGGGCGCTCCCACGCATCCGTTGCTGTACCCAAGTATGTTTCGTCGAAAATTGAACAATCTTACAGTATGGGAAAAAATAACCGAAATGTACTATCACTTTAAGTCTGACGAATTAATTATAGAGAATTACAAGACCTTGGGAGATACTATACTTAGAAAACACTTTGGATCAAACATACCTACTATTTTGGAATTGATGAAAAACGTTGACATGTTGTTCCTGAACACACATCCCATGTTTGAAGGCATTCGACCTGTTCCTCCATCTGTCGTACACATCGGTGGAATACACCAAAAGCCTTCAAAAGAACTGCCAAAGGTATGCCAAGAAAGCGAGAATGTTTTCTGTAATAAGGCCATATTAAATAGACATATTTTGTTATTCAAAAGGTCTACCATCCCTTTTGTTACAGGATCTCAAGTTATACTTGGACTCGTCTAAACATGGCGTAATATACATAAGCTTCGGTACGAATGTGGATCCCTCTCTTTTACCGCCGGAGAAAATACAGACACTAGTGCGGGTGTTCTCTCAATTGCCTTACGATGTTCTGTGGAAGTGGAACAAAGATGAACTGCCAGGACGAACTGACAACATCCGGATATCCAAGTGGTTGCCGCAGTCAGATCTACTTAGTGAGTAATTAACAATTTTGTTGAAGTAATGTTGCAGGTGATTTGTTGCTGATTTGTTCCTGCAGCTTTAGTGGGTTTTACATAAAGCTATACAAACAGGTACGTTGTTCCTAACAATTACAGTTATTGAGCGAGTTATGGATGGTTGTTATCTCGCTGAGGGATCAGATCTGGAACGAGATGATTCTCCAGAGAACCATAGTTTTCAACATAGCTGACAGGCTAAGCAGGCTGAAGAGGCAATAGCCCTGCCTTAATAGCAGTAGAACCGCAGTCTGTTGAAGATCGCGAATGTTCAAGCGTAAGGTGCACGTTCTCAGGCTAGGTGAAGATATGCTTGACGTGATCTCAAGACTAGTGTGTAACTGGAGAGGCCTATGTCTAGCTACTATGCTATGATGATGATGATGACTACAAAGCTATTATCTTAAAAAATAATTAATACATTGCATTCATTTAATGTTTTGTAGGGCATCCTAAAATCAAGGTGTTCATAACACAAGGAGGACTGCAATCAACGGACGAGGCTATCACCGCAGGAGTCCCACTCATTGGTATGCCGATGTTAGGTGACCAGTGGTTTAATGTAGAGAGATACGAGTCCCTCAAGATTGGAGTCAGGCTTGACATAGAAACACTGACAGAGGACAATTTGAAGAATGCAATTTCCACGACAATTGGTGATGACAGGTTTGTGAAAGAAGTTTAAACTTTGTTTATTTATAGAAGTGATGGCAAATTCCATTCAACTGTCAACTCTATTCGGTTTTTCGCTCAGTGTTGTGGTATGTGTGTAGACACTTTAAAACAAATAGAAAATGTTCTGAAATGCTTCCAAGTGTATCCTACCAATATATTATCATGTCAGTTTTTTGGTGCTACGAAATTATGCATTTTTTTTTTTTTTTTTGCAAATATATATTAGTAATTCATCAAAATGCCCCTCTCAATTGCAGTTACCGTCGCAACATGGAGCGTTTCCGCAGTGTGATACAAGACGTGCCACAGAGCCCGCTGGAGCGCGCCGTGTGGTGGACGGAGTACGTGCTGCGTCACGGCGGCGCCAAGCACCTGCGCTCACCCAGCGCCAACATCACGTGGACCCAGTACCTAGAACTTAAACTACTCCTGACATTACTCACAGCGTTGTTAATAGTAATCACAGTCATCCTTCTGGCAGTTCATGTAGTCTTAAAGATTGTGTTAAGGAATTATTTAGATGGAAGTGACGTTAAAATTAAACAAACTTGATCTTGATTTCCACTTTTTTTTTTTAATTCAAATAATGGATTACTTCCCACATCTGTGTTAAGTCTAAATCATTTTCAGTTGGGTTCATGAAAATATTGAAAAATGCACATTCTGTAATTTTCATTATGGACATATTTTTCTATGAAACCACCAAAAATCGCGAAACAGGATTTTCTTTAATAAAGTAACCAGCAATAAAGTTTCAAAACTGAAGAGACATTAAACTTGTTTAATCAAACAAGCTATTGTGCAAGCTAATGACAAAACCTCTAATCTACTCCTATGACTTTAAATGTTTGTAAATGGACCCATACACGAAAAAAATAATGCAGTTACAGCAACCAATCTGTTTATGTTCGTGAGGCAAGCACCTAGATGACGTGGCCTCGGCACAAGGGCAAAGAAGGAACATGGGTTCGGTTTTTAGTCAGTAGAAGTCTGACACTCCCCTTCGCACTGCCCAAGAGCGGGGGGGAGTGTCAGACTCGGGGGGGTCATTTGATGATTTTCCACCCACTAAATTTTTTTTTTTTAGGCAAGCACGGCCAGATATTGCACAAACCAGAGAGGTTTGGATGGAGAAAGGGAAAGCCTTCGCCCTGCAGTGGGACACAATTTATTAGGCTAAAAACAACATAAAGAACTGCAACCAAAGTCGATGTAGCGTCCGCCAGTCATTATGGCGACACTTTTTGCTTTGCTGGTTCGGCTTGCGCGTGGTTGTTCCTTATCCTACCCTTTTGTTGTCAGGATTCAAAAAATAGTAAGAGTGCGCAAATTCGTAATAAGCATGCAATGGTCTCCCATTTTCAGTACAAACACCCTTACCATGCATGAAACCATGCACGTCTTATTCAAATATCTACGTAAATGTAGGGTTTTCATTCAACTATTTAGAACTTTGAAACGGTCACGGCCTTGCCCCCAGATCAGCGAAATCATCAATTGATTTAAATCGGTTGACAGCTACTATCATACAACAAAACTGATACTAAACGGTATATCATATCACACATAACATTGCTGCTTTATATCTGCAGTCTTAATTATTTTTTTTATTCCAATTATCTGCAAATATAACCTGATCATGGTGACTAGAAAAAAATCATATCAGAATTCAATTTTTGTATTTAAGACGGTGAAACAATTCTTATTTATTAGTTCGCAACAATCAAGCAACATGTCAGTGTCGTTCTGGCACGTTGCCGTGGTTTATATTTTAGTTATAAGCCAAATTGAAGCGGCGAGGATCCTGGCTTTCTTCCCAACACCATCAATCAGTCATCAAGTAGTATTCCGTCCTCTGACGGAGGCGCTGGCTCGTCGAGGGCACGAGGTCACAGTCGTCACTACAGATCCTGCCTTCCCGAAAGGAGAAACGCCTCCGAACTTGACTGAAATAGACGTCCATGACATATCTTACGGATTATGGAAAACAGAAGTCATGAAGGCACAAAGGGGCTTGAACGAAGACGACACTTTAGCTCCATTGAATATAATATTAACAACGGCGTATAAGGTGTTTGACAAGCAGCTAGAAGATGCACAGATACAGGCTTTATTAAATGATAAGGACAAACAATTTGATTTGCTCTTGTTGGAATGTTTCGTGGCACCTGTCCTGGGACTTTCTCATATTTATAAGGTACCAGTGATTTGGGTCAGTTCATTTAGCGCCATATATCCAAATTACGAATCAGTGGGAGCTCCAACACACCCAGGACTATGGCCAACTGGTATTATTCGAAATATTAATAATCTTACGATGTGGGAGAGAGCAGCTTCATATTATATGCACTACAGGGCAGAAAAAATAATGTTGGACAATTTCAAGAACGTGGGTGGTCCCATACTTAGAAAACACTTTGGACCGGATGTACCTACAATTTCGGAATTGTTGAATAACGTTGACATGCTGTTCCTGAACGTACATCCCCTGTTTGAAGGCATTCGACCTGTTCCGCCATCTGTGGTCTACATGAGTGGCTTACATGAAAAACCAACTAAAGAACTACCAAAGGTACGCAAAGAACAAGAAAACATTGTCTGTTTCTAGACAACAAGTAAAGTATCAAGTGTGTTCGTAACTCAATAACCATTAATGTTTCAGGATCTCAAGTCATTCTTGGACTCATCTAAACATGGCGTGATATACATAAGTTTCGGTACGAATGTGGATCCCTCTCTTTTACCGCCGGAGAAAATACAGACACTAGTGCAGGTGTTCTCTCAATTGCCTTACGATGTTTTGTGGAAGTGGAACAAAGATGAACTGCCTGGACGAACTGATAACATCCGGATCTCCAAGTGGTTGCCGCAGTCAGATCTACTTAGTGAGTTTTTTTTTAAGAATTTTTAATTTGCAAAATTACCTTTTACTCGCTTTACCGTAAAATGCCCCAATATAATTTTGTATCGTAAGTGTATTGATTTGACGATAGGGTAGTTGACTGACTAAAAAAAATATGATTCTGTTTATATATTGGATACGTGTTTTTTGTTTTATCAAATTATTATAAATTTACGAAAATAAAGCTTGTCAAAGACCACGGAGAGGGGGTTTTTGACGTCATAGTCTGGTGAAAATGGACCAACCTGTGACGTTTCACGACTTTTCCAAGCACTGTATCGTCTTAATTTTTTGTTTACATGAAAAAAGAAAAAATACGTGTTCAATATTTTTTGGAAATCTATCTGACGGACTAATTAGTTTTTTTTTTGTCAACTACCCTAATTTGCAGAGCATCCCAAAATAAAGGTGTTCATAACACAAGGAGGACTGCAATCAACGGACGAGGCTATCACCGCAGGAGTACCACTCATTGGTATGCCGATGTTAGGTGACCAGTGGTTCAATGTGGAGAGATACGAGTTCCTCAAGATTGGAGTCAGACTTGACATGGAAACTTTGACGGAGGACAATTTGAAGAATGCAATTGAGACGACAGTTGGGGATGACAGGTTTGTGAATTTGATGAAAGTCATAAAAATTTAGGTCGACCTATTTACATAGATCTAATCACAAGATATTGGATGAATACAATTTTGCCGGATTGTGTTTGCAGCGGGCCACATGATGGGTTTGCAATATATTTAGCGCTTATCAGATAGGTCACTGCAGCAACTATGCAGGTAAATGTATACAATAAATCCACCTTCTCACTTGCAGCTACCGGCGCAACATGGAGCGTTACCGCAGTGTGATACAGGACGCGCCACAGAGCCCGCTGGAGCGCGCCGTGTGGTGGACGGAGTACGTGCTGCGTCACGGCGGCGCCAAGCACCTGCGCTCACCCAGCGCCAACATCACGTGGACCCAGTACCTAGAACTTGATCTACTCCTGACATTACTCGCAACGTTCTTGATAGCAATCACACTCATCCTTCTAGCAGTTCGTGTAGTCTATAAGTTTGTGATAAGGAATTTATTAGGTGTACATGACGGTAAAATTAAACGAAATTGATCTGAATAATAGGTTTTTCATTTTTCATATTTTACATGTTGGATCCGGTCATTAGTGGTGATATTACACGACCAACTTCCTAGTCTACCCACACGATGTTTTGAGCTCGCAACTTGGCGTACATTCAGTGTCTGATCGCAGTGGAGTTGAGACGTGTCGGAAATGTACCCGATTAATTATGCCCTGTTTCTGTGTTAAATTATAATTTTATGTAATTTCTTAGTTTAATAAAAACAGTGTATCCCACCCATTACGGTGCACGAAACGCATCAGCTGCCCACATGATGTACGAGCATAACAGAATAACTCCTGACAATCCGACATACATATTACGAAAAGTACACATTGTCTGGAAATACTTGTGACACTGGGCCATGTGAAAGATAAACGAGAACAGAGAAGATAATCAGACAAGATCAAGATGGCTGCTGGTGTCTGCTTATACCAAGCGGTCCACACTAAAGAAGACCGCATAGCTTAGAGACACGTCGTAAATGATCCCGAATGCCGATGGCATTTAGAGAAAGACGGAAAAAACACTGGAGATCCTACATGTCGCAAAGCAATTTTAATTGAAATACGAGTATTAGCTATTAGATTAACTCACTCGCACGTATGATAAGATGGAGTAGTTATGTTCAATCCGTACATTGGGACTGAACCATTTTCATAGCAAAAACGCCGCCCAAAAATGTGCTATCACAACACCTTGACATACAAATCCTCGCAGACTTTCACTAATAAACTGTTTTAAAAAGTCATTGCTTTTCGTTGGCGAAATACTTAGCTATGCCCCCAGAAACCCGCCAGCCTGGCGTGAAACAACGCTCAATTATGCCGCATTCTTACCTCAAATCTGATAAGATAAGTTTTATCACGCTGTGATTGTTTTCGTTCGTGCAGTTACCTGTTTTGATAATTTTGCCAGATCATGATGAGCTAATTCATTTTATGTTAAATACTTACAATATTTGGTCTTGAGGTTATCACGTATATAAGTAAAACAAGCAGTTCTCATTCATTTCTATCGCTACACTCAAGAAATATGTTGGTATTCTGGTACGTGTTTTCGTCTTGTCTTCTGGTTATAAGTGAAAATGAAGCTGCAAGGATTCTGGCTTATTTTCCAGCGCCATCAATCAGTCATCAAGTAGTGTTCCGTCCTCTGACGCAGGCGCTGGCCAGTAGAGGCCACGAAGTAATCGTCATCACTGCAGATGCTGCCTTCCCGAAAGGAGGAACACCTCCAAACCTGACTGAAATAGACGTTCACGACATATCCTACGAAACGTGGATAGCGGAAGTAACAAAACAGAAAAGAGGCTTCAAAGGCGACAGCATTTTAACACAACTGAAGTCAATAATACGAGCAACTACTAAAACGTTTGAAAATCAACTGAGAGATGACAGAATACAAGCCTTAATTAATGACAAGCACGGAAAATTCGATTTGCTTCTGTTTGAAGCTCTATTACCACCGCTCTTAGCATTTTCTCATATTTACAAGGCACCAGTGATCCAGATCAGTTCGTTTGGGGCAACTTATCCAAATTACGAAACAATGGGCGCCCCTACTCATCCGTTGCTGTACCCAACTAATGTTCGTCGAATACTGAATAATCTCACCATGTGGGAGAAACTAACAGAATTATATTATCACTACAGTGCAGATAAAATATTTTGGGAAGCTTCCCTGAATGTAGGAAATAACATCATAAAAGAACACTTTGGACCAGACATACCCTCTATTTCGGAATTGCTCAACAACGTTGACATGTTGTTCCTGAATATACATCCCATGTTTGAAGGAATCCGACCGGTTCCTCCAACCGTCATCCACATCGGTGGAATTCACCAAAAACCAACAAAGGAACTGCCTCTGGTAAGTGAAAAAAAAAAGAAACTTTATAAAACAGGTTCGAAACACTACACTGCGCTCCAAAACGCAAATTGTTGACGTGGCTCAAAAGGCTGCCATACTAAAATGGGACTGGGCAGGACATGTCTGTCGCATGCCGAACGAGCTGTGGGCCCGTAAAGCTCAGGATTGGTGCCCTGAAACAGTTACACGAGGTCGTGGTAGACCACGTAGGAGATGGCGGGACGAACTGGATGTCTTCCTTGAGAATTGGAGAGACGTTGCACAGAATCGCGACCGTTGGAAGGAATGGAGGGAGGCCTTTGCTCAGCAGTGGGACAACATAGGCTAGCTATAATAATAATAATATAAAACAGGTATCAAGTGTTCATAACAAAATTCACCAACATATTGTATGTTTCAGGATCTCAAGTCGTACTTAGACTCATCTAAACATGGCGTGATATACATAAGCTTCGGTACGAATGTGGATCCCTCTCTTTTACCGCCGGAGAAAATACAGACACTTGTGCGGGTGTTCTCTCAATTGCCTTACGATGTTCTGTGGAAGTGGAACAAAGATGAACTGCCTGGACGAACTGACAACATCCAAATTTCCAAGTGGTTACCGCAGTCAGATCTACTTAGTAAGATTTTTTCGGTAATACATAGATTCTTTTTAAAGAAAGTAGTTTTTTTTTTAATAATTTATAATTAAATCTTTTAAAATGTTTCTATATTAATTTTAGAGCATCCCAAAATCAAGGTGTTCATAACACAAGGAGGACTACAATCAACAGACGAGGCTATCACCGCAGGAGTACCACTCATTGGTATGCCGATGTTAGGTGACCAGTGGTTCAATGTGAAGAGATACGAGTTCTACAAGATTGGAATTAAACTTGAAATGGACTCGTTGACAGAAGAAAACTTTAAGGATGCTATTAAAAAAATTATAGAAGATCACAGGTTCGTGCAATTTCATGATTGCAATGATTATGATGTCATTGTTGTTAAAATAAAATGAGCACTAATCCTTCGACAGCAAAAGTGCTCATCAGAATATCAACTAGACGGTTTCGAAAGATAATCACGCACCAATAAGCATTACAAATATCAACAGGTTATGTCATGTTTTACTTGCAGCTACCGGCGAAACATTGAACGTTTCCGCAGTATGATACAGGACGCGCCACAGAGCCCGCTGGAGCGCGCCGTGTGGTGGACGGAGTACGTGCTGCGTCACGGCGGCGCCAAGCACCTGCGCTCACCCAGCGCCAACATCACGTGGACCCAGTACCTAGAACTTGAACTACTCCTGACATTAATCGCAGCCTTGTTGATAACAATCACTCTCATCCTTCTAGCACTTCGTGTAGTCTATAAGTATGTGATTAGAACTTATTTAGGTGGAAGTGATATTAAAATGAAACGAAATTGATTTTGATTCCTGCAGTTTTTTTTTCATTGAAATAATGGATAAAATAAGTTATAATTATTGTAAGAAATTTTACCTCAAACCGCAACTCACATTCTTATATAATTAAATAAGAGGTTATTTCTATTAAGCTAACCGGGTCAACTTCCCGTGATTTAGAATCCTCTTTTCAAACTCAAAACATTTTTTTATACAAACTTTTGAAAGATCTAAGATAAAAAAGTAAATATGCTACTTTCTGAAAGAAATGATGTCGAATGAGGAATCTCGTTGTAGTTTCATGGCAAGCCTCTAGGGTTTGCACTCATTTTGATTGAGAAATATTTGCTCTTCTACATAAATAATTTATCACATTTATTATTTGGTATAGCAATAATTAAGTCTTATTACTCTTTTTATTTTAAATATTAAGAAAAGTTAGTGAGCAAACAACATCACTTGCGTTACCATTCGACGTGGTAATGCTGCTTGCCTTCTGGCACACCTCGGACACTCCATACAACGCCCGCAAAATAATTACTACTACATAAACAAATAACGTTTGTGCACGACGTGCACGTGCAAATGTGTGCGTAAACTCTAGTATAAGGGTTGTCGTAGCCTAAAAAATGGCGCGAAAAATGCAACGGTCTGCGTCGCGAAAACCGAACGACGACTAATACGAGCGCGAGCCATTGCTCAAGTGTCGGCGACGACTACATCGAAGTGCGGGGTGAGGTGCGGTATTTAATATGAGCGCGGGGAAGGGAGTGTCCCTTCTGTACGTAGTACTATTATGTATTCTGCGCTTCTGGTTACTTTTACTGTTGACAGGTGTTTTTCCATTTTGATACTTATACATATTGTAGTATATTTACAAATTTTAAATAATATACGTACACGAAAAAAAATATTTGACGTAATGCCATTCATTATATTATCTATTTGCAGATGGTTTTAAAATAAATAGGGTATATCATTAACGTACCTACCAAAAAGAGAAGAGGGCCCAATATCGACCCTTGTGGTACACACAAAGTAAGTACATAAATAAAGTATTTGCATTTGAAATGCATAAATTTTTACTTTTGAACTCATGTAATTAAATCACTTTATTTGAAACTAGCTTTTGCCAGCGGCTTCGCCCGCGTGAAAATGTCGATTTTCCATACAAACTTTCATCCCCTATTTAACTCCCTTGGGGGTTGAATTTCGGAACATCCTTCCTTATTCCTTGTCTACATTATAAAGGGAACCTCTGTGCAAAATTTCAGCTTTTCAGGTCCAAGGGCTTGGGCTGGGCGTTGATGAGTCAGTCAGTCAGTCAGGACTTCTCTCTTTATTTATATAGATTTACGCAATCAAATGCCTTGAATTGTTCATAGAAGATTCACAAGGCATCTCGTGGTAAATATAATAATAATAATAATATTCCACAACTATCACACAACGCCATCTAGTCCCAAGCTAAGCAGAGCTTGTGTTATGGGTACTAGACAACTGATAAACATACTTATATATTTCTAAATACATACATATTATAGATAAATTACACCCAGACACAGAACAAATGATCGTGCTCATCACACAAACATTTGTCCTGGGTGGGAATCGAACCCACCACCTCCGGCATAGCAGTTAGGGTCACTAACCACTAGACCAACAGGCCAGTCAAAAAATATATGTTTTATTGTTACATGATGCCGGTGAAAACGTACAAAGTCTTTTAATGAAACTATATTTTCAATTATTGTGCAAGTATTGATGTTAAAATAGTTGAGCCATCTTTTAAACATTCTCTCATCAAACCCCTTGCAAAACCAGCATCACGGATAAAGATCTATAGACATTTTCTTTTTACTGACTGTCTTTGAAAAGTGGTATACTGGTATTACCTTAATGTACTTAACTCTTCGCCTTCGCTATGCTAGTTTTTGAAAAATAACCAATAATAATTCTGAATCTTCTATTATACTATATAAAGCTAAATTACCACTCACTGACTGACTGACTGACTGACAGAATTGTTCTCCCAGATGGTGGATGGGGAGGTGGGTATATTTTGACAGATTCGTAAACAAGTCACTCTCGTGAGTATGGGAAAAGTCCCAAACCCCCCCTTTTCCCCCCCCTTCTCCCCCCTCCCTATCGTATCTCGGAAATGAAGAGACTTTACGCGTTTTTTTTTAGGGATTCGTATAGAGGGGGCAAGGTAAAGTAAAAATCATTTTTCAAAGTGGCCCCCCTTGCCCCCCTTCTCCCCCCTTCTAGGCGGATCTCGGAAATAAAGAGAATTTACGTGATTTTTTTTAGGGATTCGTATAGAGGAGGCTTGGGGAAGTAAAAACCATTTTTAAAATTTGACCCCTCTGCCCCCCTTCACCCCCCCCCTTTCGGATCTCGGAAGTTAAGAGACTTGGAACATTTTTTTTTTCAGATTCATTGGTTGAAAGGGGCAATGAGTTAATCGAAATCATTTTTCAAAGCTCCCCTCCCCCCCCCCCTTTACCCCCCCTCCTCTTCACCCCTTTTTTCAGTTTTATTTACGGATTCGTATAGAGGAGGCTCGGGAAAGTAAAATCCATTCTTAAAATTTGACCCCCTTGCCCCCCTTCACCCCCCCTTTGGCAGATCTCGGAAGTTAAGAGACTTGGAAGATTTTTTTTTCAGATTCATCGAAAGGAGCCTATTCTGTGGTGGTACCGGTAAAGCGAAGGGGGGAGCGGGCGAGCGAAGCGAGCCGGCGACCCCCGTAGCGTAGGGAGGGATAATGTCATGATAGTTTTCCGGTGGTAGGTAGGTCCTGAGTGGAGCGAACCTGCGAGACCGAGTGGAGCGAAGGGTAGGTGGCGAGCGAAGCGAGCCGGCGACCTCCTTAGCGTAACGAAGGTTGAGTGGATGAAGCGTTACTCAGGGGCGACGACAAGCAAACTTTAGGGTAATGTTTTTTTAGTGGTAGTAGGAGGTAGTACGTAGGTAGTAGGTAGGTGATAGGTAGGTAGTAGGTAGGTGTAGGGGTAGTAGGTAGGTGGTAGGTAGGTGGTACGTAGGTGTAGGTAGGTGCAGGTAGGTGTAGGTAGGTGTAGGTAGGTAGTAGGTAGGTGTTGGTAGGTGGTTGGTAGTAGGTAGGTGTAGGTTGGTAGTAGGTAGGTGTAGGTAGGTAGTAGGTAGGTGGTAGGTGTATATAGGTAGGTATACCAGATTCATTGAAAGGGGTAATGCTATAGTCGAAATTATTTTTCAAAGCGCCCCCTCCCCCCCTCTTCACGCCCCGCGAGCTGCGCGCAGCTCGCGCAGCCACGCAAATACTAGTTATATTATATAAAGCTCGATTACCACTCACTGACTGACAGAATTGTTCTCCCAGATGGTGGATGGGGAGGTAGGTATATTTTGACAGATTCGTAAACAACTAACTCTCGTGAGTATGGAAAAAGTCCCAAACCCCCCCTTTTCCCCCCCCTTCACCCCCCTCCCTATTGTATCTCGGAAACAAAGAGACTTTACGTGTTTTTTTTTAGAGATTCGTATAGAGGGGGCTCGGTAAAGTAAAAATCATTTTTCAAAGTGGCCCCCCTTTTCCCCCTTCTCCCCCCCTTTAGGCGGATCTCGGAAATAAAGAGATTTTACGTGTTTTTTTTTAGGGATTCGTATAGAGTAGGCTTGGGGAAGTAAAAACCATTTTTAAAATTTGACCCCCTTGCCCCCCTTCACCCCCCCCTTTCGGATCTCGGAAGTTAAGAGACTTGGAACATTTTTTTTTTCAGATTCATATAGAGGGGCATTGCGTTAGTCGAAATCATTTTTAGAAACTCCCCCCTCTCCCCCCCCCTTCACCCCCCCCCCTCTTCCCCTCTTTTTTTACTCCTGAAAAAATTTTTGATTCTTACCTAAATCTATTTGAGGGGCGTTGAAATTTGTATATCCTCCCCTCCCCAACCTCCCCTAAAATTAAAAGGGCCGTAACTTCATAACGGTTAGAGATAGCCATAAGGTGTTTGAACAAATATTATAGTAGGCGTCGAAACCTGTCCGGTGGTGGTACAGCGGCAAAGCGAAGGGGGGAGCGGGCGAGCGAAGCGAGTCGGCGACCCCCGTAGCGTAGGGATAATGTCATGATAGCTCTCCGGTGGTAGGTAGTTCCTGAGTGGAGCGAACCTGCGAGACCGAGTGGAGCGAAGGGGGGAGGTGGCGAGCGAAGCGAGCCGGCGACCTCCTTAGCGTAACGAAGGTTGAGTGGGTGAAGCGTAACTCAGGGGCGACGACAAGCAAACTTTAGGGTAATGTTTTTTAGTGGTAGTAGGAGGTAGTAGGTAGGTAGTAGGTAGGTGGTAGGTAGTAGGTATGTGTAGGTAGGTGTAGGTAGGTGAAGGTAGGTGTAGGTGTAGGTAGGTAGTAGGTCTAGGTAGGTGTAGGTAGGTAGTAGGTAGGTAGTAGGTAGAGGTAGGTAGTAGGTAGGTGTAGGTAGGTAGTAGGTAGGTAGTAGGTAGGTGTAGGTAGGTAGGTGTAGGTAGGTAGTAGGTAGGTGTAGGTAGGTGTAGGTAGGTGTAGGTAGGTGTAGGTAGGTGTAGGTAGGTGTAGGTAGGTGTAGGTAGGTGTAGGTAGGTGTAGGTAGGTGTAGGTAGGTGTAGGTAGGTGTAGGTAGGTGTAGGTAGGTGTAGGTAGGTGTAGGTAGGTGTAGGTAGGTGTAGGTAGGTGTAGGTAGGTGTAGGTAGGTGTAGGTAGGTGTAGGTAGGTGTAGGTAGGTGTAGGTAGGTGTAGGTAGGTGTAGGTAGGTGTAGGTAGGTGTAGGTAGGTGTAGGTAGGTGTAGGTAGGTGTAGGTAGGTGTAGGTAGGTGTAGGTAGGTGTAGGTAGGTGTAGGTAGGTGTAGGTAGGTGTAGGTAGGTGTAGGTAGGTGTAGGTAGGTGTAGGTAGGTGTAGGTAGGTGTAGGTAGGTGTAGGTAGGTGTAGGTAGGTGTAGGTAGGTGTAGGTAGGTGTAGGTAGGTGTAGGTAGGTGTAGGTAGGTGTAGGTAGGTGTAGGTAGGTGTAGGTAGGTGTAGGTAGGTGTAGGTAGGTGTAGGTAGGTGTAGGTAGGTGTAGGTAGGTGTAGGTAGGTGTAGGTAGGTGTAGGTAGGTGTAGGTAGGTGTAGGTAGGTGTAGGTAGGTGTAGGTAGGTGTAGGTAGGTGTAGGTAGGTGTAGGTAGGTGTAGGTAGGTGTAGGTAGGTGTAGGTAGGTGTAGGTAGGTGTAGGTAGGTGTAGGTAGGTAGTACCGCGAGCTGCATTGGAACATTTTTTTTTTCAGATTCATTGAGAGGTGCAATGCGTTAGTCGAAATCATTTTTCAAAGCTCCCCCTCTCCTCCTCTTCACGCCCCGCGAGCTGCGCGCAGCTCGCGCAGCCACGCAAATACTAGTTATAGTTATATAAAACTACAAAGCCACTGACTCACTCACTCACTCATTGACATGTCGTTTCTCGGAATGGGTGAGAGATGGGTTAGGGGTATGTTTTGCAAAAATGTGCTATCTAACCAATCGAGTAGAGGAAAATTATAGGGAAAGTTCAAATCCAAGATGGTGGGCGAGTCCATTTCCGGTTTCGGTGGGGGAAAGACTTGGATGGATTTCGACTCAGAGGTCCTATACGAAATGTAAAAGCATTTAAAAAAAAAGTAAAAAAAAAAAAAAAAACAAGATGGCGTCCGCGCCAGGACGTTTTGAAATTGTCGACTTTTTTCACTCGACTTTGACGAATTGTTTTCTTCTACCAAATTCTAGAACCGCCAACAAATAGTTTGCTAATTTTTTGGTAATTGTAATGACAATTGGGAAAAATTATGACATTGTGAAAATCCAAGATGGAGGACGCTGCGGCGGCCATTTTGTAAAAAGTTGGATTTTTCGATTTTTTTCAAATCCATTTTTCGGGTAGTTGGCAACATCAGACGGGTTCGAGTTGTACCGAGCGGTTGTGTGTTTTGTTGACGAGTGTTGCCTGGTGCAAAAAAAAATCCCCATTTTTAGGGTATTTTCCCCGATTTTCCCCGAAAACATGAAAAGTAGAAATAATGACATTTTAAATAGAGACTTTGACTAGCCGGCAACATTGGGGTCCCTCAAATGACATTTGACTATTTTGGTTCGTTTTAATTGGCAACCCCAAAAAATATTGAACTTTTTAATTTTTGAGACTTTTTGACTTTGGCGAATTAGTTTGTTCTACCAAACTCGAAAGTTGGCAACACCAAGTACACCAGTCGGTGGCCTATATTCTTGACATTTCAGGAAAATTATGACTTTTCAGAAAAACAAGATGGCGGATTCCATGGCGGCCATCTTGTAAAAAGGCCGAAAAATCCCAATTTTCGACACGATAATTGGGACAGCTGGCATCCCCCGATCGGATTGTGTTGTATGGACCGGTTATGTAATTCGTCAAGGAGTGTGGCCTGGTGCAAAAATTTTCCACATTTTTAGGGAAATTTCCCAGATTTTCCCCGAAAACATGAAAAGTAGAAATAACGACATTTTCAATGGAAATTTTACATAAACACCAAGAATGGGGTTTCCCAAATGACATTTGACCATTTTTATTACTTTCAGCTGGCAACCCCGAGAGCCATTGACGCTTGAATTTTTGGGTCAGACCCGAATTTGGCGAATTAGTTTGTTCTACCAAACTCGAAAATTGGCAACACCAAGTACACCAATCGGTGGCCTATATTCTTGACATTTCAGAAAAATTATGACTTTTTAGAAAAACAAGATGGCGGATTCCATGGCGGCCATCATGTAAAAAGGCCGAAAAATCCCAATTTTCGACACGATAATTGGGACAGCTGGCATCTCCCGACTGGATTATTTTGTACCAGGCAGTTGTGTGTTTTGTTAAAGAGTGTTGCTTGCTGCAAAAAAATTCCCCATTTTTAGGGTATTTTCCCAGATTTTCCCCGAAAACATGAAAAGTAGAAATAATGACATTTTAAATAGAGACTTTGACTAGCCGGCAACATTGGGGTCCCCTAAATGACATTTGACCATTTTCATCACTGTCAGCTGGCAACCCCGAGAGCAATTGGCGTTTGAATTTTTTGGTCAGACCCGTCTTTGGCGAATTAGTTTGTTCTACCAAACTCAAAAGTTGGCAACACCAAGTACACCAGTTGGTGGCCTATATCCTTGAGATTTTAAGAAAATTATTACTTTTCAAAAAAAAAAGATGGCGGACAGTGTGCCATCTTGTAAGAATGATGAAAAATCCTAATTTTCGACACGATAAATGGGACAGCCGACATCCCCCGACTGGATTGCGTTGTAAAAAGCGATTGTGTACTTTGTTGTGGAGTGTTACCTTACGCAAAATTTTTTCCCATTTTTTGGGTATTTTCCCAGATTTTTTACCAAAAACATGAATAGTGGAAATAATGACATTTTGAATGGAATTTTTTTACAGGAACACTAAGAATGGGGTGCCTCAAATGACATTTGACCATTTTCATTCTTTTCAGCTGGCAACCCCGAGAGTCATTGGGGCTTGAATTTTCGGATCAGAACCGACTTTGGCGAATTCTTTTGTTATACCAAACTTAAAACTTGGCAACACCAAGTACACCAGTCGGTAGCCTGTATCCTCGATATTTCAGAAAAATTGAGACTTTTCAGAAAAACAAGATGGCGGGCAGTGCGGTGGCCATCTTGGAAAAATTATGGAAAATCCTAATTTTCGACACGATAAATGGGACTGCCGGCATCCCCCGACCGGATTGTGTTGTATGAAGCGATTGTGTACTTTGTTGTCTAATGTTACCTTACGCAAAAAAATTCCCCATTTTTAGGGTATTTTCCCAGACTTTCCCAAACACATGAATAGTGGAAATAACGACATTTTGAATGGATTTTTTTTACATAACGTGGCGAGCAAAGCGAGCCGGCGACCTCCGTAGCGTATTATAGTACGCGTCGAAACCTATCCTGTGGTGGTACCGGTAAAGCGAAGGGGGGAGGTGGCGAGCGAAGCGAGCCGGCGCGCGGTGACCCCCGTAGCGTAGGGATAAGGTCACGATAGCTTTTCCTCGGTGGTAGGCTGGTCTTGAGTGGAGCGAAGAGGGGAGGTAAAAATTTACCGTAAGAGGTCGTTCAAACGAATAATCCGACTGAGGTATTATATAGGTACAATAACAGGTACTTTTAATAGGAACCTACTAATACAGATAGGACTGTTATGTTTACTTGACCTATTTATATGAGAAACTATTTTAATTATTGCCAAATCTACTTCAAGAAATAGAGCATCGTGAAAACTTAGAATAACAACTAACGAAGGTAAGTCTAAGGGCATACCCTTATACTTACCTTCGTTAGTTATGTAACCTAACTTATTAGGACTTGGATAAAAAAGATACCGATAATTTATTCATTTATAGAAATAACATTTACAAAATATTTTACCTACGTACCTATCTACTTAATTGGTTCTGCCTACCTTTACTTGTACATAACTACTACAACTGATAGAACAAGCAAATTGTGGTCAACTTGATGTTAAATGGTAACTCGAAATCATTTTTCAAAGCTCACCCCTCTCCCCCCCTTCATCCTCCCCCCGTCTTCACCCCTTTTTTTTAAATTCGTGTTCTGTTTTGTTTACGGCTTCGTATAGAGGAGGCTCGGGAAAGTAAAAACCATTTTTCAAAATTAACCCCCTTGCCCCCCTTTTCCCCCCCTTTAGTCGGATCTCGGAAGTTAAGAGACTTGGAACATTTTTTTTTAAGCTTCATTGAAAGGGGCAATGCGTTAGTCGAAATCATTTTTGAAAGCTCCTCCCCCTCTGCCCCTCTTCACGACCCGCGAGCTGCGCGCAGCTCGCGCAGCCACGCAAATACTAGTTATAGTTATATAAAACTACAAAGCCACTCACTCACTCATTGACATGTCGTTTCTCGGAATGGGTGAGAGATGGGTTAGGGGTATGTTTTGCAAAAATGTGCTATCTGACCAATCGAGTAGAGAAAAATTATAGGGAAAGTTCAAATCTAAGATGGTGGGCGAGTCCATTTCCGGTTTCGGTGGGGGAAACACTTGGATGGATTTCGACTCAGAGGTCCTATACGAAATGTAAAAGCATTTAAAAAAAAAGTAAAAAAAAAAAAAAAAACAAGATGGCGGCCGCGCCAGGACGTTTTGAAATTGTCGACTTTTTTCACTCGACTTTGACGAATTCTTTTCTTCTACCAAATTCTAAAACCGCCAACGAAAAGTCTGCCAATTTGTTGGTAATTTCAATGGCAATTGGGAAAAATTATGACATTGTGAAAATCCAAGATGGAAGACGCTGCGGCGGCCATTTTGTAAAAAGTTGGAAATTTCGATTTTTTTCAAATCCATTTTTCGGGTACTTGGCAACATCGGACGGGTTCGAGTTGTACCGAGCGGTTGTGTGTTTTGTTGACGAGTGTTGCCTGGTGCAAAAAATTTCCCCATTTTTAGGGTATTTTCCCAGATTTTCCACAAAAACATGAAAAGTAGAAATAATGACATTTTAAATAGAGACTTTGACTAGCCGGCAACATTGGGGTCCCCCAAATGACATTTGACCATTTTCGTTCGTTTTAATTGGCAACCCCAAAAAATATTGAACTTTTTAATTTTTGGGACTTTTTGACTTTGGCGAATTAGTTTGTTCTACCAAACTTGAAAGTTGGCAACACCAAGTACACCAATCGGTGGCATATATTTTTGACATTTCAGGAAAATTATGACTTTTCAGAAAAACAAGATGGCGGATTCCATGGCGGCCATCTTGTAAAAAGGCCGAAAAATCCCAATTTTCGACACGATAATTGGGACAGCTGGCATCCTCCAATTGCTTTCCAATTGCTTTCCAATCCAATTGCTTTGCTAAAACACATATTTAACGCATGGGAGAAAGCGCAAAATGCAATCGGTGTTTTCTGCGATCTTTCTAAAGCTTTTGATTGCGTACATCACGACACGCTTTTACGGAAACTGCGTCATTACGGTGTTCAAAATGAGGCCCTTGATGTGATAGATTCGTATTTACAAAATAGATTCCAATGTGTAGACGTAAATGGCGCGAAATCTTCCGGGCTACCGGTTCGGCTAGGTGTACCTCAAGGTTCAATACTGGGTCCGTTTTTATTCTTGGTTTATATTAATGATCTGCCATATTATTTAAAGGGTTTTTGTGACGTTGTACTATTTGCAGATGATACCTCTCTTATCTTTAAAGTAGATAGGAATAGACACGATTTTGACGACGTAAACAGCGCGCTATCAATGGTCACGGATTGGTTCACAACAAACAACCTTGTTCTTAATGCCAAGAAAACTAAAATAATTAAGTTCGCTTTACCCAATGTTAGAAATCTAGGTCCCAATATTATCCTCGCCAATCAGGAGCTGGAAACTGCCGACTCTGCTGTATTTCTGGGCATAACAGTAGAGAACAAAATTACAATGGGGTTTACACATATCAAGCCTAGCGGGAAGGCTAAGTTCAGCCGCATACGCCGTCAGAAAAGTAAGACAATTCACTGACGTTGATACAGCACGGTTAGTCTACTTTAGTTATTTTCACAGCGTTATGTCCTACGGTATTCTGCTGTGGGGCAAAGCTGCTGATATTCAAAATATATTTGTACTGCAGAAGCGAGCGGTTCGTGCAATTTATCAGCTGGGTGCCCGAGTTTCCCTTAGAGATTTTTTTAAGGAGATTGGTATTCTCACGGTTGCTTCTCAGTACATCTTTGCCAACATTTTATATATTAGACAAAATATCCACCTGTACACTAAAAACAGTGATATCCACAACTTTAACACTAGAAATAAGCATAAACTACGCGCTCCTTTTCACCGGCTTCACAAAGTTCACAATTCATTCGTAGGGCTCGGGATTACATTGTATAATAAACTGCCATCTTCTTTTCTAGACTTGCCATTTAATGAGTTTAAAGCCAAAGTTAAATCTAATCTTTGTTTAAAAGCTTACTATTCTATTAACGACTACTTAGATGATAAGAATAGTTGGTCGCTGAGTTGAATACAAGACAATGTTTGTTATTTGTGTTCTTTCTCCAAAATTAGTTAACTGTTATGTTATGTATTTATTATTTTATTTTTACAATGTTTATTGTTATATACTTTTGTTTATTACTGATTGTGTCTGTAGTAAATCTTAAATGTAACTGACACCTTGCTATTGTATCGAGTCTGGTTCTTCTAACCAACCTAACAGACAGATGTGTGCTGGGGAGTTTGTTCCGCCACTTCTTCTTTCCAGCTAAACACTAGGAAGTGTCGATGGGTGGGCGTTTTGGGGGACTGTCTTATAAAAATGTAAATACAGTGAAACCTGGTTAAATGTGTCTCAGATATTCAAATCTGTCTCATGGGACCCCAGTATGAGTTCCAGTTATAGAGGTTTCTCACTTATCCAAGTCCCAGTTAGCCAAGTTTCACTGTAGTAAAGTAGGTAAAGTAAATTTTGACCTTCGAAAAGTGCTGATTATCAGCTTAGTTTGAATAAATGAATTTTGATTTTGATTTTTGATTTTTGATCCCCCGACCGGATTGTGTTGTATGGACCGGTTATGTAATTCGTCGAGGAGTGTGGCCTGGTGCAAAAATTTTCCCCATTTTTAGGGAAATTTCCCAGATTTTCCCCAAAAACATGAAAAGTAGAAATAATGACATTTTAAATAGAGACTTTGTCTAGCCGGCAACATTGGGGTCCCCCGAATGACATTTGACCATTTTCATCACTTTCAGCTGGCAACCCCGAGAGCCATTGGCGCTTAAATTTTTGGGTCAGACCCGACTTTGGCGAATTAGTTTGTTCTACTAAACTCAAAAGTTGGCAACACCAAGTACACCAGTTGGTGGCCCATATCCCTGAGATTTCAGGAAAATTATGACTTTTCAGAAAAAAAAGATGGCGGACAGTGTGGCGGCCATCTTGTAAAAATGATGAAAAATCCCAATTTTCGACACGTTATATGGGACAGCCGGCATCCCCCGACCGGATTGTGTTGTATGAAGCGATTGTGTACTTTGTTGTGGAGTGTTACCTTTCGCGAAAATTTTCCCCATTTTTTGGGCATTTTCCCAGATTTTTCCCAAAAACATGAATAGTGGAAATAACGACACTTTTAATGGAATTTTCTTACATAAACACCAAGAATGGGGTGCCTCAAATGACATTTGACCATTTTCATTCTTTTCAGCTGGCAACCCCGAGAGCCATTGGCGCTTAATTTTTTGGGTCAGACCCGAATTTGGCGAATTAGTTTGTTCTACTAAACTCAAAAGTTGGCAACACCAAGTACACCAGTTGGTGGCCTATATCCCTAAAATTTCAGGAAAATTATGACTTTTTAGAAAAACAAGATGGCGGACAGTGTGGTGGCCATCTTGGAAAAATGATGAAAAATCCCAAGTTTCCCAAAAATTTACCGTAAGAGGTCATTCAAACAAATAATCCGACTGAGGTATAGGTACATAAACAGGTACTTTTAATAGGAACCTACTAATACAGATAGGACTGTTATCTTTACCTGACCTATGTAAATGAGAAACTGGGTTAAGTATTATAATTATTGACAAATCTACTTCTAGAATAGAGCATCGTGAAAACTTGGGATAACACTTAACGTAAGTAATTATGTAACCTAACTTATTAAGACTTGGACAACAAAGATATACCTACGTACCTATTTACTTATTTGGTTCTGCCTACCTTTACTTGTAGATTTATCTACTAAAACTGACGGAACAAGCAAATTATGGTCAATATTGGTATTAAATGGTAACTCTTTGCTTCGCAGTTGAGGCACGTACCTATAGAATGTGTCCTACGATGCACTGCTCTGCGTTCATCAACTTGAGGCATATAAGCCTTACGTGCCAGAAGTAACCACCGGCACCCACACCCTTCAAACCGAAACAGGATATTGCTTGACGATAGAAATAAGCATGGTGAATACTTCCGCAGGCGAGCTCTCGCAAACAGCTTTAATACCTATCCACCTACTAAAAAACAACGATCGCTCAATAAAATATGTAGGTAGGTACACAATTACAAGAGAACGCTCAGCCGGAGAGTACCAATAGTTGAAGCACAATAAGCACAGAGCATCTATGTTTAAAGACGAGTCATAAACCAATGCGTCTCCTATCTGTAATGTTTTATCTATACTTACCTACTGCCCAAATATGGATACTACAATAAAGTCGGTCCACAAATTGTCCACGATGATGTTGAGGAAATCTCAACAGGGGGAGGCTGTAACATACCTACTTGTCCTATTGTTGATGAAAGGAAAGTTAAAATGAGGCCACCTCCGTCAATTTCAACAGTAGGTAGGTACTACTCCCTACCTTACAAAATTATGTAGGTAGGTACCTAGCCATTGGCATTGGATGTGCATGGGACATAATTATATGCTGAAAAATCATAAAATTTATTATTTCACTAGCTTTTACCCGCGGCTTTGCTCGCTTTGTTTACTTCTTATACCTCCAAGAATCTGTGTACAAAGTTCATTGCGTGAAAACGTAACAAACAAACTTACATTCACATTTACAATAATAATCATATATCTACAATAATTATTGATGCTAATGCATCCTTGCTTTGTACTACAGTCAGGCGTTACGGCTCAATTGATAAGAACCCTGCCTTTTGCGCTGTATGTTGTGGATGATCACCCCACATTAGAATTACCTACGTGGACAAACTTGGAGGAGACTTTTACCCGCAAGGGATCCACACTCCGTACTAATACCTAACTTGTACATATATGCTAAACAAAAAACATTTACCAACACACATTTGAAATACCGTAACCTGGTCCTACTTTGCACCAAAATTTGCTCCAACTGTTTTACCTAGTACAATATTTTTTCAATTTTTCGTAAATTAGTACTGCGGTGTATTATATGAACAAAAGCATTATTGAAGTTTAACTTAACGTTAAAACATAATTGTATAAAGCAACCAATTTTTTTATTTTTTTTATTTCTTTTGGAGCAAAGTAGTTTTTTTGCAGATGGTAACTTTGCTCCGCAATTTCTTTGCACAAGTTTGTCGTATATTTTTCAATGGAGTATAGTTTTAATTTGAACTTTTTACTTTGCTCCGATAGAAGAGTGTAATAAAAAGCTGACATGTTAGAAAATAACGTTTATTTACGAGAGATCAATTGTTACATCACAGTTTCGTTTGCAATAGGAATATTTTTTCTTAATTATTAAAGTAATTATCATAAACATTTCGTAAATGTATTAAATTTTTTTGGTGGGTTTATGCCGCCAAGTACGTCATTCCATGTGTAGTATAGTTCGTCTTTAGGAAGAGGCCATTTCCAGTTCTTCAAAGAACGCTTCATTGATGATATAACAGCCCCATTTTTTATTGGTTTTCGTAATCACTCCGGGAAACTGCTCACCTTCGTATTTAAAAACTACATAACTACATACATATACAGGCGCATTATAACCTCAAAATTAGGCGCAAAATATACCCATGTTAAAAAAAAATATACAGGAAATACAATGTCTGCGATAAACACAAAATATCACCTAAATCAGATAGTTTTTAAAGCACATTAAACTAATCATATTCAATTGTCATGGTTTTAATTACAAATTTAGGAGATGCAGATACATTTACTGTACTTTTAAATTATTACCATTTGGACCGTTGCGGTTCTCCCTCACACATAAAAATGAAATGGACGACTTTGACATCTGTCAAGTCTGATGTTGCTAGATCAGGAAAAGTTTTATTAGATAAAAATATTGCATTCACTTAAAAGGTAAAGTATCAGTACGTAAAATCAGATACATTCTTTTTTGGGAAGTGGAGCATTTTTACCACCCCAGGAGCAAAATAGGACCACGTTACGGTATACATAATAATAGGTCTTTACCTATGAAATTGCCGTTTTGTTTGAAAAAATTTAAACGATTTTTTTTCATGTATTTTTTAATTGTATTAATCGAAGTAATCACCCATTTAATCAATGCATCTTTGCCAACGCAGTGGCAGTTTATTGATGCCCTTCTTAAAGAAATCAGCTGGTCGGGAGGCAACAAATTCTTCAAAGGCATTTTGTACTGCCTCTCGGGTATTGATTTTTTTTCCTGCCAAGAAGTTATCCAAATTCTGGAAAAAGTAGTAGTCTGTAGGCGCAAGGTCTGGTGAGTAGGGCGGATGACGGAGAGCTTCCAACCCCAGTTCTTGCAACTTGGAGACCGTCTGCTGTGCAGTATGAGGTCGCGCGTTGTCGTGCAGGAGCAGCGGAGACGAGCGATTGACCAATGCTGGTCGGAGATGTGCCAGCTTTTTTTTTTTTTTTTTTTTTGCTGTGATGTTTCACACCGGCGCTAGACCACCAAACAGTGACCATCACTTTTCTAGGGGTAAGTTTTTGTTTAGGGCATTGTTTAGGGGCTGAACCAGGATCCAACCAACTTGCTGAGCGCTTGCGGTTATCAAACAGAATCCATTTTTCATCGCAGGTAACAATGCGGTTCAAAATTCCTTCATTTGTGTGTCTGTTGAGCAGTGCAAGGCACGTCTCGACGCGTACTTCGCGCTGGCGATCATTGAGTTCGTGGGGCACCCATTTGTCAAGCTTTTTTACCTTGCCAATTTGACGCAAATGGACCAATATTGTTTTGACGCTAACGTCGAAAGCTCCTGCTAACTCAGCCGTAGATTGTGTATTGTAGCTTCCACAATCGCCTTTAATTCGTAATTGTCGACCAAAGTCTTCGGACGACCGCGAGGTTCATTTTTCAGGTCGAAATTTCCAGAACGGAAGCGAGCAAACCAATAACTGGTGGTGCGTTGGTTTGTAGTGTTAGCTCCGTAAACGTCGTTGATGTTGCGTGCCGCTTGTGCCGCGTTGCTGCCACGACGGTACTCATATTCCATAATTACTCGAATTTTTAACGTATCCATGATGACGAAAAAGATTGAAATGCGATGAAAATGTAACACTAATCAATTTTTTCATTTAAGGATTCCTAGGGATTCTCAAAATTTTACAAGGGTAACTAAAACTCCTCAAAAGCACGACAGAACCGCGAGCTGCGCGCAGCTCGCGCAGCCACGCAAATACTAGTCTTATATCTATAAAAGCGAAAGGTCACTCACTCACTCACTGATTCATCACGAAATCTCGAAAACCGCTGGACGTACAAAGATAATTTTTGGCAGGGAGGTAGTTTATGGTTAGTAGACGTCCGCTAAGAACGGATTTTGCTACAGGGCCGGATTAGGGTGGTCTAAGGGCCCTCACAAGTTTGTATGAAAGTCCTTCATTTTTCGTGCTACAATCTAGATTTTTGGCAGAGACGTAGTTTATAGTCAGTAGGCGTCTGTTATGAATTAGTTTTGCTACAGGGCCGGATTAGGGTGGTCTAAGGGCCCTCACAAGTTTGTATGAAAGTACTTAATTTTTCGTGCTTTAATCTTGATTTTTGGCAGAGACGTAGTTCATAGTCAGTAGGCATCCGCTATAAATTAGTTTTGCGACAGGGCCGGATTAGGGTGGTCTAAGGGCCCTCGCAAGTTTGTATGAAAGTCTTTCATTTTCTGTGCTACAATCTTGATTTTTGGCAGAGACGTAGTTTATAGGCAGTAGACGTCTGCTTAGAACCGATTTTGTGACAGGACCGGATTAGGGAGGTCTAAGGGCTCTCGCCAGTTTGTATGAAAGTCTTTCATTTTTTATGACACAATCTTCATTTTTGGCAGGGACGTAGTTTAAAGTTAGTAGACGTCTGGTTAGAACCGATTTTGAGACAGGGTCGGATTAGGGAGGTCTAAGGGCTCTCGCCAGTTTGTATGAAAGTCCTTCATTTTTTGAGCTACAAACTTGATTTTTGAGACGGACGGTTTATAGTTATTAGACGTCTGGTAAGAACAGATTTTGTGACAGGGCCGGATTAGGGAGGTCTAAGGGTTTATTTATTTTTATTTATTTATTTTATTTTAAAGAAGGCTTACAGACTAACAAACCAATAAAATGAAGAATATAAAATTAAAAAATTGCTAATAACAAGCCTCCACATGTGGTTAACAAAAAAGTCGATAAAAAGAAGAAAAAAATACATACAAGCTAATGAAAAGTTAACTGTCCTTGAAAAATGACTGTGCCAATAGCCGTCTTAAGGTCGCCACACTAGTGCAGAACAAGTCGACATTAAGGTCCCTAGGAAGCCTATTGAAACCGAGTGCACTTCTTATTGAGAATACATTCCGCCTATAATTAGTCATTGCGAAAGGTACATTTAATATTGGCCGTTGACGTAATCCCATCAGATTCGTGCGTAATGACAGATTAGCAACGAGTTCAGGACAGTCGATGTGGCCATTTGCGATACCCAAAAGTAGACTCATGTCCCCAATATAACGTCTCATCTCCAGAGGCAGGAAATGGTACCGTCTGCAGCGGTGCTCATAGTCATCTGAGTATTGCTGAGCCCTATAATCTAGATAACGTAAAAAATTTCTTTGGACGCCTTCAATACGGGACTTATAAGTCTCATACTGCGGGTTCCAAACCTGAGACGCGTAATCTAAATGGCTGCGCACGAACGAACAATACAAGATCTTAACTGGTTTAAGAGACCGGAATCAAGCCGTGGTGCGTAGTATAAATCCCAGAGCTTTTGATGCCTTTGCAACTATACTATTCACATGTTGATCGAGCAGAAGCTTGCTGTCTATGATTACCCCTAAATCTCTTATGCTATTTTGCCTGCTTATAATGAGCTGACCGTATGGGTTCTTGCAAGTTCGTATGAAAATCCTTAATTTTTTGTGCTACAAACTTGATTTTTGGCAGGCACGTAGTTTATAGTTAGTAGAACTCTGCTAAGTACAGGTTTTGTGGCAGGGCCGGATTAGAGAGGTTTAAGGGCGCTCGCAAGTTTGTTTAAAAGTCCATCATTTTGTGTGCTACTAACTTGAATTTTGGCAGTGACGTAGTAGGTGAGTAGAAATTTGCTAAGAACGGATTTTGCGACAGGGCCGGACTAGGGAGGTCTAAGGGCTCACGCTAGTTTGTATGACAGTCCTTCCTTTTTTTGTGCTACAATTTTGGCAGGAAGGTAATTTATAGTTAGTAGACGTTGACTAAGAACAGATTTAGCGAGTTTAGCAACATGGCCAGAATAAGGAGGTCTGAGGGCTTTCACATGTTTGTAAAAATGTAGGTACTGGTTTTTTTTTTGTACTAACAACCTGAAATTTAACAAGTCTAGAGTTTAGGAGTAGGAGATCTAAGCTAAGAAATTTGTAAGGAAGACCTGGACTAAGGGCTCCCGTAAGTCCATATGAAATCCTTGGCTTTTTGTACCTGAAAATTGGCAGAGAGATAGAATATAGTTAAGACATTTCAGGTAGGAATAGATTTTACGACAGGGCTGGTTTAAGGGAATATAATCGCTTCGATTGGCATTATTATGCATTCGATTTGACATAGTACCATCCACAGGCAGTCCAGACAAGAGAGTCAAAATTTCTACGCGAACGAAGTCGCGGGCAACTGCTAGTAATAAATAAATCTGTTTATGAACGTTCAAAAAACAAATAGTTTTTTTTAATGTTCAGGTGATTTATTTTTTATCAACCACCCAAACTCATTTCATCATCATCAGACCACATGACCCCGTTTTTTTTCGGGTGGGTGGAATATCATCAAATGGACAGACAGGCAGTCGCTCCATGTAATGATCATCTACTTGTGATAAGACTGGAAGCCGCCCCTTTTTTTGAAGGGTGGTAAATCATCAAATGACCCTCCCCCCCCCTGCCCCCGCTCTTGGGCAGAGCGAAAGGGAGTGTAGACTTCTACTGACTAAAAACCACCTATGTTCCTTCTTCGCCCTTGTGCCGAGGCCACGGTATTTCTTTCGACAATCCGCAGCCCCGACGGGAGACCACATGACCCTAGCGTTTCGACCATACGCTCAAACTGTTATTACCTACCAATTGTAATACATTTTTAGAATGTTTATAAAAATGATTTCCGATTTCAGTAGAATGCATAAACGACAATTTAGATCTATGGATCACTTGTTCTACGTATGCCATGTTGCCAACTTGGACTTAGGCGACCATGCTCCATGATTAGCAAAATCGACAACTGATTTATCTGTCGTGGTTGGACAGTTTCTGCATCAAAACTGATAAATATGTAACGCCAGACAGTCGAGACAAAGGCCAGGCAAAGTCTTATCTCGTAAGAGAGGGTCCCACTCATAAATTGCCTATGTTATCTGTAATTTAAATTTATCTAATTTTTTATTCAGCTTGGTCATCGTGATGTGAGTTAAAATCATTTCTTGTTTCCTATATTAAGACGATCAAGTAGTTGTTGTATATTAGTTTCTCTACAATCAAGCAACATGTCGGTTACGTTTTGGCTCATATTTCCGGCTTATATTTTATTAATAAGTCAAATCGAAGCGGCGAGGATCCTGGCTTACTTCCCAACGCCTTCCATCAGTCATCAAGTTGTGTTCCGTCCTCTAACGGAAGCGCTGGCCAGTCGAGGGCACGAGATCACAGTCGTCACTCCATATCCTGCCTTTCCAAAAGGAGAAACGCGTCCAAACTTGACAGAAATAGACGTTCACGACATATCTTACGGAATATGGAGAGAAGAAGTAATGAAAGAACAAAGGGGTGACGAAGATGATATTATAGCACCACTGAACACAATAATACAAACAATAATAAAAGTGTTTGACAAGCAACTAGAAGATGAAAAGATAAAGACTTTAATTGACGGCAAACATAATAATTTTGATTTACTTCTGCTAGAAGCTTCTGTAGCACCCGCCCTGGCATTTTCTCATATATATAAAGTACCAGTGATTCAAGTCAGTTCGTTTGGCGCCGTTTACTTAAATTATGAAGGCGTTGGTGCTCCTACACATCCGATGCTATACCCAACTAGTATCCGCCGAAAACTAAACAATCTTACGATGTGGGAAAAGGTAATAGAACTCTATTATAACCACAAGACAGAAAAAATGATACTTGACAATTATGACATATTAGGAAATCGCATTATACGAAAACACTTTGGACCGGACGTACCTACGATTTCAGAATTGATTAATAACGTAGATATGTTATTCCTGAACATACATCCCATGTTTGAAGGCATCCGCCCTGTTCCTCCATCTGTAATCTATATGAGTGGCTTACATCAGAAACCAACTAAAGATCTACCAAAGGTGCGTATGAAGATCGAAAACATTGTGCAGTATTATTATAATACAACAAGCAAAGATGTCAAGTGTTCTTGAAGTTAACCAATATTTTATTTGTTTCAGGATCTCAAGTCATACTTGGACTCGTCTAAACATGGCGTGATATACATAAGCTTCGGTACGAATGTGGATCCCTCTCTTTTACCGCCGGAGAAAATACAAACACTAGTGCAGGTGTTCTCTCAACTACCTTACGATGTTCTGTGGAAGTGGAACAAAGATGAACTGCCTGGACGAACTGACAACATCCGGATATCCAAGTGGTTGCCACAATCGGATTTACTTAGTGAGTTAATTTTTAATTTTGTAGAATTGTTTTTCCCTTTCAACTTATAAAGTAAAAAACTCCAATGTAATGGAGTCAAGCTGCGAAGAATGCTAAAGTGAAATAATTTTACAATTTAAATTGAAATATTTTTAGAACATCCCAAAATAAAGGTGTTCATAACACAAGGAGGACTGCAATCAACAGACGAAGCTATCACCGCAGGAGTACCACTCATTGGTATGCCGATGATAGCTGATCAATATTTCAATGTGGAGAGATACGAGTTCCACAAGATTGGAGTCAGACTCGACATGGAAACATTGACAGAAGACAAGTTGAAGAACGCGATTACCACTACAATTGGTGATGCCAGGTCAGGTTTACTTACAGTTGAAGTACTATTGGTTAAAACGTTTATTTCAAATAATTCAATCAGTAACATTTTTATTCGACAAATGAAGATTACTCTTCTGCTTCCTGTTATCTGTCTTTTTTGTTGCGAGTTATAGTTCATCTGGATACTACACAAATATAGATCCTAATACAGCAACACTAATGGCAAAATCCGTCCTCATCTTCTTATCTAAATACCTCGTCCCACTTGCAGGTACCGGCGCAACATAGAGCGTTTCCGCAGTGTGATACAGGACGCGCCACAGAGCCCGCTGGAGCGCGCCGTGTGGTGGACGGAGTACGTGCTGCGTCACGGCGGCGCCAAGCACCTGCGCTCACCCAGCGCCAACATCACGTGGACCCAGTACCTAGAACTTGAACTACTCCTGACATTACTCACAGCGTTGTTGATAGCCATCACACTCATCCTTCTAGCACTTCGTGCAGTCTATAAACAGCTGGTGTTAAGGAATTTCTTAGGTGTATGTGATAGTAAAATTAAACGAAATTGATCTGGATATTAGATTTTTATTTTTTTGATGGAGGTTTAAGTTTTTAATACAAGCCCACCACACTATTCCCAAACCACCGTAACTCCCGAAAGCCAAAATCAACAGTGTTGACCACCAGAAAATCGGTTCTAACTCTCTTTGATCCCTCAACTTATATTTTTTTGTTATAGTGGTTTTTAATACAGTACCACTGAACTCTAGTGGCAAATAAACAACGGCAGCACGGTTCGATATTCAAGGTTAATCAGCGATTGCCAAGGACATGGTCCCGGCTATCGAATGAACTTTGAAAAAGCTTACGCTATTACTTACGGTATCTTCCGTGATTTTCAATAATTCTGAGCTCCAGATATTTCGAATCTGTTGCAAGCATCATGTCCGCTTGATGACTGGAGAATGCAGATGGATGATAAATATTTGGCCAGAGAAAAAGCGGTAGCCTCTGGTCACACGAAGTGAAGAAAACTATACGAGCTCAAAACTGAAATTACCCATAACAATATATTTTTATGAGTGATATCTTGATGTTTACCGAATTTCCGATACCAGGGCCGGCAGTCTCGACAGAGATAACGACAAAATCGCTAACTTTCAATCCTTAATTACTAACGAATAAATTCGGTTGCAATAATGATGCTTGCAAGGAAAGCAAGTCTCTACATTCAAGATGCGTTTCTCGCAAGCATCATTATTGCAACCGAATTTATTCGTTGGTAATTAGCAATCGAAAGTTAGCGATTTTGTCGTTATTAGTGTAGAGACTGCAGCCCCTGCACCCATCAGCTGCAAAATGTTAATTCAACAATGTAGATTGATTGTTCAGTTTTTCCATGGTTGCTATTATGCCAACTTGGACTTAGGGAAGGTCACGCACGCCCATGCTCCATAATTAGAAAAATCATGCATGAAAACTCATAAATTATATAACGCGAGATAGTCCAGATATCGATAAGGAAGTCGCACTTACAGTCCACAGAGTGCCCATGTTATCTGTATAGTATATATTTGTAATCTAAAATATATAAAGCCTGGTCATGATGATGAATTAAAATTCATATCTTGTTTCTTATATTTAAGACGATCAAGGAGTTGTTGTTAATTAGTTTCTCGACAAGCAGTAACATGTCGATTTCGTTCTGGCACATAGTTTCGGCTTATATTTTATTTATAAGTCAAATCGAAGCGGCGAGGATCCTGGCTTATTTTCCAACGCCGTCTATAAGTCATCAAGTTGTGTTCCGTCCTCTGACAGAGGCGCTTGCCAGTCGAGGGCACGAAGTCACCGTCATCACAACAGATCCTGCCTTCTCGAAAGGAGAAACGCCTCCAAACTTAACAGAAATAGACGTTCACGATATATCTTACGGAATATGGAGAGAAGAAGTAATGAAAGAACAAAGAGGTGGTGACGTTGATAATGTTTTAACGCCACTGAACACAATGGTGCAAGCAATGTTAAAAGTGTTTGATAAGCAACTAGAACATGAAAAGGTACAGACTTTAATTAACGGCACACAGAAACAGTTTGATTTGCTTCTGTTAGAAGCTTTTATGGCACCTGCCCTGGTATTTTCCACAATTCATAAGGTACCAGTGATTCAAGTCAGTTCGTTTGGTGCTGTTTTTGGAAATTATGAATCAGTGGGTGCTCCTACTCATCCGTTGCTGTACCCAACTAGTACTCGTCGAAAATTAAACAATCTTACGATGTGTGAGAAGTTAACGGAACTGTATTATAACTACAAGTCAGAACAATTAATATATGACAATTACGAGAAAGTAGGAAATCCCATTTTACAAAAACACTTTGGACCGGACGTACCTACGATATCACAATTGCTGAATAACGTGGATATGTTGTTCCTGAACATACATCCCATGTTTGAAGGCATCCGGCCAGTTCCTCCATCTGTGATCTATATGAGTGGCTTACATCAAAAACCAACTAAAGAACTACCAAAGGTGCGTATGGATTATGATTGTTATATAATACAACAAGCAAAGATATCAAGTTTTCTTAAAGTTAACCTGTGTTTATGTTTCAGGATCTCAAGTCATACTTGGACTCGTCTAAACATGGCGTGATATACATAAGCTTCGGTACGAATGTGGATCCCTCTCTTTTACCGCCGGCGAAAATACAGACACTAGTGCGGGTGTTCTCTCAATTGCCTTACGATGTTCTGTGGAAGTGGAACAAAGATGAACTGCCTGGACGAACTGACAACATCCGGATCTCCAAGTGGTTGCCGCAGTCAGATTTACTAAGTGAGTTTTTTATTTCTGGAAATTAATTTTTGTCGTTTGCCCACACGATGTTAGTCGCTTTACCAGGAAAGATATAACAAAATTATGTAATTTTGTAACGTATATTATGAAATGATTTTACAATTAATTTGTACTGCCGCGTTAGTCAAGTTGTTGCAAACGGGACTGCTGAGCGAGATCTGATTTTCATCATTTTGAGATCTGCTAGATTTCTTTTTCCCGTTCTGACTTGAAAAGTTAGATGCTTTAAATAACGACCGTATAAAAGTCCAATATAATTGGAATCATGTTTCGAAGAAAACCAGAGTGAAATGATTTTACTATATATTTATAAATATTTCTAGAACATCCCAAAATCAAAGTGTTCATAACACAAGGAGGACTACAATCAACGGACGAGGCTATCACCGCAGGAGTACCACTCATTGGTATGCCGATGTTAGGTGACCAATATTTCAATGTGGAGAGATACGAATTCCACAAAATTGGAGTCAGACTCGATATGGAAACACTGACTGAAGACAAATTGAAGAATGCAATAGCCACGACAGTTGATAATAACAGGTATGCAAAAGAAATTTTAACTTTGTATTATAGACGCTACAATTACTCCATCTTGTTTTCGCACAGCAGTTGTAGCGCAGGATAAGACTGGTAAGTTTGTAGGTGCTTTTAATCCAATTAATACTATTTTATCCTCGTCAAGACTTTGAAGAATATCCCGAAATCACTATCCTTTGCCACATTGGTTCTATGTCATTTACTTGAAATCAACTGATAAAGTCCTCATCACTCTATCTAAATGCACCATCTACTTGCAGGTACCGGCGCAATATGGAGCGTTTCCGCAGTGTGATACAGGACGCGCCACAGAGCCCGCTGGAGCGCGCCGTTTGGTGGACGGAGTACGTGCTGCGTCACGGCGGCGCCAAGCACCTGCGCTCACCCAGCGCCAACATCACGTGGGTCCAGTACCTCGAACTTGAACTAGTTCTGATATTACTCGCAGCGTTGATGATAGCAATTACAGTCATCCTTCTAGCAGTTCGTGTAGTCTATAAGTTTGTGTTAAGGAATTATTTAGGTGTAAGTGACGGTAAACTTAAACAAAATTGATCTGGATTTAAAGTGCTTCTATGAACGCTGTAAGATATTATTCATTAAACCACTCTGAGAAACGAGATCAGTTCTCCTTATTTTGATAGCCATCCTTGTAATAAAATCCTCTTATAAAGCATTTTTCTTCCATATACTTTTGAATTATCAAAAATCAAAGATGAAGCTACTTACTGAAAAAAGTGAAGTAGTTGAAGAAAGTCTTATTAGCAAACAACATCATTTGCAGTTTGTTTTAAAATAAATGGAATAGATCATCATTATATTCTAAAAAGACAAGTGGACACAAGATCGACCCTTTAGGTACCCATTATTACTACTAGAGCAATAAATGGAAATCTTTCATTTGAATTTGCTATTGTGTATCATTTTCACATAAGATATCACTAAACTGGGATCAAGTTTACCTATTCAATAATATTCAAGTTTCAAAAGCGAAGTGTCATGATTTATCCAATCAAATGCCTTAAAATGTCCAATGACTCCCATAGTCCCATGGCATCCTATACCTATTCTTACGTAGGAAATATGTGTTTAATAAGATGAAACATGACGTCAGTCATACAATGGAAATCCATACTCTTGGTCGTGTAATGATTTTAGTTGTTAAATTAAATGAGCATATTTTACCTTTTTAACGTTTTACTAAAAATCGGTGTGTGAATCGACGTTTTTACTAAAACAAAATAATATACTTTTCAAAAATATATTTGATTGTACCGTCGCGCACTATGGGACGAAACGGTGTTTTCCATCTCATAAATGGTTCGGACAAAAGTCGTGTTACTGAAACCCGTTTGATTGTTTTATGTTCTAAGATGATAGAGCTTTTCGACACAATAGTAAATAAAAAAAATAAAAATGTTTTAGGTATATAAAATTACACCCAAACTTTATACTTTGATAATTTTACATAAACTAGATTACTTATTATGGAAGTTCAACTTCCGATATATTCTATGTTATTCATGGGAATATATAAGTATTATATATTTTTGGATTGCCCAAGATCTCTTGTTTCCAACTACGTAATTTTTTTATGAGAAATGTTTATTTTTATTTTTTTATTAATTTTGTAACTGTCATACAGAAATTTTCCGTGTTTTTAAATTTCAAGTTGAGGTTTCGTTTTTACCGATGGCTCCCGATGTCGAGCTAATGACATTTTTAGATACCCTAACTATTCAGTAATACAAGGAAATAAAAAAAACCACTGTCATTACTGCGCCTTTTCGAGCTAGAAGCAAAAATGTCGACCGAAAAATATTTTCACATGACATTTTTTTTTGCGGTGATTATTTTAACCAGACCTATAATAAAGATTACGTCACATAGTCCTTATTTGTTGTGGTAATTATAATCAGTATTGGTTACAGTATCTTGTGAGAACTGTTTTTATAATTTTTCTCGTTGGTTTTGCACAATTTACTGAAACTAGGGTCCTATAAATACTCGGGTTTTCAGAGTGTTCGTCAAAGTGTCCGGATACCTATCCTCAGTAACTGAATTTGGTGAAATAGTTCAAAATGAGTGAATTCGTTTGTTTTCGACGTGATATATGTTCAGATAATAAGCGGGAAAACGACTTCATATGTTGAAAAATACTTGTTGGACAATTTTCATTCATTTCAAAGAAATTTGATAACGATTTGTCACCAAAAATGGGTGAAAGCTCAAAAAAAGCAAGATCGTTTTGAGAGCCAAAACACAAATTGGTTAAATGGAGAGTTTAAAGTATCATTAAATTCGTGCATTACCCCAACATTAGAAAATTCTGAAGTGAATACATCTGGAGATCGTGATATCGATGTATCGGGTATCGATAAAGAGTTGGTCAAGAGATTACCTACATAAATCTGCAAACCATGTCATCGGGATGTTCTGTAAACGCAGTTAAATTTGGTGATTATACGCTGGGGACTGCACAATTATTTGTGAGTAAATATAACTGGTACTATATAGTACCATCTTCAGTCCACAAAATACTTATACATGGTGCCAAAATAATCGAGCATCATGCAGTTTTGCCAATAGGCCAATTATCTGAAGATGCTCAAGAAGCTCGTAATATTGAAAAAGTTCCAGGTCAGCCACAATGGAAGACTTTCGGCCAAACTGTTGTTTATTTCAGACCCCAATATATCTAGCAAGTATGATATCAAGTATTGTGAATGCAAAAGAACTACTGACGAAGCTAAAAGGCTTTTTGTATTGGCAAGTCAGAGTAGAATTTTTTTTTTTTTTTTCATGAAATGTATGTTTTTTTTAGTTTAAAATTATTTAATTATGTAGTTATTAACTTATTATTATTTTAATTGAACCTCATGTAAGCAAACAATTAATTATAATGATTTAATTTGAAAATTTTCAACATTTTATTTTTGTATTTTTTTTACTCAATAAACATAGTTTTTAAAGTGACGGTGTTTTAATTATCCAACAGCGTATGTATTCAGGAATACGTATACAAAATTTCAATTCAAAATGTCAAGACACAAAGAACTTATAGATTTTTGAGATGGAACGCACCGTTTGGTCCCATAGTGCGTCGCCATGTTAGTTTTTGGAATCGAACTCCGTTTTCGGTATCGGCACCTTCAAAATTATTACGAATTTTATTGATTGCCATCTTGATATTATACCCGGCCTCTGGTGCTGAGAGACAACAACCATCACGTTCTACTCACAGAAAGGTAACAAATAATGTGTCCTTTGCGCAAATGACAAAAGGACCGCAACCACAGTCACAACCAACGGTGCTCCCAAATTCTGTAAGTACTAATACAGATGAAAATATTAATAAAATTTTAAGCATGTTAACTTCTTTTGACCAAAGGTTGAGGAACATAGAAAGTAAACAATTACCTACTCATTCAAACCAAAAATGAAAAACACACTAAAAATTATGACGTGGAATGCAAACGGACTCCTGAAACACCGAAACGAGTTGCAGGCAGTCTTAACAACAGAGCAAATTGATGTATGCCTCATTTCAGAATCTCATTTTACGAGAGAATCTTTTATTCACATACCAGGCTATAACATATATCACGCACTGCATCCCAACAACAAAGCGAGTGGTGGCAGTGCCGTCATTATTAAAGATAACATCTACCATTACTTGGAACACAAATGCGAAGAACAATTTGCACAAACTGTAGCTGTTGTGGTCAGAACCAAACATCATGATATTACCATATCAGCTGTATATATTCCACCTAAGTATGCGCTGAAAACAGAGCAGTACAGGAATCTATTGAAAGCTCTAGGAAACACATTCATATTTGGAGGTGACTTTAACGCAAAGAACACACATTGGGGGTCTAGGCTAACTAATACGAAGGGTAAGGAATTGCTATGTGCTATCAGAGAAATCAAGTGCAATGTGATTTCAACGGGCAAACCCACTTACTGGCCTACCGATATTAGAAAAACACCAGATTTGATAGACTTCTTCATTTATAAGAATCTGTCAGCTGCATACCTTAACATAGAAGAAGGATATGATATGCATTCTGATCATTCACCCATTATCTTAACTCTAAGCGAGACAATAATACAAAAAGAAAGCAGTCCAACCTTAGTGAACAAAAACACTGACTGGGAGAGCTTTCAATTTGATTTAGACCACTGTATAGACCTCAAAGTATCCCTCAAAAACAAACAGCAAGTAGATGACGAAGTAGCAAAATTTATTACCGACATCCAACGTTGTGCCTGGCGAAATACACCTGACATGAAAAGAAGAGTTGCAACTCAAAGATATCCACTGGAAATTAGAAATCTAATAGCCATAAAGCGAGTCCAGCGACAAAAGTGGCAACAATTTAGATATCCGCCTGATAAAACTCTGCTAAATAAACTCACAAAAAGGTTAAGTAGAGCAATTCAGGAATTTCACGATGAGACAACAAATGATTACCTTAGTCAACTGTCAAGTAATGGCACATCTGATTACTCACTATGGCAAGCCACTAAAAGCTTAAAAAAGCCTATCAATCACGTTTCACCTATTCAAAAGCCAGATGGCGAATGGGCCAAAAATAATGAACAGAAAGCGACTATATTTGCAGAACATCTAGAGCAAACTTTTCAAACGAACAGCGAGGAAAGCTCTGAAAATATAACACTGGACGCGACTCACCATGACAACATAGAAATAAAACTTGTTACTCCAAAAGAAGTTAACAACATTATCAAAAATTTGGCAAAAAGGAAATCTCCGGGATACGACCTAATCACTGGAGAACTCCTACATAATCTGCCACGTAAAGCAATTGTGAAACTTACAACCCTTATCAATGCCACATTTCGGTTAAAACATGTGCCTAGTATGTGGAAAGTTGCTGAAGTTATCATGATTCCTAAACCTGGAAAACCACCTCGAGAAATAACATCATACAGGCCCATATCACTCTTACCAATTATATCCAAATTGTTCGAAAAACTACTACTCAGGCGTTTAAAACCTATTATAGAAGACAGAGAACTGATTCCCAACTACCAATTCGGTTTTAGAGAAAAACACTCCACAATAGACCAAATACATAGGATAACCAATGTTATTGAAAAAACATTAGAAGATAAGAAAGTTTGTTCTACAGTATTTCTAGATGTAGCTCAGGCATTTGATAAGGTATGGCATGGAGGCCTAATATATAAGTTAAGTAAAATGCTCCCAAAACAATTTGTGGATATTTTGGAATCCTATTTAACTGAGAGGACATTTAGAGTGAGACATGAGGATGCTTATTCAGATATCAAACAAATAAAAGCTGGTGTACCGCAAGGAAGTGTTCTTGGACCTATCCTGTACCTATTGTACACCTGCGATATCCCTGAAACCAATAACAGCGTCATTGCTACTTTTGCAGACGACACGGCTATCATGGCTACAGGTGTCACTCACACAGAAGCAGTGGAGAAGGTACAAACTGCCGTTAATGCCATCACCGATTGGACAAAAACATGGAAAATCAAATTAAATGAATCTAAATCGACACATATCGACTTCACAAACCAAAGAACTAATTATACACCAGTATATATTAACAATCGTGTAATACCACACGAAAATACGGCAAAGTACTTGGGCATGACGCTAGACGCAAAACTTCGCTGGAAGGCTCATGTCAAAAAGAAACGCCAGGCGTTAGACCTTCGCTATAAAAATATGTACTGGCTACTTAGCAGACATTCTAACTTGTCAGTGTATAACAAAGTACTTTTATACAAGCAAGTACTCATGCCAGTATGGACATACGGCATTCAACTTTGGGGATGTACAAAACGGACTAACGTTGATATCATACAAAGATTCCAAAATAAGGTACTTCGGGCTATAGTAAATGCTCCCTGGTACGTCAGAAATGATGACATCCACCGAGACCTTGGAGTGGATCTTGTAACTGAAGTTATAAAAAAACACGCCGAAGCACACGAGCAGAGGCTTCTTCATCATGTGAACGTCGAGGCTATCCAGCTACTTGACACCACAGACATAGTGAGAAGACTAAAAAGAACTAAACCATTTGAGTTAGTTTAGTAAAGTTAGTGTAATGCAGTGCAGTGCAGTGAGTGCTTCGCTACGTTTAAAGAACACGTGAACAAAGTGTCTTTCAACTTAATAGAGACTATAAGAAAAGTGCCAATGGACACATTCTTAATTTTGTATAAGCTTTAGCAAATTAAGTTAAATTTAAATTACTTATTAGCCTCAAGGTCTAGATTGTAATTGTATGAGTAACCGTTTATTAGCGAGTACTTCATAATGAAAAAAAAAAAAAAAAAAAAAAAAAATCTTGATATTAATTCAATTTACGAAGTCAACGCCCCTAAAATGGTGAATCTCCATTCAACAATGTATGCATAGCTACTGTTCTTTATTTATTTGTTCAAGTGAAAAAGACTCATAATATAGAAAAAAAACCGTAACACACAAAACCACACACAGTATATTAAAACATTCCAATCAATCACAGTACAATAATTGCCACAGTTATATGTTAAATAGCCAACGACTGCTGTGTAGGCTGTGGTGTAGGTGACATGCAAGTCTGTGGTGTCTCAATCAAGCCTGTCGGCTATCATCACATCAGTAAACTATTGGAGCTGCCACGCACCTTGCAAATCAGGGACATCGTCGCATAGAAGCAGCGTCTATTGACTGTAATACATCAAAACTGATTAATAATGAGATGCCAGACACTGATAAGACTGAGCCACATGCACCATGTGTTTTATTTATAGTTATATATTTTATCTAAATTAACTAATGCCTAGTCATGATGAGTGATAATGATAGTCAGTATACATATGTTGTCACTCTATGCTCACAAGTACTCAACTAGCATTTACCCAGCGTCTTCTTCTTCTTCTCCAAAAATTACATCGTTAGTGAGTTAGTTACAGGTGAAGCTAATCAAAGCGTGTTAAAAAAAACCGGCCAAGAGCGTGTCGGGCCACGCTCAGTGTAGGGTTCCGTAGTTTCCCGTCCGTCACAATAAGTGTTCCCTCCCACTTATGAGTTTAAAGGTGGTTTTTTTTTTCAAAATGATTTTCTTAGAAAGTCCTTACTCCTTATGAAGTTCTACTTTTCAGATTTTTTTCATATTTTCTAAACTTATGGTTCAAAAGTTAGAGGGGGGGGGGGCACATTGTTTTTTACTTTTGGAGCGATTATTTCCGAAATTATTGACATTATCAAAAATGATTGCAGTAAACCCCTATTCATTTTTAAATACCTTTCCAACAATATATCACACGTTAGGGTTGAAACTACGAAGAATATCAGACAAGAATTATTTTCTTGTTTTCTACTTTTAAGACCGCGATTTTGTTAGTAGTCGGGTTTTAGATTTTTGAACTTATTTTTTTATTTGAATTTTATTTTTGTGTGTACTAAAACTATAATATAATACATATTTGTAATGTGCTTGTCAAGACCTTTCATTTGATACCAAACATGTTATCTCAATTAGTTTTTTTTTTACCCTTCCTTTTGGCTTCGCCGTAGACGGGTAAAAATTATAAATTACTCTTTGCAAGTTCATGTTCGTATCTCAATAAAATGCAAGGAACTTTTGATTTTTTTTCGGGAAGGCTATTTTTTTTTCAGTCCACCATGCGGGCAAAGCAATAGGTTAAAGCTTGCCAACCTACTAACTACTTTAAAACGATCATGCACGTGACAAACTATTAGTTCTAGCTGAATCATGATGATGAATTTATTTATTATACCTATAGGTAAGTTCATAAGGAGTCAAATAGCTATTCTTAAGAAAATATTACTTATTTTATTAAACAATTAAGGTCTCAGTCAATTGCTTTAACGTGAATTGATAATATCAAGAACATAATTGATTAACGTGTACTATTTAATTATGAGGTAAAATAACAAATTCTTCGGACTCACGTGCATAAGGGCACTATGTTATTGATGTACCAAGTTTCTTATAACAATTTTTTAATCCGGTTTTCTCCAAAAAAACAATAAATTTATTCATTGAAGAAAACCATTGATAACAAACCCGAACACAAACAAAAAACATTTCAAACACAAATTGATGACGAGACGGCAGCCGTTCGTTCTGACCCAACCATCCAAACTAAAATACTGGGCCCCTGCCCAGTCGCTGATTTAGTTATTACGCCCTGACTGCAAGGTATTAACAGGATAGTCCGGTTAAGTAAAAGCCAGCCAAAAAAATCCACAGTTGCTGTCTTCATCTATCTATCTATCTATCTATAACATTTCACTGAGCTCAAACACGATAAATCTGCTGTAAGTTAGTGAGGAGTTGGATATACTTCTTATTCCTGATAATGCTGCAACATTAGGTCAGATTTATCATGGTATATTAATTTTATTACTCTCGAAGTTGTCGATAGTTATCCCTGGGCCAAACTGTTAAACTGGGTAGATCGAACTTCGACAAAGAGGTCGCCCGAAGAATCCAACTCGGATGGATAGCGTTCGGGAAACTTTTGACGTGACATCTTTTCGTCCAAAATTCCGCAGTGTCTTAAGACGAGGGTGTATAACCAGTGTGTGTTGCCAGTGATGACTTATGGCACAGAGACATGGTCCTTAACTGCTGGCCTCTTAGAGAAGCTCAGAATCACGCAACGAGCCATGGAGAGAGCTATGCTCGGAGTTTCTTTGTGCGTGCATAGCTCGCAGAATATGCAAGTTGAAGTGGCAATGGGCAGGCCACATCGCTCGAAGAACAGACAACCGATGGGGAAGAAAGGTTCTCGAGTGACGACCACGAACCGGAAGACGCAGCGTTGGTAGGCCTCCCACCAGGTGGACCGACGACATCGTGAGAGTCGCGGGCAACCGGTGGATGCAAACGGCAGGCTGCCGTTTTTTATGGCGTTCTATGGGGGAGGCCTTTGTCCAGCAGTGGACGTCTTATGGCTGATGATGATGATTAATTTGATTGAGGTTATAGGATACTAAATTCTGAATCGATCAGAACAGTAGAATTTGATAACGTCCCTTCAACAACTAGAAATATTGAATGATCTTCAAATAGCTGAGTAGAGTGACTTTAATTATAGCTGGTTAGAATAACCTTTTAAAAGAAAAATCCAAATCGAAATCCATTGATCTGTTTAGGAGCTACGCACGAAGAACTTATAATATCCCTCGTTTTTCGTCAGAGTCACTATAAAGTGTTAAATTAAAAACTAGAATTGAACACAATATTCATTTATTTGCTTTTTGCTAGAAAAAACTTTTGGTGGAATCTTGGTTTGCGGGAGTGAGGACGGGAGGGCGGGAGGCTAATGCTGCATCCTGCATCCAAACCTAACTGGTACATTATTTTCTCTACATTTTATTGCGCTCCGGAACACTTGACAATTTCTTTTTAAAAAATGCGTTGATTTTCATTGCAGACATCGTGCGTTATTACGTCCGTATTATGAATTGCTTACTAATTTACTGTAATGTCTGTCAATGCCGAATCAATTGCTCACTAACTAGCTATAATGTTACTGTCATGGTTCTGATGCGCAGTTGTTTAATTTAGGTATGTATGAGAATGAGACACGCCCTCCACAAGCACACACCCATTAAACGAATCAGTGCGCAATATCTTTACGTGCGTCACAGGACATTTGTTTGAACATTTAGGTCAATTTAATGGCCTCATCAATCTGACCTCGCGTTTTATCGCGACCCGCCACGACTTTGTGCGGGAACAATTTTAAGAGATCTCTTACAATTCGTCGTTAAGATAAAATAAAAGTTAAGATAAAATAAATGCTATTATTATAAAAGTATAGGATGTTGAATTTAATTAAGAGCTCATGACTTAATAATAACTGCCACTCCGGTCGATCTTTAGGTTAAGCTGCGCTTGCCTAATTTCTTCCGTGCCTTAGATAATATAGATTTTTGGCAGTCGTTGCAGGTAGTTAGAACTGAAAGTCTGACAACCAGTCTTACCTTAGTACGAGTAGTAGTAGTCTTAGGGTATTGTGAAGGTCAGATAGGCAATCGCTCCGTATAAAATACTGGCATTCAACTGCATCTGGTTAGACTGGAAGCCTACCTCAACATAGACTGCCTATTTGACGTCCACAACTCAGTTAGTACTGGGTAATACATAGAGATATAAGTACTAACGTACTAGAGAAGCTACGTCAAATAACTGAATTGTCCCATTTCGTAATTTGAATCTTTAGTTCGCTGCAGCGCTAAAATAATAACAATTCGTCTAAACCGTAACTAATTTACCACAAGTTAAAGAAAAGTAGTAAATTAGTTCAGTTTCCGGTCATAAGGGTAAACAAGCCAACGGCACGAACTAGTTGGTGGGCGGGGCTAAAATGCATGCTATTTCATCCGACATCACGAGCGAAATGCATAGAGCGAAAGAGACACAACTAAAACGGGCGCGCGAAATTTTCTATGCAGACCTTTGGTATATTTGGTTTCATGAAAAATCTATTGAATGTATCTGTTCAAAATCAAATTATTTAAATTTTTTAATAACTAATCTATGTCCGTATGGTTTCACTTTTTTCTTTTTCATACTATATACGTTACTTATTTACGCCCAAAGGTGAGTTAAAATCAGTGCTAAAATATGAAAGTTTTGACGTTCATAACTTCCAAATCAATATTTTTTTTTCCAATTCTGCTTCCATACAGACCTAGATAATGATAAGACCAGTAGATACAATTTTTAATTTTGAACCTACACCGTCAAACAGAGGAGTAATCACCTTCATAAGTTTGTATGGAAGAATGACTGGCTTGTTCAAAACACGGCACTTACGCGTTTTCTTCGGCGACGGTGCGGCGCGATCGCCGCAGTTGAACGAGACAAAGTAGGAATTTACGGTGTCTTCTCTAGTATGTTAGTACTTATATCTCGATGGGGTAATACGATATCCTTTAGTAATACTGGTTGTTAGATACACCTCTGCCTAAAACTTCTAAGATTACAAGTGTGAAGTGCCTGTATACACTTAATAAGTTGTGAAACGTCGCACTTTACGTTTCTCACAGAATATATTCGCAGTTTATTTTTATATGTCTCGCAGCACAAGATAATTACCTAGAAAACCCCCCAGCGACTAGCGTATTTACTATGTTAATAATAATATGTATCTATTTAAACTGTGGTAACATGTCATTGTTTGCTAGGTGTCAAAGTCAATCTTCATACGTTATACACATGTTTAACTGAGCTATTATTATAATAATATCTTTAAGAAGATAACCTATCGACCGCCATTGTTTCGTCCGTCAATTTTTTGTTAAATGTCGCCAGAGACGAAACCTTTGTTATAAACATGTTTATGTCTAATTATAAACTCGTGGTCGTTTTCTAGAATTTTTTAGACAATTATAAGATAAGAATAATAAGTTAATTTTATTGCCAAATTTAAAAGGGTCCACACAAGGGGCAACTGCTTTTAAAGCATGGTCGTATGTCAACAACGACTATCAATAATACAGACATATATTTTTCAGACGTTGCGTCAGACGAGAAATGCGAACTGAGGAGAAACAAACATCCCATCACTCCACAATTCATCAACTCGGAAGTACAACTGCCGCCCGGATATGAACTGCAGTGGCCAATCTTAATATCTCTTAACCGATTGCGAGATCAGGTTGACCACTGTTTATTTATAATCGGGCCAAATGACGAGTGAATGATGAGTGACGGCACGGTTGGCGCAGTGGCTGAGAGATTGGACTGCTGCGCTGGGTGTCGCGGGTTCGATCCCCGCACGGAACAAATATTTGTATGTTTGTGTATGTAAGTTTAAATGTTTGTGGGACAACGTTTAAAAAAAATTGGTTGCCTGTAAAGTCGGTATACGGGCGAAAGTTTTACGTGACAACGACTTTATGTCTGTCTCTCTCGCTCTTAGGCGGGCTAACCATGCCCGAGTGGAAGGGACGCGTGCCTCTCACTCGCTCTCATTGTGAGCGCATAACGTGAGCGGAGCGTAACGCAGTTTCTTGAAGTGTCACCCGGCAAACCAATTTATAAGACGTTGTCACGTCAAAAAAAAAAAATGGAGCATCCTCAGTCCAGACCCTCTGTGCAAGATTTACACCACCTCCTGTCCTGCCCATCCTGCAGAACAACTTGCACCTTTCAGGATTTAATCGAAGCCAATATTAGAGCTGTGCAGGTGGCTATTTACTGGTCTGACACAGTTTGGAATCACCGACACGTTAAGAACAAGAAGGCAAATAGCTTGTAGTGCAGACTTGCACCATGTCTGTATTTTTCCATCACCGGTGTCATATCACAATAGAATGTCACTTCCTTCTTTCTTGCCGTCCTTGATCTACGAGAAAGTAACGCATTGCTTTTTAGTAGTAACGAAAACATTTCCAAAGATCACGACCTTCACATTGAGAGAAAGGAAGTAAAGAGGAACTTTAATCAATGTATAAGAAACTAGCATTTCCTCGTTGCTCCCGTTGTGTACAAAAATTAACCCACCGGAACGTTTTAGATGTAGACTATAGGGGTTAATAGAGCTTCCCATTAGTGAAAAAAAATTCAGAATAAGATCAGTAGTTTTCGAAGATCTACATAACAATTTACAAACAATACCTATTCTTCTCTTAGCACCTAATACCTATTTACAATATTAATACCATAATCTTTTCCAAAGATACAAAGTATCATTCATTCGAGTAACTTCAATATTTAAATAAAAAACCGCAAACTACAGGTGCGCGCAACATTTTATCGAAAACAATTCTTAAACTGAATTATGACGTAGTATCAAAACGATTTAAGTCCCTGCCGTCCAGTAGGTATAGGTATCGTTATCAAGAAGGCAGCATACATTACATAAATTAACAGATAATGTGTTCGCAGCATGTTTTATGTTTTCCCACAGTACATTTTCTATCGAAAGTTGGAACTTGTTATGGGTATCAAATGAATTTCCATAAACTGGATTACAAAAGTGAAATCTCATGTTTCATAATCCGTGCAAGCAATTATATTACACAATAATATTTAACATCTATCTCGGTATAATCTTCATCATTTCAGCCAGGAATCACCCACTGTAGGGTATAGGCCTCCCCTTTTTTCTGCCACTCCTTTCTGATCTGTCCCTCATCCATCCGTTTTCCGCGCTCCTGACAATATCGTCGACCCAACGCGCATTTGGACGGCCTATCACATAATATATCCTGTATATTAAGTGATATCCCATCACCCTATACATAAAATCTGAAAACACCAGCCAATTCTGAGTAAAACGGATAATAAGTATACGTACAATTGAGAGCTTAATAATATTCCACAACTATCACACAACGCCATCTAGTCCCAAGCTAAGCAGAGCTTGTGTTATGGGTACTAGACAACTGATAAACATACTTATATATTTCTAAATACATACATATTATAGATAAATTACACCCAGACACAGAACAAATGATCGTGCTCATCACACAAACATTTGTCCTGGGTGGGAATCGAACCCACGACCTCCGGCATAGCAGTTAGGGTCACTAACCACTAGACCAACAGGCCAGTCAAGAAAACCCATCGTAATATTATAGTCACCATACACGTGATCGGTTATCGCTAAATACGGGGCCTCCTTAATACCTACATCGCTAAGGAATATTACCATACATAATTAAATGCATCGAAGTTCCTCTGAAGTTTCTTACCCATTCTTCTCCATAAAGATCTACACTTTGGAATGGGCAACTAAAGTACTTTCACAACTTATTGTACCTTGAAACCGTGTCTGTGGGCTTTGAGTTTACCTTAGGTTTTTTATTTTTATTTCGCAGTATACACATATTTTGCAAAACATGTCAGTCACGAATTTCCGCAAACTAACTCCTTTTTTATACATATAACTTACCTTTTAGTGAAAAACGTATACTTCTGCTGGTCCTCTAGACGATAAAGCTGATAATGATAACGGCAGAGAAAGGACGAAATTATTCCTGGTCCTTTAATTACATATACTTTAAGACATAATTAGAAGCTAACAAGAGAGGTAATTTATCTGACATGCCAGGTAGATTAATGAACATCGTTATAAAATTTATTAGTAGGTAGGTAATAAGCACGTTGATGTAATTAACACAGTCTAGAAATCGGAAAACAGAACAATAACATAATGAGGAGCAACTTATAAATTGCTTAGCCCATCGATCAATGAGTTCTAAGAAATGTTTTTAATTAAGGATGTGGTGAAGGATTCCAAATGTATCGCTTACCAAGTTTACAAATAAAAAGGCAAGCTACACACTTTGATTAACAATAACAAAAATTAAAGAAAGTTATGCCACTTACTTAGAACATTTCTAAGAAAACAAAAACGTTTTCTGTATCCATGTTAGTCAAAAAACAAACAAAGCGATAGAGTTCAAATAACATACAAAAAGAAAATTATACCACATCCGTCTACAAAGAAAATTTTCAAGAAATCAAGAACGTTTCCTCCACTTTTGGACACGTTGCCCTACTGTATTTTCATATTACTGAAAAATAAAGAAAAAAATGTTGATTATTAAAAAAATATAAAGTTAATTCACTTTTTATAAAAAAGACGAATCTACTATAAGAAATCTTAATTAACGATAATGAGATTAAAAGGTCACAAATAACGTAGTCATCATCAGCCTTTTAATGTTTCCACTGCTGGGACACAGGCCTCCTCTCTTTGAGAGGGAATGGGCTATAATCTACCACGCGGGCCCAGTGCGGATTGGTAATAACGTAGTAAATGTTTGAAAATACATTCAGAAACCCCAAGAATGTTTACCGATTTCATAAAGGTAAAAACATGATATCATAGCCATCGATGAATGACTTAAAGAGTAAACATAAAAATACGTAAGGTTTTTCCGCTCCACATCCGAAATAAGAACCTTAACTCAATGATTAAATAACAATAAACTATTGACATAACAGAATACGTAGAGAAGGATGTAAACTTCCTCAATTTGAAAATGATTGACGCTCTAAAATGTGAACCGCGAAAACAAAACTCAGCTCCTAATACAACTTTTACGAAGCAAAAAGCGGACGTCACTGACACGCCCGTTCATCAAAAAGAACTGTCCAATTACTGGGCATCAAAACAAAAAGCCGCTATGACGTCTGGGGCCGCCGATATTTGAACTCCGGCTGACCTAAGCGCACGCGCAATCTTTATATATAAGGAGTGGGAGGTGCAAGGCCTCACAACAGATCCAACGCTCATAGCGAACAGACGTGTTGAAATTTATATTGTTAATAATAACTCCAAACAAAATGTACACAAATCCTTTCGAGAGAAAACACTCTTCGTTGAGGCAGGCCCTTGACCGCTTTATCAGAGGCGAGACTCGGCTCAGCTTCAGAAAGAAGACGGATCTATCCAAGTCTTCAAGCAGCAGTACTTCATCGATGGCTTCATCGACAATGGACTACAAACCTAAGTTTAATGAGAAGAGGTGAAGAGAACAGTGCAAGTGTTGTGATAGTGAAATAATTCTGCCAGTTCCACTCACGAAAAAGGTTGGTACTTGTGATTTTTATTGTTAGTTTTAAACTTATCATCATCATCGTGTTTTCAAGCCAAATCTATAATTTAAAGTTTATCTGTGTTAGTCTTCCCAAGTTCCCTTAAAGATTATGTTCGTCTTTTATATGGTTCAAGTGGTCTGCAGAGCAAGTTGTAATATTTAAAACTCAAAGACCAATACACATAGGAAACATTTGTTAAAACGATTTTCAGGGCCTGTCAAAGTACATAATTGAGTTCGATTCGAGCTTCAGATTAAAATAAATGTTAAAAAAATTGAGAGTAACTACTCAATCTTTTCCATAAAATTAATTGGTGGAGTTCAAAAAGCTGGCATTCCTTCCCATTGCAAATGCTTATTGGTTAATTGACAATCCCAGGAATTGGTGTAGTTAAAACACAATTGGGTTGGAATACAATCGGGCCTGAAATAGCAAAATGTAAAACAGCTGTGAACAGTATTTGCGATCAAAACACAAATAAGGTCGAATAATAATGTAACAGGAGCGGTTTACATTAAATATTCAACACAGAAGATAGGAATTTCAAGCTTTTAGTAAATTGATAAAAATATACAAAACATTCGATACAAATTACAAAGTTATGTATGGTGAAATATGTAAATAAGTCATATTAACAGTAACTACTAAATCTTAAGTAAAAGTTTGACATCAAAATTAACCGGCTGCTGAGTACAGGCTTCATCTCTATCTTAATACATTATTCAAGAAGTATTTTATTACGAGCGGAAAATCTAAAGTTACATTTATTATATCCTATTCTATTCTGTGAGAAGGAATGGGCCGTTACCCACTACCAATACCGGTGGTTGTCACATGTTTTCAAAAATATATTATAGCTTGATAAATTTCCTTTCATTCACAACTTAAACTTTAATGGAGCGGTCAAACTTGCCAGAGCGACTAGTTTCGATGGAATATTTTCGCGGCATTCGCACTATTAAAAAAACTAGTTGGAAAAACCCATCTTGACTATTTTGATTAAATCTGCCGCCATTGTATAGTAAATAATTATACCAGTTTTAGCAAGAACTAGGATTCCCACGTTTCTTAATTGGCATTAAAAAAATTAATTGAGCCATGAACTCAGTGCATGTAGTGTAGTATAGGTATAAAAGAAAATATTCAGGCTTGAAGAACAATGGGCACTAACTGGGTACTAAACAATAGGAATTAATCGTATCAAATCTATATTCTAAATTGAATCTTCATCAAATATCCTCTTGTTGTTTCTATATAAATTGTCATGCTAATAAATGTGAACTTTCATGCGTATTTCTATTACACTCTTTCTTGCGTCTGACAAGAAAAAGCTAGTAACTACCAGCCACCAATAACTTCTCTTAAACATGAGAATGTTCAAATGCACTAATTAATACTAATAGTTGGGAATACCCATATAATATCCACGCCCATAAACAAGAAAGTATAATTCGAAAGTTTACATTCTAAATCTCCAAGACCTCTCATTACTCTAACGTATCTATGCTCATTCATAACCCCATTGCCCTTAATTATTAATCTGTTATTAACAAGACCATCGACAATCAAACAAACACAGCTAACGGGAATACCATACCATAAACAATTTCAGTGAGTAGAAAGTCTAAAAGTTATTTTTCTTTTGCCCCCAGGTCGAGTGTGTTCGAGACCGGTTGATTGACGTCAGTAGCACGGAGACCAGTGGAAAAGGGACTTTACCCAACAAAATGATTGAATAAATAAATGTTATTCTTAATTTAAAATATTGCTTTTATTTGAAACTACATATTTCCTGTGATACACATAGCTAAAGAGGTATTAAAATGCCTACTTTTATACATCCCTCTGCAGGGCTGCATATTCAAGCAGATGTCTTTCTGATAACCTAGTAGATATTGTATATTATGGCAGAATATAATTATTCGACCATAATATAGGTAATAGCTCTATACAATGAGTGACTTAATGAACTGTAAACATTACTCTGATATTGAAACAATAAATAACAACATATGTAAGAATCTGATATTATTACACACATAATACCTTATAACTAAAATAAGACACTCACAAGTCTGATGAAAAACACTCACAAACCACACACAGACCTTATGATAAGAAGTAACACAAAAGATAACCTCAAACGATAAAGTTGTGTCTGAGGTCTAAATATAATTGACAAGCAAAATCACGAAACACATCAATGCGCTTTATCTCAAAACAAACTATATTACTTGGGCAATAAGTCTGATAGTACACAAATACAGTAGATAGCCAATCAAGCACTCATTGACCCAATTATTTATCAAACTCGTGGAGTTTAAATAGAACTCTAGTTCCGATTCTTATGACGGATGGGCCAATAGCCGTCACAACAGTTTTGATTAAAGACTTCCGCTACACATTTCCCTAATGTGTACAGATGACAGCAAAACAGGCTACCAGAAACTGTTCAATTTTTCCCTATCAATCGCGAACCTAATGATTTAGCAATAAAGTTGAAAATCTTATATAGATTGTAGTAGTTTTTATGTGCTGCCGTCTATACAAGGAAATCGATAAAATACTTTCTGCATATGACCCTGAGCTTGACACCTGCATGTTGGAGCAACGAGTGGATTCTACGAAAAATGCTACTTGTAGACAACAACTGCCAAAGCCGGTCGAACGCCGAAATAAATTTCTAATGAAAACATGCGTAACATAAATATTGTGCCTGTAATCCAAGACTAGGTTAGGTAGTAGTGTACATAGTAGTATAGTATTGTACATATCCGACAGTTATGTTCAAGTCCCACCTTACAGCAAAAGAGATTATTAAAAAAAAGAACAAAGGGAATGCTATTGAGAAAATTCTGTCTAGAAAATCTAAAAACACTGCGTGACCTGCTAATCGGAGGATACAAGGCAATTCGCTCTAATCTGGCAAAGTCCGTCTCTCGTCTATGAGAACGGCGGAATACATTTAAAGAAGCAAACAATTTAGATACCACGCCACGAACACCAAAAAACTCGATACCAAGCATGTTTCCAACCAGTTTAAATTGTCTTTTGATAAGAAATTATAATAAATACGTTTGTATATTCTACTGGGATTATCGCAGCAGCGTATAAGATTTAGATGGAACAGGTTAAGTGGGCCTCGAGGTGGCATTTGGGCTGACAACCAGACAGTTCTTATTTATTCACATTTTAATGCTTATATATTATAAGTAATTTTTCTTTACATATAAATATGAATAAAGATTATGAAGATAAGCATGAAATCCGGGTTTCGAATAGTAGGTAGTGTTACTGGTTACCAAGGAAGGTTTTTCCATCAGGAATTTCTCAGTAGGTTTGGATTTGTGCCCTTTTAAATGGAACTGAAAGATATCTGGCAAAATGTGGGTGTACACCCACGCAGGTACACTTTTGTCTAACCCTAACTAATTTTAAACTGTGACCAAAAAACTCACACCTAAGACATCAATAAACTTCTCTGTCGCCCAAAATAGCTTTGACAAGACAACACATAGGTATCTTTAGACCTGAATTAACACTTGTATGTGACCCCACAAAAACTGTCCCGTCGGATTAACGCCAGAGATTAAAACTTAGCAGACTTACAAGTTAACAAAAACAATGTATGTGCGTCAAAAGACTAGGTGTCAAGTTTTTGTAAGATGTCAAGCAAGTTTAATGTACTTAGAATAGTAATTTCAAAAAAAACCTTCTGAAGTTTATGGTAATTTCAATAAACACCTAAAGTGTATGCCTATTTAGCCAAATCCGGTAAGACTGGAAGCCTATTGCAACATAGCTGGGAACAGGCTAGTCAGATGATAATGACCTTCTTATGATTATAATAAGTGAACTAATGAGTGCTCTTTAGCTAAGTTGTCGTGCCAAAGATAGTATTTTTATTTGGAGAGTGTGAAATCATCAAATGACTCCTCTCGCTTTGGGCGGAGGTGAGTGTCAGACTTCCACTGACTTAAAACCACTCTGTTTCTTCTTAGCCCTTTGTGTCCGGTGACGCAGTATCTCTTTCTAACAAACCGCAGCCCGCCAAAGATAGTCTTAGGACTGATTTTAAAACTATCAAGTTTAAATCCATCTAAATTTCCAGCTAGCCCGCGAAGATCGTTGAAATTAATAGGTACACTAGGCATAGATGCCTTCTAAACATTACTAAGGTCCGTATTACAGGTTACAGGGGCCCAATTCTGTAACTTAGAGATAAGCAACATGCCATTGTCACTCTATCGACACACTACAGACATTATTATGCAATAGGGAAAAGAGGTGTCGTTGTTCGATGGCTTCACAATGGCAGTTCGATAGCCAAACACGATAGATACAACTGTCAGATTTCACTTGAAATATATTTACAGACTACCAATAAAGTCCTACTATGGCGTTTCAATGTCACTACAGTGGCAAGTCAATGACCATAAATATTTGTAGAATACCAAATGTCAATGAGTAGTCTATTGAGACACAACCGACACACTATCGACGCACTATTGATAAGTTAGCTATTTTACAGAATTGGGCCCCAGAACGAAACTCAAGTCCAGTTTGATCTTAAATCGCCCAATCATAGTTTAAACATAGAATCTGTACTTGAGGATCAGTCTTATTCCAGAACAGCAATCAAACTACATTCAGCTGAATCGAGATTCAAATCTTTTCTCAAGCAGAGAATATCTTTTGTCTATGCATCAGCCTGTTTTCGTTTACATTTTATTTTTTCGCCAAGTCTGTTTCAAGTTACGCAAAATAAGAACTTAGTTTAAAACCAATTTATTTATGAAATTATGATTTTAACAAAGCATAAGCCTTTTAGATATAAGTTCAACCTTCTGTTCGAATTATCGTTAAATATATTATCGTAATAATCAAGCTCTTCGAAATTATCCATTTTGTTTGTAATAAAATATAAACTTCAATTCGACAATTTGACACTGACAAGGAAATCTCTGTTCAAGCGGGGTGTCGACCACACTTGCGTGATCATAGATCAATCTCTACTTAAACCATAATCTACAACTGAGTAATGATCTAGAATAAAGCTATACTCGGCTGAACTACAATCAATGAATCTATGCTTGAGGAACGTTCTAAAATCAAAACTCGACATAAAACTAGTTTTAAACAGAGATCAGTGCTTGAGTTTCGTTCTGTAATACGGACCGCATGTTTGTGCTGCTGACGGTAAAAAGTAATGTTTGATCATCAAAATAAGCATTACTTACACTGATTGGACCACAAAATAAGCAAAGCAAGATATGAGTAAATAGAGATCGTGCGTGCAAAGTTAGCTTCGGAGAAAAATGAACTAAGTAAGTATATCATTTATTTATAAAACCCATTGTGCCTAAAGGGATGCGTTGTTTACTGTTATCAAAGCTAAGAGCAACGACTCTTATATCCATATTTATAGTGCCGACTCAGTCCATTTTTTAACTAGGGTATATAATTATATTTATTTATCACCCACCAAATCAATCCTAGAATTTCTTGGCCACAATTTACGGATCGTCGAAAAAGATACTTCTTCCTTATATATACATTACCACAAGCCATCCTTGTCAAACCCATAGTTGTATTCTGCTTTAAACAATGCTAAAGATATCATATTTTATGTTACTGTAATCAATGTAAAAGGCGTCTACTAGGTCATTATATATTGAAAAGTGGGCGTTTATGTCAAATTGTAAAAAACTATACCTATCAAGATCTCTAAAGAGGCGGAATGTAGGCTTGTCAAAGTCCGACTCAAGTTCAGTCCACGACTAACGATACCAGTGTTAGAGTTATGAGCCAGCGCTAGAGTTTAAATCCCCGATCTCCGTAAATATTTTAGTGAAATAACGTTTGTGGTTAGACAAATAGCTTACATAAATTCGTTTTTATTTACCTAAGAGGTCTGGTTTTCAAATGTAAACTAAATTGTGTTTTAAGTTATTTATTGACTACATTTCGCTCGCGTTCTGGTCGGAGATTATACCAAGGGAACGTTTTAAATAGAGCCGATTATACTTAGGAAAATGTATAATTTGACACTTGAAGAGATACCTTCAGAAGATTATACCTCACATCTAAACTTACAAATTCATCGTCAGCATCAGCCTATAATGTTTCCACTCCAAGGACTCAAGCATCCTCTCTAGGTTAAATAGTCTTTGTCTCTAGGAGAGGGATCGGCTATAATCCACCACGCGGGGACCAGTGCGGGTTGGTAGAAGATGTCCATGTCTTCGAACTTTTTGGTTCTAAGACATGCCGTTTCCTCACGATGTTTTCATTCACCGTTTTGAGAGCAGTGAAGAAATAACTTTCAAAAAGTAATCCGCCTGTCTGAATTCGAACCCACGACTTACAGTTCGTAAGTCGGGGCCGCCACCACTAAGCAGTGGACTTACAAATTAATCAAAAAATGTCTTATCTGGCCCTACTTTACACCGCCTTTTACATACAGCTTAAACATCATTACTAGTGAACTCTTATTGTATTACAGATGTACACAAAAAACAATAAAGGAAATATCATACAGATAAAAGGCCCCAAAGGTACTGTTTATTTCATAAGAATTTCTTCCAGTGTACTTGCTACGGGTGACTTGGTTCAGAGACGTAGACATGAAGGATTTAGGGGTGCGCCAAAGTTCACCTAAAATTTCAACTCCGATAATTGGAAATCCGAAAATGTTCTTCCTAACATTTTTCATCCTAACAATCGCAATTCCTAACTTCTCTGCCTCTAATGTTTTAATTCCGAAGCATTCGACTTCATAATGTCTGTAGCAATAAACATCTATTACACTATTATTTGTTTTCCTATATTTTCTCAACATAACCATCTTTTACACTATTATTCAAAGTCATGTCTTTTTTTTTGTTTATATTACTTTTTATTCATAATAATCAGTATTATAAAAGGTCCCATTCAAATAGGTGGACAAAATTTTAGAAATCATTCAGACCGCTAAAATAAGGCGAATAGCAAAAAAAAATATAAGAATAAGAAATAAAATACCTACTTTTATAGGATGAGTTTGTTCTAGAGTGCCGGCAATTTATTATTTTAAGTCAAAATAAAATCACTTTATTTAAAGTGTTTTTTTTTTGTTTAGATGTCTTTAGTTAGGCTTACTAAACGCTGTGTTAAAATTTGTCCACCTATTTTAATGGGACCTTATATACTATGCAAAGATATCCATAGGTTAGGATAGGTTAGAACTGTGACCAACTACGCGCGAGCCGAGCGAGCGAAGCGAGCGGTGCCGCGGCAGCGGCCGGCGAGCGCTACCTCGAAATTGGTCGCGAAATTTTTCTAAGTATTTTTTTCATAGGGCCCCCAAGACGACACTCTGACCTGAATTTCATTCATTTATTTTATTTCAAGACAAAAATCAGTGAAACGACCTTTAATCATTCTAAACAGTTGTATGAGTGAAAATATTATGGTAATTATGTTTAGGAATAAAAGCGTTAGGATAAAAAACAGTAGGAGTTTAAATATATTTACACTAATGATATTATGAATTCCAATTTTCGGAAACATGAGTGTTATGAACATCGTCGGTAGGACTACAAATAGTATGAATGAAAACTTTAGGATGAAAAATTTTAGGAAGAGTGATCATTCGGATTACAAATCGTTAGGAAGAACAATTTCGGATAAAGAACTTTAGGTGAGCCAATATGGACCCAGGATTTAGGGATCGCTTACAACTCTTTTTTTATAGGAAAGTGTATCTTTAAAATATCAAATACTAGCTGATGCCGGTCGGTCAATTTATAAACTTAAATCTTCCTCAAGAACCACACTATCCATTGGTGAAAACAGCATGAAAGTCGGTGCAGTCGTTTTTTGAGTTGCGAACAGACAGACAGACACGGCGGAGGACTTTGTTTTATAATATGTAGTGATAGTGAAGCCTGTCTTCCAGTCTAAAAGAATGCAGCAGAACTCCATTATTTTACTTTAAGTAAAATAATGGAGTTCTGCTGGCATTCTTTTCCCTCTTTTCTGACTTCGTCGTTGGTCTTGATCGCAAACGCGATTGCTGTACATGACTGCTGTTCGATTCCCAGGTCGGGCAAATTTTACCCAATTGGAATTTTTTCCATCAGGATTTTTTCAGTAGCATGCATTATATCCATATAGATTTGTGCTCGGATGATGACAAAAGTCTTGTCCACTATTACATGAAACTTACACATAACTAGCAAAATGTGGGTGTACCCATTAATTAGTACACCCTAAGCCTTATAGGCATGATGTTATGTTTATGCATCCAGCTACTAGCAAAAAATTCAAGATAAACACAGTAATATCTTAAGCCCACAATCTTTCAAGACAAGAGAAGCATAACCAAATTGTTTAGCATCCCATCTGCCTTACACACGTGCTAACTAATATCAAACGGGCTTTCTCTGTTAGCTAACATTCGTTGTAAGAAAGTAAACTTTCGTAATCTCCGAGATTTGGGCGAGATAATGTATTCGCAGTATCACTGACACCTCATTAACGTTCTAGTGCAATGTGGGTATGATTATGGTAATTATAAGATGTTTAGAGTAATATGGAATTATTATTTTAATTTTATTTATTATTCCTTTATTTAATTTTCATCAAATGTTTCACATTTTTAAATATTTCTTACATAAAAATATTAAAAAAACATTTAAAAATAATAAAAAAATTATAGCCCACCGGTATCCGGAACAGGGTTCAAGCTACCGGCGGTCAGGGCTCCAGAGAAAGGAATCTCCTAACAAGCCGAGCCGTGTCCAGGAGTACTGCTTTCTGCATCAAGCCCTCGATCCAGCTGCCTAACGAGAGCCTCCTCAGCTGTTGGTCGAGGCTCTTGGCAATTAAGCCATTGGCTGAAACGACTATCGACAGAATGATCGCTGAGTTCAAATTTTATTTATTATGATTAAAAAGTAAATTTTAAAATTGCAGCAAAAGTGCCCTAGTGATAGCGACACTGACTTACATGATGTGGGTAATTGTGTTATAATTAAAGAAAAAAGGTCATCTACAATAGGACCCTGAAAAACTTTGAGTGCTTCTTCCGTTGCGTGCGCTGCGATTTACGCAACAATCATGAAAGACGGAATAGTTCCTCTTAAAAAGTAGGTACTAAATAAAAGTCCACGGAAGCATATGTCTATCCTTTAGGTTGCCTCCCTATAACCTTTTTAATGGTAATCTTCAAATAATTTTAGAAGACGTTTTTATTGGCATGGTAATAATCCTTATCCAAATAAATACGTTATTAATCACAAGCATTTAATATTAAACAAAACTGCATTCATCATCGTGCATTTTGCTGCCAATGAATATCTTAGGACATATCACAGTTTTAAAATAACTCTGCAGCAAAATAATCTAACCCTCTCCTGCTTTTATGTGACCCAAGTTTCGCGGGTCAGGCTTGTACTTGCACTAAACAATGACGACCTCTAAACCAAATAGACGACTTCACCAACACGCATCAGAGGCAAAATGTATTTATTTATTTTAAGCAATTACTTTGTATCTCATTTATAAGTGAACCTCTGAATTTAAATTTAATTTAAATTCTTTAAACCGAACCGAATAGTCGGTACAAAATTCAATGTTTAACTTAAAGCTAATCTACTTTTCCAAAGTTCTCACGATTCGTGTCTAGTGTCACTCAAGTTCAAGTTAACCCATACATGTCACACTTTTTACTCGTGCACTACTCATAAACCAAATACATAATGTGAATATTGGACTATGAGTCAGCCCTAATATAGTATGACCATTTTCAGTGTGAGTTCAAGGTGGCTCTGCTTAGCATAATCAGCCTAAAATGTTTCCACTGCTGGTGCTGGGACGCAGGCCTCCTCTCGACGAGAGGGAATAGGCTATAATCCATAACGTGGGCCCAGTGCGGTATGCTAGATGCTCGTAGATCTAGATTCTAGAACATGCCGTTAGTTAGTTCCATCACGACGTTTTCCTTTACCGTCTTGACCGGTCTTGAGAGCAGTGGTGATGAAATGAGTTAAACAAAGTGTGCCTGCCAGGGTTCTAAACCACGACTTACTGCTCCCCAGACGGGGTCACCATCACCGAGCCACCACTGCTCTACGGCGCTGTTTGTCATGCAAAAAATGCATCGATATGTCAAAGTTGGTACATTTATTTTAGTTCGGTATTTTCTCACCTGCACAGATAAGTTTGTTGTACGATACTTATCTCCTAACAGTGACATGAATGTGAAGTACTCATTATAGCTTTACAAGTGCGAAATTGCCTCGCAACACCCACAACAGATTCTCAATGATGCTTAGTGTGAGTGCCTAGTTGAAATTGAGATTTATGGCTAATATTAATCTAGCTATTGAGCAAACATAGAATGGCCGTTCGTCTGGAATCTTCCGACAACGATCGGAATTTTATGTCAGTGTTTGAAATGAGCGGGAATTTTAAACAGAGGAAGTTTTTCGAAGAAAAGTCTGGTTTTTATTAGACTTGTCCAGAATTTACTCCGTAAAGCTTTTAAATACATATCTGGAAGCCGTAAGCAAATACGGGATTGGGATTAGGTGTGTGGGGGACATTAAAAAGCTTCCTCAAGTGGTTTTTTTTGTGGCTACATAAGTATGTTTTATTGATGGGTATCAATAAGAGTAGAGGAACACCAAAGAAACGATGGATAGATTGTATTAAGAATGATATGGTAAGAAAGGAAGTGTCTCATGAGATGACGAGAAACAGAGAAGTATGGAAGATTTGCTGCGCCGACCCCAAATGAATTGGGATAAGAGCACGAGAATGATGATGATGATAATATGTTTTATTGATATGCGTTATCTATATCTATATCTTCTATCTTCTTCTATCTATCTATACTTATAATAAATCTGTAGAGAGGTCAATTCTGTACATGATATATATTTTCAAAATAACTATCAGGGGGTAATTAGTGATCGATACTGATGCCAAAAATGCAATCAGTAAAATTTTTGTCTGAAAATTCTCTTCTCCCACACCCGGGTGTGGGAGAAGAGAATTTTCAGAACGTTTTGAATGCAGTTTGCTTTCTATTCAAAAATAAAGGAATGTTTCCTTTGAGTAAAATTTACGTACTCAAGACGCTTTTTGTTACGTAAGAAAATATGGACGTCCCGACTTATTTATTACTGTAACTACCAAGCCCAAGTGGGATGAAATCACTCGGGAGCTTCTTGAGGGTCAAGCACCGCATGACCGCCATGATATTATCGCAAGAGTTTTTCATTTAAAATTAAAATCAATGATAGATCTACCTACCAAAGATAACATTTTTAGTATAACGCGGACGAAGTCGCGGGCAAAAGCTAGTACTTATAATAAATCTGTAGAGAGGTCAATTCTGTATATGATATATAAAAAACTATAAAATAACTATCAGGGGGTAATTAGTGATCGATACTGATGCCAAAAATATAACCAGTAAAATTTTTGTCTGTCTGTCTGTCTGTCCTCCTGTCTGTATGTTCCTTATAGAAACAAAAACTACTCGACGGATTTTAACGAAACTTGGTACAATTATTCTTCATACTCCTGGGGAGGTTATAGTATACTTTTCATCACGCTACAATCAATAGGAGCAGAGCAGTGAAGGGAAATGTTGGGAAAACGGGAGAAGTTGCTCCATTTTTTAAGCATCCGTCGCGTGTGCAGCCTTAATGGTTAAAGCTACATAGAAATCATGTATGACGGAAATGTTTTACATAAAATTATCAAAAAAATATCTCACAACAGCATATGTCTATCTTTTATGGTTGACTCACAATAACACGTGTAACTTCCGATAGCTTAGCAGTTCGGAGCTTTCTGATTATACAGGGTGGAATTTTGTAATGCCACCTGGAGGGAAAGTACTCTTAATACTGCAGATAGAAAATTTTACTCAAAGGAAACATTCCTTTATTTTTGAATAGAAAGCAAACTGCATTCAAAGATTTTCGAAAATTCTCTTCTCCCACACCCGGAAATCGAACCGGCTAAAATCTGAAAAAATTATACCCTGTACTTTTATTGCATCGATCGTTAGGGTCAATTATAAGGATGAAATCTCTCTAACAAACATGATAAATTAAATTAAAGGAAAACCTGCCCGCGAGATCGCCAGATATCACCCCATTAGACTTTTTTTTGTAGGGATATGTAAAAAATCAAATTTACATGAAATCTTTATGCGAATGACAACGAGTTGAGAATTGAAGTTCAGAATACGATTTATTATTCATTATATTCACCACAACACTTTATTAAAGGTTACTAGAAAAATTTGTGTATCCAAGAGAATGGAGCTCATTTCGAGCAACTACTTAATTAGTTAGTTTACCATTTTTGTAAATAATTAAATTAATTTAAGATTTCCTGGTTTTCTTTTCATTTAATTTATCATGTTTGTTAGAGAGATTTCATCCTTATAATTGACCCTAACGATCGATGCAATAAAAGTACAGGGTATATTTTTTCCAGATTTTAGCCGGTTCGATTCGGGGTGTGGGAGAAGAGAATTTTCGAAAATTTTTGAATGCAGTTTGCTTTCTATTCAAAAATAAAGGAATGTTTCCTTTGAGTAAAATTTACGCACTCAAGACGCTTTTTGTTACGTAAGAAAATATGGACGTCCCGACTTATTTATTACTGTAACTACCAAGCCCAAGTGGGATGAAATCACTCGGGAGCTTCTTGAGGGTCAAGCACCGCATGACCGCCATGATATTATCGCAAGAGTTTTTCATTTAAAATTAAAATCAATGATAGATCTACTTACCAAAGACAACATTTTTAGTATAACGCGGACGAAGTCGCGGGCAAAAGCTAGTGTACAATATAATTATCACAAGCTTGGGCGAAGGAAAATATAAGGTCCCATTAAAATAAGTGGACAAAATTTCAGAAATCATTCAGACCACCAAAAGTAGAACAATGGTAAAAAAAATATAAGAAAAACGCATTTAAGTACCTACTCATAAAGGATGAGTTTGTTCTAGAGTGCCGACAATCTACTATTTAAAGTAAAAAAAAAACGTTTCTTTATGTTTTTTTTGTTTAGATATGTTTGGTTAGACCTACTGAACGCTGTGTTAAAATTTGTCCACCTATTTTAATGGGACCTTATATTATGTGAAAACGACCATCCATGCCTGAGAGATATTTTTGAACGGCATTTAAAACCAAGTCTGACGCACATGGCCGCCATAAATCTCTGACCCCAGGTTCGTAACTAACCACACGAAAAGAAAAGAAGTATTGATAAGTCTTCTTACTAAAATATTCCTGTAATGCGCGAACGCTATGAAAGAAACTAAATATGTAATGGAAAAATGTTGGCACGAAAACAAACGCGCCGTATATACGCACGAGATCATTCCGAACAAAGAACTTTTGTTTTCGAACCAATGCGTAGAGTAATTAATCATCCAGCTGCTGTACGTAATTTTACACTTAAAGATGACCTGAACTGATCTTTTGTCCGGAATACTTCTACTTGAGTACCTAGCTATACAGGATGTCATTTTGCATGCTTGTCACGTTCAATGAGGTAACTATACTAAAGATTCTCGACCCGAATCAATAATAAAACGGGGAGATAATTAAACTGCACCTTGGACATATAGAATAGACTTCTTTTATTTCCAGGTAACAGAGACCCATAGACTAGACTAGAAATACCTTAACCTAAATATACACACTAATAACATTTGCTTTACTATAAGTAACTTGAAACTATGTTAGTAGCACTTCACTTACACGATTCTACTTATATGTATTTACTAGCTGATACCCGCGACTTCGTTCACGTGGAAATTTTGATGTGTGACTGTCTCGTTGATCGAGTGGTCTCAAGTGCAACTACTGAGGATGAGGCCCGAGGTTTGATTGCAAAGTGTTTTCGCAGTAGAGGCCACGGAGCGTGGTTGTTCCAGGTCGTAATTGTGCCAGGTCGATGGCAATATTATATCTATAGACATCAAACGCCCCCTATTCCATGGCGCTTGAACATTACTGGCAAAATGTGGGCTTACGATTAGGTACACCACTGCCTAACTCTTTCGGGATCTTCTGTTGGCACTGGATGGGAAAACTCTTCGGAAAGTGGAATTTTCGCATCTACATCTAATTCCAGGCGACTCTCTCCTGTTTAAAGCAGTTTATTTGCAAAGACATCTGTTCCATGGCCAATCGCAGATTTTTGGTGATGTTGCAAGTTGGGGTAAGATTCTAAGGCAATTTGTAAACGGAAAGTGCAATCTGGCCATTGTTAAGCAAAGTTGCGGCAATGCCCAAGGCAGCCACAGCCGATAAGACGGCACGGTTGGCGCAGTGCCTCGGCGTTTGACTGTGGCGCTGCATGTCCTGTATTTGATTTCCACACTGAACAAATATATTTACGTCGCGGGTCTTATCTAATTTTAATTAGGTTTTTATTTTAAAGTTTTTACAGCTGTTTTTCTTACTGTGTACCTGTCAATTTGTATTTGTTGACTATTCACGACAAATATTAACACCGCAATTCTGAAAATGGTGTCAAATGAACAATGCCATCTGTCGAAGACGAAGTTAAACTGCCAAAATTTAATGCATGGGAAGCAAACACACACTATAGGGTTTAGGCTATGTAGTTTCCTGCATGAATGGTGCGCGGAGGCACTACACTGGGGGAAAACTCCGCTGCCGCCGTATATTGCCGCATGGCGGACAGACCCCACTGGTGTGATTTCATGGCGACATGGAGAGAGCGACTGTCGCAACCCCGTGCAGGGCACAGTGGTGGTAAGTCTCCTCTTTGAGGAGTGGCTTGAGAGGCGCCACGGCGCCCTCACCTTTCGTCTGGCGCAGGTACTCACCGGACACGGTTGTTTCGGGATTCGGGAGGCACCTGCACCGAATCAGGCGGAAGGAAACGCCCAAATGCTCTGGTCTGCCTTGCTTGGGCGGAGCCCCACTTGGGTTGAGCCCCGTCGTGTTCTCTTAGCGAAGATCGGCGGCGGCGACCTCTCGCGTCCGGCCCTGGTTCAAGCCATGTTGCGGGGCGAGAGGGAATGGGACGCCGTCGCCTCCTTCGGCGAAGCAGTGATGCTAGCGAAGGAGGTGGCGTGGGGAGAGAGAGAACCTCTCGTCCCAGCCGCAATAGGAGACGCTCTGAGCGTCGGGGGTCACGTGATGGCTTCCGGCCACCGTAGGTGCGGGCCTGTGGACGGTAAGTAGTGGGCTAGCTCGCCGTCCGCCCGTCGTAAGACGACGACAGGCCGTGTCGACGGCGCGTTCGGTTCCACGCGCGCCTCAAAGAGATGTCAGCAATATGGTTGAGGCCCGCAAGGGCCGCCGCTTGTCGGGGCTACGGGTTGTTCGAAAGAAATATCGCGGCCACAGCACAAAAGGCAAAAAAGGAACATGGGTGGTTTTTAGTCAGTAGAAGTCTAACATTTCCTACCGCTCTGCCCAGAGCCAAATGATGATTTCCCACCCTCCAAAAAAAAAACCCTATGTAGATTTTCAAAGCAGCGTCATTTAAACTAATCAAGGGTACATTTTGTTATTGTAACTGTTTGAAAAATACGATTTAAAAGTTATCTTGTGAACACACTTATTAATTAGTACCGTTTTGATGCAATAGATGTCGTTGCATGTATGTTTCTAAATGATGATAAGTTTTCTTAAATACCTTAAATTCGTATATCTTTTGATAAAGAGCACCAATTCCAATGAAACAAAAACTAAAACCCTAATCTTATTAGTTTTAAAATGTACACGTGATAATACTATAATAAACTATACACCCAAGACACACAGACACAACAAAAGAAAACATTATTTTTTCTAAATAATTATGTTCATTATACAGAAACTCTACGCCTACAGATTTATAATATTGTATTTACAATTAAAAGTAGATTATATAAATTTACTCTAAATTGATTTGAAAATCATATAGCATCGAAATGAAAACAAATACGTGGAACTTACAAAAAGTGAAAACCGATTGGGGATCGAACTCGCGAACACGTTTCAACATTTTTGGAAATCTTATAAAAAATCACAAAAAGTGAATACTGACTGTGATTTGAACTTGCGTACCTTTGTTTACAGGTAAGTCTCTGTACCGTTAGGCTACGTACACCAGTGACAAACAGTTTGAAATAGACCTTCTGTTTTAATATAGTATGACAGTTGACAGTTCGATTGTGTACGATACCGGAAATTTGAAATGACGTAAGGGACTTCAGCTTTCTCTTGGATTTGCAACGCTCGCACCAGGTGCTTAAAGTGAAAAATTGCACAGCACGCTCGATGTCTCTTGCGTTATTTCGTATTTCCAGTATCAAGCTGTAAAACAGTTGAGGATTATGGATAATGCAATACTGCTCACCCCCCTAAGTTAATATGGGGATAATTTATAGCCCATGTGTTATTCCAGACTATAATCTACCTCTGTGCCAAATTTCATCCAGATCCGATCAGCCGTTCTCGCGTGAAAGAGCAACAAACATCCATACATCCATCCATCCATCCATCCATCCATCCATCCATCCTCACAAACTTTCGCATTTATAATATTAGTAGGATTAGTAGGATATCCAGCTGGCTTCCATTTTCGCGGGCATTAAAATTTACTAAATTTTTGGCTGAATATCCGATTTGTAATCAAATAACAACCAGATTTATGTCGTATTTATTGTTGTCAAAAGTATACACAAAATAGTTATAACGAAATGCAAAAGACTTTCGTAATTATTATTTAGATTAACCAATTTCCAGGACATTGCGTCGAGTAGTTACAAACATTAATAATATGCTTTCATTTTTCGACTCTATGTGTGGCTTCCATCGAATCCGTCGAATCAAGCTCAAACAACCGCATAATGAACAGTTGAACACAGACAATTGTAACTGCATACGTGATAATATCTGTAATAGTAGACGCAGACTGGAAGAGGTTGCGTTGGAAGGCCTCCCACTAGGTGGACCTGGTGAAGGTTGCGGGGACCAGCTGGATGCGAGACGCAAGGGACCGGGCAATGTGATGACACCTAGGGGAGGCCTATGTCCAGCAGTAGACGCTTTTGGCTGAAATGATGATGATGATGATGACACGCAGATCACAAGATTTTCGAGGTTTTTATGTAAGGTTGTTCTTTAATCTTGTTAATAAACTTTTCTCAAAAATGGTATGTAATGTTGCCATAACATCTCTAAAAAGTATCCAGAAAGTGAACTTTACCGGAGACTTATTCACAACTGTCCAGTAAGAAGCGAGATTTTAAACTTGGAATCTCCTACTGTCCAGTAAGTAAGTATGTAATTTACTTACTGGACACTAGGTCATCCTCTTTAGATCTGTTTAGAAAAAAAAACATAGTACCAGACACAGATTAGAGTTCAGCCATTATAACATGGTTTAGTTTAGTTTAACGGGGCTTTTATCCGCACTTAGCCTCTTGATTGGGCCATTGTGCGTGATGTTTTAGTAATACCTACTCCAACCAACATAGGTCGTCCCAGAATTGCAGCAGCCTTCCCAGACTGCTGCAGGCTTCCGGGAGAGTTAATGGGGATCGTAGAGTTTGTGCCCGGTGATCTGCTACGCTCCTGCACTCTAGGAGTACGTGCCGTGGCGTTTCTTCCGCTTCCATGCATCCTCTGCACAGTGGGCTGTCTGTTACACCTATGTTATGTAGATGTTTGTTTAGGGAACAGTGACCCGTTAAAATTCCTATGATTTTACGGAGTTTGTCCCTTTTAAGTTTGATGAGATTGCGAGTAAACTTCATTGATGCCTCCGGAACTGCATCTTTTGTTTGCCTGCATCCTTCACTGTTTCTCCATTCGGTGAGGTGTTTTTCTGTGGTTCTTGAACGCAGCCATGTTTTTATTTGGGCCTGAGGTATGGGCAGTAGTGGTTCCGGTCCAAATACTGTATTGCTTGAGCCTCTCTTGGCCAGCTCATCTGCTGCGTCGTTACCCAGCGAGTTGCTATGTCCTTTTATCCATTGCAGGGTTACACTATTTGTGGTTGCAATGGATTGGAGTGCATTGTGGCATTCCAGTATTAGGACAGAGGTAATTGTGTTGTTTTTTAGGGCTTGAAGCACCGATGCACTGTCTGAGATGATCTTTATTTTAAAATCACTGACGTCTCTGGCTGCAACTGCTTGTGCCGCTCTGGTGATACCGATACATTCGGCTTGGAAGATTGTGTTTAATTTATCTAGGGTATTTGATATTGAAATGTTTAGATCATTCGAGAAGACGCCGGCTCCAGTACCGTGTGAGGTCTTGGAGCCGTCCGTATATATCCTAACTTCATTGATGCCAGAGCTATCTACTGCTTCTGCAGTGAGTTGGATGTCGTAACTTCTATCGAACACATGGTGGCATGAAGCTTTATCCATGGGCGCCTCAAGGAGTGGTATTTCCTTCAGGATCCCATGCAAAACTTTTGAGTGTGTTGTTTCTGTATTTACTTTCCATAGTCCGTTTGATCTTAGTCTTAAAGCGGTTGCCTGAGCTTCCTCCTGTATGACCAGATCCAGAGGTCTTAAATTTAGAAGATACTCTAACGCTGCTGATGGAGTTGTTCTCATGCATCCAGTGGCTGCTACACTAGCTAGGCGTTGCAGACTCTGGAGTTTCGTTTTCACCGTGGTCAGCTGAGTTCTGGGCCACCATACAACTGATCCGTAGGTAATAGAAGGTCTGATGACTGATGTGTATAGCCAGAGTGTGATCTTTGGGTTAAGACCCCATCTCTTACCAACTAGTCTTCTACACTGATTAAAGGCTATACAGGCCTTCTTTGTTTTAGCCTCTAGGTGACTCGCCCAATTCAATTTGTTATCAAGAATTATGCCCAGATATTTCACTTGCGTTGATAGGGAGAGTCTTGTGTTGAAAAGCTTTGGTAGTTGTAATTCTGGTAACTTCCTTTTGTTGGTAAAAAGGATAAGTTCTGTTTTCTTGGGGTTTACTGAAAGTTCGTGTTCTTCACACCATTCTTCTACTATCTGCAGAGCAGAGCGCATCACTTTGCATAGCATATCTTCAGCATTCCCGTTTATCAGTATAGCAAGGTCGTCTGCATAACCAATAGTAGTGTATCCTCTGTCATTTAGTTTCTTTATGAGGCTGTCCACTACTATGTTCCAGAGAAGTGGAGATAGAACGCCTCCTTGGGGGCATCCTCTTACTACCTTGGCTCTTGTGGTAGTATTTCCCACTATCTGAACCGCCCTTTTGCTGACCAGTTCAGTGATCCAGTTTCTTATTACTGGTTTTACACTAAATTTTTGCAGGGCGTGGTTAATGCTGTTGTGTATTGTTTTATCAAAAGCTCCTTCGATGTCTATGAAGGCAGCAAGTGTTGAGTTTTTATTGGTTATAGCCGTTTCTATTTTGTGCACTACCATGTGTAATGCCGACTCTGTTGATCTGCCTTTCCTGTACGCATGTTGTTGGGGATGCAGTGGTTTGCTTTTTAAAGCTCCATCCCGTAAGTGTCGATCTACCAGTCTTTCCAGTGTTTTCAGAAGAAAAGATGTTAGACTGATGGGCCTGAAAGATTTGGCTTGTGTGTAGTCCTCTTTTCCTGGTTTAGGTAGGAAGACTACTTTTGCCTCTCTCCAAAGTGTGGGAATATATTTGAAAGCTATACAGGCCCGGTAGATTGGTATTAGGTGCTTGGTTACCTGTTTTAGTTGCCATTGTAGTAGGGCCGGGAATATTCCGTCCAGCCCTGCGGATTTGAAAGGCTTGAAGCTCCTTAGAGCCCATTCTATTCTATCCGCAGTTACGAGCTTGTTGGCCACATCCCATTCGCTGGTTGTTGGTGCGCTGTGGTGGTCATTAGGCCACTCTGAGTCGGATGTGATTTGGCATCCGGGAAAATGGGTCTCCATTATAACATGGTTATAGAAGGGAGGTTCCAAATATATATCTATCTCTCTTTTTGGTATGACATTTTATGAGATACATATATTTTTGGAACCTTAAACAGCCATTTTATACGTTGCGTTTTGTACTTAGTAATGTTGTAGAAGTATAGTGTGGGATTTTATGATTGTATTTAGTAATTTCAGTTTATTAAAAAGTTTTTTCTAAAGTTGTTTCCTAAACTGCCTCGTTGGTCTAGTGGTCGCAAGCTCGACTGCAGAGCGTGAGGTCCTGGGTTCGATTCCCGGGTCGGCCAAAAAGTGCTATTGTGTTTTTCACATATGAATGCAACCTTCAATATTAATTAAACGAATTTGTTGTTAAACTTTCTTTAATTTTTGAGAAAAGCATTATACAAACCTCAACCAGTAAGAAAGCCATCCTGGCCTCGTATATAACCAGACCTCACCTGCGGTTCGGTCCGGTTAACTCATACTTGGCCAGGAAGGCTTACTTACTGGATTCTGCAGTAATGTACTATTTTATTACTTTTAACTTCCAATTCAACACAAAAAAATACTGAACAAACATTCTACCTCAGATTCTCACAATATTGACTTTAGAATCATACAAACAATTATATCATAATCTGTGTCAAATAAAACTTTAAAACAGTAACAATTAAGGCTTTATTAGTTTGACGTCAATTGTCTGGAAAATGCCACTTTACCTAATTACTATGATACAAAATAAAATAAGTTAATGTACAAACAAATTTAAAACACATAAAGTACAATAGAATCATTTTTTCCTTATAAACATCATTTCTGTGTAGTTAAATTGACGTTAGTAGTGGTTAAGCTAGCATTGACCTTCGGATTCACTTGGTTTTTATAATATTTTGAACAATAATAATTTATCAAAAGTTCTGACAAAAGTCATTCACTACAACCAAACATGTGTATTATATTTACTATAGCTTTTTTTCTCTTGCAACATAGTCTTAGTTTGAAATCTGTCATATGGCTGAAATTTCAGCAATCATACGATACCAAGTTACAAAAAAACGAACAGGACAAAATTCCTTTCTTCTCCGTAGAAAAAATATGGTGTACAAACAGAATTACAGCATTTTTCAATGTTATACTGAATGTTGTGGAAAAATAAATATGATAAATTACTTTATAATGAACACAACTAAATAGAACAGATTTAATAGTTATTTGTATAAATATTGAACCACATGGTAACGATTTTGTAAAATCTATAATTAATTACTATTTCTTCGTAAATTGATTGTACCACCACACGATTGCAACATTAAAATAGGACTGCAAACTGATAAACAAATAATTTGCAATTATGTATTGGTTTCATAGTTCCAGTAGTGGTTTGGCGGCTAATTGGTTTGGTTTCACATTTGATTAGATTCTGTATTTGACCTTTTGTCAGTTTATATAAAGTTTATTTTGATCTAGTATTGATAGGTCACTTTGATGAGGGTAGGTAATAATACGTTACCTAATGGATAGCAAACCACACATTAAAAAAAAACTGACGAAAATATGGATAGCGTCGTTAAAATATCTGGCGAAATGTTAGTTCCCGAGAAATAAGTAGCAACACCTCTGCCAAACCTTTCGGAGATGAACAGCACGACGTTATATTATTCAAAGTCAAAACTGCGTCTTTTATGATCTATTTAATACAAGAGCAATGTAATCAAAACGATTAAATGCTTAGGTAGGTAGGTACTCAATTTTCATTATTTAATTCCGTTCACGTAATGAAATTTTTGGAAGTCAAGAATCCGATACTCCTCTCTTAACTCTAATAAATTAGGTTCACATTTTCTGTGAAATTAAATCCATCATCAGCGAGGGACAATAATAAAATTAATATTGGGGAACAAAAGACATACAGGTCCCAAATGACATTCCATTTAACTTTGTAAGGCGGCGTTTCCACCGGAGATATGCGAGGGTGCGTAGCGAGGGATGTGTGTGAAATTAACCAATATTATATATTATGGTTATTTATTTAAACTTCATGCACAAGAATGGTACATCATCATCATCATTCATCATTTCAGCCAAAAGACGTCCACTGCTGGACATAGGCCTCCCCCAGGCGTCGCCACATTGACCGGTCCCGTGCGTCTCTCATCCAGCGGGTTCCTGCAACCTTGACCAGGTCATCGGTCCACCTAGTGGGAGGCCTTCCAACGCAGCGAGTGGTACATAGGCGGACTTAATGCCACAAGGCAATCTCTACCAGTCAACCTTAGGGTTATATTGGTTAATTAACGAAGATGCAAAGCAAACTTCGGGAACCACAGGAACATAACTATATAATAGTCCTCCTGACCGTTTTTCGGCCACGGCGGCCAATCTTTGTGGAGATTAGCCATCGGCGCGGGAGATATTATAGTGCACAAGTGTGTACGCAGGCACAGGTGCACTCTCTGTTCCTTTATCTCTCATAGTCCGATGGGACGGCAATCCGGCACGACCGGAGAGAGATCAAGCGCAGGACCAACGGCTAACTATAAACAGCTGGCAGAATGGTGGATTCAAAATCTTTCCGATACTCAATGTGGATGCGCATGCATTTACTGGCTGTAATTGCCAAAGTGGCCCTTCACCAGCACAGCACATTAATGGGCTTAAAATTCTACCGATGACGACGCTGCGATTAACATTGCCACTTAAAAATAAATCTTATCATCGAAACGAAAGAAGAAAACTCATAGAATATATAAAATAATTATTTGACAGTACTGTTGTCGCAGTGGCCGTTGAGCTGCAGCCAATCGCTTAACGGGTTTGATTCCCTCATGAAACAATTATTTTACGGTCTACAGGTAGTTGTTTCATCCGCACTGGGCCCGCGTGGTGGATCCCATCCCTCTCCTAGAGAGGAGGCCTGAGTCCCTGCAGTGGGAACATTATAGGATGATGATGAGGTAGTTGTTCCAGGTCTGGCTGTTTGTGTTTGTGTGTTAAAAGGTTTGTCAGTACACCCACGATACAGGACCCAACGCTTTTTTACAGGCTTTATTTAACGCTGCAACTAATTTAGTTTTACTTACATCCCTCGTTTCATATTCTCATATATCTTTAGTGTATACGCAGCTTTAAGGCCGTGATAGACGTACGACGGTCTTGTGGCAAGCCGGTAAAGTTTGGTGGTACATTTCGAAACTTCACAGAACCGTGGTTTTAAAAACCGAAATGCCAGCGAAACCGAAATGGGTTCCAGCTTGTTTGAATTTCAATAAAACAAGTTTCCCACAAAGCAGTGGTGGCCCAGTGGTGGCGCACCCGGCTTACGAACAGTAGGCGAACCCAAGTAGGCGCATTACTTTGTGTAACTTATTTCATCACCACTGCTTTCGAAACGGTGAAAGAAAACATCGTGAGAAAACGATGATGTCTAAGAATCAAAAAATTGGAAGAAATTTTTGTGAAATCTACCAAAATATCATTGATTATAGCGCATTCCCTGCAGTGGGAACATTATAGGCTGATGATGATGATGAAGTTTCCCACTGGTCGGTTATGAATGACGGTTCTCCCGAATATCATAGTTTTGAGCATTGTTGTAAAAAAAATCATATCAAGGTCAGTAGGTGAGTTTGACACCATGTAACAATCGAATTCTGCGACTTTATTTTAATATTTTAAACAGTAGCCCATTATAATTAAAACATTAAATTGTCGTTAAATAAAGTTACGCGACTTAATTATTTTATTTTTAACTTGTTTTTAAATTAGTTAAGTAACATTAAACGTTATTTTAACCCTCAAATGACCTTCACGAATGTTGTCAACCAGGTTCTAAAGTGCCCAAGACAATTAATACATATGGTATAATTACACTGCTTCAAAAGATAAACAAAATAAATAATAAAATAGCAATAACTAAACCGACTCAATTTTTCTTGTAGTGTGCTTTCTGTCTCATACAATTTTCTGTAAAATGTCAAATTTGAAAAATCACCTCTTAATTAAACTTCAGAAAGGTGGTCGTAGGTATATTAAATCCAAATTGTCGCTATTTGGCACCTTTGATTACCACAACACAACATTTTTAGTGTAGCAGATGACGAAAAATAACAACATTTTACTTGATAAAGGGCAAAACATCCGTTCCATGAATTGTTTGCGAATATTACTGCGTTTACGCAAAAACTCGTTTATCAATTTTTTCGAAGAAATCCTTAGTTTTTTAAACCAAACAAACAAACAACACGACAATGACTACTTATGCTCAGTTTTCAGCGCAGCAGTTTCAAATGACCGTTCATTGCAAGTGAATGGTTGAAAAAAAAGTTAGAAGAAGTCTTGTTCAGTTTCCGTATAAAACGGGATATTTACCATGTTCACTTATTGGTTTGAGTTTCCGATATTAACAGAAGTGAAGTAAAATTTACATATAATAATTATCTAAGTTTTTTTAGCTTAGTTGCTCATATTGTTTTTTCCTATGGGTAAAGGAGTACACTAACTCAATTTTATTGACCATTATTTCTGTCATATTTTGTGTAGGTATAACAAGTACCAGGAGCAGATGGAACATGAAGAGATACTTAGGGAAATGTTTTGAGGAGCTTACTTCTCTGGTGTTATGTTTAAGATCCTATATATATGAAGAAAGACATGAGGATGATATGATAGGCCATGTGTAACAGTGTATGAAGAAGAGGATAGCGTCCACTACGAACCTCTTCTTCATACACAGTTCCACGTAGCCTGATCTACAAGTACCAGGAGCGGATAAAACAGTAAGAGATACATGAAGACTTTTCGGGAAACTTACATCTCTATGTGCTAGGTATATTGGCAGTTTCACGTAGTTCACAATTTGCGCAAAACTACCTATTCCTAATAATAGAAATAATAAGCGACAGTACCAGGTAACGTTGATGCAGCACGTTTTTCAATGAAGCCAGTGAAGTAGGAATGGTTTGAGAGACTCAATGTTTAAAGATTAAAAAAAAACACTTGTCTGGCACGTATTTGTTTAGTTTGCGAATCGAGAAAGTTACAATACGGGATGTAGCCGACCCAGCTTGAACGCGCCGAGTACGTAAATTATATTTGTTTTAAATTGACAATGTACTTTATTTTGGTATTTTGTTTTGCTACTACCACAAAAGTAGAGATTAACAAAGTCTCGGAACTACGTAAATGTTGTGCGCAATTAGTAAATTTTCTGTTTTAAACTTTTTCTGCATTACTCCTTTGTCTTTGTGTTTAAAAAATCTACTCAGCGCATTCGTGGAAGGCCTAGGCCTCGTGGATTCTAAATTTCTGAGTAAAACCTGAAACAATTTTTCCGGCTATGCCAGCAATTTTCACTTTATTTTCCTTTGTCTTACACTACCAAGAAAGGACGAGAAAAGGTAGACGGCAACACGTAGCTCGTGTTATAAAACAAAGTCAATATTTATTTTAATTATAAAGTTTATAATGTTACCTATCTATTAATACTTTAAATACGCAAATACATACCTCGAAGTGTGATAATAATAAATACGCGGAGGTTTATTTACAGTATGAGCTAAGAATAGATTTTATTATATTGGTTTGTCTATTAATACTTAACAGCGTAAAAAAACAAACAGTGAACTATGGATTTTTTCTAAGGAGTCTGTTCCTTAATACTCTAGAAGGAATCTATGTATGTACGTTTGCCAAAAGTACTGACGTTCTTTGTTAGTTAACCTTTTTTGGTTGGCGTTAACTTCGATGGAATCTTCCATTACATTATAACCAATAGTTCCGTGAACATAAGTCAATGTGCGAAAAGATGTATGAATAAGCGAAAATCAAACAAAACTGATTGTTAAACCGTAGGTCGTTATTTTTGGCAACACTTGTCATGGTTGAACTTTGCGGTTTAAAAAAACCCTGAATAGTAAAAAGGAGTTAAATGTTTTTTACAAAAATCCCCCGACTCAGAGTGAGTAGTTATAGAAATCTACATTGTTATAGCAGTCGGGAGATAGAATTCTTTGCAGGTCCCTAAACGCATACAGCTTCTCCGTTCCGTCGTGGGTAAAAAGAAGATGTAGGGACAAATATCAAAAAGAGTATGCTTAGATGATTTGGTCATGTGGAGAAGAAGAGTGAAAGGGGACTAACAAAAGGTACTTACAAGGCAGATATGAGTGGCAACGCAACGACCATGGGATTGGACCACTTGATGAGTATTCTTATATTTATAAAACTATCACGGCAAGTTAAATAAAAGCTTTTAAAAATCTCCTCCTCTCGATGTTTTTCACTGCCGTGCCGTTTTGTGAGAATAAACTACTATAAATAACCGTTACTTTAAAAATAGGGACTTGTTTATCAGTAACTAGCTGATGCCCGCGGCTTCACCCGCGTGGATGTCGTTCAAATTATATACTAAAACCTTCCTCTTGAATCACTCTATCTATTAAAAAAAACCGCATCAAAATCCGTTGCGTAGTTTTAAAGATTTAGGTAAGCATACAGACAAACAAACAGACAAAAATAGCGACTTTGTTTTATACTATGTAAGGATAATCAGTAACTATTCACAAAAGGCTCTAAAGTAAATTATATCATAAAACATAGTTAATGACCCGATTTTCACAAAATTCTATGACCATGGCCTTGTTAACTGCCCATTCTGTACAACTAAATTAACCTCTATAGACTATAGTTGATGTGGTCGGTAGCAACTATAAAGGGCGTAAAATACCCATAACGAGGCCGAAAGCCCATCTCTGCGATGTATTTTTGTTCTGGGCTATTCCAGGAAACCTTCTAGTTACGGAAGATTTAATAGGAGCTCAAAGTTCCAAATCAATCCCAAAAGTTGTGTGTGATCCAAAATTTTTTTTTCTTAATGTCCTCCAAGGTAGCCCGCGAAATTCAAATTTTCTTTTGGTTTTTTGCAATTTGCAGGTCTACCTGGAGATACCTTGGAGTTGTCACCTTAATATCAGTTTTTATGCTTATAACTTTACTTTAATTACTGTCTTCCATGACTTGTTACTACTCAAAGCATCTATCAGCACAATGTTTTGAGCATGCTACATTGAGTTTCACCGTAAAATGAGATTTTTCACAAAAAAAAATAATTTCCCAGTAATCCAATCATTTTGCGTAAGGTTACTTAGTTTCATGTACCTACATAATGATTGGTTGACGGCTTCGTGAAGGCTCCGTTAAAACCCTGTATTTTCTCTTCAGTTACATCACAGATTCAATATTGACACACCCATCATTTGAATACATCGTAGTCGTAGTATGACTCCAGTAGGTTTCCTCTACGCATACAATTATTACGTTGTAGTTGTAGGTACGTAAACAAATAAACAAACTGACGTCAATTGCAATATAAGGGAAATCCACTGTCCATAGATCAAAGTTATTACTAATGAACCAACAGAACTAAATGGACAAGCGATTACCATATTTATTTCAAGGGCACAAAGGGCTTTATTACGTTGTTCTTTTAATAAACTCGTTTTATATTGTAAGTTAGATAATAATATGAGAAATTAAAACGTGATTTGGGAAAAAAACAAACAAACAATTAACAATTGACGTAGGTAGGCGAGTATGTTTGATAGTAGGAATTCGACATATTTGTAGAGGTACTTAAAACCTTGGTAGTTATTTTTGCTTACGACTTTGATTTCCTTACGGATAACGGAACTTATATTTTGAAGTTCAATCGGCATTATGCTTATAAAATCTGTAGTCCAGCTCCAATAATACCCAGAAAAGCCGTGATTAATGTTATGGTAATACATTACTTTATAATACAATCCAATAGATCTATAGCTATCGTCACAGATAATATAATACTAGCGTACTATCGTATTTAACAAGAGTAAGAAGTTCATAAATCTTTCATATTCCAAAATACATAATTTATTAATTTTATTAGGCCTACATGGGTACTTATAAAACGTTGAAAGAAGGTGCACGGTTCAGGTCGCTCGTTTCCAATGAAGAAGAACCGGCAAGAAACTTCATGGTTACTCTTTTCAAATGATCACAGAAATAACTCTCATATAGATAAGGGCCATAATATGATTGACGACAATCTCATATGATGCATAGACAGAAGGGTGTTCTGCCTGGATCCCGGATCGTTGGATCAGGTAGATCATACACGAGATATATACAAGCTGTTGTGTTCTAAATTATCCTAAAATCGCGAAAAAACAACAGCTATTCTATACATTTTGACGAGTTATGCGAACATCATTGTGGAGAACAGCTGTATTTCTTTTTCAGATTCATTGTTGGTCCCATAGTAAGAGTTGTTCATAATGATGAGAACAAAGACCCCCTGAAATTTGACGCAATCGCACAACGATAGTTTGTTTATCTGTGTAGTACTATTATGTATTCTGTGTCTGTGTCTAGGTTTGTTACATAGTTTATAAATGGAATTACTAATGGCAGCCACATATTAAATAGGTTCTCCGAAGTAATCATCCCCGGTGAATACCTTAACACCTACACAAGCCGGTAGTATCTAGATTCTAGCTACAAATTCCTAGCATTAACTAGATTACATACATAGTATAGTACCGTACTGCAATTATCCGGTCAATTACCAGTTACATTAGCATTACATTTTACAGTCGTACTTGACCTTTACGGAAGTACACTCAGCAAAAACATTGGAATGTAAGAGCGTTGCTTTGCGGAAGTTCATCGAAAAGTTGGGTAGCAAAAATGCGAGTTATTTATGGTAATCACTTCTTTTACGTGACTTTATTTTGGGGTTCCATATAAGCGTGAGATTTTGATACTCATCTTTCTTTATTATGTGCTTAATGACTGTCATTTTTTTGGAGTTTGGGAAATCATCAAATAACTCCTCCCGCTCTGGGCAGAGCGGTAGGTAGTATCAGACTTCTACTGACTAAAAGCCACCCATGTTCCCTCTTAGCCCTTTGTGTCCGAGGCCCCGGTATCTCTTTCGAACGACCCGCAGCCCTGACGACTGAGTGACTGACCTGGTGTCAGAGTTTTTATGCCGCCGAAGGGCCTCTGCCTTTGGTCTTATATCATCATTTGCTTGCACACAACACCCTTCTTTGTTTGCTCTCTTTTACAAGCCTTCGAGAAATATCTCTGGTTTCCTCGCGATGTTTTCCTTCACTGAAGCAAAAATGATAATTGTAAAATACGCACCTAATTCCGAAAAATCTCTCTAGTCTTGGGTGCGAACTTCAGACCTATGAGTTGGCAGTCCGACGGTCACTTCACCACGGCTTCTATGCTAGCAGGACTACTGCCTAAATTCCCATTTATTAGGTTTTTCCCGCAGGTGATGATACTACCAGTATAAAAAGTGTCTTATGTTTAAGTACTCCAGAATCTACCTGAAGTCAGGATGCCTTGTAAGGGCCTTGAAAACTTACTAAACGACAGAATTACTTTCGAATTAAGAACATAATATTACTGTCTTAAAAATAAATTTGTAATCCAGCTATTAACTTGTCCTTCGTGTCGACTGTACACACGGCTACACATCAAGCTATACAAAACCAGTTAATCTTGGCCTCGCTTTACTAGATCTTTTCGCACAATGAACGATCAGATTATACTGGTTTTGTATAGCTTGATGTGTAGCCGTGTGTACAACATGCGAGGAACATAATCGCTTAGTTTAGCTGATTATGGTCCTCACGGGACTTCCTTAGTTTACCGCCACAGTGCCAAGTCATTCGCTTGACTGATTTTAACGTGTTATCTTGTGCGAAATATAAAGTAACTGTGCTCAAGGTACACAAAGGTGATAATTATGTAACCCTACGTCTTCGGGGATTACGATCAGGATGTTGATTATTATGTGTGCTTTCAAATTTGAAACTTGAATCTTTGATACTCAGATGAATATCTTTGGAGTGCCTGGGTCGGCTATATCCCTGTACGTACACAACGTGGCTACAAAAGAGTAGTTGTAGTTAAAGTAGAGTAGTAGGAGTTAGACTGGAGAAAAATAACCCCTCGGTTCAGCTGATTATGAGTATCACGGGACTTCCTTATTGCGGAGTCATGGAAACTGTTTCGTTTTACTCATACATTTTCATGTGCATTTGCGCATGTATAAGTACCTACTTAGCTCTGATTTTCACAGCGAAACAGTAGTTTAGATGATGTAAGGATAAACCAGGATGTCACGCTACAACGTCGCTTTGCGGTTGATACTAGGTACTTAATACACAATACTAAATACTAGGTACCTAATACGTATTAATTACCACAATCTAGTTATGGGTAATACCAATACTGTGAGGTTAGGTACTGTCACAATGTGACTGTAAACACGTACTTTTACTTAGTATGACGCAAAAATACGCTTAATGATGCCAGAATATACAGTCTGTCTGAATTCATTTGAAATATTTTATTGAGTTATAGTAAGAGTCCTTTAACAACTTGGACGATTACACAAATCTAGAAAAATATTATGTAAAATAATCGCGTTTTTTTTTAATGTTTTTTTTTTTTGTAAAGATTATTCAAAAATAAAATTAGTTTGTAAGTAAAATAAATAAACGGATCAAATTCAAATTAATAAGCGTCTGATAGGAGCAAGCGTTAGAATATTCAGATATCCCGACTTTAGAACACTCACAGAATGTCACAGGGGAGCTCCTCGCACACACGATTTGATTTTGCATTAGCAGTGTATTTTCTATTTTGGCGCAGACATAATGCCTTAATTAAATAATATTCAACACACCTTTTTATCAAATTCTAAGAATAGAAGTGCAACATTTTACGAAAACAAACTAACTGCGCGTAATTTATGTTATTTTTTGGGGTATTTCCAATACGAAGAGTAGTTGGCCAACTATGTTTTTGTTAGTTTTAATTTATGTAGATGCGTAAAAATATCTAATGTTATTGTGAGTTTATTTATATTGAAGCAGGTTTAACTAGAATTTAGAGTTAAAATTATTTTAATTTAATTTTAATTTAATTTAAACATTAGTTTACTGGTTAAAATCATTATTTATGTATTTGTCAAACGTTAATCGTCAACAAAGAATCGACCCAAATAAAAATGAGACGAAAAAACATCCATTAGGATCCCTTTCAAAGGGCATGCCTTTTTCACAGCGAGCGAAAGCTTCTCTATGTACTGAGGAGCTGAATGAATATCAGTAATTTCAACAGCCCCATGGTAAATAATAAATGTTCCCTGTACAATCTGGAATTACCTTAAAAAATACTTGATTTCCCATAGGAAAGGTTGGTTCAATATTTAAATAGGCGATGTTCTTTTCCCTCCATTTACCGCAGTTAATGACAGGAAATCATGGAAGAAGCTTCTCTAACGATAAGGTACAGTAATCAGAGCACAGTCATGAAGTTATCACAAAATTGTTGTTTTCGATTTTGAGCTTAACATTCAACATTTTATGATTTAAATTAATTTATTTTGGCGAAAATGTACAGTTTGTGGTTAGGTTTCGATTTGACCACTCAGGACCAGGAGCAGGTGCAGCGGCATCAGCAGCAGCAGCAGCAGCAGCAGCTGCAGCAACAGCTGGTTCAGGAACATATGGCCACAACACAGGATCAGGTTCAATTGACGCACGGGCGTACATCTGATCAGAATCTGGCATGCAGAGAAATCCACACCATGTAAGAAAGAGGGAGTAACAAACTTCCTAAACTGATTCGAACATGCAGATCTTTAAATAAAACACTGAATTTCAGAATCATACCTCAATGGCAACCGACCGGGAAGCAGGTATATTTATGACGACAAATGAACAGGATAAAACATAATAACAGAAAATTAGAAAGGATAATAACAACTTAATAAATACCATTGACAGCTCGACTGCAGTTTGAAAACCGTAAACAACTTTCTGACTTTCTGAAGTCGATCTAGGACACTAAAATTTCACAAAAAAAAATGTACATTATCATTGTACCTAATGAGATTATTTACTAACAGTTACGACGAACGTCAATAGTTTTTGCAGGCAATTCTTTAGGTCGCAGGTACAGTTCATTAGGTCAGTACTGACGTAGAAGAACTAATAAGTTATTTTTGTTATTGTGCATTTGACGCTCTCATGTAGACGTACCTACGTGACGAGTACGCGGAGACTACACGTCACCTGAAACCCCATAAAGAAAGTGGGGCCTACGCAGAACTTACGGGAAGACTATTATGAAACCTCCGGGGACTGTACGTGAAACCTACGCGGAGTGTACGTGAATCCTAATTCCTACGTGGTGTCTACGTGGTTCGACTGTAACGTTAAAATAAAATCTATACATATAATAAATCTGTAGACAAAATATTTTTGTACATTGAAAATATTAAAAAAAAAAATTGTCAGGGTGTTATAGTATAACCAACAGAACTCATTTTCAGCATTTTTGGATTTTTTGTCTGTTTGTCTGTTTGTCTGTTTATCTGTTTGTCTGTTTCGATGACTAAGCATCACATGAAATTTACGTAACTAATGTAGGTAACTTTTATACATAAATATTGTGCGTAACTTGGGGTATTACTTAGTCTTTGTTTCATCTTAATCGGTGCTCTCTATCAAAAGATATTTCAATTTATAGTTTTCAAGAAGAACTTTATCATTATGATCAAGAATGTGACATGTAACGACATCTATTAAACGCATATGGTACTTATTAATAAATGCCTTCAAAAGATAACTTTAAAAAAGTTATGATAGCTATAGGTACTCTGTAGATAGGTAGTCTAAATGACGCTGCTTTCAAAGTCTACATAGCCTAAACCCTATAGTGTGATTGATCGCTTTCCATGCATTCAATTTTAGCAGTTTATCTTCGTCTTCGATAGATGGCGTTGTTCATTTACCGCGGTCACAGATATTAAAATACTAGCGTAGTACTAGGAAGCTAAAAGTTAGCTTGAATATACAGATGAGTTACGCCGTAAAATAAAATCCCGCAAAAAATAGTTTTTTAGGGTACACTTAAAAGAGGGGATGTTTTTCTTGCGAAGTCCATAGTGTGGGGTGTCGTTAGATAGGTCTTTGAAAAAGATTGTGAGTTTGCTCAAACACTTCGGATCAAGGGATTCGATTGTGAAATATAAAGTGCAAATGTAAGACTCAAGTCAGGCTACCTAAACCAGGCGGCTGCGGGTTGTTCGAAAGAGATACCGCGCCCTCGGCACAAGGACTTTGAAGGAACCCGTCGGGGCGGCGATGAAGGAACATGGGTTTGGTTTTTAGTCAGTAGAAGTCTTACACTCCCCTTCGCTCTGCCCAAGAGTGGGGTTATTCGATGATTTTCCACCCACCAAAAAAAAAAGGGCTTTGAAGGAACATTGGTGGTTTCAGTCTTCTACTCTGTTTCAAATTTCATCAAAATCCGTTCGGCCGTCCTGACGGGGTTGATTAACAAACATCCATACATCTAACTTTAATTTTAGACATAGTCAGTGCTTTGCATTACCCTATTCTTATTTTCTAAAGCGTCAGTAAGATAACGCAGGGCAATGATTTAATGTACTTTTGTCTAAGCGACGCATTTTAGTTTTCGACAACCACGCGAACGAAGTCGCGGGCACAGCTAGTAGTAAATATTAAAGAAGCTTTTCAAAATTGTGTTTTACTACTATTTGTACCTTGTGTTCGTTCTGAATAGTGATGGATATTTTTTTTATAATAATAATATTCCACAACTATCACACAACGCCATCTAGTCCCAAGCTAAGCAGAGCTTGTGTTATGGGTACTAGACAACTGTTAGACATACTTATTATATATTTCTAAATACATACATACACACATCAAAAGTGTCTAGGGATCAACATATATTTTTGCAATAACTTTTCTCCTGATTGATATTAATTAAAATTTTCTTTAAGGATTCATCAAATAAAGTGTTTTCGTTTGTCACAGTAACGATAAACCAAGTCACCTTTGCATTAATAAAGAAATTTGCCATTTTCCTAATAAAGGGATTTTTGACATTTGAACCACTAACATTAAAGTTCGAAAAAAAGACTGAAATAACACATTTTTCTGATTAAAACCAACGTTATTATGGAGCGGCGACGTCATTTAAGCAGGGAAGAAATGCTCAGAGCCGTGGGAATGATAGAAGCTGGTTCCCGGCAACGTACTGTGGCTTTAGCTCTGAATACAAGTCAGAGTGTTATCAGTCGACTTTGGACACGTTACCGAAGCACTGGTACCGTGGCTGAGCGCCATGGAGGACGGTATCGCTGCACCACACGGAGACAAGACCGATACATTCAAATCTTAACTCGAAGAGCTCCAACAATAACCGCCATGATGTTAGCCGTGAGGCTTCATCACTCTTCAGGGAACTTAATTAGCGACCAAACAGTCAGAAACCGCTTGCATGAAGTGAACCTTCATTCCCGAAGACCGCTACGGGTACCACCTATAGCAATGCACAATCGTAGGATTCGATATCAATGGGCTCTTGAACACAGAAATTGGGCAGAAGAACAATGGCGTTTCGTGTGCTTTTCTGATGAGTCTCGTTTTGGTATGAGACCGGATACAAGACGTATACGACACTGGAGAACCCCTGGACGCCAACAGCGATTAAAATCCTGCCAGGAAGTCCATCCTTATAGTGGTGGAACCATCATGGTATGGGCGAGTATTTGGATCGGCGGAAGAACTGAGTTGATTTGGATCAGAGGCAACCTCAACGCTCAAATTTATGCTGAGACGATTGTATCAGACGTCGTCGTTCCTCTACAAGTGCAAATCGGTCCCTTATTTCAGTTAATGCATGATAATGCACGACCGCACACCGCAAGAGTTGTAAGACAGACTCTCGCCGCAGCTAACATCAATGTCCTGCCCTGGCCTGCTCAGTCGCCAGACTTGAACCCGATTGAGCATGCATGGGATATGCTACAGAGAAGAGCTCTGCCGAATATGGAGGGTATCCAGTCGCAAGAAGACCTTTTTTTGTTGTTGCAACGAACATGGGCGGCCATTCCACAGCGTGATTTGGATGAACTCATTTTGAGTATGCCAAACCGATGTTCTTGTGTTGTTAGTGTTCGCGGTAGAAACACGGATTATTAATTGTTTAAGTTACCCAATAAAATTTTAAAGAAAACTGTTATTTCAGTCTTTTTTTCGAACTTTAATGTTAGTGGTTCAAATGTCAAAAATCCCTTTATTAGGAAAATGGCAAATTTCTTTATTAATGCAAAGGTGACTTGGTTTATCGTTACTGTGACAAACGAAAACACTTTATTTGATGAATCCTTAAAGAAAATTTTAATTAATATCAATCAGGAGAAAAGTTATTGCTAAAATATATGTTGATCCCTAGACACTTTTGATGTGTGTATTATAGATAAATTACACCCAGACACAGAACAAATGATCGTGCTCATCACACAAACATTTGTCCTGGGTGGATATTATAATGTTGATGGATGGAGAGGGGTGTCAAAGAAAATATGGATGGATTATGAGGATGATTTGAAAGAGAAAGGAGTAAATCATACCGTGACGTATAACAGAGGAGAATGGAAGGAGATAAAAACTTTTTAACAAAAAATAAAACCGACTTCAAGAAAAAACACAAAAAAGTGCAAAATAAACTTTAGAAGAAAAATCAGTTTCTGAAGTCGGTGACTTTTGTTTGTTTGATTTCATTTTTTTTTTGCCACCGACTTCAGAAACTGATTTTTTCACTTTTTAGTGGTTCACATGTTCATGGATCAATGTGGACAATGTAGTTTTTTTTTGAGTTTTGTTGATTTTTCAAAAACCGCTTGTCCGATTTCGATAAAAAGGACCATTTCGGAAGTATACCCTTTCCAACAAAAAAAGATTTTTTCAAATCGGTTAGCAAGTGACGGAGTTATGCCCGAACAAACATAAAAAAAAGGTAGCACTCCGGGAGTGCCGGCAGAAGTGAAAACTTCAATATTAACTTTCAAACTCGCGTCAGGGTCACGTGATGCTGATCGAAAAATCGGGTCTGTCTCCACCGATCCCGGGATCCGATTTGACGTTACACGGATCCCGGCGATTTGTCTCCACGGATCCCGGGATCCGTTTCTACAAAAAAAAAATTAAATTTTTTGTCCACGGATCCCGGGATCCGTGGCTACAAGAAATAAATAATAATAATGTAGAAACGGATCCCGCGTAGGTACAGAGTTAAGAAGTTAATCATAATATTTTTCGAAACTGGTTTTCCTAACTGATTTAAATCAGATTTTCAAACGAAAAGAAGTGATCTTTTTTCGTTTGACGATGCGCGAACTTTAAATTCGAATTTCGAAACCTTGCCAAGTTACGTGTCGGGAGCTATACTTTAGCGTTCTGGTGTACCTGCTGGTAGTTTCGAAGACTAATGGAAAAAAAAACATTGTATTAGAAAGATTCTTATTAACAATATTCAATACCTCCTTCATTTCTGGCCTCCTGGTAGTTTTTTTTTTTATAAGAGGTCCTTTTATTTTATCTTATACTTTTTTTTTTTCATGACTGACACCATTCTGTTGTCCTGGTAGTTTCGAAGACTTTATTATCCAGGTAAAAAAAAAAAAGCTGCATGGTATTAGAAAGGTATATAGATTTATAGATTTGATTATGAGATTCATATTAAGAATATTGACAATACCTCCTTCATGTTTCTGGATTCCTGGTAGTTTGTGAGACTTTACTACACCAATCCTTATAATTTTAAATTATAACTTCTTTTCGTTTGAAAGTAGAAAATAGAAAACCAGTTTCGAAAAATATTATGCTTAACTTCTTGACTCTGTACGCGGGATCCGTTTCTACATTTTTATTTTTTATTTCTTGTAGCCACGGATCCCGGGATCCGTGGACAAAAAATTTTTTTTTTTTTTTGTAGAAACGGATCCCGGGATCCGTGGAGACAAATCGCCGGGATCCGTGTAACGTCAAATCGGATCCAGGGATCGGTGGAGACAGACCCGAAAAATCGTAAGATTTTTCGATTTTACCCTTACAAAAAAAAATGCTCAGCGCCGCTAAAGAAGTTTTCACTTCAAAAATTTAAAAAAAATATTTACAAACATCCGAATTGAGAACCTCCTTCTTTTTTTAGAAGTCGGTTAAAAATGTATTGCAATGACCCCAAATAAAATGGGACAAGGACAGGAAGATGTGTTCGTTCTTACTAGGTATACTAACGGTCATTGAATAGCAATTATTTATTGGCTGACATTCTTCAATAGAAATCTATTGGAATCTTCAAAATGACCAATTGACCAATGATTGACTGTACCACAGAAATCGTAATGACCGCTAATGCTACGCTAGAATACCACATTTTTAACTATTATGGATTAAACTGTTAAGAAAAGTGATATACCTGGGTATATCACTTTATAGAAGTTTAAATTACCACTTTTTGTAACTCTTTAATATTTTAGTAGTAGTTTACTTATAAGTACTAATTAAAACTTTGTATGTGAAGCAACACTGTGCCTAAATGTACACCTTATTGTATTATCTTTTTTCTTAAATAAATTATTCTATTCTATTCTATATAATTCAAATCGAATGATTTAAAGCTTTTTTGAAGTGAAAACTTCTTTAGCGGCGCTGAGCACTTTTTTTTGTATGTGTAAAAACTTTCAAACTCGCGTCAGGGTCACGTGATGCTGATCGAAAAATCGTAAGATTTTTCGATCAGCATCACGTGACCCTGACGCACGAAAGTTAATATTGAAGTTTTCACTTCTGCCGGCACTTCCGGAGTGCTACCTTTTTTTTTTTCATAACAATTTGCGCCAATAAACCCGGATCTCAAAAGTCTACAATATGTTTGCTTACCCTAAAATGGATGAGCCATTTAAACAAACAAACCATGACGCTATAACACCACAATTTTTAATTAAATTCATGGTATTAGGTATTTTCGTATCGTGTTTACAAAGTTTAACATACGTCATTGATTTATTGTCTACTTCAATGAGTATTTTATGCAAATAAAATATGCTTAATTTTATTGTAGATTATGCAGTTTGATTAATTGGTTTTGAAAATATTCTGTATTACCTAGGATTTACTATTTATCACTAACATAGAAAATAAAAAGCTGCCAGAATCTAATTAGCGATAAAATTAATTTTTTTGGGGGCGTTTTTGGCTAACGCTTCTGAAAGAGACTGAAAATTCAATTGAAAAACAAAACGGTGTGGTTAGTTTTACGGTTGACACAAAACCTAACAACAAGTAGGTACCTACAGGTACAAATCTTGTTATCCATTGTCTGGTTATTGATTTTGATGATTCTTCACAGAATGTTAATTTGTAAAGATTAATTTGAATCTCTTTGGAAAGTTGTGTAGCCGTAGTACATGTACCTAATTGATGAAACACATTAAAGAATAAAAAGAAATTGAAGCGTGACCTAGAAACATAGATTTATGCGTACTTATAAAGATACCTTCTTTGTAAAGCCAACCGCAACTTGGCAGTATAGAAGGTCAACTATATATGCATTAAAAAAAGCACGACCGTAGACAGCGGGTTTCCCCGAGTCTTGTTGTTGCTTAAAAAGGCAATGGAAGATTTTCAAGATCATTGTCACGATATTGCTAAAATTATACTGACGCACTCACACCTCTTTTTTATGGTTATGGTTAACAAATATAATTAACGATTATTATTATTTTTAACGATTATTTCATTGGAAATTTGAATAGGATTGAAATAGAAGGTTCGAGTATTATCTTTAAGACTAAAGTGTAATCGGTCAAGTACAGTGCGATCAAATTATCTTGGCAGGTCCGAACTTCGTGCAGGTCATTTTGTTACAACTAATGTATAAAAGTGTTATGATATTTATTTTATTTGTATTTCTCACTGTTTAAATTAGATATTTTCTGATCGTATAGGTATTGGTTTATCTGGCAATAACAGTTTTCTTCACAAGTTTACATGCGTCAAAGTTCGCAGAGCCTATGTTCAGACCTGCCAAGATAATTTGATCGCACTGTACCTATTTAAGTTGTTTTATAGTTATTTTACTTAGAGGTCGCAAGAGGGAGTGCTGATCATGAGGTCTTGGGTTCGATTCCTGGATCAAGCAGAGTGATTATTTCATTCTGAATTTGAATACCTAGGATTGAAATAGAAGGTTCTAGTATTAAAGGATTATGTGTTGTCGGCCGAGTAGTATCCGTAAGGTTTTTTTTATAGTTATTATGATTATAATTATGTAAGTGCGTGCTTGCGTCTGTTGTTTCTTTTTCATGTAGGTACCTACTTAAGTAGACAAGGTCATGAATATTCGTTTGTTGGTTTGTAAAACTATAATTCGTAATACAACTGCCAATTAAAGTTGCTAAGTAAGTATGAAACAAAACGATTCTCAAAAATTTTCAAGATTATTATATTTTATTTTTTAAGCACAGAGGATGGCAATTATTTAAGAGGATTGCCATTGCTCCAAAGTCCAAACCGTGAGAATAAAGTAAATAGGTATAGTTAAAATTTAGTTTTTTTTTGTTTTCGACTAAAAGGCTGTCTTCAATATATCCTGTTGCCATTATTCTACTTATGCTTATTGGAGATTTATATAAGTTATTACACATCATACATCGATAAATAGACCCTCCTAACATGCTCCTAACCCAAGTGAGGTCCTGGACTCATCGTATCGACTTATTTTACTGTAGCCGTATTTTAGTGTACCAGACAGTGTCTGCAATAACACAAGTGGACTCTCGTAATCTTGACCATCGGATGCTAATCTGCCTAGTCTTTTTCCAACTATTCGGGGGTTGGCTTCCAGTCGAACCGGATGCAGTTGAATTCCATTAGTTTACATACAAATACAAACAATTTATTTTCTTTCAGTAGTTATTTACTACATCTTGTGGTTGAAGTCAGTTGAAGTGTCCTTTAAGACAAAAATGGCCTTCGTTAGGTCACTTCGTTCTTCCGAAGCTTAAAGTTACTTGGTGTACCGACAATGTAAGCTTATTATCTAAAGAAAAATTATTATCTACATGGAGCGACTGCTTATGTGACCTCCACAACTCAAAGATGTAATAGGGGATCGGACAAAAAAAAACTAATTAGTCCGTCAGATAGATTTCCAAAAATTATTGGACACGTATTTTTTCTTTTTTCACGTAAACTTAAAATGAAGACGATACAGTGCTTCGAAAACTCGTGTGACGTCATATGATAGTACATTTTGACGACACAAGTGACGTTTCAAGCCCCACTCCAAGATCTTTGACACGTTTTATCTTCGTAATTTTTTATTGATTTGATAAAACAAAAAACACGTATTCAATATTTTTCGATAATCTAACTTACGGACTAAACAGAATCATGTTATTTTGACCCAGTCCGATCCCCTATTGCATAAACAGCCCGAACCAACGGTTTTACGTGCTTCCGTCCCATCAGATATAATACCTTTGTAGTTTCTTCCCACCTTACCTTACTAGTTTATTTATAAAAGTTCTTAGAAAACGCTTGTATATCCTACTAATATTATAAATGCGAAAGTTTGTGAGGATGGATGGATGGATGGATGGATGGATGGATGGATGTATGGATGTTTGTTGCTCTTTCACGCGAGAACGGCTGATCGGATCTGGATGAAATTTGGCACAGAGGTAGATTATAGTCTGGAATAACACATGGGCTATAAATTATCCCCATATTAACTTAGGGGGGTGAGCAGTATTGCATTATCCATAATCCTCAACTGTTTTACAGCTTGATACTGGAAATACGAAATAACGCAAGAGACATCGAGCGTGCTGTGCAATTTTTCACTTTAAGCACCTGGTGCGAGCGTTGCAAATCCAAGAGAAAGCTGAAGTCCCTTACGTCATTTCAAATTTCCGGTATCGTACACAATCGAACTGTCAACTGTCATACTATATTAAAACAGAAGGTCTATTTCAAACTGTTTGTCACTGGTGTACGTAGCCTAACGGTACAGAGACTTACCTGTAAACAAAGGTACGCAAGTTCAAATCACAGTCAGTATTCACTTTTTGTGATTTTTTATAAGATTTCCAAAAATGTTGAAACGTGTTCGCGAGTTCGATCCCCAATCGGTTTTCACTTTTTGTAAGTTCCACGTATTTGTTTTCATTTCGATGCTATATGATTTTCAAATCAATTTAGAGTAAATTTATATAATCTACTTTTAATTGTAAATACAATATTATAAATCTGTAGGCGTAGAGTTTCTGTATAATGAACATAATTATTTAGAAAAAATAATGTTTTCTTTTGTTGTGTCTGTGTGTCTTGGGTGTATAGTTTATTATAGTATTATCACGTGTACATTTTAAAACTAATAAGATTAGGGTTTTAGTTTTTGTTTCATTGGAATTGGTGCTCTTTATCAAAAGATATACGAATTTAAGGTATTTAAGAAAACTTATCATCATTTAGAAACATACATGCAACGACATCTATTGCATCAAAACGGTACTAATTAATAAGTGTGTTCACAAGATAACTTTTAAATCGTATTTTTCAAACAGTTACAATAACAAAATGTACCCTTGATTAGTTTAAATGACGCTGCTTTGAAAATCTACATAGGGTTTTTTTTTTGGAGGGTGGGAAATCATCATTTGGCTCTGGGCAGAGCGGTAGGAAATGTTAGACTTCTACTGACTAAAAACCACCCATGTTCCTTTTTTGCCTTTTGTGCTGTGGCCGCGATATTTCTTTCGAACAACCCGTAGCCCCGACAAGCGGCGGCCCTTGCGGGCCTCAACCATATTGCTGACATCTCTTTGAGGCGCGCGTGGAACCGAACGCGCCGTCGACACGGCCTGTCGTCGTCTTACGACGGGCGGACGGCGAGCTAGCCCACTACTTACCGTCCACAGGCCCGCACCTACGGTGGCCGGAAGCCATCACGTGACCCCCGACGCTCAGAGCGTCTCCTATTGCGGCTGGGACGAGAGGTTCTCTCTCTCCCCACGCCACCTCCTTCGCTAGCATCACTGCTTCGCCGAAGGAGGCGACGGCGTCCCATTCCCTCTCGCCCCGCAACATGGCTTGAACCAGGGCCGGACGCGAGAGGTCGCCGCCGCCGATCTTCGCTAAGAGAACACGACGGGGCTCAACCCAAGTGGGGCTCCGCCCAAGCAAGGCAGACCAGAGCATTTGGGCGTTTCCTTCCGCCTGATTCGGTGCAGGTGCCTCCCGAATCCCGAAACAACCGTGTCCGGTGAGTACCTGCGCCAGACGAAAGGTGAGGGCGCCGTGGCGCCTCTCAAGCCACTCCTCAAAGAGGAGACTTACCACCACTGTGCCCTGCACGGGGTTGCGACAGTCGCTCTCTCCATGTCGCCATGAAATCACACCAGTGGGGTCTGTCCGCCATGCGGCAATATACGGCGGCAGCGGAGTTTTCCCCCAGTGTAGTGCCTCCGCGCACCATTCATGCAGGAAACTACATAGCCTAAACCCTATAGTGTGTGTTTGCTTCCCATGCATTAAATTTTGGCAGTTTAACTTCGTCTTCGACAGATGGCATTGTTCATTTGACACCATTTTCAGAATTGCGGTGTTAATATTTGTCGTGAATAGTCAACAAATACAAATTGACAGGTACACAGTAAGAAAAACAGCTGTAAAAACTTTAAAATAAAAACCTAATTAAAATTAGATAAGACCCGCGACGTAAATATATTTGTTCAGTGTGGAAATCAAATACAGGACATGCAGCGCCACAGTCAAACGCCGAGGCACTGCGCCAACCGTGCCGTCTTATCGGCTGTGGCTGCCTTGGGCATTGCCGCAACTTTGCTTAACAATGGCCAGATTGCACTTTCCGTTTACAAATTGCCTTAGAATCTTACCCCAACTTGCAACATCACCAAAAATCTGCGATTGGCCATGGAACAGATGTCTTTGCAAATAAACTGCTTTAAACAGGAGAGAGTCGCCTGGAATTAGATGTAGATGCGAAAATTCCACTTTCCGAAGAGTTTTCCCATCCAGTGCCAACAGAAGATCCCGAAAGAGTTAGGCAGTGGTGTACCTAATCGTAAGCCCACATTTTGCCAGTAATGTTCAAGCGCCATGGAATAGGGGGCGTTTGATGTCTATAGATATAATATTGCCATCGACCTGGCACAATTACGACCTGGAACAACCACGCTCCGTGGCCTCTACTGCGAAAACACTTTGCAATCAAACCTCGGGCCTCATCCTCAGTAGTTGCACTTGAGACCACTCGATCAACGAGACAGTCACACATCAAAATTTCCACGTGAACGAAGTCGCGGGTATCAGCTAGTGTAGAATAAAACTAAAATAAAATAAATTTTCCTTGTTATTTTCTCAGATGCAATAACAGAGACATGTTCCGGACTTTGTTCTCGTTAAATAAAGACATTTACATAATTGTACATATTTACAACGAATGAAGGTTTTGTCTGAGAACTGTGTGTATTCATTATATACTTAGGTACCTAACTACCTACTCATTGTCAGCACATCGTCCATTATAAATGCACTTTTAATTTATTTTTTGTGCGAAATCTAGCTCTGTTTCTTTGTATGTAGATTTATCGAATGAATAATGGTCGTTTCTTTTAATTGGATTTGCGAAATAAAAACGGCTTTTCTTTTTTCTCTTGATAATTAATCATCAAGACTTCGCCATTATCATAGGCTATTATATTGACGACACGTTCACACAATGGAATTAAAAAAGAAAAATACAGCGATAATTTACAGTATACTTACAGAATGATATAGATATTGATTCGAGACCATTATATAAGACGAAATATAAAAAACTGTATGAAGCAGGTCAAAACCTACTTGGAAAAAAACCCTTGAAATTAAATCATGCAATTTTTTTCTTGTTATGCCAAATACATATCCTTGAACTCAATTGATAAACAACACATTATCCGTACAGTGTACTGACACCGGAAAACAGGAAGCTGGCAACACCAATCGTGACTGCACGTCCAAAATACTGCGAGCTTCTTTCAACCGTAAGAGTTAAGAATCAAGGTTGAAAATCAAATGGAAAGTGATATGTTTGGTTAAATTAGTCTTCCAAGACGAATGCCATAGTTTAGTTTATTGATGACGGAAAAGGTAATGAATAAATCACAGGAGAAGGAACATTTTGTAAGAAATGTTTGAACGCAGAGTGCTTGCCTCATTGGCTCCTAATTTTGGGACTTGAGTGAGACTATATTGAATTTGTCGGGGCTGCGGGTTGTTCGAAAGAGATACCGCGGCCTCGGGCAAAGGGCTAAGAAGAAACTTGGGTGGTTTTTAGTCAGTAGAAGTCTTACACTCCCTACCGCTCTGCCCAGAGTATAAAGGAGTCATTTGGCGGTTTCCATCCTTCAAAAAAATAAACAAGGCTAGTTACGTACCTATATTGAATTTAACTTGGTTTCTTATACTTAGGTAATTGTATAACTTTATTAACTAAAATATAGATGGCTGGCTCTTGTGATACAGGTATTCCTAGTACAAGAGCCAGAGCTACACTGATGTTTGTGAGGAATTATTTTGTCAATAATGATTTATTATTATTATAGACTAGCTTTTGCCAGCGGCTTCCCCCGCGTGAAAATGACGATTTTCCATACAAAATTTCATCCCCTATTTAACTCCCTTAGGGGTTGAATTTCAAAAAAACCTTCCTTATTCCTTGTCTACATTCTAAAGGGAACCTCTGTGCAAAATTTCAGCTTTCTAGGTCCAAGGGTTTGGGCTGGGCGTTGATGAGTCAGTCAGTCAGTCAGTCAGTCAGTCAGTCATGTTTTTTTTTTATTTATGTACTAGCTTTTGCCAGCGGCTTTGCCCGCGTGAAAATGACGATTTTCCATACAAACTTTCATCCCCTATTTAACTCCCTTAGGGGTTGAATTTCAAAAAAACCTTCCTTATTCCTTGTCTACATTCTAAAGGGAACCTCTGTGCAAAATTTCAGCTTTCTAGGTCCAAGGGTTTGGGCTGGGCGTTGATGAGTCAGTCAGTCAGTCAGTCAGGACTTCTCTTTTTATTTATATAGAAGATATATTGATTGTAGTCAAGATCACACTAATAGTTATTTTTAAGTAATAAGCAGTGATAGCCTTAAATTGTGGTGTGCCGTGTGACCGTCACACTGCTAAGTCATGCCATGGGGCCTGAGCTCGCACGCAATACCTTTGATTTTCGGATTTATGTGCTTATTGTCCAATAATTAATTAAATGACTTACTTCGGTGACGAAAGACATCGTGAGGAAACGTCGTGACGTGGCATACTTAAAGCCGAGTCCAATGGGCGGCATAAAAACTCTGACACTAGACTAAGGCACTATCTGACACCATACGACAGAGGGAATACATAATAAGCACGGTTGAACTTGTTTGGGATTTTTTCTATGAACTCAGGCTAAGCAAGACGGTACTGCTCCGCCCAGAGCGGGAGGAATCATTTGGTGATTTCCCAACCTCCGAAAAAAGAAAGGCTACTGCAAGACACTTGAAGCTCAGTGATGACTGACGTGAATTTTCCACTAAATCTGGTGGTTTTGACTTACCTTTTAGCTGACAAATATCGGTTTTAGTGGCTAGTGGATTTTTCTAGTGGAATTAATTGGTACCAAAGAGTCGTATCAGTCCGAGATTAACGATGATGATACGGGCGGAAACGACTCATCTGAAAATAACTTAATAATATAATTTGATTGACATCATTTAAAAAAAGGTTTTATTAAGTATTTTGTTCTTCCAAAAAAGTCATGAATTATTAGAGTTGAAGTTGAAGTATTTTGTTACATTATATGTAATTTTCATGTTTATTGTTCAATAAACGTTTCAAAAAAATATTATTTCCTTTAGCAAAGACCAAAAATCTGCCAGAAATAAAGTTAGTGGAAAATTTAGTGATTTTTTAAGATGGTGCGATTTTTTTTGTGGATTTCTGGTGGTTTTAGAAGTCGATTCTAGTGGGAAGCTTGAAACTTCGATGGCAACACTGTGACTGAGATTTCAGAGACAATTCCGATTCGGTGCAAAGCTTACCTACAAGCGTGCTATTAGGCCCGTTTTCGACCAAAACGGAGAGAAGCGGAGACGAGAGGAGATTTGCAGAAATCGGCCAATCACATTAGTTAAAATTTACACCTGGTCTTTCGCCCTCCCTGTGATTGGTCGAATATAGAGCATCTCTTTTCCGCTCTGCTCGTCTCCGCTTTGGTGGAAACCGGGTCTTGACTTCATACATCTACCAAAGACCATAAGTATAAAAATTATCGCTTAATTTCAAGCGATCCAATGTTTAGGAAGTCAGAATATTAACTTATTAACATTTGCAAAACATTGTTATGGTAAATTAATTATTTTAAACACTTGTTAAGAAGGAAAATCTCACGCTTCTTGCCACGAGGTCACAGGCTGCGAGATAAAATAATAAGAGTAGGTAATATTTGAAATAAGTGGGGAATGTTATTGCATTAGCAAAACTACAGTATCAAATGCCACACAGAAGAAAAAAAAAGAAAACTATAAGATTAAACTACAAGATTATGTCTGCTGAGTTTGTTTCGGATGTTTCCTAATGGGCCTACTACACGCACGCACTTCCCCACAGTTTTCGTTCACACTTCACAGTACATCGCGCGTATGGTTGGTAAAACTGTATTACCATTACAAACCACACGCGCGATGTACTGTGTGCACCGTGTAATCCCGCAGGCAAAACTGTGGGGAAGTGCGTGCGTGTAGTAGGCCCATAACAGAGTAGTCAGGTCCGAAACACCGGCAGGCGGCGGCCCTATCTAGTTTTAAAAAAGTGACTTGTAAAAATGTTTGTAAAAACCTATTTGCAAAACAAATATCGTTAATCATTTTGTAAGTATTCTTGTCATATTAAAAGAAAACTATAACTTTTTTTTCTTTTTCCCGCGCTTTACTTTCGCCGGGTAGAAGGAGAAGCAACGGTACGAGTATGAAGCCACTAAACAGCCTCAAATGAAAAATGTTAAATTCACGTATTTTTTAATTAAGGACGCAAATAAACCCATCGGGGCTGCGGGTTGTTCACAAGAGATACTGCGGCCTCGACATAAAGGGCTAAGAAGGAACATGGGTGGTTTTAGTCAGTAGAAGTCTGACACTCTCTTTCGCTCTGCCCAAGAGCGGGTGGGGTTATTTGATGATTTAAGGACGCAAATAAATGTTAATTTGTTTTTAATGTTTATTTATTTATGGTATTCTATATATAAACATAATTTAAATAATTACAAATATATTTACGCCGTAAAGTCGCAGATCTCTTTGCCAAGATTTTAAAAATAAAACAATCACTTCCGATTATTTATAGGAATGGAACTTGGAATGGAAACAAAGAATTCGGATAATCGAAGAATCGGTTTCGAACAATTTGGACTTAGTATGAGTTTATTTACTGTGCTATACTGTAACTGGTCACGGTCAGTCAAGTAGCCAGACAACGAGACAACAGACTATTCCGTGAGAGAGTGCCTGCGCCGTAACCTCGCTACGTCGTAGGCATTTGGTAACAAGATTTTCAAAATGATTATATAGAATTATACGTGCTAATTTATTTATGCAATACATATTCAATTCAAATACTTACCTACCTAACATTTTGAATGCATTAGCGTGTCATAAAATAGCCTGCTCAGTAACCATTTTTGTATTGAAGAGGAAGTCGCAATTTGTAATTTGTGTATACCTATTTGTTTTTTGCATTTATTGTGTTTTGAGTTATAAAAATTACTTCGTCTGAGGTCAAAATTGAAATTTTTCGTCAAATCTGTAGTAGGTACACAATCATAGGGAAACACCTTGATTTTGATGAATTTGATCCGAAAAGGTAATAAGGAAGCTTAATGACCATAAAAAATCAATTTTGAAAAAAACATATAATATTATATATCTCTATTCAACTTAAAAAACTTTGTTTACCCAGGTAGGTATAACCAAAATTCAACCTCATCCGTAAAATAGTAATTAAGTTATCTGATTATGCATTAAAATGGTTTCTGCATTAATTAACGTTAATTAATCTATTATTACCAGGTAGCGTGTAAATAATTCACCATTATTACAATTTGCATGAAAGTTCGTCCACGTGGAGACGAAGAACGTGGGGGAGCTCGTGACTTAATTAGTAATAACGGCCGCACGGGTCAATCTTTAATGTGAAACAGCGCTAGGCTAGGGCGATCTGTGGATGAGCCGCCATTCATTACATAATGAGTTTCCTAAGTATCTCGGAAAGCACAAGACGCCAAGAGGTATCAATTTAGTAGTAATTGGGTCGTGGACGTCAGATAGGCAGTGGCTCCATAAAAACTACTCTCTATTTTATTCAGCTGGTTCAGATTAGACTGGAAGCCGACTCCAAACTAATTTGGTAGGTCATCATCTGATTGATAACTAGTTTGGTAGGACCTAGTCTTGGCAGATGATTACGACGATGTAATCCTTTAGATGACATGTAATCCGATACGATACGAGACGATGTAATCCGTTGGGTAGATCTAACTTCGAGAAAGAGGTCAATCGTCGAATCCGACTCGGCTGGGCAGCATTCGGGAAGTTGCGCGGTATCTTCTCGTCCAACTTACCCCAGTGTCTCAAGACGAAAGTCTATGACCAGTGTGTGTTGCCAGTGATTACATACGGGACCGAAACGTGGTCGCTCACAATGGGCCTCATCAGAAAGCTCAAAGTCACCCAAAGGGCAATGGAGAGGGCTATGCTCGGAGTTTCCTTGCGTGATCGAATCAGAAATGAGGACATCCGCATGAGAACCAAGGTTACCGACGTAGCCCGAAGAATCGACAGACTTAAGTGGCAATGGGCAGGGCACGGATGGCCGATGGGGCCGAAAAGTTCTGGAATGGCGACCGCGAACAGGAAGACGTTGCGTTGGAAGGCCTCCCACTAGGTGGACCGATGACCTGGTCAAGGTTGCAGGAACCCGCTGGATGAGAGACGCACGGGACCGGTCAATGTGGCGACGCCTGGGGGAGGCCTATGTCCAGCAGTGGACGTCTTTTGGCTGAAATGATGATGATGATGAATCCTTTAGATAGACAATTTTGTGAACCCATAACATGGTAAAAAATATACAGATGTTATTAGATAAATAAACGTTGGAAACACCACCAAACTACTAGTGAGTTATATAAGTTCGAATCCTACCTTTGCACGTGCAAGAAAACGTTTCTAAATGCACATTTCGAAAATCACGTTCACCAAATTATTTTGTGTGCAAAACAAACAAAACTAACGTGGTTATCGTTATAATTGACTTAACATTTTAGATACCGTAAAATGCTGCAACTTTGCCAAGTAAACCCAACTTTGCCTATTTTGTTTCGATTACGATATTTCCCATTTGCTTAGTTTTTTATTATTTTTTACCATTTGGTAGTAACTTTCCATTATTAGGGCAACATATTTTTATTTTTTTACAATAGTAACTCCATTGGTACGCTGTCAGTTGTGCGACAAACACAGGAGCGCGTGGGTGAAAGATTTTGGTGTCCTGTAACTTTTGCAGTTTCAAATAGAGAAAAGGTGTTTTCAAGCAGAGACGTTATTCCAAGGTAAGAAAATATTGTCTATTTTCCGTATTGTTTGATATTTCTATGAAAAGGACGCCATTTCATCAAAATAACTTAGTAGGCAATGTTGTGCACTGTTTTAGAAAGTTGAGTGACACAACTTTGCCTGGGTCTAGGGTTGTCTCTTGTCGAATTTTATTAATTATTGTTTTTTAGTATGATTTCTTGAATCTATATTTTTTTGTACCGACTATTAAACAGAATACAAATCATTAACGATTAAATGGCATACAAAATGTTTGAAATTGTGCCCGGTATGTGACAATTAGACTTACAACCACGACCCCTTTTTTTTGGGGTTGGTGTGGGAAATCATCAGATAACCCCTCCCGCTCTGGGACTTAAAAACATAACTGAAGGAATGTGGGTATATCATACACAGAGATGGAGGCCTAACCATTCGAGAATACAGGCTTGATTTTGAATTGTGTTGTATTTTACGGGGTCTATTTTTTGCAGTTATATGAAAAATGGGAAACAAGAAAAAACAAAGCCGGAGAAAACCAGGAGCTCGCAATTATAAACTTGGATTTTACTTTAAACTGACCTAGATATCTAAAAAAAAATTTCGTCCTCTAAGAAGTGCACGCTAAATGTAACATTTCAATGGACTAATAATTTTCTATTTTTGTTTGAGATTATTTTTAAGTGTTTTTTTATATATACTTTATATTTTATACTCGTAAGTCTGTAGAATTTGTGAAAACAAGTAAATAAAAGTATTATTTAAAATAAAGTTTTTTTGTAGTTTGAGACAACCCTACAGTCAACGATATTTTCTATGGAAAGTTTGAGGTACCTGCTACAACTTTGCCTATTAGCTTTGAAAAAAAGAATAATGCCTTTAGGGCAATCATCTGACTGCCGGGACCAGCTCGGTGTCTTATGCACCCAGAAAAAAAAACTGAAAATGATAACGCTTTTATTTATTGGGATATTCTTCTAGGCAAAGTTGCGTCTTTCACCTACAACTTTGCCTACGGCTTTGAGTGCTTGTGATTCGGAAAAACAGCATGATTCAAACAGATGTGGGTTCTACTTGGCTAGATATAAGGTCTGTTTTCCGTCTTAAACTCATTAAAAGTCATAATAATAAAAAGGTTCAGACATACGAACAAAAAACTTCAAATTCCAGGCAAAGTTGCAGCATTTTACGGTACACTAAAAATAACTAAAAACTCACAATAATAGATTGATGATGAACGACTGAATATCCAAGAAATTTACCTCATAGCTAATGTCAGAATAGATAAACACTGTCTGTGATACTTGATCAGCGTGCGTGTCTGCAGATAGAGTTTTGGCGGCTTTTACCTCAGGCCAAGTTTTCCCGCAGACCAGTTTTCCCTTCTCCCCTTACAGCCATCACTTTTGTGAAATGGGAATGGGGAACTGTTTATTTTTTTTTAGATGTTGGGTAATCATCAAAATGATTCCTCCCGCTCTGGGCGGACCGGAAGGGTATCAGGCTTCTACTGACTAAAAACCACCCATGTTCCTTCTTAGCCCTTTGTGGCCGGGGCCGCGGTATCTCTTTCGAACAACCCGCCCGCAGCCCCGGAATACCACTTTACCATAGAACAGTATTGATGAATTTTGAGTCGTTGCGTTAATAGTACCTAGATAAGTAAATTTTGACACAAGTGGGCTTCTTTGTCATTGCAGCTAAGGCGGAATTCTCCGAATTGTTATGCAGCCGAAAGTTGCATAATCTAGGTAAATATTACATACCGCAGAGTATGAACTTGACCTTTAGCGCTTGTTTGTGTACAATTTGATTCACGTGATCATATAATTATTCGGCAATGATCTTGACACTTGTGCATGATACGGACGGAAGTAGTCAAATAAAATTAGTGACCATTAAATAAAAAAATACGGTAAGTATATAAATGTATGTTTTATTTCTTAACTGTAATAACATGATTGGCAAGGCAAACTACATAATCTAACTAATCAAAAATATAATTATTTTTGATTAGTTAGATTATGTAGTTTCCAATAAAACTATAAGTGTTTACATCTAGACGAATATGCATACGCGACTAAGTTTATTGTTTCTTACATAACATTACACCTGTTATAATCCCCGAAGCGTTAGGCAGAGGTGTATAGTATCAATACATTTGAAGTCCCATGTGATAGGGGGCTAGCCTATTGCCATCAACCAGGCACAAATTCAGACTCCGTGGCTGCTACTGAGAAAATCCTGATGGAAAAACCCAAAGTCACTTTGCCTAACCTAGGAAACAAATCCAGGACCTCATACATAGCCGTCGCGTTTGTGCTGACTAGACCAACGAGACAGTCAGTATGTTATGCCACTGAGTCTAGATTTGTGCCCGAATGATTGCTTGTGCAGGACTGGCGAGATGTCTACGGAAAGATTAAAGCTGTGGCGAGGTAGTGCATCCTTACCTTACCCATTTGTTCCACCTGCTGAACATCTCCCGCCTGGACAAGAGTTGCCGTGGCTGACCTGGAAGTCTTTAAACAGCCTCCGGACCCAGGTTGGCCGTAGCAAAGAAAACCTACTGAGGTAGAGATATATAAATGACTCTGCTCTGGAGTGTAAATGTGGTGCTGTTCCTCAAACGATGGGGCACTTAATATCGTGCCCTGCGTGTCCTGCTGGTTGTTCACTGCAGGAACTGATGGACGCTACCGAAAGCGCCAAACTAGTAGCCCAATTCTGGGCCGACACAATTTAGATTGCCATCGACACGCTGAGAAAAAGAAGATTGCTTGCCCCTTATTAAATGAGGCTTAAACATAACTGTCGAAATGTGGGTGCACTACTAATGGGTACCTACACCTCTGCCTAACCCTTCGGGGACGACGAAGACGTGATGTTATGTTATCCTTGAACAAAACGCTCAAGTTAGAATTTCCATCTTCCCAGATTGATCACTAGCAATGTTGAATGTGGATGTTAAACCCCTGTCGAACACCACATGACCTTTCAAAAACAATCCACAATCTAGACAGAAATTACATTTTGTAAACCAACGTTTACATGTGTGCGTGAGTTTCAGCGTGTGCGGATAACAAAAAGTTATCTCACGTTGATCAACAAAAACTAGGTAATTATCTTCTATAACGAACGATTTAAATCGTACCTATCTTCACCTATTTGTGTCTTAGACGTCTAAAAACGTGGATTCTCCGTTAAACTTAAAAATACGAGTAAATCATATCTAATTTGACTTGATTTAGCAGGTGCTAAAGAAAAAATACGAATAAGCATGATAGACGACCAAACAGGTTCATTCATTTTCCTTGTCCAAATAAATAATACTAATAGTACGTGTCGAAAGGATTAGTAGATAAGCCGACAGGAAAGAAATAATATTCTGCCGACGAAAATGGTGTAATATCATGTAAGGATCGTGTGAAGATTAATTTTTGTCTAATCACGCTATCGTTAAGGGGTAAGTTGATCAGTTTATCTGTTCTTCTGAGGACCTTCAATGCCAATTACCCTTGTATCATCATCATCATCATCATCATTTCAGCCGAAAAACGTCCACTGCTGGACATAGGCCTCCCCTAAGTGTCGCCACATTAACCGGTCCCGTGCGTCTCGCATCCAGCGGATGTATCATATTCTCCTCAAATTTATTAGTGGGAAAAAGTGGATACATAACATAACATCACGCCCGACGCCCTTTCCCGAAGGGTTAGGGCAGAGGTGTACCTAATAGTAAGTACACACACACACAAAATTCACCAGTTCCATGTCGAGCTTATTGCCATCAACCGGGCACATATTTAGACTCGATGGATGCTACTGAAAAAATTCCTGACCGAAAAATCTAACAAAACATTACCCGCCCTGAGAATCGAAGTCAGTGGCCTGAAAGTCTGACAACCTGTCTCAATAACTGGGTTGTGGCAGGCTGTTATAGGCAGTCGGCCTCCGTGGTCGAGTGGTTTAATAGGCGTTTGCCTTGTGACCCGGTGCGCGGTGGTCGTGGGTTCGACTCCCACGGGAAGCATACTTTGCAAAGTTGATTCCAGTTTGGTTAGGACATTGCAGGCCTGAATCACCTCATTGTCTGATAAAAAGAGGATTCCTTGCTTCGGTAGGCACGTATAAGCCGGTGGTCCCGGCCGTCAAACGGCGGTCGTCAAAGCATGTCAGAGGCCTTTGAGGCGGTTTAGAAACTCTGACTCTAAGGTGTGTGGGGTCGTTAGACCTTACTGCCCACACGATAAGAAGAAGATAGGCAGCCGCACCTGTAAAATACTGGTATTCAACTGCATCCGGTTAGACAGGCAGCCGACCCCAACTTAAATGGGAAAGGGCTACGCAGATGAGATAGCAGCAGAGCGAGAGGAAAGATGTTCCTACCTCAGAAGGACTTCAACGATACGGAGACAAAAGAAGAATAGCATCTAGATTCGAATAAGATCTAGTTTTTAAATCTCGTAGGTACTTGAACATTAACCGACGACTGGAAGTTTTGTAGATGATATTGTGAACCTAGGTAAACTTCATTCATACTGATAATCTCAACCTTATGGCTTAAGAAGTAAGTTTGAAAAGTCGTCGACCATCTGTGAACTCGTAAGTACCTACGACTATCTGTTGGTTCAAATTTTTTTTTATAAGTAGTCAGTCAGTATGTAAGTCTTCTTATACAAAATATTTCAGAAAAGCACTTCCTGTGGTTAAAATACGGTCGATTTTATGAAACACTCCCTTTGTCGTCATCATTACGTATCAATATTTATAGAGAGTTGAATAAATCACGTGGCAAAAATATAGCTGTTTTGCCTTATGCCAGCTATCAACAACTTTTTATATGATAAACATAATCAACGTAGATGAATTATTACCTATTTTTATGATGAACAACTATCGATTTCTCAAAATATAACGACAACATTGATTCACAAACGAAACAGGTCTTCATAAATAATTAATATCGTAATATTTGAAGGTTTGTTTTGAATGCAACCACATTTGAAGGACTTTTTGGGTCAGACTTTGTTCTACGGCAAATCAGAACGCGTTAGCGAAACTATGACGCACTTGCGATCAACCAATGGGAGGCGTTCTTGCCTTCTTGCGTACACGCACTTTCTTATAAAGAGCCAATGAGAGAACGTTATTTTGTCATATCTGTTATTGTTTTGTTTGGTATGATAAAAGGCATAAATATTGCAAAGCAAAGGCACGTGTCTTTTGACACAATAAAACAGGTAAATTATTCAATAAAAACATTATATTAACGTTTATTTCTTCTTCTTTTTCTTGTTAGTCTTAAACTTAAGTTTTTGCTTGATCTTCTCCTTGCGTATCCTTTCCTTGACGATCTGTTGTTTGTTCTTGAATTCTTTAGACTTGCCCTCGGTTGATTTCTTGGCGATGCGCTCGTTGTGTTTGACCCAGTGTGGACGGAACTCTGAGGCTGTTGGGGACAACGGAAAAGTATTAGTTGTCATTTTATCATTTAAAAAAAGAACATAATGCCGGGTACACATTGGTTTACACCAATGTAACACGAATGAGTGTAACGTGAAATGTAACACGAATGAGTGTAACTTGAAATGTAACACGAATGACCCATCCAGAATTATGGAATGCAACATGAAATGTAACCAAACAACAAGGGGAATTTGTTTAAACGTGTTTCATTCCTCATTTCATGTTACGTTTTCCCTACCCGACATAACAGTTATGTATCAAGCTTGCCTTAGGCAGAGCATCCATATTTCGCCAATTATGTCATAAATCCTATAAAACATTATACAACCAATTTCAACGCGAAGCGAAAACTGTTGCCACCAATTCACTGTATTCTAATGCCAATGGTTCTACAACGAAATTCGCGCAACATTGGTAATCCCTTACTTGTCAGTTTATTTAATTCGACAGTTTCGTTGATAACTCAGTTTCGCTGATTGGTCAATAGGGGATCGGACAAAAAAAAACTAATTAGTCCGTCAGATAGATTTCCAAAATATATTGACCACATTTTTTTTCTTTTTTCACGTAAACAAAAAATGAAGACGATACCGTGCTTCGAAAACTCGTGTGACGTGATATGATAGTACATTTTGTACCTTCAAGTGACGTTTCAAGCCCCACTCCATGATTTTTGACGCGCTATAGCTTCGTCAATTTTAATTGATTTGATAAAACAAAAAACACGTATCCAATATTTTTCGATAATCTAACTGACGGGCTAAACAGAATCATATGTTTTTGAGCCAGTCCGATCCCCAATTGTGTGAATTCGACAGTTGCGTCAACTCGACTCAGTTTCCATAACTTCATTTAAACATTTTGTACCCTGGACGGTCCACGCAGAACTATGTACCTGCTGAAAACTGGTAACAATTTACACATCAATGGCTTATACTTAACCTGTTTCTTACATAATATTGTGCCCGAACCACAATCAACCTCCAATCATGCTCACACCAAAATATTCATTCAACCATTCTCGCACCACATTTACTCATACAACCTCCCACGCATACACTTCAAATCTCATATGTTCATTAACACTCTCCAGCTACTCACATGCGTTCAATATTTCCACAATTATTTTGTATTTTTACTTTATTTTTACTGTACTTATTAGTTTTTTTTATTTTTTTTTTACGTTATTTTTCTGTGTGTTTAACGTAACTTCCTGCACTTTCTTACTACGCTAAACCATTAAATTAAAGTAGTCACAGCAGGCAAATGGCTGCGGGAGGGCCCTGGTGACTTGTAATACAGGTTTTTTCAAAGACCTACGACAAGCACCAGTCTCTCACAATGTTAATCCCATGTTCATGCTCCATTGTAACCCTAGCATTAATAAGCAACTTGTGTGGAGAAAAATAAACTTTATATTATTATTATTATTATTAATGGCCCCTTACATTGAGGAGGGACCACTCGCATGTGACAAAAAACAGTGATGAATATAAATATTGATGGACGGTGAGGGAGAGAAAGATCAAGGAAACGATGGGTGTGTGGCGACTAGCGACATCTATCGCAACACCTGCGTACTAACAACGATCGACAGAAAATCCTACATCGCGCTATCAACATTATCCGCGACATAAGCCCATATAGGAGTTCCCGACTTACAACTGTCGGGCAGTTAGCCCGCCGGACACAACTCTCGTCCGGTCGGAGGATCCTCCCTTTTCAACGGAGGATGAGGAGCTTTACACCCTGTTCCTCATACCTCCAAAGGTGAACTGTGTGAGGAATGACATGAAAGAAAAAAAAAGAAGTAAATGATTGCGTGATGGTTGACAGAGGAATATGGAAGATAAAAACGTGTTGCTCCGACCCCAAGTAACATGGGACAAGGGCAGGGAGATGATGACGATGACATATATACAGGATGTGGGCAGGGAGATGATGACGATGACAGTATAAGCATGATTTTGTAACAATATATTGATTTAACCAGCGCTGAGTGTTTCACACCCAGCCTAAGCGTTGGTTACCCTTTCGTTATGGGCATGCTCAGCGCAGTTGAGCTGTTTAATTAATTGTTAAGCTGTTTGTTGTTATTTGTTTATGTATGTGCTGCTCTTTTGTGTTGCTGCTGTCCATTAATGAATAAATATTTATTCTATTCTATTCTATTTAAAAGTCCGAGTGCTCATAGCCTGGAAATTTCAAAACGCTTAGTTGACGCTTCTCGTGACCCAAGGGCTGGCTTTTATCTTGGCCAGAGGCTTAAGTGTTGCCATACGACGAGCGAGGCAATGCCGCCAGTCTTTTGGGCACATTACCGGCTGACAGCGTTGAGGAGCAGTATTTTGATGCCTTTTTACAGTTTCTTGTTAGTTTAGTTTATTTTATAGTTTTTTAATTAATGTAGAGTGTTGATGAAATAAATATAAGTCAATACATATTTAAAAAGAGTATCCATGGAGTTTCTTACCCATTCTTCTCCACAGAGATCGACGCTTTGAAATGAGTAACGGCAGTACTTTCACAAGTTATTATGCCTTGTGACTGTAGTTTCGTTTTATTTTGATTTTCTGACGTTCATAGTGCCTGTAATGGTCTAATTGAAATCCCGTTGGGGTTGCGGGTTGTTCGAAAGAGATACCACAGCCTCGACACAAAGGTCTAAGAAGGAACATGGGTGGTTTTTAGTCAGTAGAAGTCAGACACTCCCTTCCGCTCCGCCCAGAGTGGGAGGAATCATTTGATGATTTCCCAAAACCCAAAACAAATGGTCTAATTGAAATAAATTCTCTAAACACTGTTTCAAGCTGTCACGGTTCTTATCTATATTTAAAATAACCCGCGATCATGGCGCTTGCAACAGCGTCGAAATATCGGGAACTCAAAACAAATACTAATCACGGAAGATATCCCGTAAGTGACATTTTAAATTCTTTAAATTTGAGTAACTTACCAGACTTCTTCCTATTGCTATCGTGTGCCTGTTCATCATCGGAGCCGACGTCAGCCACGTTACGTTTCCGCCACTCGTCGTACCGTCCGCTGCGGTAGGACGCGGGCACGCGGCCGCCGCTCTCCGTGCGAATCATTTTACGGCCGCCGTCCTGAAGAAAAGATATTTTGTGGTTAGTCATTCATTCCTACGAATTTCAATTAAGGCTGATGTTCCAAGGTAGCCCGCGAAATTCAAATTTTCTTACGTTTTTAGCGATTTGCAGGCCAGTGCTAGGTTGTATGTTAGTGAAAATATGATTCGCGGCTGTAAGACGTATGCAGTTACAGAATTATAGTCATCGAAATCATCATTACAACCCTCCAAGTTCATGAAACTCTACGGCTACCGTGAACATCCACCTTAAGTAAACTCATAGACCAAAGACCTCTAAGACTATTTCAAAAACTGCTCTCAATGAATGCATTGAGAGTACAACTGCACAAGCCAAGCAATGTATGAGCAGAAAACAAATGAACATCGCGACGACAGGTCTGTAAAAGCCCATTACATTTCCAGAATAGTCATGAGTTTCCTGAAGATATTAACTTTTTCAGTTAACTTGGAGTTGTGGAAGATAATAAAGTACAGTGCGATCAAATTATCTTGGCAGCTCTGAACATAGGCTTTGCGAAATTTTACGCATGTAAACTTGGGAATAAAACTGTTATTGCCAGATAAACCAATACTTAAACGATCAGAAAATATCTAATTTAAACAGTGAGAAATACAAATAAAATAAATTTCATAAACACTTTTATACATTCGTTGTAACAAAATGACCTGCACGAAGTTCGGAGCTGCCAAGATAATTTGATCGCACTGTAAATGCCCCACGTTAAGGGTTTACTGTGGTCAATTATTTTCCTAACTCAAAAACAAGGTTTAAATTGGACCAGGTAATAGAAGTAAGTACATACCGGATCAACATGCACCATCTTCTTCCGCTTCCGGTCCCAGCGCTGCATGGCTTTGTTGGCGCGTTGTACGTCACCGCTGTCCGCGTTCAACTCTAGCTGAGCTTGTTCGACGCCCACTGCGAAGTTTACTGCCATACTGGAAATAGTATTACAAATGTTAGTCTAAAATATCAAGTCGTTTATTCTAATTAAGCTGAAAATTAACACTTTTTGAACGTCAATCAAACTTATAAGCGAAAGTTTGTATGTGTATGTTTGCTACTCCTTCAAGGTCAAACAGATTTGGATGAAATTTGGTATCAAGATAGCTTATATTTTGGATTAAAATTTAGGCGATTAATCGCAGAAAAGTGCGGTATTCCCGTATGATGGTTCATTAACTTAAATAATATGGTTTTAACCCTTCGATCAATAATGTACTAGATTCCCGATAAGCGCTTCAAAAACGGCCCGAAATATAAGACCACAAACGTATTTGTGGTCTTATTTCAAATTAGTATGGTCCAATCATAGCCAACATTAAGACGTCAAAATACCGCAGTATGCGTTCAAAAACTGCGTAAATAACCACCGTAACACCAAGGTTTTGGAAGGAATATCTATTTTTCGGTAATTTAATATCATTATGTGCTTTTTCATAATATTTAAACATAATTAAACTGTAAATATATTAAATCAGCGAATATTATAATTGTTTGGCCAATGTTTGCTACAACGCACCAACTATTGTGTCATGTTCTAGAACAGGGAACGCTAGTTCCGCAATAGAATAAGCACGACATTGTACACAAAATGCTTTTAACCGTATTACTTAGAGTTTAAGTTTCATTTTAGAATGAATATTTTTGTACTGATGACTTTTTGCTTTGGAGCGACATTTAAAATGTTTTGCTTCTAATCTTTCTCCGATGAAAAGGCTTAAGTAAATATACTTTACAATGATAATTAAACGTTATGTTTAAGTGTTAAGGTTTATAATCATCTGAAGTTGTAAATAATATTGAACATTTTTCTAAGATGTTATGTAGATGTTTACGTGTGTGCAAACGTGGCCACTTGAGCGACTTAGTTTTGTTCCTGATGCTGAATCTAGTACTATTATTGATCGAAGTTTTAACCCACTTACGCTCAAACGGCTTAACACTTTCAATGCCAATCACCCAGCATATGGGTTGAAAAATACGTATATACGGTATATGTAGTAGAGAAAGTGCAAACAGATTTTAATAGCATTTGTATCAGGATATCTTGCAAAAAATGTTCTTAAAAAATTGATGTATTTTTTCCACGTGCAAACTTTTTCACCACGGGAGTAGCTAGTATTACATAAAAACCTGTCTTCAGAAATCCCGACCTTCTTTTTTAAGCTTGTTGTTGTAACGATCCAAAAATATAAATATCGACGCTTGAAAGGCAAAAATTACCAAGCGACATTGTGTGCACTCAGCCCTTGCTCCGACAATGTCGCTTGGTAATTTTTTGCCTTTCAAGCGTCACTAAAGTCGGCTGCTTGTAGTGTGTAATAACAAACTTTTTACACGGAAAAGACACTTGCGACGTTCCTAGAAAAATCTAGACTTTCACCACTTACCCCATTTCAGTATGCTGATCGCTAGCGTAATGGGAGATGTAGTTCTCATCTCGAACTACTTCCTTCTTCTTTTTCTTCGGCGGCTGGTTCGGAGGTCTGTTCGGTTTTATGTTGCTTGTGTCTTCTAGTACTACGCCTTCAGCCTAGAAATTTGAGAAATGTGGGTGTGTTGATACTGGCAAAAGAGTTATTAGAGAGACTAGCGACCCGCCTCGGCTTCGCTCGGGTGCAATGTATGTCTACGTATCGCTGAAAACTGGATTAAAATCCGTTTTTTTTTTATTATAAATGGGCTTGCTCTTGACTTCAATCTTGCCCTAAGGGCAGCGATGCGGTCGACGATGGATTGAGCTTACCCAGAAGAGGCCTCCGTTGCGTAGTTCAAAGATCTAAGCGTACAAACAACGGTAGCGACTTTATTTTATAATATTGTAAGATAAAGATTTGAATTGACAGTAATCTTTTTAACGGGGACGGAGACTGTGAACCTAATGGCGCTAGCATAGCTGGTTCTAATGTCAATTTATATTTCAAAATAACTTGACCTTATTGGTTAGATTTGAGACCTAGCTACGGTCGCGCCATCTACAATTAGCTTTTAACGGTTTTCCTCACGGTCATTATCTTTACTTTTCTTATATTACAGGAAGAATGTTGAAATTGACTGATTATAGAGATTTCATAGACACCAGGTGTGTCGATGTGGCCCACATGTGGCCTGTCGTAGGACGGTTTTACGGCTGCAGTATGCTGTTGCTGCCGCCTTTTGAGATTGTATCTTCACGTGCCAAGCTGTTATGAACCTTTTCTTTTACTTGCTATGACTTAAAATAGGATCTTAGCAGATCCTTACCGCTAGTTTCTTGATATCCCGAACTTTCTGAACTGTCTTCCCATGTGCCTGTTTCTTCTTCTTCATAGCTAAATACGACGGCGAGTCGTTCTTAACGGACAGCTCTAGAATGGTCTGAAACAAATAAAATAATTTGTTAAAAAAACTATTACAACCTCAAACTCTAAGCATTTATTTCAAATTAAACCATTACAGGCACTTTTGAATGTCAGAACAACATTCTGTGTCAGAACTCGGAGTGTCAGCTTGTTTGATATCAAGCTGTGCTAGTTTTTTTAAAGATATTTGTAATATCACCTTTTATGAAATACCCATGAGGCGACTTCGACTTCTTCATGCCTCATTGGTCGGACAAAGCAACAATAACTAGGGAGGAAGTACAGTTTGAGTTACAATGGTATATCGTTTACTCTATTCATTAACCTTTTGACCGCCACAGTCAAGTATAGACGCAAGCCAAAAAGTAAAAAAGTAAGTTTAAGGTAAGTAGGTTTACGTAAGTTTTTGCTTGTTCGGCTTGTCGTCTATACGTGACTGTGGCGCTCAAAAGGTATATTTGGATATCAAACATGCAGAAGGTCATTTTACCGCAATTTGTACGAATCGAAGACAGTAGGCACGCACGACAAATCGCACGGAATTATTTGGTAATATGCTTGAAGTACGAAAACAGCCTTCGTTGCATCGAAATAAACTGCTGCTGAATACCAGTATTTTACATGGAGCGACCGCCTATCTGACTTCCATAATTTTGTTAGTACAGAGTAATACGATACCCCTTAGTAAATTTATTTATTGAATCATCAATCTCTTTTCTTCATTCTTTTCAATATCACCTTTTTTTTGGGTGGTGGGAAATCATCAAATGACTCCTCCCGCTCTGGGCACAGCGCTAGGGAGTGTCAGGACTTCTACTGACTAAAAACCACCCATGTTCCTTCTTAGCCCTTTGTGTCCAGGCCGCAGTTTGTCTATCGAACAACCCGCAGCAGCGCGGCTAAACATGAAGACCCCGTACAACCCATTGAAATCAGTAAAAATAATTATTTATAAAAAATACTCACTCCTTTAGGCTGATAATTCTTGATTTTTTCAATCATATCGACGGCCGCGTTATCATTCTCGTCAACTAAGAACGGGTGTGTGAGTACCGGGAACGACGTGGTTTTGGCGCGCTTGTTCGCTTCGGCAGACGCGGGTTCGCGCCATTTTATGTATTGTTGCCAACCGCGGCCGCACACGCGGGCTGCGTCTTCCTGTTGACAAAGGAAATTATTACTGTTGGGCTTTGATTTTTTTATCGAATGATCACGAGTGACGTCAGTGGTTTACGGTGTGGTATAAAAGAGTGCAGGGCAGTGGTCCAACTGCTCTGTCCAACTAGTTGGACCATGGGTCTTTACTAGGGGCAGTTGTCCAACTTTAAAAATAGTTGGACCACAGCACCTTTTGAGAGTTCCGTGGTCCAATTCATTTAAAAATAACTTACCAATACTAAAAACCTCAACTGCATCTTGTGTGCAATATAATTATAGGAGTACCTCCTATATATTTCTGGGCTGAACCAGAACCATTAGAGAACTTCACTGATATAGAAGTTATATGCATGACGAAAACTTTAATTAAAAAAAAAGAATTGTTAAATCAGGTTCTCTAATGGTTCTATACCTCCTATATATTTCTGAACACCTGCTACTTTGTGAGATTTTACTGTTAAAGAAGTTAAATACATGGCGAAGAAATTAATTTAAAAAAAATGTTAAATCAGGTTGTCTAAATTAGACATTACAGTTCATTAAATGAACCCTGTACCTCCTATTATTTCTCGGCTCCTGGTACTTTGTGAGACTTTACTGTCCTTGTTTCTCATCTCCAACAAAAAAAAAACTGCATGGTAGAAAGGCATATAGATTTGATTTTAAGATTCCAATACCACCTAATGTTTCTGTTCTCCTGGTAGTTTGATCGATTGGGATTAAATTAATTAACTATCAAATTCAATCCTTTTAAGAAAGAAAAGAAAGAAAACATATTTATTTAGCACAATATGCCACAAGTGCACACAACAAACAATAAAAAAAAAAAAAAAAAAAAAAAAAAAGAGTGTGCATCTCACGGCTGCGCCAAATAGGACCAGTTCAGCAAACTGCCGAGCAGCTAGTGCCCGACGCTGGTTTTCAACTGGCCCTGAGATGGTGATGTAACGGAAGTAAAACAGTTTTAGTCCCTTTTTTATAAGTGTGTATGTGTCTGAGTAGATACTTAGATATATGAAATAGACGTATAATAATAATACTTACAAATAAGAAAACTTAGCAATAAAATAAAAATAGAAAAATAAATAAATAAATAAAAATGGTAAAAAGTGCAAAACAGAACGGAACAAAAAACTATGGTATCTAAATAAATGAAACGGGAGAATAATTGAAACAAAACCTGTTTCGAACGCTCCCAACTTCCAAACGCATCATTACGAAACCATGCAACTCGTCGCTCAATACGCTGCAAGCAGCCGAGCGCGATGGTCTAATAAAGTTACGTTAGATGTCAACGGAGAATATTTCCGAAATTAGGTGCGATTGGCAATTGTGTGGATACGGTACATACATATAATATTTTAATATATTTCCGACGGGAGTGGACGTAAAAAAAATAAAAACAAAAAAGGTAAGCTAGTCTAAAGATTGATTATTATAAAGGTGCCACATGTGTTAAATGAGAAAAATACCTTGTTATCTTTAATTGATTTATGCATTTGCAGATGACAAGAATCAGGCCGATATGAGTGTTGATACTGAGAGTACGAATCTGTAAAAAGGATGAATTGATAGATGAGAGAAGCCATTACGACGCAGCTTCGCCGCTTCTTACAGTCGCGAGCAAGTGGGCCAGACAAATTAGGTAAGTAACCTGCGTTGCTGCAAAGTATATTTGTGTAGGTTTTAAAAATAGGCGGTTACTGTAGTGTGTTATTTTACATGCCGCAGGTATCACAAAACTCGACATGTCGATGCGGCGGCGGCGGCGGCGGGCGCGGCGCCAGGAGAATTACGACAGCACCCTCCGGCTAAGGACACAAGTGTTTTTTATTTATATTTTACTTTTTTACTTTTGTGTAACGTATTGTAATGTGTCAAGCTAGCTGGATAGGTATGTAGGATAGTTCGTGCATTATATAATTGATACATTCAGTGCAACCATATCCAACTTCCGCTGCGAATCTATAAGATACTGCCGTAAACGTGTTCTGAAAGTACCCATTGTGTTGATATTCCTAATCGGCGGTGGCAGGTTATTCCATACTTTGGAAGCCGCATAGCGAAAGCTTCCCCTGAAAGCCGCTGTGTTGTGAGACTGAGTCGAGAGTTGTTGCGAGCATTGCCGTCTCCCACATTCGCGTCTGCTTGTCATCCAACTAAGTCTATTGTACAGATAGTCCGGTTTTTTATACTTAATCACACCGAACAGGAGGCACGCCAAGTGTAGTTTCCGTCTGGACTTCATTTTTAGGGAGTAATGCTTATTTAGAAAAGGTGTTACGTGACTTCGCCTAGGAATATTGTAGCAAAAGCGTGCGCAAGCGTTTTGTACTCTTTGAATGAGTCGGTCTGTACGAGCCAATATGCGCGGGCCGTACACTGTGTCGGCGTAGTTTAGCCTGGATAGTAACAAGGTTTCCACCAGCTGTTCACGTAGTGACTCTGATAAGTACGACCTCATCTTATATAGCACCTTCAAGCGATAAAAACAGTTCCTTACAGAGTCTGCTACGTGCTTTTCAAACCGAAGCGCTTTGTCCATCGCAAGACCCAGATTACGCGCCTCATTAACTCGCTCGATTGGTTCACCCATCAACTCCACATCGAAAGTCAAAGGCAGTCGGGCCAGCTGCTGTCTGGTGCCAAATACCATATACTTTGTTTTAGTAGGGTTCAGCGACAGGCAGTTCTCCTCAGACCAAACAGAGATTCGCTGAAGATCCTCATTAAGATCCTTAATGGCTCTGTCGTACTCGTCTGGTCTGAAGGAGATGTACAGTTGTACATCGTCGGCGTATATATGGTACTGGCACCTCTGCAGGCATCTTATTATGTCTGCACAGTACAGAATGAAGAGAATGGGGCCCAAAATGGAACCCTGCGGAACTCCTCTCTCCACGGGTATATGTGTCGATTTCAGGGCAGTACCATCACTCAAACGCAGGTCAACAAATTGTTCCCTATTACTGAGGTAACTACGGAACCATTGTATGGCTTCTGGGTCGAAACCGTAATATTTTAATTTTGACAATAATAATTTGATATTAATGGCGTCAAATGCCCTGGAAAAGTCTAGTAAAACCAGTAATGTGCACATTCCCTTATCCTGGGCACACAATATGTTGTCAGTAACATCTAGTAAAGCAGTTGATGTACTGCGCTGCTTCCTAAAACCTGATTGTAAATCAGGCAAAATGTTGTTTTGTTCCAGGAACAGCGTAAGTTGACGGCTAACAATTTTCTCTAATACTTTTGATAGACATGGCAAGATACTAATAGGGCGTAGATCTTTTAAGGTTGAAGGATTTGAGTTTTTCGGCAAGGGCCTGATAGAGGCCGTTTTCCATTGGTCAGGAAATGTTGATGTCACAATCGAGCGGTTTATTATGTCAGTTATAACATCTAAAGTATGCGGCAAAGTCATATTTATCATGTCCAGGTTAATGTTGTCGTAGCCTTCGGCGTTACTTTTGAGACTAGCGATTATGCGCGAGACAGTGCTCTGATCCACCGGAACGATATTAAAAATTGCCTCGCCGTGACTGTGGCTGTCATAATAGTTAATTAGGGATGCGCTTGCCACAGGGCTGCCGGGAACAATCAAGAAGTTTCTATTAATTAGATCTGGGTCTGTAAAATGCGACGGAAGGTCTTGTCTAGGTTTAAATGGCAATAAGGTGGATTTTAAATTTTTCCATAGCAATTTCGGGTTTTTTATTTTATCGTTAATGTTATATTTAAAATAGGCAGCCTTTTCATTGTGTAGAGAATTAGTTACCAGGAGCTTTAGGTCTTTATAGTATGTCTTTTTGGAATCTGATTTTGTTTTCCTATAACTATTCAGTGCTTCATCACGTAAACGCATCATAATTTTTATTGTCTCTGTTATCCACGGGTACGATTTTTCCTTTACTATATATGATTTGCTAGGTGCGTGGATATCAAACAAGGAAATTATGAGGGAGTTAAACACATTTACCATATCGTTTACGGAGCCGAGCGTTGAAATAATAGCTAGGTTTAATGACGACAAGTGTGTGTTAAATGTTTCTGTGCATAAATTTTTGAGAGGCCGAGATTTTACCGAATATGGTGTGAACTTATCGCGCCTAATATTAAATTCACTTGTTACAATGGAATGGCCATTGATGGAACCGAGAGATTCTACCGCTGTGTATCTTGCTTTCATGTCAGTACATATGAGATCGATGAGCGTCTCACTCGATGCCGTGAAGTGAGTTGGGCTTGATACCAACTGTGTAAGATTAAGACACTCTAGGAATTCATTGACAGTTTTCGTTTTTATCCCGTTTGTATCCTGCATGTTAACATTAAAGTCGCCGAGTAGGATGTATTGATCGCAATTTCCCAAAGAACTGATAGAATCCGTTATGGCATCGAGAAAGACGACAAGATCTAACCATGGCGGACGGTACGCTGTTCCTATAGCAATTCTTTTACCATTCAACGAGAGTGTCAACCACATTTGTTCGACCGATTCGAACCTGGGATCGACCGCGCTAGACCAAGTACGCGCGCTCAGGCCCCGCCGCACATAAAAGCCGACGCCCCCACCACGCCCGGCGCGAACATGCGCTGGTCGCGGTGTGTGACGCAGACGATAGCCCGGCACTACCGGAGCGCGCCCCTCCTCGCCCGGCCGCAGCCATGTTTCGTTAATGGCCATAATGTCAAAACAGTGCCTGTTAAATGCACCAATCAAGTCATCATGACCTGTACCTAGGGACCCGGCATTAAGTAACCCAACTTTTAAAAACTTTTCTCCTTTAGTCGTCATTAAAATAGTTTAAAATAAAATCCGTCATAAACAAAGTGAATACTATCATCCGGGCGTCTAAACATTTAACAGTAATTCTAATATAGTAGCGGTCTGAGTCGAGTTGTAAATATGTAGATAGTGTATATAATATAGTAGATGGTGTAGATAGTGCATATTTTAAATGAGACTTATGTTTTAAACTATAGTATGTTTCAAATAGATTTGTAAACAGGAAAAGTAGATGTGTGACAGTGATAAGTAAGTTTCGTAAAATTTGTGTAGTGTTATAAAACTGGTTTACTTGTACATTAGTGTGGTGCGCGTGCGCCGTGAGACACACACCTGCCACAACAAAACAAAGAACTAAGTTTAACAAAAACAACGTGATAAATATTAACTTTTTGCAATAGTTGACACTTGGTTTTACTGAGTTTGCTTTAATAGTACGCGTGACTGCATAATATGTGTTATAACTAATAATTACGAGTACTTTAAATTGAAAAAAAACACAAATAAATCGAGAAAGAAACACAAAAAACAGACTAGCTTCTCTAAAGTGCGCTATTTCCACTGGTTCCCGGCGGTTTTAGGGTAGGTAAGTTATTTTTAAATGAATTGGACCACGGAACTCTCAAAAGGTGCTGTGGTCCAACTATTTTTAAAGTTGGACAACTGCCCCTAGTAAAGACCCATGGTCCAACTAATAGGACAGAGCAGTTGGACCACTGCCCTGCACTCGTATAAAATTTGACAAGTGAGCGAGGTGGCAACTATTTCCTCATCATCATTTGCCTAGCCTTTTCCCAACTATTTTGGGTTTGGCTTCCAGTCTAACAGGATGCAACGAATACCAGTATTTTACGGAGCGACTAGGTGGTATTTCTTTAATTTTCACAAATTCGCGTGGCCACAATAGTGTATCCAATAGCAAACAAAGGTCCTCAAATGCAGATTTTAACCGCGTTTCAAAGAAGTGCCTTAACCATCATTCATCAATAACAAATTAATGCGAAGCTATCATCAAGATCAAGTTAATCTCATGAATATTAAATTATACTGCAATAACCACATGGTTATAATATCTCAAAAAACTTCGCTGGCAACATTATAATTTAGCAAGTTTATACTACCTATAGTACCTATACCCGCTGCCTAGAGAGAGAGAGAGACAGAGAGTGCATATTATTAAGTGCCTGCGGACACCCTTCTGCACCACATCTTCCGCTAAGTTTGGCTGCCGTGACTGAAACCGGTCAAGCGGACTATACTATACATAGAAAGACAAATACTCACAATCTCCGAATAATTCTTCTCCCAAGCTCTAACATCCTGGTGCCTGAGCTCCAGCCGCGAGCTAGGAATAGCTCCCCACACGCCACTGGGACACGCCAGGCCCCTCTCCTTCACGTGAGCTGGTGATATCATCTCCGCTCCGAGGAACAGCTGCAGATCTAGCAGATGGGCAACGTCGTCCGGAGCTATGAGGGAGAACGCACGACCAGCGCGACCGGCACGGGCACTACGACCTAGAAGATAGGTTATGATGATATTAACAGAGCTTTGAATGGTGTAGGGAAAGAGGACTGAACCTCAACCCCACTAAAACGAAGCTAGTCCTTTTTACAAAAAGAAAGAAATACACGGAGTTATCACCAATATACATAGACGGTGAACAGATAGAAGTAACTAAGGAAATAAAATACTTAGGAGTGATCTTAGACAAAACCATGTCATACAAGACGCATATAAAAGAAACATGTGAGAAAGCAAAAATGGCATTACTACAATGCAGAAGAGCCATAGGTAGAACCTGGGGAATGAAACCGGCCATAGTAGCCTGGATATATAATGCCATCATCATACCCAGAGTTACACACGGAGCAATAGTATGGTGGCACAGAACACAAATCAAGACTAACAGCACAGAGCTAGAAAAAGTTCAAAGAATGGCCGGGTTAATGATCTCTGGGGCAATGAGGACGACTCCCTCAGCGGCCCTGGATGTCATACTAGGAATGATACCGCTTAGTCTACAAGTCAAGAAAAGAGCCTTGGAGCAGTGGTTCAAACTGAAAAGCTTGAACCTCTGGAAAGGCAATTTTATGGACAAAGGTCACTCGGAGATAGCAAATCTGTACGAAGACAATCTATCAATGATTATGGCCAACAATGACTTAATCAAAAAAGAGAAGATCTTCGACAAAAAGTATAGAATACATATAGGCACAAGAGAAGAATGGACAATCGAGAGTGATCCATCTATGGCGGTCTGCTATACAGACGGATCAAGGAAAGAATCAACTAAGCTATCCGGCTCTGGGATACACATACCAAGACTGGAAATAAATAGATCATTCTCACTAGGAACAGGCGCTAGTGTGTTCCAGACAGAAATACATGCCATTATGGAATGTACCAGAATAATTGGAAACGCCCTTACAGGTGATCTTTCCAAAATAGTTATATACAGTGATAGTCAAGCAGCACTCAAAGCACTGAACAAAGTGGAAGTCACATCTGCGCTGGTTAAAGAGTGTAAGGAAGGACTCAACCAACTAGCGGAAAAAGCAGAAGTAACAGTTGCATGGGTCCCTGGTCATCAAGGACACGAAGGGAATGAGATAGCAGATGAATTAGCCAGAAAAGGAGCAGATGAAACCTTTGTGGGACCAGAGCCCAGGTTACCGATCCCACATAATATAACAAAAGGAATCATCCATAGAATAACTACAAGAGAGTCAAATAAAAGATGGAATGCAACAGAAGGTTGTCGACAATCGAAAATCTTCTTAAAGTCATATGATGAAAAGAAATCCCACAAGCTACTCAAAATGAGCAGGGGAAACATAAGACTAGTAGTAGGGATCGCAACAGGACACTGTGGACTCAATAGACACCTGACGATTATGAAAGTAAAGGAAGATCCCATATGCCCAGCATGTGGAGAAGCAGAAGAAACAAGTTTCCACCTTGTGGCGGAATGCACAATGTATGGGCCACTCAGATGGGAAATCCTAGGAACAGATGAGATTAATGAAGAGAAGCTCGCAGAAATCTCTACCGAACAACTGGTGAGCTTCTGCAAGGCAACAGGAAGATTCGCGATGCCGACCACCAGTAACCCATGAAGGGGATCCACCAAAATGGGGAACTGGGCGAAATAATCCACAACGAAAGGACTGATCGCCCGTCTGGTGTCTGCCGGCGTCCCCGAAGATAAATAGAATAGAACAGAGCTTTGACAATGACATAAAGAGATGTTCGGATGTCCTGAAGAAGAACAGAAAAACAGCTGTTCTGCTCAAGATTAAGAAGAAACATTTCAGTAAAATAATTTGAGACCTACACTCGAGTGGCCAAAGGATGAAGAAGAAAAAGAAAATGTACAGTACAAGTCTTTAAAATGTTGAAATACAGAGTAAGTAAGTGGGTGTGTAATTATGTATGGCCAAGTCCGAAATAATGAGGAATAGCGAAAAATGCTCAAAGTAGTCTCGAGCCCGATTTATATGAAAACTAAAACTGAATCATTGGATTTAAAAAAAATCCCCAGGTATCAACTTCTTGATATTGGGGAAAAAAACACTAACTGTATTAATACACCATTTGATATTGTTCTGTCGTAATATTTCACTAGAACTCACCAACTCTATGCACAAAAAGCTTCGGTTTGGCAGGGAAGTTGTAGTTGATAACGGTATCTAAAGCCGGTAGATCCAACCCTCTGGCGGCGACGTCAGTCACAATGAGTACGGAACACTTCTTATTGGTGAATCGACCAAGCGCGATTTTACGTGCCGATGCGTCTAGGCCGGAATATGCGTAGGTTGAGGAAATGCCTGCTTGTTGTAGGACCTGGGAAAAAGAGATACTATTGTAACCGAGACAGCTTAAGGAATAAAATCAGTATTTACTGGACACTTCTTCTTGGAAAGGCAGGGCTCGATAAATGAAATATTTTTATTTGAGTTTATTTTAGAGAAGTGAAAACTTTAAGTTTTTAATATGAGCATGTTTAGAACATGTCGTGTTCGTGTAACACCAAAAGCTTGTCCATGAATCCACATTAAACTGTTTTGCCACAATGGCCCAATCAAGAGGCTAAGTGATAAATACCCATTATACGGATAAATTATGGATACGGTAATACGGATAAAAGCCCAGTTAAACTAAACTGTTTTGTTGTGTATACTTTTTCATCATGAAGTCTGATGAAGAAGAAGAAGATGAAGTCTGATTTTTACATCAAAAAGAATGTGACACTATCAGCACAAAAGTTTAATATATATCCATAATAATGAACTCACCAGATTCAAATACTCCACGTGATGCTTAGTAGCTGCAAAAACAACAGCTTGCGGTGTTTTTGAAGACAAAACTTTATCCAACAGAATCAATAAGGCTGCGGTCTTCAATTCTGCTCTCACTGCGATCCAACCAAGCCACAAAGTTGACGGCAACTTCCAGTCAACATCCAGTCTTACTAGTGTAGGGTCTGTTAGACCCGCTCTAGCGAATTCTACAAGCATTTTAGGTAAAGTTGCAGAGAATAGCAGTGTTTGACGAGTTGAAGGTAAACGGGCGACGATTTCGCGGAGTTGCTCGCCGAAGCCTAACTCGAAGAGGCGGTCGGCTTCGTCAAATACTATTAGTTCTGTAAACAAAAAGAAAGAAGAAAATGAATATTTCACTGTACTTAATTCATTCAGAGTTCTATACTTATCTCTTTAATTAAAGTTTTAATATGGACTAAAGTGAGATTGTATACAAACAAAGAACTCGCGTAAAAAATGGATACCTGTTTTCTTTTAGTAGTGTGCACCACAGAAGACAAGGCCTGATTAAAAATATTTTGAACAACGAAAAACAGCATGGCAGCTGCTATCGCTCACAGCAGCATCAATGGAAGCACTCTCTATTTCTCGCTCTAGCAAATGACGATTCTGAGCGGCGGAAAACGATAGGAGCGAAGAAACATGCTATTCCATACACAAACCTAAGACATAAGGGTACCCTTACCACCATAAACTATTCTCTATTAGTATTAGTAATAGCAGCTTCGGCTATAAATCCATAAAAAAATTACAAGATTCTTAAATAAAACTAAAAGAGTCAAAGATAACTGACAATCCTTACTTATGTTATCAAGTTTCAAGCTCATCTCAATACAGATGTGTAAGAAACGTCCAGGGGTGGCCACTACAATATCCGGTGCAGTTCCCGACATGACACTGAACTGCTGTTCTATTGACTCGCCACCGAGGATTGCTGCTGAAGACAGGCCCGTAAACTTGCCCAGTTCTCGGACAAATCTTAAGGTCTAGAATAAAAGGTTTTATGTATTAAGTTAATGAAGCAATTGCTGCAGTCATCCAGCTAAATAGTAATGATGATTATGTTAACCGTGAAGCAAAATCAAACAAGAATGATGTTGTAATTTTTCTAACTTTTTTATTGAGATTAAAGTAGAAATTATTGTCTAATGTTATTTGATACTTGAAAGTCTGAAAAGAGAACAACCAGTCTAACCATAGTATCCAGTTGGACAGACTGACAAATAAAAAATACTCATGAAGGGCACAAGTCTATTATGGACTACACTCTAAATAAACATTATATTTACCTGTAGCGCCAACTCCCTAGTAGGTGACAGTACCAAGGCTCTAAAGTTCTTGCCAGGCATAGGTTTACTGTTTGGAGCCACTAATTTCTCCAATATTGGGAGAACGAAGCATGCTGTCTTACCCGACCCTGTTCGAGCCATGGCAACCACATCTTTGCCTGTTAGAGCTAGAGGAATTGTCTGAAATAGATAAAAACAAAATAATGTAAGTAAATATTCTCCTATATCTTTTAACTCGCCTTCTTGTGTAGTAATAATCATTCTGCAGCAGTTTTTGAGGCCAAAATAAATATTATGTGTGTATGTTGCAATAATTTAACCTTAAGAAAGTTTTTTGAGGTTAGGTTAGGAATATGTATTTGTTCTGCTTACCTTGCGCTGTATAGGTGTTGGCTGTTTATATCCTCGTTTTGTTATACCTTTAATTATAGGGAAACTTAGTCCCATGGACTGGAACCCACCAGAATTCTTCTTTTTCTTCTTAGTACTGTGAGAATCATCTTGTGTGTCTTCTTCGTCTGGGGCATCAAAACCCGGAAGATGGTCTTCCAGATCCTTTGTTTTCGACATTTTTACTGCTTTTACTTATATAAATTCGAGTTGTAACACATAATTAATTAAATATTACAAACGCACGTGAAATAACACGAGCGAGCGTGTTTTTATTTTGACACCACGAACAATCACAAATCAAGTGACATTGACAGATGACGGTCAATTGAGGCCGCGTTCCGTATTACAAAATAATCGCTCACAGCGCTCACGTCTATAATTTGCGTTCCGAATTAGATATCACAATTATGACAGCTAAGAGCTGGAGCGGAACGCTCGTAAACGCGTTTTTACCACAGAACATATACACTGGTTTTTAGTGCTCACTCGTCACGTGATAACAAAACCATAACCTGCATGAGAGAAATTTGTCGCCCGTCAGGCTCGTCTTGTATTATATTTACTTGAATACTCATGGTTATGAGACTCCAAAGAGATTTCAAAGAACTAATTGAATGTATTTGTGCGACTCCAGCCAGTGAACCTCAGCCACAGAACATATAAACTCTAGCGAACCCATGAGCGAACCTCAGCTGTGAACACACACAAACACCCAGACACACACACATGCATCAGACATCTGTCATTTTTTACTTTGATTTTGACAGCGCTCACTCACGGTGATATTAATTATTTGGGGCCATGAAGTTATAGATAATTATGGAGACCACACTTCGAATACCTACTTGAAGCAAAACTTATGCATCGCTATCTCGCTCTCTGTGGGCTGACCCTCTTTCTAAGTAGGGTAACCTTTATTTTATTTTACCTAGGACATTACGTAGTTCCTTTTCATAACTTGTGTTTGATTAAATTAATATATAAACCTCAAAAAGAAACAAAAACACTTTCTAAATTAAAATCATTTTATTATAATATTTTCTATTAAATTACGAAGACGTCCTGATTTTTTTAGTCTGTCGTAAAACTCTTTGCTTAAGAATCTTAGATTTCTTCTGCAGTATTTTTTCTTCAGTTGATTTTATTTACACCTGTACGCCCCTATCAATCTTCATAGAGACCTGGGCTTCGCTGTTGACCTAAAACCAGAAGAGTGTGAAATCAGAACATAATTTTATATTATTCATTACATTTACTGTATTATTTAAATAGTAATTGGCTATTTGACTACTGTTAAAAATTCACGAAAATGTTATGTTATTTCAAAGAACTAACAGAAATAACACGGTGTGTGAAAAAAGTAATAAAATGTAATAAAGCGAGTATGTTAATGACTATATAATTAATGAAGGTCCCACGGAAAGTCCCAGATATATCCCCAATATGGTCACACTACTTCAGTATGACTCCTTAAAAACAAAAACAAATAAAATTGCAGAAAGTCCATGAAATTCAATGTAAAACTGTTTGGTCTTTACATAGTTATCTAAGTTATCATTGACTAAATCATAGGTCAAGCTTTTAAAGTAATTAATTGAAAATACAAAGAAATATGCAGAAATATGTTTACAATTATTCAGTGTCAAAAAACCCGATTTAAACACTTACGCGTGAAATCTTATAACACCTCCTGCAGGGCTATTGTGTATCTTCTAATGACAGTGGATAACATATAATGTCTTTCAAATAACTGTCAAACGGTGAGTTTTTAAGAAAAAAATGTACCAAACCATAACCAATTTACAGTTAATCTATGGACATTTCTGATAGCCACTGACGTTAAAAAGATACGCAATAGGGGGGCTGGACACCACGTACTACCACAACCACGCACTACACAAGTTTGCACCATTTTCTCAATTATAACTTTGATTACAGGCAAATATCTCAAACGAAACTGTGAACCGCAAAGTAAACAACCGCCATATTGGTACGATTTATGTTGACATGTGGGGCCAATGTTGCCACATTACCACATCCTTCGGAAATGGGAAAATAATACACTGATTCGCCAACCTTGGGTGCGTTCCGAATTACGCTGTAATCGATTTGAGCGTCCATAAACCCGTACCGAATTACTGTGAGCGCGATATCGATGTCCCTTGAATCGTCATAGATGACGTCATGACATGCGCCATCTTGCGATTACACCGACCATGCCCCAAATAAATATCACCGTGAGCGCTGTCAAAAGTGTCAAAATCAAAGTAAAAAATGACAGATGTCTGATGCGTGTGTGTGTGTCTGGGTGTGTGTGTGTGTTCACAGCTGAGGTTCTCTGGCTGGAGTCGCACAAATACATTCAATTAGTTCTTTGAAATCTCTTTGGAGTCTCATAACCATGAGTATTCAAGTAAATATACAAGACGAGCCTAACGGGCGACGAATTTCTCTCATGCAGGTTATGTTTTTGTTATCACGTGACGAGTGAGCACTGTAAACGCGTTTACGAGCGTTCCGAATTGATGACAGCTCTTAGCTGTCATAATCGTGATATCTAATTCGGAACGCAAAATATGGACGTGAGCGCTGTGAGCGATTATTTTGTAATACGGAACGCGGCCCTTGTCAAGCATTCGTGACATACTATTTTGTAATTTTAATTTCAGTAATCTTAGTTTAGCTTTTTATTTATTAGCACATTATTTGACAGTATTTAACTTCTGATTACATTTGTGTGGTGACTCTTTTTAAAAATGAATAAGGAGATTTTAATAACGAGATAGCAATACTATCGTCCACCTTAGAAAGAGAGGTCAGCCCACAGAGAGTGAGATAGTGAATCGTAGGTATTTGACTTAAACTTTTGTTCTAAGTGTGGCCTCCTTATACCCGTCTACTGTGGGAGCTGTCAGGCGCGCCCCCCGCCTTGATAGTGGCCCCGCGGGGGGTGCCGCGATAAACGCGCGTCGGCGCGGCGCCGTCTTATAGAAACGACGGTATCTCCGAAACTACAGTACTTACCTCGCTTTCAGTTCTATCATTGGAATTGTTATTAAATTAGCTAACATAATATGTATAGTTTAGTGTAGTTTTGTCTTGTAATGTATTAGTAATTATAATGTTTGTTCAGTGTGAGAGAATGTTTACCAGTTTCTTGTATAAAGGTAATTATAATTAAAAAAATAAACCACTATTTCAATAAGTTATTGTTTTATTTCCACGAGTACACATTAGTACACGTAAATTAAACAAAAGAACAGACGTCGTAATACATAATTCTAACGTCCGGGGCAACTAGAGCGGCCCCGTTAGCGGGCCGCTCTAGTTACCCGGACGTTTGGCTTGATTTCTTACAAAAAAATTAGATTTTTTATAAAAAATCAAAAAATACCTGTATATAGCGAGAAATGTAAGGAATCGATATGTATAATATACTATATACCGACTCTTAAGGGGCCTTGTACAGACAAGACTTGCGGAACTTTAGGCAATTTCGGTGCGATGCTATGTTTGTGTGCAGCGATAACACCGACGAACGCACACACGGGCATTTCGAGCGTTGTACTACGGTTGAAAAATTTGATAATTTATACGATTATTATTTTAAGTGACATAATTTTATAGTAAGTAAGTACACGCGTACGGCTTTGAAAAAAGTCTGGAATGTGTGTTGTGTATAGGTACAGTATATCAATCAACATAAAAATGGTTCAATTTGGTGTTAGATGAATTAAAATAAAAAATTATGATATCTATTTTAATCACAGATTTTAATATTTGTTGTAAATTGGTTGTGAAAGCACTTTAACACGTCAAAAATAAATAATGTTTCCGTCTCTTTTTAACCGACTTCTAAAAAGGAAGTAGGTTCTCTATTCGTATGTTTTTTTTATGTGTGTCCGCGCATATCTCCGACAATTCTGGACCGATTTTCAAAATTATTTTTTTGTTTGAAAAAGTATACTCCCAAGGTGGTCCCAATGTCACCAAGTCAGTTTCTGATGATGGGAACTCTGAGAAATTGAGGGCAACCCTCGAATATCATAGGCGCACATAACGTTTTCCATACATTTTCAGAAGCTGTTCAAGTATTTGCGTCTGATAATCATAATTTCATGTGGCTGCGTTGATGACGGAAGGTGCAACTCCTCAACGGTCAGGACTTGAAAGAAAATTCCTTCAAAATTATAGGTTCTCAATTCGTCGGCTAGGAAAATTTTAGGTTTTTCCGTCATGGGTGTCGTTTTCATGGTTTTTTGAGGTCGCTGATTACGAAAATGAAGTCAAAATGAAAATCAAGATGGCGCCGACGAAAATTTTTGGTTTTTCCGTCATGGGTGTCGTTTTCATGGCTATAGGGGTCGCTGATTACGAAAATGAGGTCAAAATGAAAATCCAAGATGGCGGTCAGGAAATTTTTTGGTTTTTCCGTCATGGGTGTCGTTTTCATTGTTTTTGAGGTCGCTGATTACGAAAATGAGACCAAAATGAAAATCCAAGATGGCGCCGACAAAATTTTTGGTTTTTCCGTCATGGGTGTCGTTTTCGTGGTTTTCGGGGTCGCTGATTACGAAAATGAAATCAAAATGAAAATTCAAGATTGCGGCCAGGAAAATTTTAGGTTTTTCCGTCATGGGTGTGGTTTTCATGGTTTTTGGGGTCGCTGATTACGAAAATGAGACCAAAATTAAAATCCAAGATGGCGGCTAGGAAAATTTATGGTTTTTCCGTCATGGGTGACATCACAGTGGGCCCTATCAGAATACCAGCGCTGCGGTATTTGTTTTCATTTATCGCAGCATCATGCTGAGATAGTAGCCTTTTTGGCCTCGTACAGGTTTTCTATTTTGTTATTTAGCTTTCTATTCTTTTTTGTTATTATTATTTTTTGTAGTTCCTGCGCTTGTCACAAATAATTTTTTTTTTTTTCTTTCCTTCTATAGGTGTCATTTTCATGGTTTTTGGGGTCGCCGACTAGGAAAATAAGGTCAAAATGAAAATCCAAGATGGCGCCGACGAAAATTTTAGGTTTTTCCATCATGGGTGTCGTTTTCATGGCTAAAGGGGTCGCTGATTACGAAAATGAGGTCAAAATGAAAATCCAAGATGTCGGTCAGGAAATTTTTTGGTTTTTCCGTCATGGGTGTCGTTTTCATGGTTTTTGGGGTCGCTGATTACGAAAAAGAGGTCAAAATTAAAATCCAAGATGGCGGCCAGGAAAATATTTGGTTTTTCTGTCATGGGTGTCGTTTTCATGGTTTTTGGGGTCGCTGATTACGAAAAAGAGGTCAAAATTAAAATTCAAGATGGCGGCCAGGCAAATTTTTGGTTTTTCCGTCATGGGTGTCGTTTTCATGGTTTTAGGGGTCGCTGATTACGAAAATGAAGCCAAAATGAAAATCCAAGATGGCGGCCAGGAAAATTTTGGTTTTTCCGTCATGGGTGTCGTTTTCATGGTTTTCTGGGTCGCTGATTACGAAAATGTGCTCAAAATTTAATAATAATATATAAAACGGGTTTGTTAAACATGAAATCGAAATAAATATTAATAAGTTATACTTGACAAAATGTAAAATAACATGAACAGTAAAAAAATGGAATGGTAGGCATTGTCATTCAAATAGTCCGTTAGCCGTTATCACGTTTCCACCGGGCACCACGTGGAGGTGGACTGACACCCAGCGTTTTTTTTTGGTTGTTTTCAAATCAGATTTTAAGTATGATACGTGATGAAGGGAAAAAATATTTGATTTTTTGATAGGTTTTGTGTTTTTTTTGGTTGTTTTTATTTTTCATTGATTTCTATACACAAAATCAGATTTTAAGTATTATACGTGATGAAGGAAAAAAAAAACATTTGATTTTTTGTTAGGTTTTGTGCTTTCGAGGTCAAGAATCTCGATCACGCCTGAAGGAATGCTGGCTTATTTTGTAAAAAAAACGGTAATTGGCCGTATGCAGTATGTAGACTTTGACCCCAGATAGATATGATTATTTATTTTAAATTTTTATGCTTTTTAGTTTTTTACGTTTAATCATTTTGTTTGTTTCGTTTTTTTTTATGTATTTATTTTATCATATTTGTTGGAATTCAAAATTATGAGCAATGGCCTGTAAGTAATCTGGGAGTGGTCTCTCCCCAAATGATTCAACTAAATCTTTTAATCTTGCCGATGTTTGCCTATATTTTGGCCGACTAGTTGTGTGTGATCCACGAGACAAAATTTGCTCCAATTTCAGCTCTGTCAGGCTTTGCTGCCGACGAAGTTCATCCAAAAACTTCCATATAGATGGGTGATGAGCCGATAGAAGTGACGAGAATTCCCTGTGAAAGCCTTCAACGGAGTTGTTCGTTCGGGGAATTTCCTGAAGAACTGCATCAAAAGTATTCCGCAGATCAATAGGAAATCTAGGAGCTCGCCTGCCCCGTCTTTCCAACCTTCCGATCCAAAACATTATCTAGCACTCAAAAGTACTATTAAAAATATTGCCGTCAAAAAATTATTGTTCATTTTAAATGTATATCAATAATTATCTTTATTTCATCGTATCCTTGATTTTTAAAGCTGTAAAGTCATTTGATCCTGTACGGGAACTTTTTTTAACATGATATTGTAAAATACAATTGCTTTATAGTATTGCCGTTCAAAAGAAACTGTTCTAAAAAAAGTTATAGAGAAATACAAAAACTGAAATTTTGCAAATTATTGCAAAAGTTTAAATATCATAGATTAATGAAATATAGCAGTTTTCTAAATTTTATCCCTTGTTTTAAATAGTATTAACATTAATAAATTAGGAAAAAATGATGCCGTACATTTTAATGCAGACCATATCTTTTAGGCTGATGAAAATGACGCTACCATTTTAAGGGTACTGATACAGGCCTAGGGTACTGATATAGGCCATCTGATACAGTACGGCATTAACATATTTTTGTAGAGAACAATTATTGATAATATGATAAAATCACTATGACGTCTAACTGAACTGAAACGGTGTTTATATTATATCCAAGAATTGAAACTGTCAATCCCAGTATCAACAGTTTTGTATACTTTTTGGTTTAATATATACTATAAACATTATTGATACATATATATTGATTTGTTTCATTCTAATGATGTGAATAAATAAAACAATCACTTTTTAGAAAAAAAAAATGTTTTTCTTTGGACCAACGAAAACGGCATATGAAAAAATATTATCTATGCATAAAATACTTTTAAAATTATGTTGTAATTATTAATTTTATGTTGACTGTCAAATCACCCCCCCTTTTTTTTTTTGTTTTGGTGGGTGGAAAATCATCGAAAAAATATATCAAATCACCCCCTTGACCACGGAAAGAGAGGGGGTTGCAACCCTCGATTATTTCCCCTTGTCGCATGATTTTTGTACGGCGTTGCGGAATAATGGATTAGAAGCAGTATTGAAAATATTGAAATAGTATGAAACTGATGCCGTACAAAATCAAATGACCAAAACTCTGGAAATTGTCGGAAAATAAAAAATAAATTCCGACTTTGTGGCGCACCATTTTTTTACGGCACTACACGTTTTCTTATTATTTTTCATGGATCTATCGATGGTAAGAATGCCGTACAAAAATATATGACCAAAATGTCCTACGAGTGTTTGAATTCTCACCTGCACTCGGTTGGACAGCTTACAAGTGACGGCATAGTGCTGAATCTCATTATTTTATGCTCTTATATCGTTCTAGATAGGTCACCTGGTGGTTCACATAACCCATAATTTTTTCAACACGGGCCAGTAGTCTATAGTATAACTTATTAATATTTATTTCGATTTCATGTTTAACAAACCCGTTTTACCGGATTTTCATTTTGACCTTATTTTCGTAGTCAGCGACCCCAAAAACCATGAAAACGACACCCATGACGGAAAAACCAAAAATTGCATCGGCGCCATCTTGAATTTTAATTTTGACCTCTTTTTCGTAATCAGCGACCCCAAAAACCATGAAAACGACACCCATGCCGGAAAAACCAAAAGTTTTGTCGGCGCCATCTTGGATTTTCATTTTGACCTCATTTTCGTAGTCGGCGACCCCAAAAACCATGAAAACGACACCCATGACGGAAAAACCAAAAATTTTGTCGGCGCCATCTTGGATTTTCATTTTGACCTCATTTTCGTAGTCGGCGACCCCAAAAACCATGAAAACGACACCCATGACGGAAAAACCAAAAATTTTGTCGGCGCCATCTTGGATTTTCATTTTGACCTCATTTTCGTAGTCGGCGACCCCAAAAACCATGAAAACGACACCCATGACGGAAAAACCAAAAATTTTCCTGGCCGCCATATTGAACTTTAATTTTGACCTCATTTTCGTAATCAGCGACCCCAAAAACCATGAAAACGACACCCATGACGGAAAAACCAAAAAAATTCCTGGCTGCCATCTTGGATTTTCATTTTGACCTCATTTTCGTAATCAGCGACCCCAAAAACTATGAAAACGACACCCATGACGGAAAAACCAAAAATTTTCGTCGGTGCCATCTTGATTTTCATTTTGACCTCATTTTCGTAATCAGCGACCCCAAAAACCATCAAAACGACACCCATGACGGAAAAACCAAAAAAATTCTTGACCGCCATCTTGGATTTTCATTTTAACCTCATTTTCGTAATCAGCGACCCCTATAGCCATGAAAACGACACCCATGACGGAAAAACCAAAAAATTTCGTCGGCGCCATCTTGATTTTCATTTTGACCTCATTTTCGTAATCAGCGACCCCAAAAACCATCAAAACGACACCCATGACGGAAAAACCTAAAATTTTTCTAGCCGACGAATTGAGAACCTCCTTTTTTTTAAGTCGGTTAATGAGATTTACCGTCTATCATCAGTTCAACCTAATAGCCTGAAAGAATAGAACTATCGATCCATAAGTACGTATAATTTTGAAGGAATTTTCTTTCAAGTCCTGACCGTTGAGGAGTTGCACCTTCCGTCATCAGCGCAGCCACATGAAATTATGATTATCAGACGCAAATACTTGAACAGCTTCTGAAAATGTATGGAAAACGTTATGTGCGCCTATGATATTCGAGGGTTGCCCTCAATTTCTCAGAGTTCCCATCATCAGAAATTGACTTGGTGACAATGGGATCACCTCGGGAGTATACCCTTTCCAAGACAAAAAGAATTTTGAAAATCAGTCCACAATTGACGGAGATATTCGCGGACATACAAACACGAATAGAGAACCTCCTCTTTTTTGGAGGTCGGTTAAAAATATATATCGAAGTACAATCGACAACAACAATCGATCGTGAAATTCGACTTCGATCTGAAGATGAAAAAAATTTTAGCAATCTTTAATAACTAGCAAAAAAAACATGTTTGATCAAAATTAATAAGTGTATCAAATTGTGGTAATCGGCTTACAATCTCGAAAATATGTTTACGAAAAACACGGGAGCGTTTGTGACACAAAGCGATACGTCCGTCCTTTGGCAGTGGCCGATTCGTACTGGCGAGATAGAGTTTGCGCGGTCGATAATATAGTTAACTTTGGATTTAATTTACGAAATGAAATTATAGTTTATTGATAAAATAAAAATACGATTCTATTAGAAGGTTACCTTAAAATTAATACGTAGTTTTTAAATTTTCTTTAACGTGATTCTAAGGTATAGAAAAAAAATCTTATTTGTCGAGACATTTTGTAAAAATTGCGATGTTTTAACATTTTTTTTCTGCTATATTTTGTATTGAAGTTGAAAATGTGACAAATAGGTCCGCCAGTAGACCATACGGTGATGTTATTTATATTTTTTTTAATGTTTAAAATCGTTTGTAGTGTTATGTTCGGCTAAGCCAAACGTAACTCGATCGGTATTTGTGCGGAAAAGGGCTTTTGAATACGGGTGATTGTCATTAATATAAACATTATTTTGAAAATTCTTGAAACCTATCCACCAGAAAAAGAACTCGTCTCTTATAATAGCCAAAAGGAAGCTTCAAATTCTTCATAGATTTCCCACACCAAGCGATCAAAATTGATCAAACTGAGATGATTTTGTGGAAGGAGCCTTAATGAAAACGCACACAAAAAATGTTGAAGTTGACAAAAATAAAAAAAAATGGGTAAAATAGTTGGATTTAACAGATTTTTACGTAGCTTTTTGTAACATAGCGCAATGTTACTTTTAAATATTATTAAATAAGATTATATAAGCTATTTTTTGATACCAACACATCATTACTTGGAACGTACAGTATTAGCACAATAAATCAAAACAAATACCCATTCCCGTGTTCCGCCATAATTAAAAATTTGGAACACAAATTGTAAACACGTGAAATAATAACTATTTTCATCATATTTGTTTGGTTTAAGTCTACTTTTATATTGATAATGAACTGTTTTTCCTATTATAAGAAGCATTTCACAACTTTAGCACTGAAATATACACAAAATCATGCAATACTTACCAAAAAACCGTTAGAAATGACGCAATGCGTTTACACATAACTTCATCACTGGTATAAACAACCTTGAACACTCCGATTTCAATTATGTTTGCACTAAGACGATAAGAATGAACACTTAGAATTATTTAACTAAAGAGAACACTCAACACAATGGGATAATAAATCACAATCCTTATCGCTCGCACGACCGCACTTCAAACGTAAACAAAAAACACTTGACACCCGACCTTTTTGTAAACAATCTTATCTAATGATGGCCGCCGGCTTGGCATAGAGTATTTGGTATTAATAGATTCTTCGTTTCACAGACTAAAAATATAACACAGCAGTAACTCAGCTTTAAAACTTTTTCATAGATGATTAGTAAGTTTTAATGTCAACAGAATGAAAAATGACGTAATGGCGTATACTGTCATCCCACAGACAAGACCAATATTTTTAAATGACGTATACTGTCATCCCACAGACGACCGGGTTCATGTTTGGGGCATGGTCGGTGTAATGGCAAGATGGCGCATGTCATGACGTCATCTATGACGATTCAAGGGACATCGATATCGCGCTCACAGTAATTCGGTACGGGTTTATGTAGATTTATGGACGCTCAAATCGATTACAGCGTAATTCGGAACCATTCGGAACGCACCCTGAATGATTGACTTTCGTTCGTTCTTTAATTGTCATACAAAAAAAATAGTACACAAATAATTCGGATCGGGAAGTCCGGGAAAGAGCATGAAGGTATAAGAGTAATAACTTAATAAGTTACTCGGTCTTTCGAAGTCCGGGAAAGAGTTAAGCTATACGGTCTTTCGGAGGCATTAGGGTGCTTTGCCACCAGAAATGTGCTATGCTACGTTGCTATGGATGCGTTTGATATCCACCGATCATATTCATTGGTGCACATACAATGGCTTAGCAAGTTAGCATTGGTGGAAACGGATTCAATTAAGCTATGTTTTTTATATGGAAGGATGCGTGCTATGACATGTGTGCTATGAATGCGTGCTATGTTATGAATGTTATGACAAAACTGTCAAAACCTTTACTAAGTAATGGCTTAAGTAATCATTAAAGCTCTCTGAGTACGGCAGTAAGACGTTCAAGATCCCATGACCCACTTTTCATATAAAATGCATTGTAGAGGGGAAATAAAAGTCACATAAAAAATCATGATTATGTATATTTAAAAAATTAAGATAAACGATAGATGTTAGAGTACCTACTTACAATTACCTGTACATGATGATAAATAACGAATTAATTTCGAGGAGAAAGTTATCTTAGTTTCGGACATTTGCAATATTTTCTTAAACAGAATAATTTAATATTGACCGTAAGCGAAAACGTTTATATACAGATATAATAATAATTCAACTTGAAACAAATATGAGACTATATTGAATATAATATTTAAAGGTACGTCAATTATATACTATCTATTTGTCCAATGCGACATTCGGACATTATAATAGTTCACCCACACACAAATATAATGGTAATAAATATGGATATAATAAGGCTAGATTTCAAGCTGAGAGGCAATTTATACAAAACTATGAGTAGCATCAATGAAAGGCCAGTTTATATTGAAGTATAGTCTAGAACGCCTAGCGGAAGAGTACACAAAAAGCGCAAAATCATTTTAATTAATCTAGTATAAGGCATATGCTTGAATCATATACAGACCCTATATCAAGAATATGGAAGTAGAGAGTATGGAATACACTCCCGGGCTGTTTTTCCCTCGGATAAGAACGTGGAAAAGTGTGATTTCGTACCGCCAGATGAGGTTCAACTCTTATACTGGTGCAATGGTGAAAGAAATGTTCTGCCTAGATCATTGAGATCTCAATTCATAATCTCACTTTCTTCGTGCGTGTGTATATTTCACAATAATATGCTTTTAACAAATCTTTAAATGAAGGTTAACAGCACACTGGATCTAGCGTTTTAATACCAAAAACTCAAAGCAAACTGGCCTTAAAAAGTATGTGTGTCAACTAAAACTTGACACTGTAATCTAGATTATAATCGTATTACACAAGAAATACAAAATATATGACGTCATAAAATAAAATGCACGGTATATATATTATACATCCTTGCCTCGACAGACGATTTTTATTGCCGTAAAATCAGGCATTACATTTTGATATAAAGAGCATTATAATCTGGGACTGACTTTCCTATTACTACAGTAGGTTTCGAATAACCGGAAACTTGTGGATAGTGACGTCAGAGTGTATTCTAGATTTTTCCGTTCACTCCCAAATAGTTCGTTTAATCAGAGTGCTACTGTATGTCTTTACTTATCGTATGTCATTTATAGTTGAGAAGAAAATCGGTATATTAGAGTGGACATATTTATAAATATAAACATCTCGTCATTGCTATAGTTAAAAATTTGGCAACATTCTCACTCCCTTTACAAACCCTTTTAGATGTCGAAAGGTCAATGATACGAGGTATAATATTCTAATCAATGTTGACTCCTTCATTTAATAGTATAATATTGGTTCCATTACCTAACTAATGGCAGCACTGCCCACAACACGGAATAACAATAACCCCATATATCATACATACATTGATATAATTCATAAAACGTCTATTTTGTTATATAGATCCACCTAATTTATTTTGGTGTCTCCGAGTCTATCTAGAGTTGGACATTTATAAGATTTTCGATTTCCATATTATTCTAAAAGTATTTAACATCTAAAACAATGCCATTTTTACACGTTCCTTTGGCATATCGTTCGCATTCATGTCAGTAACAGCAATTTTATTTATCGTTCGTTTCGCATTCATGTCTTCCAATGTACATACAGGATAAAACTTAAATTTAATCGGCTAAGAAACCTAAATCTAAACCACTCTTCATGCCTGAACAATCAGTCTTCTCATTGCGAAAATTATCATAATTTCATTTTATTATTTACATATTTTTTATTTTAGATTTCTTTAACATTCTATTTGCACAGTAACCTTTATACATGAAAAATATTAATCTGTCAATCTGTTTTATCTTTACAAAGCACTATCGGGGTCTACAGTGGACGGGTCAAACATATTCGTGAATGATCGAGTGTCAATGTTTGAGCAAATAAGACTAAGATTCCAAGGTACAGCGTGTGTCAGTGGGTTATGGCACTAAAATTTACAAAATCTACGTGATGTAAGCTACGATTTACAAGTTAACATAGTATGTGAATCTCAAATTTTCTAAACCAATATGTGGATTGAAGATCGATGTCAACTCTCTAAAACACTCTGTACAATGAGAAAGTATGAGTTTCAGTGAGAGAGCGATAACACATTCAATTCAAATATTACTAAAGAATCTCTTTGTCTCTTTCAACTAGTCATTTTCTAAAGTGCAGGTGCTCATATTGTAAGCTATAGTAACGAAACTAAGGAATAAAGTACCCTTCAACGACAGTTGACTTCAGTACTACATCATGCAATTGTCTAATTCGCCACATGACGAGGTCAGTCTCAAGAATTACAATCATTTGTTAGATTGGCCTGGCGTGGCGAAGTGGATATGTGCAGTTAGTCAACGAACCTAAACGAATGACTTCTATAGCTTCGTGGTTTGGTCCAAACATACCAACGAACGAGATTCAGCATAAATTCCCACACATTCGTCGGCTCATTTCACATACACGTCCATCAAAGGGTCAACAAGAGACGAAACACTACACGAAAAGCACGACAGAGGATTTAAAGAATAATTGAGTATGCTAACTCTAGGGCGACACTGCCAGGCTTCGCGAACCGGAGCCAGTGATGAATACTCATTCGTCACTGGCCGAAAACGACTTATCCTCCGCCAGTGTGACTCTAGTATATAAGGTCCTATTAAAATAGGTGGACAAATTTTAACACAGCGTTCAGTACGTCTAACTAAAGATATCCAAGTAAAAAAAACACTTATTAAAGTGTTTTTTTTTACCTAATATATTGGGTAACTAACGTCTTCTAGTGTATTTTCGTTAGCTGTTTTATTTTCTTGTAAGTATCTAATGCGTTTTTCTTATTTTCTTTTTTTACCATTGTCCTTATTTTGGTGGTCTGAATGATTCCTAAAAGTTTGTCCACCTATTATAATGGGACCTTATATAAATGACGTGACACGGTACGTGGGCCAGCCAGCCATCAGTAGTGAGTACTACAGGATGCCGTTGGTGTAGTACTGGTAGTTGTCGTAGAGCCGCGTGGACAGCGAGTTGAGCGCGTCGCGCACCAGCCGGTCCACGAGCGCCTGCAGCTGCGGCTCCGTGCGGCCCACGTGGAAGCGCCCGCGGAATGCCGACACGGCGCTACTGCTGCGTAGGCATGCCAGCTGCCCACCTGTGGGAATATATTCGGTTAGTCCAGCGTTGCAAAACGAGATCAGTAGTAAAGTAGATCATTATACAAGATAAAAATGGAAATGACATAGAATTTTCACTTCTCTCGCTCTAAAATTCGTCTTTATGTCGTGCGTAGGCGACATAAAGTCGCGTTTTATGCTCTAGAGCATAAAGTAAAATCTTCGTCGAAGATCAAGGTAATCGGCACAGGTAATCGGCCCAACAGCCACAGGAACAACTTCATAGAATAACCTCTCTAATTTAATTCGTTTCGCTAGTATTCTAAGAACAAGGGATTACTGCTTTTCATTACGAATACAAGGAAAGTGGATGGGAATAGGCTTCCCCCAATTACCTAAATCGCTTGATGGCAATAGGCTTGCTCTTAATTAGGTTGGTTGATGGCAATAGGCTTGCTCCTAATTACATCATTTGATGGGAATAGGCTTACTCTTAATTACATTGATTGATGGCAATAGGCTTGCTCTCAATTACCTAAATCAGTGGATGGCAATAGGCTTGCTCCTAATTACATCGGTTGATGGCAATAGGCTTGCTCCTAATAAGATTGGTTGATGGCAATAGGCTTTTCCTAATTAGATCGGTTGATGGCAATAGGCTTGTCCCTAATTACATCAGTTGATGGCAATAGGCTTGCTCCTAATTACATTGGTTGATGGCAATAGGCTTGGTCCCAATTACATCAGTTGATGGCAATAGGCTTGCTCCTAATTACATTGGTTGAAGGCAATAGGCTTGCTCAAAATGTTTTTATAACTGAGCAGTACCTATGAGTAACGACATAAGTCAGGTGTTATGCCAAGTTTTCTACTGAAAAAAAAAAGTTAGTTGGCGGGAACCATAATTATTTTTACAATATTTACAAGTTGCTGTTGCATTTCCTCGCAATCGAAGTGAAAAGTAGAGTGTAAAACTCGTCCATAAAACCCATTTTTCTCTCTACTTTATATCCATCCTCGCTCGCAAGCTCGCATCGGATGGATAAACGTCTCGCGCAAAATGGTGCGTTTTATGCACTTGGTGTACAATCTACTATTATCTGCGGGAACTGCGGGTTGTTCGAAAGAGATCGCGGCTCCGGAACACTAAAGGCTAAACCATGGGTGGTTTTTAGTCAGTAGAAGTCTCACACTTCCTTCCGTTCCGCCCAGAGCTCAGTCATTTGATCATATCCCATCAACCAAAATAAAAATAGAATTCGTAAAATTCCATAATGTTTTTAATTGAGAATTTTGGGCTCCTCATCATCAATTCACCAGCTTTTTTTTCTGGCCTGTAATGTCCAACTGCAAGGTCCATGAAGTCATCCAGAAATTTAGAAGATACTACGTTCAAAATAATTCTAATAAGTCTGTCGGTACATACCCATGCGCATTAGATCGACGACGTGTATGATCTGGTCGCAGTGCTTACGCGCGGCGATGAGTCCGCGCAGAATGAGGATCTTGAAGTACTGGAACATGTCCGAGTTCTCGCCGTCCATCACTTCTACGAACTCGTGTGTCAACTGTAAATAAGAATTTTGTTTTAATATGAACGACAAGATCTGAAGAGTCGAATCGAAGGCCTGAGGGACAGACTTTGTATGTCTTCAAATGAATACCTGCAAGTGGTAGGGGTTTAAAATATCCAGGGTTGTGGAATCAATTCGAGAGGGTTACCGCGGCCCTGGAACGCGGATGGGTTTTAGTCAGTAAGAGTCTGACACTCCCTTCTGCTCCCCTCAGAGCAAGTCATTTGATGATTATTTATATTATCAATCCTTAAAGAAGGGCCTTAAGGTTGAACAAGCCAGTCATTCTTCCATACAAACGTAGTATGGTGATTACGCCTCTGTTTGACGGTGTAGGTTCAAAATTAAAATTGTATCAACTGGTCTTATCATTATCTAGGTCTGTATGGAAGCAGAATTGGAAAAATAATATTGGTTTGGAAGTTATGAGCGTCGAAACTTTCATATTTTAGCACTAATTTAAACCATCTTTGGGCGTAAATAAGTTACGTATATAGTACGAAAATGAAAAAAGTAAAACCATACAGACATAGATTAGTTATTAAAGAATTCAAATAATTTTATTTTGAACAGATACATTCAATGGATTTTTCATGGTATCCATACTACCAAAGGTCTGCATAGAAACAATCGCGCGCCCGTTTTAGTTGTGTCTCTTTCGCTCTATGCATTTCGCTCGTGATGTCGGATGAAATAGCATGCATTTAGCCCCGCCCACCAACTAGTTCGTGCCGTTGGCTTGTTTACCCTTAAAGAATGGTGTTTAAAGAACATCATGAAAGTTCATAGAAGTTTATTTCCTTCCGAAATTAAAACCGCTGTGGAATTATGTAATGACGACTTAGTGCTATTTCTATAAATGTACGTAAAGATATAATTCTTACCTTAAAAGGCGAGCTTTCAAATCCAAGATTTTTGGGTGATATTGAAAATATGAATCCAAAATCTATGTGGATGATGTGACCTGTGCTGTCCAATAAAATGTTCCCATTATGCCTGTAACAAAGGAAAAAAATAGATTGTGAGAATAATGCTTAGTAGGGCCTGCATGCATACTAACATATAGTGGCGTATGACAGGAGTCTTCACACTCAAGTTAGTAACTACTAGCTGACGTCCCGCGGTTTCACCCGCGTAGATCCCGTTCCCGTGGGAATACAGGAATAAAAAGCCTATGACACTCAGCAATAATGTGGCTTTCTATTGGTGAAAGAATTTTTAAAATCGGTTCAGTAGATTCCGAGATTACCCCTTACAATTTAACAAATATACAAACACACAAACTTTACTTCTTTATAATATTAGTATAGATAAAGTTCCAGATAATTTATATGTTGTTTTTGCTCTGACAATGACCATCGGCCACACGCCGCGCCGTCTCTGAGCCACACGCTGCATCCCAATCACCCAGGATTCACCACATAGCACTGTATTTTGAGAGATAAGCATTTTTTTTTTCGGAAGGCAGCTGTGCTGTGCCCCAAAACTCCGCTTTATGTTCATTGGTTATTTTAGCTTACTATTACAATTCTGTGTCGTTGGTCTAGTGGTTGCAAGCGCAACTGCTGAGAATAAGATCCTGAGTTCAATTCCTGGAGTCGGGTAACTTATAATTGGGTTTTTCCATCAAGAATTTTCATCTCATTCTTTTCTTTTCTTTCATTTCATTCTCAGTAGCAGCCACGGAGTCGGGATTTATGCCCGGTTGATGTCAATAGGGATGATAACAAAATCTAATTAGTCCGTCAGATAGATTTCCAAAAAATATTGGACACATATTTTTTCTTTTTTCACGTAAACAAACAATGAAGACGATACAGTGCTTTAAAAACTCGTGTGACGTCATATCCTAAGATATTAGTATAACATTTCTTAGCGAGCAGTGACGTCACAACCTTCCCACTCAAATCTTTTACGCGTTTTATCTTCGTCAATTTTTATTGATTTGATAAAACAAAAAATACGTATCCAATATTTTTCGATAATCTAACAGACGGACTAATTAGAATCAAATTTTTTTTAGTCAGTGAACATCCCTATTGGCTCGCCCCCTATTTCATGGAACCTGTGCCTAACCCTTGTGGGGATTATAGATGTAATGTTATGTTATATCTGACAATACTAACCTATCTTTCAGCTGTAGCAGGTAGCTGGTGAGCGCATACGCAGCGGCCGACTCCACAAAGTTGTTCTGCGCGCGCAGGAAGCCCTCGCTGTTGGGCGGTCCGTGCTCCAGCTCGAGCCACGCGCGGAGAGTCTTGCCCGATTGCTTCTTTATTTGGTGCAGTGATACCGAGTTTAGAACCTGTTGGGAACATATTTTTAGTTAGTGGTGTTATGATCTTCTGATGGTTAAAACCCAAACAAGTGAGTCGGACTCGCGCATGAAGGCTTCCGTAGCATTATTTGATGTTATAGCAGCATCAGAAATACAAATTCTGTGAAAATTTCAACTGTCTACCTATTATGGATCTTGAGATACAGCCCGCTAACAGACAGATGGACGGAGAAGGTTTAGGAATAGGGTCCCGTTTGTTACCCTTCAGGTACAGAACCCTGAAAAAAAGAACTAAAATGACGTGCAAAAACATATTTCTATGTTTGTTGTACGTTGGCTGTATGTAACATGTGGTTGTTCTTCATTTGTTAACGTCTATTCAGGTTTAACTACAGTAAAATAATAAGTATGGTTATGCATTTATTATTATTTAAACTTATCTTTACTTACAACAAGATATTGTGTAAACTTATTATCATATTTTGAGTGCGCAAGTTCTCATTTATCTCATACATAAAAGACAAGCCTTTATCCATAAAAGCTCTTTATCACTAGCTAAGTATTACTAAATGACTCATTGTTTTGAAAAAACTGGCATTATGTAAAGTGATTCACCCCCTGTGAATCAGTAAATACTACACAATACTCACTTCCGTGTGTTAAACAATAATATGTATTTAATGACAAATACTGTCCACTAAGTTACCTTCTCAGGTCTAGTTAAAACTTAGCGTCGGGTATTAGTCCGGTATTTTGCCGTACTGGAGCTACTTGGCGGAGCGTAGTAGTGAGACACATAATATTAGCTATTTTTTTAGATTTAGCCTTCTCATTTTTATAGTATGTTGTGTGCACTTGTGCTATATGCCTAATAACCCTATTTAATTTCTTATTCTTATTTTCTTAACAATGATCAAAAACTTATTGCCGCTAGGATAAATACCCATTGGTTACAGAGAACGTAAGTTAAACTATTTGAGGTCAATCATAACACGTGGAAGATCTACGTTTTGAGGATGACTTCATCCTTCCCATCCTTCATCATTAAAATTCTTTCATATTATGGATCATATCAGCATCATCATCATCTCCTGCCGCAGATCGTCGCCCACTTTGACGATACAGCCGAGCCAATAGTTAACTCAGTAGGTACTTACAGGTTGTATAAGCCCGCACTCCTTATCCAGACACAGTATCTCATAAGGCCGCAGCTTGAGCGGCACCCGCTCGGCCACCCACGCGGTCTGCAGTCGCCGCAGCAGCTGCGCCGCCAACATCTCCTGCCGCAGATCGTCGCCCACTTTGACGATACAGCCGAGCCAATAGTTAACTCAGTAGGTACTTACAGGTTGTATAAGCCCGCACTCCTTATCCAGACACAGTATCTCATAAGGCCGCAGCTTGAGCGGCACCCGCTCGGCCACCCACGCGGTCTGCAGTCGCCGCAGCAGCTGCGCCGCCAACATCTCCTGCCGCAGATCGTCGCCCACTTTGACGATGCAGCCGAGCAGACGCCAGCCGCTTAGAGCGCCGTATGGGGAGGTAGCCCGCATGCGGGCGTATTTGTTTTCCCATGATTCCTGGAATGGAGGTTGTGGTTTTAAGAACAGTTTCTTGAATGCAGCATAAGTACGGTACGGTACGGTTATTTGGTTAGTCTTAAAAACCATTTTCTTTAAAAAATTGGCCATTTCTAATGCCTAAAAATTTAAACCTTGCAAATTGCCAGTGTATGGTTTTAGAGCAGTCGTAACTGCAGTATTGTACGAACAAAACAATAAAATCCTACTTTGTGGATTAATTCAATTATCAGTTTTTAGTATTGAGAAAAAAATACGCTGATGAAATGAATCCAATTGTTTAGGTTGACACACAGACGCCACTAAAAATCGACATTTTATTCAGCAGTATTCAAAACACCGTCTACTCTTTTACCTATGTGCCACAAATAAATATTTTTGAATTTGAATAAAGTCTATCTATAGTCATCAACAAAAAATATTCACCTTTAGCGCCGTAGCCGAAGGATCAGCGGGGTCATGTCGGAAGGCGTTGGGCGGAGGTGCAGCGGTCGCATCAGCTAGCCTCCTTCTCACTTCTCCCGCACCTACAGCCACTGACTCGCGGGACCCGCACGATGATGTGGATAGAGCTGATATTGCTGACACCTGAGAATGGAGAAGTTTAGGAAATTGATGGAAAACTAGATCGACTGGATGAACAAAGGACTCAGAAAATTTGAAAACCCCATTTGTTTCTAGTTTCAAAACTAGGGATTGGCGAAAACTGAGCGATTTTTTTAATTTGATTTCTTCTTTCTTCAGAAGACCTTCTCAGATAACCTGCATGGTTGTCGCGTAATCTGGCCAAGACCAATGTCTGGACTTTAAAAGATATTGAGGACCTCTAATTCGTTTGTCTCAGCGTAGTCAGATAAAAAGAAAGAATTTGTCTAGTCAGTACGTAATAAAATGATGTGTAAAAGTTGTTTTTAATATCCTGCTCACAAAAATAAATATAATTTAATTTCAACAGGTTTCATAAACATGGAAGTAAGTGCATAGGGAAAATTGAATACAATAGCCAAGATAAAACATGTTATCATATTATAATAGCAAGAACATAATGTCTCATATTTCCGGTACTAATAACATATTATGAGAGTTAATATGAATATTTCATTAACAATAAAATTCTGCAGTTAAATGGCCGACAGCAGTTACTAAACAGCCCTATAAAACATGATACACTCTTCACTATAATATTTACATGGAAACATGAATAACTTTAGTCGTTTTCCGCTAATAATAATCTAGTCAGGTGAAAGGGTGGTATATAAACTGAGAACGAACTATACCTCTCTCCTAAGTGTAATTACAGTGAGTAATTTTCCTGCATCATTATCTTGTAATAGGGAACTTTCCTTGGGTAATGTTTATTTGGGCCACAGAATAAGCAGGGATTAAACCATGAACTGATAATTAGTTAGGATCGTTGCCTTCTGTAGTTACCACCTACCCATAGAAATATGGCGTGACTTAACACACAGACCGAACAGATCCAACTTCCTTAATTAATTTGGTATTAACAAAAAGTATCATTGTTATTTATATAAATTACAAAACGAACAGTTACTTATAAATATAATAAATTATTACGTCAATTACAGGAATTCCCAGGTAGAAATAGAACATAATAATATTATTATTGTAATAATATGTTGAATGCCACAAAATCAACTATGTATTGTACAATGTCAGATTTGTATCAATGAATCCCACGCACCTTAGGCTGTGAAAGGAGTTCAATAGAGCAATATAAAATCAAAGACCCATTTACTGTTGAAATGTACGTACTTTAGTTAAATGTGAGATGATTGCAGATCTAATTTAGTAGCTAAAATATTTTCAAGACGTGGGAGTTTTATATATAAAGTTATTTTTTAATACGTAATACCGTTATATCACTCTAAAGACGACAGGCCAACGATCTATGATTATTTATTTTTATTATTCATTCCTAAACCTGATATTCTACTGGTATACTTAGAAAATATCATAAATTATTATTAATCTATTGCATAGATTCTATCGCGGGCCTTGAGTTGAGCGTGGAGAGCGAATCCAGAGATTTCCTAACGAAAATATTCAGGATTCAGTATTCAACCAGGTTGCTATGGTTACGGAAAATAACAAGGTTGTCAACTGAGGTTGTCAAATTAAATAATTGTTTGTCTCTCTGCTTTCTCCTTCTAAAATATTCTTACTCGTATAATTTGTGTACAAAGTGTTTTAAACATGAATAAACAAAGTGCATTTATTAATTGTTAGATACGAGAGTAGGTACGTATGCGGAAGGAAAGGGGATACACGTCATTCAAACTCGCTAGGTCGTTGCACACTGTTTAATGGTCAATTAGCAAGTACAAGGTAAGTTCCCGGGGCGCGGGGCGGGGCGAGTCGCAGCTCGCTCGCCTGCGTGGCTTTCGAGTATAGATACCTATATTCTTATTGATAGTACATATGTAACATTCCTTCCCCTTAAGCTGGACAATACTCTTAACCTATCTTACTTATTCTAGCTTACTCTAAACTTACTCTAAACTTACTCTAAACTTACTCTAAACTTATTCTACGGTTGTTGCTGTTGTGACGTCACCGTCATCATCATTGTCCGTGCACTGGCTCGACATTGGTGTCGCGAAGGTAGGACTAATTGCAAGTCGTCTACGCGTTATCGGTGCGGCACGCGGAGTCGTTGGAGTGTGTAGGTCCGGCGCCGGCCCTCCTCCCCCTTCTGGCTGCCCGTCGGGCTCTGGGTGGCTGGTATTAAGCGACGCTAAATCGGGTACCACGTCTGGGTCCCAGTCGTAGTCGTCGGTCAGTGTTGGTTGCAGTCTTTTTCTGATTTGATCAATGTGCCTGGTGACTTCACATCCTAAATGTGGAACATAAACCACATACATTATATTGCCGATTTTCTTTCTTATTATTCCTTGTATCCAATTGAATTTCTTACTGTCGGTGTTTTTGGTTATCCAAACATTTTCGTTTTCACTGAAATCTGGTCTGTGTTTCCCGCGATAATATTTAGCCTGTGAGGACTGTTTACGTGCGACGGTTTGAGTTAGTTCTGTGGACGAGGGCGACGGCGCGTTTGGATTCAACAAATCCAGTCGCGAGCGCATTGCGCGCCCAAATACTATCTCAGCTGGTGATTTTTCAGTGGTACTATTTTTAGAGTTCCTATAATCATATAAAAGTTTTGCAATTTTTTCATGCATTGCTTTTTTATTGCAACCCTCCAATATTATCGCCTTAAGCCCCTTTTTTATAATCTTCACGTAGCTCTCGGCTTGCCCATTACTGGCCGGGTGATACACGGGAGATAGGACGTGCTCGATGCCGTTAAGTCTACAGAAGTCTTTAAATTCTAACGACGTAAACGATGTACCGTTGTCACTCACCAACGTGTGTGGAACCCCGAACCGCGACATCATATCGTATAATTTACTTATAACTGCTTTCGAGTTATGAGTTGCAGACATATCGTAGCATTCCACCCATTTACTGTACGCGTCTACGATAATTAAAAACATGTAATTGTGGAATGGGCCCAAGAAGTCTATATGAATTCGGTAAAAAGAGTGCGGCGGCAATGGCCAAGGCACGAGAGGGGCGTGCGCGGGCGCGGGGCGCAGCGCACAGCACACGTCGCAGGCCCCTGCTACTTGCTCGAGCGCCGCGTCTATGCCAGGAAACCACAGCCGCTTGCGAGCCTCCGCCTTCATTTTCACTACCCCGAAATGTGAACTATGTAATTCTCTACATACCCTTTCTTGTAAAGATAACGGAATTACGACCTTATGTCCACGCATCAAGATCTCCTTTTCGTAAGCTAACTGCGTACGACAGTTGAAAAATGATTTTAACGTTACATCATTAACTTTCCTGGGCCAGCCGTTCAAAATATAACCCTTGATTGTGGTCAGATGAGTGTCACGAGCCGTCTCGCGACGCATGTCACTCAGTGTCACCGGTAGGTCCCCGTCCACTACGAAGTTGACGTATGTCGCGCGATCTTCGCAGTTCGCGAGCTCGTCCGGCACCTTCGTTCCATTCTCACCCCCGCCGCCCCCGCCGCCCGCGTACGCCCGCGATAAATAGTCAGCGCTGTTGTGCTTGCTACTTATATACTCAATGGTATAATTGTACGCTGACAAGAATATGGCATACCTCTGCAAGCGGTTGGCGGACACTTCGGGAATGCCTTTGTGAGGCCCGAATATAGTTAGCAGGGGTTTATGATCCGTTCGTAGCACGAATGGTTCTGGCCGACCGTATAGGTACTGATGATATCGCTTTACCCCAAAAATTATCGCAGTTGCTTCTTTTTGAATTTGCGCGTAATTTTTTTCGGCAGGTGACAGCGTTCGCGAGGCGTATGATATTGGTCTTTCCAAACCATCCCCGCCTATTTGTGATAATATAGCTCCTAAACCTGTTGGTGACGCGTCTACAGTTAATATTATTTTTGCTTTTTGGTCGAAATGCGCTAATGTCTTGTCTGATGCTAAAATGTTTTTTATTCGGGTGAACGCGTCATCATGATTGCTAGTCCATTCCCACTTTGTATTCTTGTTTAATAAATTATATAATGGACTTAATACCGAGGACGCGTCGGGCACGAAGTTCCGATAGTAATTCGTTAGTCCCAGAAACGACTGTAACTGTGGCACATTTGTCGGCTTAGGTGCTTGTGTTATTGCTTTAACCTTTTCTGGTGACTTCCTAACCCCATTCCTATCTATGACGTGACCCAAATACGAAATCTCGTCTCTGAAGAATTCACATTTACTCATTTGTACTGTCAATTCGGCATCGTTTAAGCGTTGTAAGACCGTTATGAGTCTCTGCCTATGCTCATTTCTATTTGCGCCTGTTATTAGGATATCATCTAATAAAAATATGATTCCGTCAATACCCGATAGCAAGCATTCCATTGCGCGCTGGAAAATGGCGGGTGCGCAAGCTAGGCCAAATACTAAACGAGTGAATTTAAATAGACCACGGTGAGTATTTATACAGGTTAACTTTTGTGATTCTTCTTTTAGTACGAACTGGTTGTATGCCATCGACAGATCAATTTTGCTGAACTGTATGCCTCCGTGTAGTTTCGCCAACAGATCGTTTACCGTGGGCAAGGGGTACTGGTCGATTATTAATTGTTTATTTATTGTAACTGAATAATCGGCACATAAACGGATACTGCCGTTCTTTTTTAAAACAGGTACAATAGGCGACGCGTATTCTGAGTGTTCCACTGGCTTTAAAATGCCTAGTGACAATAATCGGTCCAGCTCCTTGTCTATAATTTCCTTTAGAGCGTATGGCACCGGTCTGGCTTTAAAAAAAATTGGTTTCGCGTCGGGCTTTAAATTTAATTCTATTTTATATTTGTTAAACGATCCAAGGTTGTCTGTGAACACTTTTGGAAACATGTTAGTGAGCTTTGTATATAATTTGTCATGGGGGGTAGACTCGCACGTCGCTTGTGCGTGATCGAGCACGGCGTGCACACGTGCCGGCGCCAACTCCAGGTCGAACTCACGAATGAAGTCGCGACCAAGCAGCGGCGGCCCGCCAGAGCGCACTACGTACATATTCAAAGTATGCGTACGCCCTAAATACGAAATAGGCAATAACACCACTCCGATCGTTTTTATATTATCCCCCGTGTAACTGTATAACCTTTTGTTGGTGACTGACAACGGTAGTCGCTTAAAATTCGAGTTGTAGGTATCCTCTGAGATTACACTGACTGCTGAACCACTATCGATTTCGAACTCTAAAGCTAGACCACTGATCGTTACACGCTCCGTCATAGGTTTCCCTTTTACGCAGCGAATGTTGTAAAAATACTCACCGTCGTCGTCGCCCTTGTCCACAGACCCTTCCTCCACGTGCTTCACTTGGCCATCGTTTGTACACATTTTACGCAAATGGCCCTTATTACCGCACTTTTTGCATTTATAGCTCTTATAACGACACTTTTCTTTATTATGGTTCGTGAACCCACACACACTGCACTTTTCCTTTTTGGAGACGTTGAACACGCCGTCCGGGGCCGCTTCGCCGGTGCCGCTGTTGCCCGACGCTGCCTGCGACGAAGCATCACGCGCGCAGCGCATGCTCTCTGCCACGTCGATGGCCTTCGCGAGGGTCAGCTCCCGCTGATCCTGCACGAAGAGCTTGTCCCGCTCGTGTCCTGCTGCCATGCCCATTATGAACTTGTCTAGCAAGGCCTCCTCCAAATTCTTGAAGCCACAGTGGGCCGATAAGCCTCTTACTCTGGCCGCCCATTGTGTGTGTGTTTCTCCTGGCCGCTGAGTTGCCGCGTAAAACCTTGATTTCTCGGCGAATCCGTACCTTTTTGGTGTAAAATGCTCGTCGAGTAGTTTTACTATATCCTGGTAACCGAGCTCGTCTACCCTGCTGGGTAATGCCAGGTCACTAGCTAGTTTGTAAGTTGCTTCACTTAATGACGTCAACAATATCGCCCTCCGTTTGATCGTCGCTTTGTCCGATTCCGAGGTTATGTCGTTGGCGATAAACCACTGATTTAATCGCGATTTAAAACTGTTCCACTCTTGGGACTGGTGGTCAAAGGTGGTAAGAACGCCATATGTTGCTCCCGTCGTCCCCATTTTTGGACAATTTATGTGAGTCCGCTCGTCGCCACGTGTTAGATACGAGAGTAGGTACGTATGCGGAAGGAAAGGGGATACACGTCATTCAAACTCGCTAGGTCGTTGCACACTGTTTAATGGTCAATTAGCAAGTACAAGGTAAGTTCCCGGGGCGCGGGGCGGGGCGAGTCGCAGCTCGCTCGCCTGCGTGGCTTTCGAGTATAGATACCTATATTCTTATTGATAGTACATATGTAACATTAATGAAGAAAGTCACGAAAAAATAGTGAAAGAAAATGAGTGAGGAGTGAGTACCTACTCTATAAACATTCATTTTATTATTAGTACGCATCTATCATAAGTTTTATTGGTTTTTGCATTACTATTCTGCGAATCGGTCTAAAACGATTACGAGAAACGGTCGTTTTCTTATAAAATATCTAAAATAAAATAAATAATTTTCATATTTTTCAATGTTATGACACTTACGTCAGGCTGTCAATACTTTTTCTTTTAAATTTTCTGTCATAGAGTTTCTTACTAGCTTAGTTAGTCTATGAAGGTTAGTTTTGATTTATATAATGTACATCGCGCGAAATTCGAAGATCAAACTCTTAACGTTATTTTTGTTCAAATTTTTTGAATGAATAATTATTTTGGTGTGTAATTACACTATTAATACCTAATTATTTATACCTATTATTGCATAAGTTGATAAAAAATGCTATGCAATAGATTTACCGCGGCAGTCTCCGAGTGCCACACGTTTTTTTTTATAATTTACATGTTGACGTACAATAACTCTTCTTGATACAAAACATATAACGTAACAAAGTGACAAGAAACTAAAACGATTAATAATAATTACTTGCCACCACAAATCCAAGAAAAAAGTTCAGACAACGACCGGTTTACTAATTACCTTAATAACCAGTTTATTTAGATTTTAATCACCATGCAAGATTAAAAAAAATACGAAGAATTAAAACAATGTTTCGTCCCCGTAGAGCGAAAAGTCATTAAGTGGAAAATGACCAATATGAGAAACGAGGCTTCAAAAAAAAAAAAAAGATAAAAAAACATAACTTTCATTTGACAATAGATATTTCTAAATTTATGATCTTATCTCATTGGTATTTAATTCAGGCTTATTTTTTAATAAAAAATATTAAAAGAAAATCATTTGTTTTATAGATAATTAAGAAAAACGAAAGTAATTAATTTTTACCCTTGAATTATTTAGTTTCGGACTAAGTTAGTGATTTTTCGATCTGAGTTAGTCATTTTACGCCCATCTTTAAACGAATTTGATAGAAATTAACTTGATTTAGTTATATTGTAACTTCTTTACGAGAGCAACATAATATTCTGAAAATAATGACTAAGTATTTTATCACTCCTATAATTGAGGGTAAGAAAAACATTAAAATATAATTGATAGTACAATCATTAATCTTTATTAAAAATATAGGAAAGAACAGTTACATGAAACCTAAAAAAAAAACAAAACATTCAAGTAATACAAAATACACGAATCAAGACATCAAAACTTACATGAAACCTAAAAAAAAAAACATTCAATTAATACAAAATACACGAATCAAGACATCAAAAGTTCAAAAATCTAAATCGTTTTCAGCTTCTTCTGTTACATCTGGTTCACACAATCTGTCTACAACATCTTTACCAGTAGGCAGAGTTTCATACCAAGAATGAAGCTCTTGAGGTATAATCCCTTTGGTGCAAAGATTCAACAGGTCCTTTTTCTTAGCTTCGGATATTGGAATTGGGTTAGAATAGGCCTTTGGAATTACATATTCTTTTAATTTGTCAATCTTGTCTTCTTTTCTGCCTTCACTATCATTGTCCTCAATTGCATGATCATCTAGAGCTTTTTTCTTCCGTCTTGTAACACGAGGAGCAACTTCACCTAGGGTTTGAAATACATCAAATTCGGAATACGGGCCAGCGTGTGTGTAACGGAATTTGACCAGACCAGGATGTTGTTTTTCGAATCTAAGACACTTAATTTTTAGCCACATAATTTTTTTACCCTCCCTGTCCTTACTTGTATTTATAAGGAAGTGTTCAATTAGAGCTTTTACGTCTATCATATCGTCATAGGTCATTTCTTTAACGATGTATGGCGGTGCCGAACTCCTGTGTCTTTTTGAACGAGCACGAACCATAATAGATTTCCAATCTATCATAGAGAAAACTGGCGTATGCCTTTGACACTTTTCTATTGCACTGTGCATAGAGTCTACCTCCATGTGCGTATGGCCACTCTCTAAATATTTTTGCTCAAGGATTTCAACGTGCACATCGAGCCTGACGATCAGGTGGCACAGAAAAGCTGGAATAAATTTGTTTCTATTCTGGCCTGCGCACGTGTCACTATAAATAGTTACTTCTTTTACACATGTTGGTATTTGATGTATCCACCAGTTCATCGCACTTGCGATTTCAATACTGCCTTTCTTGCCATTTATTTCATTCCACGTTATGCAAAACGCTTCATTCGGAGGTTTTGCTGTGTGAATAGTATAATTTTGCACATTCAGCTTTCTCGTATAATATAATATTCCAACTCCGCTGACAGGTATATGAAGGGTTGATTGCATATCTGCAGTTACTACGAGATAAGTGTCGTCATTCATAGACCGCTGTTTATCAGATTCTTTTGCATCCTGTGCTGCATTTTTTCTGGCAATATGTGCATCATATTCTTCTTTCAGAGACTCAGGTCGACCACTACTATCATAGCGAGTACATATAATACACAAATCCTTTTTGGGCTTAAAAAATGACAAATTAAATTGTGATCCAAATATTATCTTATACAGATATAAAGTACACGGTTGTTCACCAGTGGTGACTAGTTCTTCTATAAATAATTCATAAATTTTTGAAATACTCAATTTGCTGTCCAGGTATTGTCGTTTAGATTTTTTTCTACAGTAATGAGATTCAAGCCGAGGAAAAGAGTTAATATGATCGATTATTTTTTGTTCAGATTCGGCATCAGTCTTATTAACGGGAGCACGAGAACCGCGTCTATCTTGTCCTTTGTAGTTACCAAATTCGTTTTTGTATTTAATGGCTTCATTTACGGGACCATTTGATATGCATAACGTTTTCAGGAAAAAGTCTTTGCAGACTCGATGCTGCTGATCATCTTTACTGAAATAATATTCATAAGTGGCAGACCGATGTTTTTCATTTGGAATACCAGATTTCATAGTTTTTATTGGTTTGGCAACAATCTGGTGCAGTAAGAACTGTTTTTGAGATACGTAATCATTTATCTTCTCGCACAATTTAACTCTGTCATCCGCAGAAAAGTGATCCATGCATTGAAATCGGCATTTTCAATACAATTTACATGCTTAGGTTTATTTGCTGGCATAATATTACCCTTTTCCCCATGATATGGCAAACACTTCTGTCTATTAAGTTTTGCTACATTCTTCTTCCATTTGCTAGGATCACTTTTCTTCCAGCGTTTTAATTGCTTTTCGTTATTTAAAATGCTGGCTGTTGAAGAACTTTGTTGTTCATCAGTTTCTAGAGATCCTGGGTTCTGTTCCACGGTGATAAGTGATGTCGTAGTGTTTTGCTGCTGATTGGGTTCCGTTTCCACATCTTCTACAATATTATTTGAAATACAACCGTAGCCATCCTTAGAACATCCTGGTCTTGGGCTTTCTATCTGGGTACTGTTGTGTTTTTTCCGTTTAGGATAGTCACAAAAGTCACTGCTATCACTTGAGGATGATCTGATAACCACCTGTTTTTTCTTTCTTGAATCTTTCTCACTATCTGGATACCAAGAATCTCCGGAATCAGAGAAATCAGGTTCGGGGGAACTATCCAAAGGCTTAATTCCGCTTATGTCAGAAAACGGACTTTTAGGTGGTTTTTGGGCAATGTTAATAAACTTTTGCAGCTGTTGCTGTTTGCACGCGTCGCGACTGGCTGTGCGCGACACAAGAAAGATAACTAACTCCTTATTCGGCAGCCAACGAAGGCGGTAAACTCACTAAATCGCGCGCGAAATATACTTATCTGTATAAATGTACGTAAAAGTTGTTTAAAAAATCATTAAAACCTTTTAGTGATATTACGAAAACTATGATTTCGTTGTCTCAAGGTATAGAAAAACTCCTTAATATGATTTAATTATTTTTTGCGTATGTAGATTAATGCTAAACATTATTGTTGTGTCGATCGAGAAATCACTAAGTATACATAGTTAGTTTTCGCTTTCATATTTTGTAACTAACGGTTTATTCTAAAATTAACTAAATTGTTTTGGTGAATTTGGAAACAAATAAAGCTTTTATTACAACTTTATTTTTTTAAAGAAAAAATAACTAAGTTTACTTAGGTATTGTGTCTTGCTGATTTTAGGTAGTCATAAAATAATGAAGTAACTTAGGTATTTGTTCCCCCAATTTTAAGGTTCAACATGTAAACATGATGTGTTTTCGCACAAGCTAAAACAAAAACTATTTATCTTATTGAAATTATAGTTACATAGAAATATGCAGAAAAATTCGGTGAGTTTGATGGCATTTAAAACCATTTTGACCATTTTTGGACTTAGTGACTTTTCGTTCTACGGGGACGGTTTGTCCTAAGAACTAACGTCATACAAATTAATGACTTAAAATAAACAAAAAGGTGAAGGAAAAACGTTAAGTAGCGGTCATTGCACACCATTGTGTAGAAGACAGATGTTTGAAGTTAGAATTGTATAGACCAAACAGTTTATTTTGACTAGATTTTTGCCTCCTTGCTAATATCTCCGCCATTAAGATTTGTTTAGCCATTCTTTCTGCAGGGCTATTGCGTATCTTTTAATGACAGTGGATAACTTATATTGTCCATCAAATAACTGTCAAATGGTGAGTTTTTAAGAAAAAAATGTACCAAACCATAACCAATTTACAGTTAATCTATGGACATTTCTGATAGCCACTGACGTTAAAAAGATACGCAATAGGGGGGCTGGTCGGTTTATTGTAAGGATCTATTATGGTGACTGAAAGAGATGTAAACGGTATTTGATTGTTCCAAATTATTTGTTAATGTACATTGTATTGGAGGTATTGTGAGAGTAATGCGACTAGATAAAAGAAACGGTAAACCGAATCAAAAATATAACATCATCCATGGGCTCGTTCTTCTACATAGAGATTTTATGCCTTGTGCCTGGGACTGAAGCTACATATTTTCACTGTTGTACTTATTTCGACAATTCAAAACTTTCTGTAACTGGGCAACTTGAAATAAATGCTTGGATTTTGATGATAACAATTTCAAAGTGTAAAAACAGCATGCATTATTATATTGTACCTACTGACAAAATACAATGAGTTGAATGGATGGTATTTAAGTCGCTGAAAGAAAACTAGCTACGAGAGCTATTTTGTTGATTGAATATAAGTAAATCATAACAAATAACAGCAAACTTCGAATTAATCTTTATGATTAGGTACATACTATATAGGTAGATAACGGTTTGTGATAAGAATAATACAACCTTATAATCAGAACTACGCAATTATTAAAACTTAGTTAAACCTACAATCATCTTTCTTAGCAGTTAACATTGAATTTTTTTTATATTAGTGCAAACTAATATAGAAAAAAAATCATATCAATATAACGATAGCAACTTTGACATATAAGTATATGACATACTTTTTGATAATTTTGTTTTTATTTTTTTTGTGTCGTTACTTTTCATGAAAAAGAAATCAAAACAGTAGGCGGAAATTGATTCTAAACATTGCTTAGTGTATATTCGTGCTGAAGACTGTACATAGTAAGTTCTACAACCTATAATTGAGATAGAATCATATTTTGTTTCCTTCACAAAGGTTCTAAGAAAGCATCCTCTATTGCTCACGTGCCCTTTTAACACGCACGAGGAGTGCAATGGCATTAGAACGATGATTTACTGATAAACTGGGACAAAGAACCATATTAGACTGGATTTAAGTTTGAACCTAGACTAGGGTAATAACGGCTAGTAATAATTTATTATTTGGTATAGTTTGTGGGAAGTATTTAATCAATTTACATAGGTATTGGACTAGATTCAACTTGGTGGCGTGTTAAGGGGTCAAGCTAAGGCAAATAGCATAATTATATAGAACACTATACTCCATTTACTATAAGATTAGAATTTTAAGTTAACCGTTTTTACAGTCCGTTCAACCGATTGTGAACTCTATTACGTTGACAGCAAGACAAAATGTAGCTGCAGGAAACAGTCGGCATTGTAACATTCTTTTTTCTTTTAATGCCATCCTTATGCCTACGGTATAGAAGTCAAAATCGGTTGAACGGACTGTAAAAACGGTCAACTTGAAATTCTAATCTTATAGATAGTAGGATGGAGTATAGCTGTTGCCATTGACTTCGCCCGCTACAACACAAAAATTATCCCACGGGAGGACAAAATCGGGATAAAAACTATCCTATGTGTTAATCCAGGTTATAAAGTATCTGTGTACCAAATTTTATTCAAATCCGTTCAGTTTTATTTTGCGTGAAAGAGTAACAAACATCCATACATACATACTTACAAACTTTCGCGTTTATAATATTAGTAGGATAGAAAAGCAGGTTACGGCAAGCCAAGCTTTTTGACTTGTAAGAAGGTAACGCCACCAATATACCACTTCATGTTTAGAAGTTAGATTATTTGCTACTGAGGCACACTTCAGGTAAGTGAAAGTATGTACTTAGTTATTGTTTATTTTTGAAGTACCTACTACAAACATACATAAACTAACGCCCTTTTCCCAATGGAAGTAGGCAGAAACTACAGAACGCCACCTGCAACGATCCTTACTGGTCATACACGCACGCCCATTACGAGTACTACGCACCTGTCCTTTCTGAAGAACTTCACCAATAAATTACCTAAAGTACTTTAAAAGTAAATAGAGAGCCAAGTTTCACCATGGCAGTTCTTCTTCTTAGCGTGTCGATGGCAAATTTCTAATAAATCGTTTTGGCCCAAAATTCAGCTACTTATGCGAACTCCACCTGCTAATGCAGTCATAAGGTCGTCAAGTGTGCAGGTTTCAGGACATGCAGTGCAAGATGGAAGGTGGGACATTATCTGTGGAGATACGCCGCATATATATACACTTGAGATCTGAACCGTCAATGAACCCCCATCTGAACAGATTGTTCTTGCTACGGCCGACCTGGGTTCGGAGTCTATTTAGAGACTTCCAAGTCGGCCACGGCAAAGCATGTCCAGGTGGAAGGCTACAGTAAAGAAAATAATATCCTTTTCAAAACCGCTTATTAATGCCATCTGCCAAAATACTGTTCAATTTCATACGTAATTATTTCGTCACATTCAAGGGCAATCGTTCAACGCACGACAGGAAACTGAAATTGGCATCATAACTTTACTAAAAACACCGCCAAAACGATAAAATTAACGGTTTTCGCGATTAAAACGCAAATTACAATAATTATGTGTTATCAGACGATACTCGATATCTTGTTATGAAAAGAAGATAATTATCATTATCAGATAGTTATGTAATCTAATCAGTTTTTGGAAAGTCAATAAATTCTTCCTTGAAGTATGTATTTTTGGTTTCGGTAACACACTTTTGTCCTCATTCTAGATTTTTAGAAAGACGACGATGATCTTTACTTATAAACAAATAACATAACATCACACCTGTAATCCCCGAAGGGTTAAGCAGTAATGTTTATACTACACCCACATTTCGCCAGCTCATGTAATAGGGGGCGAGACTATTGTCATCAACCGGTCACAAATTTAGGTTCCGTGACTGCTGCTAAGCAATTCTAGATGGAAAAACCCAATAACACTGCCCGACCTGGGAATAAAACCTAGGACGTCATGCTCAGCAGTCGTGCTTGCGACCACTAGAGTCTAGACCAACGACGCAGTCAGTCAAGGCAATTTTGACATAAAGTAAAATTTATTATGAGAGCATTGTTCTAGAATATTTCATTGTTTTGTATCCTAAAGACACTACTTTTCCAATAAACATACTACATATTACATGGGGCAGCTAAACAAAAGAATCTTCTAAATAGGACGTAATGTTCAAAGTATAAGTGTCCAATTTACTTTAATGGCTTCGTAAACACCTCACGTCAAACAGTGGTAAGACAAAAAGTGCAAAAAGCGTGTATCTAATATGTCAATCAGATGCATGTTTGAAACACCGACTGGTTTCCCAGCCGTTCCGGTTTTGATGTAAAATGTATGTCAATATTTACATACGATTAACAAAAAAAAAGATACTCGCCGAAAGCATAACCTCCTTCTTCCGTTGAAGTCGGTTAAAAATTGACAAATTGGGGTCCGTACGTAAGCGTTGGCGGTGCGGAACGCGATGTATTAACTGGTAATTTATAAGTAGTTTATGTGGGATGTGGTTGAGGCCTGAGGCGCTGTGTCATGTATTTTTTTAGATCCTCACTAGCAATCATCTGTTGTGATTCACTACTGTTCATAGCACCCTTCCGGTTTAAAGAATGCTCGAATGCTAAAATAGTACTCCGTATTCATCATTTCATCAAACATCAAACTGATAGAATTATGTAACAGATGAAGTTTTATTTTCGTCTGGGGCACATTGTGTATCAATACAAAATATTGGTGCGAATTTCAATGCGCTGACAAATGCCTATCATGAAAGTCAATTAAATGCTGCAGAGACAACGTAACTTGGAGTAGCGGACGAAGTTCAGCCAGGAATTCAGATTTCTGGTCCTGATCGTCTTCAAAACCTTCGCATACACTAACCAGCAGTCGATGATACAACATAATAAAGTAAAAATAAGTGAAGTGTCACATAAATTGTTTTAAGGTTCTATTTCCTAACACAAATTGTATCTTATCATAATTATGTATGTTAGTCTGTAAGGTAAATGTAATATGCACGAAAATTGCCTGAAAAAAAAACATAATATGTTATTAATCAAAAAATTACCTGCGACAAACTATCCGGCGCCGGCGCTCTATGAGAATACTGCGTGCTCAGATCCTCATCATCATGACTCCAGCAGTCGCCAGCGTCTCCATCATCCAGTCCCGAGTACAACGACAACGCTGGCCACTCCGGCACGAGGTTCTCTTCACTCTTCGTATGTCTAATGGGAGGCGAATGAGGAGCGGGCGGCGCTGGTGGTAAGAGGCGCGGGGGAAGAGGCTCGTGGCCGTCTGTTTCTAGGACTTCCACGTACATTATGTAGGGTGCCTGTGGGAAAAGATTAAATTGTTAGTATTATAAAGAATACTGCTGTAGCTAATGAAATGCGAGAAAGAGTGTATTACAGCGTAATTGGAAGACCAGCGTCAGACAGCATCACCTGTCTGGCATGAATGCTGAAATGAACCTTTTTGGCGCAGCCGTGAGGCACACAGCACATAGGTACCTAACCTACTATGTTTTTCCATTTTTATGTTTTTTTTTTTAATATTATTGTGTGTGTGCTTGATGTACTGACGTCAATAAACATTTTTTTTTCTTTCTTTCTTTCTTAATTTTGAAGAGGTTAAGCTGTCGGCTAGGTAGACGACAATGCAACTACCTATAGCCCGCCTGAAATTGCTTCTGAGGTTCTTACTCTGACGTTCCAGGAAGGTGTCAACTTAGCTCAATAGGGTTGTGCTTAGATCCAATTTTCTATAAACTTATGAAATCAATGAGGATTTTTTAATAATAGTGTCAATAGGGAACACGAACATCTAAACTTCAATTGCTACTGACAAATGAAGCTAAATTGAAAGGTTATGGTAAATTATGTAGGTTAGGTTAAGGAAGTTTTTTGTTGTCATTATAACTAACTAATCTAAGATAACCACGTTATCTAATGCCTAACACTAAATTAGTAATCAACTGATAACTCAGTACATCTATGCGATTTTCCGCTAAACACTGTCATATTTCATAGAAACTTCAATCAGTGGACCTAGCAGTAGTATTATATATTTTAACAACATGATTTAATAGAACCCCGTTAAAATTGGCGCCGCCTGCATTGCGAATGAAACGTAGACAATTATCTCGTTCCAAAACTGTCTTGTTGGAGCGAACGTTTCCCAAACAAATGGTGTCCTTAATTGACAATTACGTTCCAGTACAAACAGCTGGCACATTCAATATTCGCCTTTTATTATCAATTTGATATTAAAGTATTGTTTTATCTAACTTATCAGATAGACAGGCCGTTCTTATCAACGCATTTTGTATGGTAATAGTTTCATTGAGTTATCACGTACGTACGTACCTATTCTATTTCGTTGTCGTCGTAATTTTAGATAAACCACGAACCGGGTTTTTCTTTTAATATAAAGGTTTATTGATACTGCTCTCTTTAAGGATAGTGCCAAGAGACTCTTGTGGTTTTTTCTGCGTAATACATGTTGTTTTTGCAATATGTATTAAACTGAACTTATACTGTCACTTACAGGATATCTTCCGTGAAAATCATATGAGTCATCTCGTTATCATGGCGCTTGCAACAGCGTCGAAACATCGGGACTTCATTATAATAGATAATCACGATATAAATATCCCGTAAGAGACAGCGTCGAAACATCGGTACTTCATTATAATAGATAATCACGATATAAATATACCGTAAGAGACAGCGTCGAAACATCGGGACTTCATTATAATAGATAATCACGATATAAATATCCCGTAAGAGACAGCGTCGAAACATCGGGACTTCATTATAATAGATAATCACGATATAAATATCCCGTAAGAGACAGCGTTGAAACATCGGGACTTCATTATAATAGATAATCACGATATAAATATATTTATTTATTTAAACTTCATGCACAATAGTGATACATAGGCGGACTTAATGCCACAAGGCATTCTCTACCAGTCAACATTAGGGTTAAATAAGACAACATTGTGGTAGGGTACAAAATATCTAAAAAACAACAACTCTAAAAAACTAAACTATATAGTTATATAATTATACTAATACATAAATATAAAAATATAGAATAAACTAATAAATATTTTACAAATACCAAAATAAAAAACGAAAATCTTAACAATAGGCAATACCATGACTCGACTTATAATAATTTGAGAGCTATTTGGTCTGACTTAAATAGTGGCTACGTACTATCCTTTTAAAAGTAAATTTGCTTTCAGCTTTTTTAATGCCAAGAGGTAGCGCATTCCAGAGTTTTATGGATGACACAGCGTAAGAGTTTGACAAATAACAGGTGCGATGTGAAGGAATTTGGAGAATGAGATTTTTGGAAGCTCGAAGGCTACGACTATGACAACTGCCCAACACTTTGAAATAAGTTTTTAAATAATCGGGAGCACGTGGATCGTTCATAATTGAGAAGAGCATGCAGAGAGATCTGAGGGACCTTCTGAGTCGGATAGGCAGACATTTAAGCTGAGAACGGAAGGAAGAAACATGATCGTATTTACGAAGGCCAAAAATAAAACGAATACAATTATTGAGAAGTCGATCCAATTTATTTAGAAGTTCTTGGGATAAATCAGAATAACAAACATCAGCATAGTCAATAATGGGAAGCACAAGGGACTGAACCAAAGTGAGTTTCGTGCTAGATGGGAGAAAATGCTTGAATCTATAGAGAGACCGCAGCGAGAACGTGACCTTCTGACTCACCTGAGCGACGTGCTTATCCCAACTCAAACTGCTGTCAATGTAAAGACCCAAGTCCTTTACGTGGGGTGAAAGAGAAATGACGGAGTTCTCGTACATCAATGGCGCAAGTTGGCTAGTGTTCACATTCTTCAAATAGTATGAGCTACCAATGAGGATGGCCTGACATTTTTCGACGTTAACTGACACCCCAAATCTGCCAGACCATTCCTCGATAACACGAAGATCAGCGTTGAGTGTTGAAATGCAGTTATCTAGGTTGGCAATGTCTGTTTGAGCGTACAGTTGCAAGTCATCAGCGTACAGATGGTAAGAGCATTTGAGGATCGCAGTAAGAGAGTTTATAAATAAAGAAAATAAGAGAGGAGAGAGTATACCGCCTTGTGGAACACCAGTTACCAGGTCGCACCAGTCAGAGCAATTCTGATCAGCACGCACCGCTTGCTGGCGACCACGAAGATAAGATGAAAACCAATCCCGTGACAACGATGAGACCCCAATTTGCAACAGTATGGCCAGGAGAATGTCGTGATCAACGGTGTTAAAAGCATTGGAGAAGTCTATTAAAACCAAGACCGTTAACCTCGAATTCTCCAGACCATCCCTAATATCTTCAGTGACTTTAAGCAGAGCTGTCGCTGTGCTGTGACCAGGCCGAAACCCGGATTGGAAACTGGACAACAGGTTATTTTTAAAAACATATGAGGATATTTGATTAAGTGCAACTGCTTCTAGTGCGATGCGAGGAGATGGAGGGGTCAAAGTAAACTACATGTTAGTTACTACTCCAAGAGTCGATTACTCTTCCACCTTTAATTAGCAACATTATATACATAGCTACGACGTGATGTTATGTCGATAATCTACAATCACGTATTCACATACTCTCTACCTTAGCATATTATACTACGTGCTGTACGTGACGTGCTGACATCACACCACATCACCCCTCTTAAATTAAAAAAAAAACTAAATTACAAGGTTTTTTTTTTCCATTACAAACTATTACTCTAATTCTTACAATACAATTTTGTTCTATTCTTATGCACTATATCTATTTTATTTTTATACTTAATCATAACATTTGGTGACTCGTCTTTTACAACTTCAAAAGGTCCATTATAAATACATTCCAATTTGTTGCCAGTTTCATTCTTAATCAAAACTAAATCACCTTCCTTATAGGTTACAGAATTAAGATTCTTATCATAACAATGTTTTCTAGCTAATTTACTCGCTATTAAATTCTCCCTTGCATCATTTTGTGCCCTTTGCAATCTGTACTTAAATTCTAAAGGATAATCATCAAAATTATACAATGGTTCAACACTTTCTCCTTGAAGACTACTTGGTAATCTGCATATTCTTCCAAACACTAATTCATAAGGTGTATATTTGGTAACAGTATTAACTGTCGTATTATAAGAAAAACACCAAAATGAAATCCAAGTACTCCATGATGATGGGTTATTATTCGTCTGTATCCTCAAATATGCACCTAATGTTTTATGTACATTCTCCAAAGAACCTATACTTTCATGATGATATGACGTTGACATGACTTTATTGATGTTCAAGATATCACATAGCTCTATCATTACTTTCGAAATGAATTCACTACCCCTATCCGTAGCTATTGTTTTCGGTATTCCATATCTCAAAACAAAATTCTCTGCCAAAGCTTTTGCTACCTCATTTGCGGATTTATTCTTTAACGGATAAGCCTCTACAAACTTCGTAAGTTCACATTGAAGAGTTAATATGTAAACATTGCCTCTTTCGTCTCTATCAAGGGGTCCCACTATGTCTAAATAAATCTTCTCAAACGATGTTGATGCAGTAGTCGTAATCGTCATGGGTTCCCTAATATTCCTAGAATACTTTTGCTTACAACATTTATCACATTTACCAACGTACTCCACTACGTCTTTCTCTATAGAAGGCCAATAATAATACTTCTTTATATTATTCACCATCCTACGTATTCCTGCATGACCACTCGTGGGTAAAATATGGAAATCATTCAAAATAACCTTCTTCTCATCTTTCCCTTCTATTCTCCGTAAATCCTTCACTACACACAGTTTAAAATCCCCACAAATCGAACTTCTATTTTCCTTCAAATATTTTGCCATTCTTGTAATAAAATCAACGTTATAACGATTTTTCATAATAATTACTTCTTTAATGCCTTCTTCAATACAAAAACTGACTATGTCTTTCGATAACTCGTCTCGCGAAGTTCCCGATAAAGATCCATAGTTTACATAAATACTCGAGTTTTCTGGCATATACACTAAATTGCGCGACTTTGAAAATATCTTCCTACAACCATTATTATTATTGTTGTTATTATTATTGTTGTTACGTAACATTTTCTCCCAATCATCTAAACAAATCTCAATGTCATTTCCTTGTTTCTTGAGTACTTCCACGATCCTAGGGTGATCAGTCCCAGATACCACGGAGTCCCTATCACAAACATTTGGCTTTCCCAACTGCTTGTACTGCGCCCTCGTCATTACGGATATCGTCTTTTCCCGTATCAATTTCAAATCCTCACTCGTTATCACTATTCTAGAAAGTGCATCCGCTAGAACATTCTCTTTGCCCTTAATATATTCAACCTCAAAATCATACTCCTCTAAACACAACCGAAACTTAGTCAACCTACTAGATGGATCTGTCATGTTAAACAAATACAGTAATGGCCGGTGATCCGTCTTTACAACGAACCTCCGTCCGTACAAATACGGTCTAAAATATTTAACTGACCAAACTATTGCCAACAACTCCTTCTCTATTATCGGATAATTTAACTCACTCTTCCCTAACGACCTACTAGCATATGCGATGGGTTTTCCGTTCCCATTACACAACACACTCCCTATAGCATATCCAGAACTATCGGTTTGCAATATAAAAGTATTGCTATCAGAAAAATCAGGATAATCCAACACCGGTGGATTCATTAACGCTTCCTTAAGCAACAAAAACGACTTCTCGCACTCATCGGACCAACTAAATACAACACCTCTCTTACACAGCCTATTCATAGGTACCACTATATCAGCAAACTGTGGTATGAATTTCCTATAATAATTCGCAAACGCTACAAATCGCTTTACCTCATCAACCGTCGATGGACGCGGATAACCTCTAATAACTTCAAATATATAAAACTTATGCGCGAAAGAACACCGTCCATATTCCAACGTTAAATATACATAACCTATAGCCCTCAAACTACCTTACAGCACAAAGCATTGTTCAACAAGAAACCACTCTTTACAGCCGATATCGACGCGCCCGTATCCACTAACCATTCCGCATCTATATTATTCACTAGAAAATTAACCCAATTAATACTATCGCAAGCTAAAATACGCTTAGTCTCGAAAAAACTGCACCTGGTGGTCAGTTGCTTCATTACATCGTGACATTGACGTTTCGCCTGAGTCAGCATCACTACGCGCATGCTCGAAATACGCTACACGCCTCCGACCTTGCTGAGTCGAATGACCACGATAAGCATTATTGCTACGTCCCCGCATTCCACGATTATGCCATACGGTGGCATTTTTGCGCGTACGCTCAACAGCTGTTTTATGTTGCGCGTATCCACTTCCTACTGTAGACCGCCTATAACCACTTCCGCGACCTCTATTACCAAAACCACCCCTTGCGGGCCAACGCTGATACGCCATAACCTGTGCCGACGATGCACAACCTTCGTCTTCTGCTACCCTGATCGCATCCTTCAAACAAGTCAAATTCCGCGCCGTAATGATCGTACCTAAACGCTGATTGCGAAGCCCGTCAGCAAACTTCCTGATCGCGTACTTTTCGTTCAACGGCCGCAAAATCTCATACGCTTCCGAACTTTCCCCGGCTTGAGAAATAGTCAAATTAACCATTAACTTCTCTATCTCAGCCCCAAAATCCGCGACCGACCTATCATTCTGCCTAGCGCGAGCAAGTTTCGCTTGCACAGCTACGTCCGACTCTACCGTTAACAAATGCTTCTTCATATCAGCTAACAGACAATCTACCGTTGCGTAACTAGAGGACAACCGAATCCTAGCACCCTGGGTAAGTCGTGTAGTCAAAACAAATTTAATTAAAAGAGCATTATCTGCTTCCACTAACATAGAACTATATAATCCTATGGCATCAATTAAGTCTTGCGTAACTTGTTCATCACCACTCATCTTTGGGAGTAGGCCAACTGCCGTTCTCAAAGAAAACTTTTCCGCCGCCATGTTTTGTTCCGTTCCGGTTTCGCTCTCAAACTTAATAGTGTCGACGTATAATGCTCCTATCTTACATACCAACTGAGCCAATTCTTCCGAGAACTTACTATATCCTGAAACTATACACTTAAATTTACAATAAAGCGCTTTCACCTCACTAATCTTACTATCAAAATTCCTGCCTTTTCGCCTACTAGGGCCTAACTTGACAATAGATTCCCTTAATAACTTAAGTTGTACAAATAGCGACGTTAACTCCACTTCCATTTAAATTAATGTCTCTAAATTTAACGATGAACACAAGCACCGAAACACCCTTATTAACTTCCACTTAAGAAACACTTACTCCGTTCCTCCGACGGCTCCTGGTCAAGCCATCTGTACAGCCTTCTGGACTTCCCGCTGTCTCAACCTTTCTTCAATCCAGTTGTGGTGACATCTCCGATACATGCGAACCGCCAACCCTATGATGACAACTGCCATACACACAGCCACAAACAGCAACACGGTCTTGATAGCCGCCAGCTGCTCCTGAGTAGCCGTTGCGGTATTTGCACCACTCGTAGACGTCTGGCGATAATCACCTCTTCCTTGGACGTCGTGCTTCCCATGGCCTGCGACGTGACGCGACTGACGTGATACTCAATGAAGACAATCAAACCGCCAACCACGAACCGTGACTAGCTCCTGGTCGGGCAACTATAACGCCGTCCAGCCGACTGGCAGGGTCGCCATGCGATGCGAGGAGATGGAGGGGTCAAAGTAAACTACATGTTAGTTACTACTCCAAGAGTCGATTACTCTTCCACCTTTAATTAGCAACATTATATACATAGCTACGACGTGATGTTATGTCGATAATCTACAATCACGTATTCACATACTCTCTACCTTAGCATATTATACTACGTGCTGTACGTGACGTGCTGACATCACACCACACTAGGATTTTGGAAAGGAATGGGAGAATGGAGATTGGCCTGAAGTGATTGGGTAAACTAGGATTGGAAATTTTGGGAAGGGGAATAATGTAAGCCTTACGCCACATTTCAGGAAAGACACCAGTCTGCAGAGATGAATTGACGATGTGGGTAATAATTGGAATTAAGTTCTCAATCATAAAAGATAACATGGTTCGACTGACACCATCACAACCCACCGCTTTAGATTTAATAGAGTTGAAACATTTCAGTATCTCAGCGTTAGTCACGGGGGAGAATGAAAAAGAGTCAGGGGGAAACATTGGCTTGGAAGTAATATCAAGGATAGTTGTATTCTTAACGTCAACCGCAAGCGTAGCAGATGTTGAAAAGTATTTATTGAGAACATTTAAAGGGAGATTAAGAGATACAAGACTGGAGGGGGATTTTGCTATGCCTAGTGATTTGAGAAACTTCCAAATATCAGCCGGTGAAGAATTGAGGACATTCTCGCAAATGTATCGGCGTTTAGATGCTCTTACCATCTGGTTGCAGCGGTTTCTAGCCAACCTATACAGGTCCCAGTTCTCCTCACTGCGGTCCCGCCTATATTTTCCAGAAGCCCGGTCACGCCGTCTCATTGCCATCCGAACCCCAGGGGTTATCCAGGGGGCAGGAGGGCGCTTGACACGAACGGCCCTCAGTGGTGCATGCGTGTCAATGAGCTGGAGTATATAACCATTGAAAATATCCACCTTCTGATCCACTGATGATGACTGGGCGATATCAATCCAATCAAGGGCTTGTGCATCGCTATTTAGTTTATCTTTCTCCAATCTTGCAAAATTCCTGATAAAAACAATGGCAGGCCGCTGCTTAGGTGGTTTAATTTTATAAGATAAATAAATGAGATCGTGTCTAGATAAACCGGGGGCAGCAATCTGGCCATGGTTGGCAACGAGGTCCACAGAAGAAGCAAGCATAAGGTCGAGCCAGGAATCGCTTGAGCCAACATTATGATGGGTTGGACTAAGTTTAAGGAGTGACAGACTCAACGACTCCAGGATCGCACTCAGCCTACGTGATCTAGTGTTATCCTTCAAAAGGTCAGTGTTGAAATCACCCATGACTATGAGATGTTTGTATTCTGAGGAAATAGATTCAAAGAGAGACTCTAAAGTGTAGAAGTAATCTATAGTAGGAGGGCAGTAGACAACTCCTAGAACGGCTTTAACCCCTTTAACAACGATTTCCAGGAATAAATACTCAGGGTTGCCATTATACATTGGAGACGAGGAATGTAAAACTTTGTGGGAGATATCAGAGCGCAGATAAATGGCAACACCCCCAGCTCTTTTCCCAATACGATCGTTGCGAATTAAAGTAAAACCAGGTAGTTCGTAAACGTTTGAGGGAAGCTCGGGTTTAAGCCAACTTTCGGACACCAAAACAGCATGCAAAGTGACGTCAGCAAATAACTCCAATAACTCAGAGTGGTGCTGAGGAATGCTCTGGGCATTGACATGACATACATTAAAACACTTGTTAAATCGCTGGAACTCACTAGTCAGAAAACTATTCACCGACAGAGAATCATCAAGAGTTGAAAAAGACGCGGAAGAACAAGAATAAAAGGAGTCATCGTCAGACATAATTATTACCCAATTAAGTAAATAAATATAATATATGGTAAAATATAATAAATAATACAATAAGTGGATTAGTAATAAAAATTAACGCAAAAATTAATTGCATAACCTGCCGGCAGACTGTTCACAAAAAAAGTTCTAAAACAAAATGCGTGTTTCCGAACGAAACTGATACACACCGTTGACACTTTCTTTGACAGTGACATTTCGTATTGACATTACAATGTGAAATTAAAATACACACTAAAATTTAACAAAGGAAATATAGAAAGTAAATAATGTGTCGGTACTCAAGTAAAGTTACTGTGACGTGTTCATACCAATATCGAAATGAACAGAAAACTAGCATTAAAGATGTTAAACAAACAAAAAGGAAACAGGATTATGAGAGCAAGCAAAACAAACCAAGTTACTTCTTCTTTGCTTGCCGCCTTGACCTAGTGTGAGGCGTCTGAGCCTGCGCCGGCGCCGGGCTTGCGTTATTCGAGGCACGGTTGGAGTCTGCAGGAACTACTGGATCCAGCGACTTGCCATACTCCGCTCCCAGCGCGATGACTTCGTCAACGGTGAAGATCCGGCGACGCTTGCCATTAGGAAGCTTGACGTTGATGTTTCCGTCCATAGTCCACACATTGGTCACACCGAACAACTTGCGAGCAGTTGTAAAAGCCGATTGCCGCTGACGAGTGAGGAACTCGGACACCACATAACAGGACCCCTTCAGTTTGGTCTTGTTTTTCCAGACCTGATCCCTTATGGTAGACCCCATAAAACGAAGCAGGATAGGTCTAGAGTGACCTTCTGAAGCCTTGCCCAGCCTGTGGCATACCGTCAGTGAGGAAGGTGCCAGATCAGATAAACCAAGCTTATCTTGGACGATGGATACTATGGTATCTGGGAGATTCTCATCATGCCTCTCAGGCACTCCACCCAGCAGCAGGAACTTCTTCCTATGACGCATCTCAACAACATCCACCGTCTTGCTCAGCTCAGCAATCTGCAGCTGCAAAGTACTGAGGACACACCACACATGCTCCTTGAAGGCAGAAAAATCCTTGTGAAGGCTGCTTAAATCTGCTCCAGGTGATGATGCCCTCAGGTGCTCCTCAAAGTCTGCCATCCGCTGATTGAGGGATGTCATTGCTACACGCTGAGTCTCCGCAATGTCTGCTATAGTGCTCATGATTGTGATTTTGTGTTCCAGTGCAGTGTTCTATGAGGTCAAAGTACAAGTGACAGCTCAGGCCAGCAAGTATATGCAATTAGCACAGTTTAGGACATGTGTATATTATTGCCCACACAGTATGTGCTTACCGGTATGAAGTTATGTAATATCCAATAGCAATATTCACTAATTTTTAAAAAAATACTATTAAAATCTAATTAAAATTACGAGAACATATGTTTACTTTTTTTGCACCTACCCCCGAGCGAGCTGCGAGCTGTAATATACCTACCGTAGGAGACAGCGTCGAAACATCGGGACTTCATTATAATAGATAATCACGATATAAATATCCCGTAAGAGACAGCGTCGAAACATCGGGACTTCATTATAATAGATAATCACGATATAAATATCCCGTAAGAGACAGCGTCGAAACATCGGGACTTCATTATAATAGATAATCAAGATATAAATATACCGTAAGAGACAGCGTCGAAACATCGGGACTTCATTATAATAGATAATCACGATATAAATATCCCGTAAGAGACAGCGTCGAAACATCGGGACTTCATTATCTTATTATTCTGTATATTGAACATAATTATTTAGAAAAAATAATGTTTTCTTTTGTTGTGTCTGTGTGTCTTGGGTGTATAGTTTATTATAGTATTATCACGTGTACATTTTAAAACTAATAAGATTAGGGTTTTAGTTTTTGTTTCATTGGAATTGGCGCTCTCTATCAAAAGATATACGAATTTAAGGTATTTAAGAAAACTTATCATCATTTAGAAACATACATGCAACGACATCTATTGCATCAAAACGGTACTAATTAATAAGTGTGTTCACAAGATAACTTTTAAATCGTATTATTCAAACAGTTACGATAACAAAATGTACCCTTGATTAGTTTAAATGACGCTGCTTTGAAAATCTACATAGGGTTTTTTTTGGAGGGTGAAAGAGCAACAAACATCCATACATCCATCCATCCATCCATCCATCCATCCTCACAAACTTTCGCATTTATAATATTAGTAGGATAATCAAGATATAAATATACCGTAAGAGACAGCGTCGAAACATCGGGACTTCATTATAATAGATAATCACGATATAAATATATCGTAAGAGACAGCGTCAAAACATCGGGACTTCATTATAATAGATAATCACGATATAAATATCCCGTAAGAGACAGCGTCGAAACATCGGGACTTCATTATAATAGATAATCACGATATAAATATCCCGTAAGAGATAATAAGTTTAGTTATACAAAGCGTAAAACAATGTATTAAACTATAAATTACATAGATAAATATTATATTTCAGATAAACAGCTACAAAAATCGTAGTGCATACTCAGGACATAAACTGAAAATCACATAAATAATCGAATGAGGGATTTTATTAAATATGTAGGTACTTATGTTGGAATCCCATTGTGTTTCAGTACACTTAGGTACCTACCATATACTTAATGATAACAACAACGGAAACACATGTGTACAATATGTAATTAAAAACGATAGGAATGAAAATTTTCGTTTTAATTACCTTCTATAACCCACTTCAATGTAATAAAAACTAAAGTTAGAACATTATTATGTTCTTATATTACTCAAGTCGAAGTAAAGTGTAGATCTAACAGTGCGGTAAGGGAAATCCTATGAGGAAATTCACATGCAATGCCTTAAAGCTTACCTTGGTAGTAATGAGGCCACCCTTTGGGCGTAAACCGTGGATTTTATGTGGATACACCGTGCCAAGGTGATTTGCCAAAGGCTTAGTATATTTTACGCATTTATTGGAGACTAGTCGCACTTATTGACCAATTATAGCGGTCCGTGAGAAACTCCTTTGCAAATAAGTCGGTGGTAGTGTGGTAATTAAATCACTCCTAACTAGCTTAACTAAGAAAAGCTCGAGTTTTCCAAGACTGTGAAAGCGTGAGACTGCGAACCCGTTTACAATTTGTGAGTACACCACAACTCACAAATTAAAAAATAATAATGAAATCAGAAAATACAGCAAGTAATGTAACTTTTTTTTGTCCGTTAGGATCATCCCGCTCTTGCCGGAGCAGCAGTGTCAGACTTATACTGACTAAATCCCATCATGTTCCTTATTATTAGCACTTTGTGTTCCAGGGCCACGGTATCTCTTTCGAACAGTCCCACAGCCCCGGAGCAAGTAATATCCCTGAACTTGATAAATACCAGTGCCTACGTCACATGCTCTTATCATCATGTCAAAATAGTAGTTAAGTGCAGAACAACACTGCCTACCTCTGTAATCTCCTTATGGCAGGGATGGCGAACCAATGGCACGCGTGTCCGTGCCATTGATGGCACGTTACACAATATTTTAAGGCACCGAATTTTAACCATATTTTCATCTATGCCTGCGAGTAATTATTTTAAGAGATGAATAACGTAAGATTAGATTAGCAACCGTTTGATAGAGGAGTCCAGTTAAACATGCAATCTACTCAATCTACTAAAAGCAACTTCTTACAACCGTTATACTACACATATAAGTTACTTGTGATCTAATCAGCAACAACAGAAGTTATACTAATGTAACTTTAATTTGAATTACATGTAGAATTGAAACTTTTGTTACGATCGTCGTTTTTTGGTAGAATTTAGTTGAAATTTTTTTATTGAGTTGTCTGCCAATAAATACTAAGCAATATTACTGGACGGCACGTGCAAGGTCTCAATAAATATTGATTGATTAGAAAAAATGGCACGTTGATACATAAAGGTTCGCCATCCCTGCAGGCTTATGGGATTACCAGCATGACGATCGCAATGTTAATAATATTTTTATTTATATACCTATTTCTAGAGAGAAAATACAATACCCTGTAACGTGACGAGAATATTATAAATTACAAGACTACACTAGACTTTAGACGACATTCAATATCATTATCAATTTATTTGTTTAGAAAGGCTGAAGCAAGGATTCAATTACAGGCTTAGAAACTTGATAACAAATTGAAATTCAGATTACATTGACACTTCTCGTGTTGTTGTTTTAATTTGAGTCTAAAAATACTAGATCATACAACAAATGCGTAGAAAATAGAAATACGAGTCACAAAGTTCAATAATCAAGTAAATATTCAATGATCAAGTAAATATTCAATATTAATGACAAAAATGACGATCTCACATTTCACAAGCTAATATTGACCAACAAGTGCCAACAACCGATTCCAAAGAACAGAAAATCAAAACAATACTTTTATGCATTCAAAGCAGTATTAGCAGTTCAAACTAATGCTATTTATTACATTGATTGCTCGCAACCTTCTAATTATTAAAAGAATTCAATCGCTGTAATGACTCTCGTGCATCATATCTAACACAATCGAAGGTAAACGACCTTGGTTTTTAAACAATAGTTAAATAATCAAGATCTATGATGGAATAAAATTCTTGAACGTTCATTCGTTTTACTTTTTTCTACAGGCTTAAATCACCAGTGACTTTTAAGATCAGACTTAAAGATTAAGCACTTATCGCTGAGCCTTTTGCCGAACAAGTAAAGGTACTTAATTCAAGTCCAGATTTAGCACTCAACAAATTCGTTTGGCTTAATCACAGTCATCTTTAATTTTAATTGAGGAACTCGCCTCCAAGGCTGTTGTCTTTCATAAGTATAGTTTGCCCTGTCAACTCCTTGGTGTCTAGACAACGAATAGAACTAATCTCTATTCATCAACGGAAAAGACCTTCACAATTTTTGCACCACCCCGCAATGTAATGCGTTATTGAACTCTACCATAGTAGTACTGTATCTTTCCAAAATTACGTCTTCTCCTAACTTGATTTAATAACGGCCTTCAACACAAAATCTGGCTTAAAGCCAGGCCTAAGATTTAGCACCACAGAGCCTTGACAAAATGACCCCTGTCAGTTTTAGGCTTAGGACCTTGAAGCTATACGACAGCCTGACTTCAGAGTCGCAAACATACACAAATAAAATTACAATAGACCCTTAGATCAATCACTAATCACCTGAAAAGGCCATATCACACCGCGCAAAGTTTTTCTAACTGACCTCTTCTTTAGTTCAAGTCCGTGGTGCTATATCTGTACTTCCCTAACTGGATTTATTGTCAGCATTCAATCAGAACACCATTCATTCAACAGAAAATCTGGCCCAGAGCCAGGCCTAGGATTTAGTGCCTGTGCTCTGATATACTGACCCCTGTCTGTTTAAAAGGCCTTGAAATCAATCAAGCTGAATGAATGACAGCCTACCTTTGGTCTACTGACACCAATAATGTTACCCCTGCCGAGACACAGGCCGCCTCTCTAGCAGAGGAAATGACCTGTAAGTCACCACGTTTTCCGGGTTACCGGTTTCCTCACGATGATATTCTTCACCGCTTTAAACATACAAATAAAGTTCAAAATCCTCACCTTATCCTTGCTATTAAGAACAGCGGCAGCATGAGGCGGTATCCTCAGCACATAGTGGGGCCTCTGGTGTAAAGGTAACCACACCCTCGCAGGTAGGTTGAGGTCTAGCGCGGCAAGTTCGGCCCTGAGACGGCCATTACGACGCTCCTTGTCCGCGACCGTGGCCAGACGACGTCCAATACTCGTCAATGACGTCAGAAACTGAAATGTGGAATGGTAATGTTTATTTTACGTAATAGAGAAGTCTGAGGTAGGAGGCCGTACTATTGTAGCGAAAGTCAGTAGCGAATACTGACTGATTTTAAACAAGACTGCTATTTTAAGGAATGTATACAGAAGAAATTAGATTTTCTGGCTGAAAATTCTTGCCAAAGGCATTTGTATTGTGTATTCTTACTAATGCATAAAGTTTTAATTAGTAAATGCTCCTAAAAACCAAAGATGTCTTGAATGTTCAGTTTACTCACGCCCACCACAAACCACTAACATTTGTTCCGTCCATAAAAAACAGTGTAGCAACATAAAACATAACACTAAAGATTTATTAGGTAGTTACTACAATGTATAATGTACATTTACATGTTTTTCTCCTTGCAATAGACCTCTAAGCAAAGGCAATGTGAATCAGCGGCGAACAGGCACGTGTCAACGTAACGTGTGGAGCATATTACTGACGATTGTGTTTTAGTATTGACGCAGGTCAAAGGGAGGTAAACTACGGCTGTTGCTTTCGACACGTGTTATGAACTAGTAATGGTTTCTCAACAGTTAGTAGCTGTTGAGAAACCATAATTAACTAGGAATAAGTCGCTTTTGACTCACATAACTGATATGAATGATGATGGATGGAAGGATCAAGGAGGTAAAGGCCAAAGAAGAGCTGGATTGATTCTATGAAGAATAATATAGAAGAAAAAGAGTTAAAGATATCCTGACGGACAGCTGAATGAAGAAAAAACGTGATATCGGACATCGGACAAGGACAAGAAGATGATGAATGAGCTACTGAATTCTATCCAGGGTTTTAGCAACAGAAGTGCAACAGTCTTTTTGGATAGGAGGTTGTCTACAGTTCGAGGTTGTTAGACAGTTTCGGCTAGACGACATTACTCTTCCTAAGTGGCTCGTCTGCGAAAAACTTAAGCACGAGAACTTGCGATGGTTATTTACGAATGCTTCAACAGACCGGTAAAGATAGAGAGTGCTTTTACTAGACAGATCTCGTTACTTCATATACAAGGTGAGATCTACAGTTTCTCAACGTGAAAGTAAAGTTGATGGCTACAGGAAGTCCATCAAGTCTCACTAGCCGCAACATTGATTGAGCCTTCACTTCTATTGGCAGACCAGAGAATACAGGATATTGGCTTGCTCGCGTAAAACACTACTAATTACGTACAAAGTGTTGATCTGAACACTTTCCCACAAGCTTTCACAACTTCAACAGTCTTCGATAGAGCAAAACAGGTCCATAATTATAAACATTAGGCATTAGACGCCACAGTAGACAGGACAAAAATTATAAACCAGTGCAGATAGTACATTAGTACGCAACCCGAACGAGGAAAAGTACTACGAAAAATATAATAGAGAACGTCCTTTATTGAGTATTTTTCCCTGTACAGTCAATTAAATCTAAATAAGTTGAACAAGCAAGTTAATTTCATTGGATCGGATAAGGCAGGGTTTCCACGACCTTTCTCGCCCTAGGCTGTAACCAGTTACGTTTGATTGTATTGCTTGTATTGTTGCAGACTGACCCTGACTCCTAAACTGGGTCAACCTGGATACTCACAGCTGTATTCGAGTACACGTGTACTAAAAGCGGGGGTATTAATCTGTCTAACAGAAACTATGACGTGGGTTGAGCGCTTTACCTTGTTTACTCGTCATTTATCTCTTGCGCTACGGGATACCCAGGACCATTACAAAGTGGGGCATACAACTTTGTAAAATTTGCTGTTTCGCTCAGAGTGGAAACGTAATACATCATAGAAACTTTATTAGAAACTGCGGTGTAAAAAGTACATAGCTTTGAAAGAAAACATGAGTGCTAAGGCCGGAACAATAATGTGACGTCAGGTTTCGCGGATTTATAGGCGGTATGATGATTTGAAGAGCAGCGGTGGGCGGCCCCAACTTACGAGTCGTGGATTCGAACTCAGGCAGGCTCATTACTTCTTAAGTTCTTACTCATTTACTCATTACTTCAAACTGCCTCCGTGGTCGAGTGGTTTAGGCGTTGCCTTGTGACCCGGTGGTCGTGGGTTCGATTCCCACGGGAAGCATACTTTGTGAACTTGTTTCCGGTTTGGTTAGGACATTGCAGGCTTGAATCACCTGATTGTCTGATAAAAAGATGGTTCCGTGCTTCGAAAGGCACGTATAAGCCGGTGGTCCAAGCCGCCAAATGGCGGTCGTCAAACCATGTCAGAGGCCCTTGCGGCGGTTTAGAAACTCTGACACTAGGGTGTGTGGGGTCGTTAGACCTTACTGCCCACACGATAAGAAGAAGGCCACCACTGCTCTCAAAACGGGAAGGAAAACATCTTGAGGTAACTAGCATGTCCTATAACTAAAAATTATAAGACATGTGACATCTACCAGCACTGGGTCCGTGTGGTCGATTATAGCCCATTCCTTCTCATAGAGAGGAGGCCTGTGAGGCCATGACCCAGAAGTAGGAACATTAAGGCTAATTATGATTATATATTAAAATATGCTTAAGCTATGATGACTTGAGGACAAACATTAGACGATGAATCTGTATAAAGTACTACCTATCTATTATTCTTCCTAGTCAGTGCCTTTTCACACGTTCAGGGCTACTTCACGGACTCTGAGGAGAATGTTTGTGTAAGCGTGTGAAAACTTTCGTACTGGCCTCACACTCCACCACCGGATACCAATTAGGTACCGACTAACCGACTCCCGTTCCTATGGTGAAGCAGTCACGGTTGATGAATGCTTCCAACGCATTATTATAAAAGCATGGAATGTTATAGATATCCTGCGTTCGTAATTTAGCTTCCGAACATGTAAACAAATTATGTTTTCGGATGGGATATAATTTTGTATGTTTATTATCACGTGCCAGTAGTACCAACGCCCAGAAATGCTAAACGGCACTTTATAGTGATCGATTGTAACAACTTTTACTTATTCAAATACAATTTCATAAAGTGTTAAATGGAATTTCACGAAATACCTCTGTGTTGGTAATGTTATGTAACTGAGTAAGTTGTCGTAATTATACAAATCCTCAAAAATAACCTACTTTACGAAATCTAATATCGTCATTTATACAGAGAATGTAACTTCGAATCTATGTGACGGTCAATATCTCATAATAATTACCTAAATAGAAAGTACTTCCTCATTACTATTTTTACTCCACATGGCACAAAAAAAGTGTTAAACATAACTTATGAATGAAGCTTGGCGAAAAAGTGAATGAGCTCAGTATACCCGAAATATCATATTGTTTTTCTTTTATCACTGATAGCACTAATACACCAAGTGAGCAATAACATGTCCTCAGTGTCTAATCGGAAATCGATAGTGGCATGCATTTGTTATCTAATAATGATTATATCAACAGCAAAGCACAATAATAAACACTGAATAGAACGAACATGCAACTTTCTATCCTATTGTTATCAGTATAGAGCTACCGTTTGACTACTTGCATGCCATTACGGTTGAATATAAAATTTTCATTTACATTAAATAAAAAACTTTATTTATAAATAGAGGTGGTACAAGTGACTAACTTCGAATACGTAACAGCAGTGTCATGCTCATTAGTGGCTATGAAAGTTTGAACAACATTGCGGCTCTGGTTAATTGCAGAAATGCTTTTATAATCCTTATTGTATTACTTTGAGACACTAATGGAATGATTGGCTACAGTACATCCGACAATATTATCAGCATCTGCCTAATACTGCGAATTATGGGTAACGGTAGGGCACAACGGTCACCCTTGTGGGACTCCAAAGTTTCAGCACTATAAGCACCGTCTCTAATATCTTCTACTGATTAGTTGAGATATAAAACGACCCTTTTACCAATTATTAAGGTCTATTCTCCAACCAAAGGCATTAACTGATCCTAAATTCGAACATCTAAACTTTGAACCACCAACGAAGCGTTACATTTCTGGGAACAGGCCCTTCCGGCTATTAGCCTCTCTCGGAACTGGTGTTTAAAACACGAAACCGAAAAGCATTTTGGGCAAGACATTATTAAGTATCCAAGTAGACAAATATTAATAGAGAATGCAAATGGCAAAGCCATGTCGACATTTATGGAAGCAGACAATGTTAATAGTCAATAATCACCAAATGTGGCTGTATTGATGACCGCTAGCGCTATACACATAAAGGTGATTAGAAATGCTACTAGCGATGTAGGTGTAAAAGCGTAGTGATATCGCATGAGAACGTTGTTATAAAATTATTTGGTGAGCGGTCATTCTAACACCAAGGTCGTCTGTATTTAGGTTTTCAATTATAAGCTCGGTATTAACTGATCTCAGGCCCAATGCTGAATTACCTACCTTGACTACTATTGGTTATAGTAAACCTAGATAATATAACAGGATAGTCAAACATCATCAACTTTTTCACAATAATAAAATACAATTTTTCTACTAAGTATACAGCCAAAAACGCAAAAGAATACATTTTTCATAAGAATGTCCTAAAACTCATAAAAATACAATAACAGCAACAATGGGCCTGTTGTAAGGTATCATTAAGTTTTAGACTACTAAAACAACAGATTTCACTTTTACCTTAAAAAACTATGGCATGTATTTAAACCGTTATCTGTATATTCCCTTTTTTCGAACAAAATATTTTAAAGTTACACCAAAAATACTGACTTGCACACAAATTATGCACACTAAAGAAATCAAATTTACTATCCTTTATAATGGCATTTGCAGAACTCTTTTACTGAACGAATAACTATTATCAAAATAGTATATCTAATAATTATTTAGTCTAACAAACATTAAATATAACCCAAAAACTATTACTGAACTAAATAAATATTATCGTTTCAAACATGATAGAAAATAATATGAAGGCCTTCACTCTAAAAAGGGGAAACAAAGGCTGAATCTATATCTATAAAAGCGAAAGGTCACTCACTCACTCACTCACTGATTCATCACGAAATCTCGAAAACCGCTGGACGTACAAAGATGATTTTTGGCAGGGAGGTAGTTTATGGTTAGTAGACGTCCGCTAAGAACGGATTTTGCGACAGGGCCGGATTAGGGTGGTCTAAGGGCCCTCGCAAGTTTGTATGAAACTCCTTCATTTTTTGTGCTACAATCTAGATTTTTGGCAGATACGTAGTTTATAGTCAGTGGGCGTCTGCTATGAATTAATTTTGCGACAGGGCCGGATTAGGGTGGTCTAAGGGCCCTCGCAAGTTTGTTTGAAAGTCCTTCATTTTTTGTGCTACAATCTTGATTTTTGGCAGAGACGTAGTTAATAGGCAGTAGACGTCTGTTTAGAACCGATTTTGTGACAGGGCCGGATTAGGGAGGTCTAAGGGCTCTCGCCAGTTTGTATGAAAGTCTTTCATTTTTTGTGCCACAATCTTCATTTTTGGCAGGGACGTAGTTTAAAGTTAGTAGACGTCTGCTTAGAACAGATTTTGAGACAGGGCCGGATTAGGGAGGTCTAAGGGCTCTCGCCAGTTTGTATGAAAGTCCTTCATTTTTTGAGCTACAAAGTTGATTTTTGAGACGGACGTAGTTTATAGTTAGTAGACGTCTGGTAAGAACAGATTTTGTGACAGGGCCGGATTAGGGAGGTCTAAGGTTCGTAAGAAAATCCTTAATTTTGTGAGTAAAAGTTTGCTAAGAACCGATTTTGCGACAGGGCCGGACTAAAGAGGTCTAAGGGCTCACGCGAGTTTGTATGACAGTCCTTCCTTTTTTGTGCTACAATTTTGGCAGGAAGGTACTTTATAGTTAGTAGACGTTGACTAAGAACGGATTTAGCGAGTTTAGCAACATGGCCAGAATAAGGAGGTCTGAGGGCTTTCACATGTTTGTAAAAATATACTGTTTTTTTTTGTACTAACAACCTGAAATTTAACAAGTCTAGAGTTTAGGAGTAGGAGATCTAAGCTAAGTTTGTAAGGAAGACCTGGACTAAGGGCTCCCGTAAGTCCATATGAAATCCTTGGCTTTTTGTATCTGTAAATTGGCAGAGAGATAGAATATAGTTAAGACATTTCAGGTAGGAATAGATTTTACGACAGGGCTGGTTTAAGGGAATATAATCGCTTCGATTGGCATTTGGCATTCGATTTGACATAGTACCATCCACAGGCAGTCCAGACAAGAGAGTCAAAATTTCTACGCGAACGAAGTCGCGGGCAACTGCTAGTATACAATAAATGATAATCTGACAGGCGGAATTTTCAGTCATGTGAAGTATAAAATAATGGTTTACGTTTTTGGATTACAAAGTATAAACGTCGAAGATTAGTTTGTATGGTCAAAACAGGAAAATATATTGTTTAAAGCTTCTTTTTGTCATATTGCTTGTTATGTAATAATTAGACGAGGTAAACACTAAAAATAATTGAATGCATTTTAATTATACTTTCAGGGTATAATGTTAGTACTAGATGACGTGGCCTCGGCACAAGGGCACAGAAGGAACATGGGTTCGGTTTTTAGTCAGTAGAAGTCTGACACTCCCCTTCGCTCTGCCCAAGAGCGGGGGGGGGGGGGGGGGGTCATTCGATGATTTTCCACCCACCAAAAAAAAAAAAAAAAAAGGGTATAATGTTGCCAGATTCTTTTTGACTTGACAAACACTTTTTAGTTAAGATTTTTAAACTATTAAAAATACAAAAAATAAAGTATTCTTAAGTTTATTTTTGCATAAATAAAGGAAATGGCAGTTTACAGGGTGGAATCATCGATGCACAAACGGTTCCCACGTATTCAGAACATCATTCTAAACACATCGAAATTTTTTCATCGATATTTAAAAAAAAAACAACTGTGTATGGCAGAAAACGCAGTGAGGAAAATGTAGAGTACGAATATAGATGACTATAAGAGTAAAAGACGACCAAAGAAACGATGGATGTACTTGTACTGTCAGTGTGAAGGATGGTATAGCCAGAAAGGAGGTGGCTGCTAGATGACGAGTAAAATAGAAGTATGGAAGAAGAAGACATGCTGCGCCGACCCCAAATAAATTGGGATAAGGGAGAATGATGATGATGAACTGAGTATGGCTGTAACATTATTTCTGTACTACGTGTTTTTGATTATCGTAAACTAGCTTTTGCCCACGGCTTCGCCCGTGTGGATGTCGGTTTAACTACAAAAATGACGATTTTCGATACAAACTTTCCTCCTATTTAACTCCCTTAGGGGTTGGATTTCGAAAAATCCTTCCTTAAACCTTGTCTACATTATAAAGGGAACCTCTGTGCATAATTTCAGCTTTCTAGGTCCAAGGGTTTGGGCTGGGCGTTGATGAGTCAGTCAGTCAGTCAGGACTTCTCTTTTTATTTATATAGATATATATAAAAGTGCGTAAGTGGACAAGCGATACTAGCAGCTACTTTAATCCGTAATGTCATGTACGCAAGTTAAATGTCAGTTACATTTACAAATATTAATAGAGAATGCAAATGGCAAAGCCATGTCGACATTTATGGAAGCAGACAATGTTAATAGTCAATAATCACCAAATGTGGCTGTATTGATGACCGCTAGCGCTATACACATAAAGGTGATTAGAAATGCTACTAGCGATGTAGGTGTAAAAGCGTAGTGATATCGCATGAGAACGTTGCTATAAAATTATTTGGTGAGCGGTCATTCTAACACCAAGGTCGTCTGTATTTAGGTTTTCAATTTTATGCTCGGTATTAACTGATCTCAGGCCCAATGCTGAATTACCTACCTTGACTACTATTGGTTATAGTAAACCTAGATAATTTAACAGGATAGTCAAACATCATCAACTTTCTCACAATAATAAAATACAATTTTTCTACTAAGTATACAGCCAAAAACGCAAAAGAATACATTTTTCATAAGAATGTCCTAAAACTCATAAAAATACAATAACAGCAACAATGGGCCTGTTGTAAGGTATCATTAAGTTTTAGACTACTAAAACAACAGATTTCACTTTTACCTTAAAAAACTATTACTGAACTAAATAAATATTATCGTTTCAAACATGATAGAAAATAATATGAAGGCCTTCACTCTAAAAAGGGGAAACAAAGGCTGAATATACAATAAATGATAATCTGACAGGCGGAATTTTCAGTCATGTGAAGTATAAAATAATGTTTGTTTACGTTTTTGGATTACAAAGTATAAACGTCGAAGATTAGTTTGTATGGTCAAAACAGGAAAATATATTGTTTAAAGCTTCTTTTTGTCATATTGCTTGTTATGTAATAATAGGGGATCGGACAAAAAAAAACTAATTAGTCCGTCAGATAGATTTCCAAAAATTATTGGACACGTATTTTTTCTTTTTTCACGTAAACTTAAAATGAAGACAATACAGTGCTTCGAAAACTCGTGTGACGTCATATGATAGTACATTTTGACGACACAAGTGACGTTTCAAGCCCCACTCCAAGATCTTTGACGCGTTTTATCTTCGTCATTTTTTATTGATTTGATAAAACAAAAAACACGTATTCAATATTTTTCGATAATCTAACCTACGGACTAAACAGAATCATATTATTTTGACCCCGTCCGAACTCCGATCCCCTATTAGACGAGGTAAACACTAAAAATAATTGAATGCATTTTAATTATACTTTCAGGGTATAATGTTAGTACTAGATGACGTGGCCTCGGCACAAGGGCACAGAAGGAACATGGGTTCGGTTTTTAGTCAGTAGAAGTCTGACACTCCCCTTCGCTCTGCCCAAGAGCGGGGGGGGGGGGGGGTCATTCGATGATTTTCCACCCACCAAAAAAAAAAAAAAAGGGTATAATGTTGCCAGATTCTTTTTGACTTGACAAACACTTTTTAGTTAAGATTTTTAAACTATTAAAAATACAAAAAATAAAGTATTCTTAAGTTTATTTTTGCATAAATAAAGGAAATGGCAGTTTACAGGGTGGAATCATCGATGCACAAACGGTTCCCACGTATTCAGAACATCATTCTAAACACATCGAAATTTTTTCATCGATATTTAAAAAAAAAACAACTGTGTATGGCAGAAAACGCAGTGAGGAAAATGTAGAGTACGAATATAGATGACTATAAGAGTAAAAGACGACCAAAGAAACGATGGATGTACTTGTACTGTCAGTGTGAAGGATGGTATAGCCAGAAAGGAGGTGGCTGCTAGATGACGAGTAAAATAGAAGTATGGAAGAAGAAGACATGCTGCGCCGACCCCAAATAAATTGGGATAAGGGAGAATGATGATGATGAACTGAGTATGGCTGTAACATTATTTCTGTACTACGTGTTTTTGATTATCGTAAACTAGCTTTTGCCCACGGCTTCGCCCGTGTGGATGTCGGTTTAACTACAAAAATGACGATTTTCGATACAAACTTTCCTCCTATTTAACTCCCTTAGGGGTTGGATTTCGAAAAATCCTTCCTTAAACCTTGTCTACATTATAAAGGGAACCTCTGTGCATAATTTCAGCTTTCTAGGTCCAAGGGTTTGGGCTGGGCGTTGATGAGTCAGTCAGTCAGTCAGGACTTCTCTTTTTATTTATATAGATATATATAAAAGTGCGTAAGTGGACAAGCGATACTAGCAGCTACTTTAATCCGTAATGTCATGTACGCAAGTTAAATGTCAGTTACATTTCAAGATCAATGCCCACACTACTTTTTTCTCTCTTGATCATAAAGTGAAGGTTACTGAAAGACCTTGCTGAGCTTTGCAAAACAGCTGAACTAAGCACTAATTACTTGTGGCCTTATCATAGGATTTTAAATGAAAGAGTATAGTAGTAGAATAATAAATTATAGAATACGAGAAGATTTTTTCAATGGATGCCAATAAAATTATCTTTGATCATGAATTTATGATGGGTTCTAGAAATTAGTTATATGTACTTGAGAATTATTAAGGTTTTTGTTCGATTGCTCGTTGATCGAAGGTCATTGTTTCAGGGTAGTAGTATTAAATTCTGTAAGTCCTATTTAATTGAATCTAGTACGAGGACGACTGTTAATATAAAAATAATACACGCTTTATTTTTCTGACCTCCATAGCCCAGAGCTCTACATATTTTATAATTACTCCGAAAAACATTAATATTTAATGCGAAAGTTTAGCTGTCTGGATATATTTTTGGCAAACGATCAGCATCAGGTATTGACGATGACGCAATAAATTCTGGACTGATTGAATGCAGTAGTAAAATGTTTTGTTTTGTTGTTGTGTTTTGTGTAAGTATGTGTCAGGGGTCTCTCAGACTGACTCTTCGAGATCTCTAACACCTTTGGCCGAGGCGCCTAAAAGACTTGCATAGTTCATCATACTCCCCAACCATGGTGCCTATAAGACTTTTCAAATCACGTTCCTGTTTTAAACGTTTAAGCTGGATAGCCTAAAGCTCTGCTACTATTAAATGAGAACTGCCGTAATACTATAAAATTAATGATTGTAGTGCCTCTTTAGCCAAGGTTCTACGTAGGCTGGCGACTGGCTCACGACACGGATACACGCGTGTTACAGAATGTGAACGTGAATAACCAGTACCTACTAACGATTTTGCAAAACATTTCGACACTACTCGAGGAATTACTTGGTATCGTGGCAAAACTGCTCTCTGCTTATGAAATATCCGTCATATCACAAGATAAACATAGGAAAGTGTTAGTTATTGGACGAAGGATTATTTTGGAAACCGCCTGAAGTGTTTAAAATCAAACACGGTGCTAGAATGATGATTTTGCTAAACTAAAAACAGTCTAATCATCAATGAAGGCTTTTACTGGCTATTGGCATAGCCGACTATTACAACAGACCGAAATAATATAGTTAAATAACTGACTACGTGACACCAAAAGTATTGCTTAGCATAACCGCCAAGGCACATTTATACTGTGGCCAAGGTATACTAGGTACCTACTTCATTCGTTATCAGTAGCAACATGTTTCGTCATCATAATCAATGATTAAGTCACTTAAAAGCATTGTAAATTATACACACCAGAGCTGTGCATGACTGCTAATTATTTATCATAGAGATTCATTATCATTACGGAATATTTTTAATGTAAATATTGTATTCTTACCTGTATTTGCGGTGCCAATCTCGGTGCTCCACACGAACACTGTTCTCCACAAAGGCATCCATTGTCAAACGCCCGACCAGACGCCAAGTCTCCAAGGTGCCTCCCTGAGGGAGTCGCTAGCCTTAACGCAGACGCGTCAGACTGCGATCTATGATGCCCTCTCCTTGCCGCCGGCCTGATCTCCTCAGCCAGTATAGAGTCCCTTAGTTTAGTCGCTCTCGATCTCTTAACGTCACCCCCGAAAGCAGTCAATAACCACGCGAGCCTAAGTGAAAACTCAGCACTTTGTTTACACCTGCACACCAAGTAAGGTTTCAACACGTCCGCCACATCGCTCATTTCTATATACATGGTCGCTATTTGTGGCAGGTAGAAATCCACGTCTTCGTATGGGAATGAGAATAGTTTGTTCGCCAGATAGGTCTGCACGCCCGGCTCTTTAGAGTTGAATAGATATGAGATCGCCATGCTCATGTCGAACAGTTTACTTTCGAACAACCGGAGCAGAAAGTCTTTGTTTTTAGATGTTTCAGCGGCACAAACATCGGATTTCACTGCTGAGTCAATTAACGTATCGGGGGGATCAGGCGGTTTGTCTGTGTCTTCTGGGTTGCCGGAGTCGAGGCTTTCTCTGGACCTCGCAGCGGCTGGGGGTTGTGGTCGCTCCTCGTCGTTGCCGTCGGGAGGTGTGTGGATGCCGGAGTCGTCGGAGCCCGTGGGCACCTCCGGTGGAAGCGCTAATCGCGGAGCGGGCACTTCGATAGGGATTCGAAGTGGCGCCCCCTCCGGCGAAGTAGGTGTCATGTCTTCTGGTATCCGCTGGAGCACAGAGTCCAGGGATCTGTTCCTTTGGTGGCCGCATCCTGCAGGCGGCCCACTGGCACCCGTCACATGCCTACAACAAAGGAAAGAGATATAAGGAAAAATATTTCAGAATAACAATTTCCTCGAGGTCATCACAAGTCAGTAAACCCTAGACCAAATTAATGTTACGTACTTATAAAACGGGTCCTCGTAATGCTGAATGCCGACAACAATAATCTTTCTAACCATTTGCTCAATAATTACACTATATCGCACAGAAACTCAACACTGATTTAGAACACAGATCACGATTATTCAATTAGCCTCCTCACATAAACATAGTAGCTGAGCTCAAACACTGGCGTAGCGTTAAAACAATGCGAGCAGCCTTGCGATATATCATAGCGCGTAATTAAACACTGAACATTGTACGAACGCAGCACACACGTCTTACCCCACGGACGCCGTATGGCAAACTGTTTTACGCAACAAATAGACGCGCCGCTCCGCATCATTCGAATAAGGATCACCTCGATTACGCAGCCGAAACGCAACTAAACAACTTCGAAACAGTATAAACAAAGATCTTTGCAGGCCAAAGATTTCGTCGACCAAGTTTACGATGTAGAGTTACGTTTTCTTGGACGCGTGGAACGGTGGAACTCCGTGGAACCAATTTCTGTTTTATTTAAATTTTACACAGACCTGACAATACACTTGAGCAAACTTAACGTTACTTTACTGAGTAACCGGGTGTTACAAAATATTTTCGAACTATTATTTTTACTGCTGTAGCCGCTGTAGGTCTTACAGCAGTAAAAATAACAGTTGGATAATTTTAGTGGTCAAACACTTAATATTCCGTAAGGCTATTTCACTCCGTAATAAAAAGGATGACATTAGAGCCTCATATTTTATATTCAAAGGACGATTACCAAAGCCAGTTCCTTACGAGACTGCGCGGCGTATTGCTAATGTTGCAAGGAATTTCAATGAGACGGTTACAGTTACAATCTTAAATTTTATCTAGGACTTCAAGGATGTCTTCTTGTATTCTGCACATATTTGTTCTCTTTTTGCAACAACTAGCAGACACAGTGATATAACCGAGATTCAAGAACGCATACCAACTCACTAAGTAGGAGAAAGCGGCCGATGACCCCGAAAAGTTTATCACTGACTCCATCCGACTTAGCTATCATTCTCGGAAGATACATAAAACGCAGTGCAGTCTTAACTGGCGATGGCGTTCTTAATGTGGCCGCGTATTCACACAAGAAAGTAGAGGAAGTGGAAGTGTGTATAGTGGCCACTCAATGAGTGAACATTCTATGCGGAGCGTGAGTGGTGAACGAATTATCGTTGGTTTATTTTTGGAACGTTATCGGGAATCGTGCATGTGGTGCGTCCTGCCACAGATGTGCCGTTCAACAGTGTTGAGGCATCGAAAGAGAGGAGCCATTCATTCAAACCTATTTTAGTGACGTACGGAGCACTAAAATGTGGAGTACGGAAACCTCCACTAACATATCAGTCAATCAAACTACTTATAGGAAACGATAAAGTTATTTATATGTACAAATTATCATTAGAAGAAGCATGAAGTATGAAAAACGTGTAATGTCATAATGAGAATCTTTTCTGAAGTGCATGCACTAGAAACCAACGCTGTAGTTCCACTTGTTACTACGTTTTCTACTTATACATAATGCTATACATATTTAAAGTAACGATCATAACATTAAATATTTACGATCAATTATCGTCCACAGAGTCGGTACAGCTTATGAGTCGTTTGGCTAGCGTCAGTGGTGAAATGGGATTTTTCATTAAACAGCAAACGTCGGTCGACACAAAAAAAAATTTACACCAAAGTTCGAGCATATCCAACTAAGGCGGAACAGTATGCGAAGATGCATTGAACTGGCCAAAATCTACTGCCGAAATTTCAGACGAACTCAAACAAGGTAAACATTTGTCACAAAACTAGCGAGATGGTTACAAAAATATTCGGGCACAATACAGGGCTCAAGAGTGAACGTGGAGAAGAATCGTAAAAGCTTTTTACGCTACGGTGACTACCAGGAAAAACTACTTGATTCAATGCAATCAGACTTGAACAAAAATCCTTCAACCTGACTCGCAGGTCAACATTTTCGAAAAAAGTTAATTTCCTTCACGGAAACGCATAATTATCCGGAGTGAACTTTGGTCAGTTAATGATGATCATTTCACCTTCAGTTAAATACATTACACTACAGGCAATGCCATTGAATTCAATAAGGTGAAAATATAGAAAACAGCTAACAAATATTTCAAAATAAGGTGTGGGGTCTTGCTTGCCGTTCACATCTTGACTTAAAACCTTTTCCGGTGTTATGCGACAACTTGTTTACGTTATCACCCCAAGTAGGTCAACCAACTATGACCGATGGACTATACAAATACCCGCTCTCCGACCTCGCGTGCCCAGCAGGTAAGAAACGACCTGGCAAATTCAATACGATTTCTAACAACTATAAACCACGCATTGAAAATCACGCCAAAACAATCAAACCAATCTGCGTATGTGACAACGCAAAAACAAGAACATTGGACACAACAAAACAATTATTGGATGTAAGACCTCTGACAACAGCACCAATGAAAAATACTAAATGAATTGACACACCACTTATGGCGACTCTTCCTATATTGATTTCAATTAGGACTATTTACAGCTCCCAGTGACGCCAGTTGGCATTTAAGTCGACGGCATTCCTAAAAAAATAAACACGTTCCGTGATGAGCTTTCGCAAATTGTAAAAGCAAACAGTAAAAGTGACGTCTATCCGCCAGATAATTCCGGTGCATTAGGGAAAAGCTTTTAATGGCTTACTAAGATGATCTCGTCATAGTTCTTGGACACGCGATCTTAGCAAGTAACAGGTGAATGTTACCGAGCATTGGCTAGCGAGAAACTTGAAGGCCTCAGTACTAATGTACTTGCACGTTATGGACACATTTCACGACGCGTATTGACGTCAACGTCAAACAATGGCAGATTGATTCGACTCGGCATCATACCGCCATACCGCGTTGTAATTGTATGAATATTGGTGAAAGCCAGTCGTATCGGCTTCTGCAAACTGATTTCGTACACAATCGATCATTGTAAGCATTTAATCTATCGACGCAAGCACCTGTTCCGCTTCAAAATCCATTTCGAAACGAAACTTCGTCGGTTCAATTCAATTCTATATAAGCATACTCTTGTACAGCCTTGATGATCTCTAATAAACACTGCGGATCATCATTAAGTTTGGAAGATGGAGAAAGTTTTGTAGAAATGCTGCAATTTGAGCGAAAATAAAAGACATCAAAATAAAGATCGTGGCAACAGTTGTTAGAGTCGTTAAAGTATAATTGCTTTTATAAGCAATAATCGCCAAGTGTCGACTGTCTACGGCGGAACATGAAAATCGTGCGGGTGCGCTCTTAGTAAATCGTGGTAGCGAAAGTGAACGCCTCCTTCGACCTTGTATTAGTACTGGCTGCCACATGTTTTTAGACGCACAAAGGCTCTTCTAACGAAACAGCAGCTCCACAGAAAATAGAAAAACTTATGTACCAAGACACTTAGCTCAATACTGAGAAAGACATATCTCCAAGGAGTACTCATTGTTTAAAAGTAGAAATTGTTCTTTAAAACATGTCCTTGTGAAGGTAATTTCAAATAACAATAATACAGTGTACAGTTAGTTTTAGTTAAGCCAACTGCGCTGTAGAAAATGTAGAAATTATACATTTGACGTTAATTTTCAGCATGCTTTTACTCAAATATCGAAATTCATAGACAAGTTATCTTTGGGACTTCTAACACTTTTGATGTTCAATGAGATTTCACCTATTGATGTAAGTAGGTAACAAAACTCTTGTTCTGCATCAAATTCATCATTCTCTTGCCCTTATCCCAATTCATTTGGGGTCGGCGCAGCATGACTTTTTCTTCCATACTTCCCTGTTTCTCGTCACCTCCTTTCTTAACTATTGTTCTGCATGTCGAATAAAATGAAGAATTTTATAACAGGAGTACTCACGCCGTATTAACGTTACTTCATAAACTGCATTATTACTAACTATTACGAAAATAATTACTCTAGTACTAGGTTGAAATATTACATTACCACAGAACCTTTCGTATACATACAACTGGTTGCTAGTAAAATCTGTGTTATTTCATACAACATACTCGTACATTGCTCGAGTCAAACAACTGCCCGTTGTTTGTGAGTTTGTAATAATTTCAAAGTAGGACGTATTTACATTATGTGGAATCAGTCTGGTATCTTGTTTCTTAATCATAACTATATTTATAAGGAACAGCGATTCTACAGCTCCATACAGTAGTTATGATTACTTTGATGACTACATTTCATGAAGTATTGTAATGAAACTCCTGAAAGAAGATGTTTGTTTAAAAGATAACGAAAAGCAAATATGCGAGTGATAAAAACATGAAGCAGAATAAGTTGCCAAAAGCTTTCACTATTACAGGAGGATCTGTTTTGCTTTATTAAAATTCAATCTACTTATACATCGGAGTTGCATTACTGTTGTTTGAATACGAACACAATCATGAAAGAACATTGCCATACACCATCATCCCGCTTTGCAGACAGATTATTACCACAGACAGTACAATGGTATTAGCAAACATCTACTACTGTTTGTCCTCTGGATTTAATCCCCTGGTCGGTTAAACCTCCCAGAGGATACCTCCCATTACATACGGATACGGCCCACTAATCTTGGCATTCTCGTCTCTAAGCCACGCTAATAGCTCTCACAGATTCACAAACATGTCTTGTTCCAGACTAACACATGTGCAAACAGATTAATCAATTACGACGCCAGAAAAATAAGGTCAGTGTAAGGTAATATTAATAATATGTATTATCTAATCAAGTTGACATGACACATGCTAGTTTAATGAATTTGGGGCTATACAATTATATCCTTAGCCATGGATGACCTAAATATTACGTCAATGTGGAGTTCGCTCCACCATTCAAAGGTTTAATAAAGTCAGAATCAAGTCTGTCGAAGGAATAAAATGTAAAGTAGGAGAAAATAATGGATTCGAAGCCCGGTTAGATTGGAAAATAGTTCACAGAGAAACTGTTTCCAATCTAGCGCGCCAATAAAACGGGATCATTGGAAAATTCCACACATACAATATTCTAGCACTAGATCCTCACCATACTTCTTCAGCTTAATTAGATGCATGCTCCGATTACATAATGCTATTGCATACTGTTGTAAGCATGCCATAATTATACAAACGAAAAGTCGTAAACTAATACAGAATACGATTAGGCAACCGAATGTATTCTCAATGGCACCTGGACCGTAATATTGATGTTATGCAAGATACTGCGAACGCTGTGTTGCGAATTTTTTATCTACTAAGTTCTATTAAGTGAAGATAAGAGTGTTAGATAATTTTTGCATTAATAATATCTGTTCTTACAAAATTCAATCAGCGAAGTTTTCCTGCTTTGTGCTATTACAAAAATGATTCTGATCTAATGGATTTGGTTGGGAATTCCAATTTATAAATATGTAGACAGAGCTAACACGAGTCTAGCAGCACAAATCACCAGAAATAAGGCTTATTGAGAGTTTATTTGGTTTGACGCTGCTGTCAAAAACAGACAAAAAACCAACAAATGTTAGCAGACATCTGAACACAAGTCTACACCGCAAAACGCTATAAAAACCTCTGCCATAACAGTCACGTTTCAAAAGCGACGAATGTTGTTGTTATTCAGTTTTATTTGTAAACCTGACTTGAAAAACATAAAGGTAAAGTCATTATGTTTGTGGATATCTTCGTTATTAACTCATAAGGGGTTGGCATTTGGTCACGCTGCAAAACCACGTGTGACGACCATAGTAAAATCAATTAATAGTAACACCTGGGAATATTTCCTACCACGTGCTACGCTATTAACTTGGTATGAAGGTAAGTAATCCAATAGACGATTCCAACCAACGTTTACACTTGAGTCACTTGTAAGGATTCTTTGACTTGACACTGGTTTTACGCGATTTTATGAATTTTCTAGTCCTCTGCAAGGTTGTAGAAGGACTACCAAGTAGTTTGTTTTAAAGAAACTTTACTTATGTTTGGAACAATATCATCATCATCAAAACTCAAACTAAAAGCATTTATTTCAATTAGACCATTACAAGTACATTTGAATGTCTAAAAACTACAAAAAAGTGAAGCTATAGTCACAGTCACAGTCACAAGTCATAATAAGTTGTGAAAATACTGTAGTTAAATTACAACCCATTCCAAAGCGTAGATCTCTAGAACAGTGAGCAAGAAACTCGTGAACATCATTCCCCTCATGAAGCCTCATCGCAATTTCTCTATACTCATCATTTCATGAGTCAACCCTTTTATATCAATTCATATCATCTCACACACAGTACACATAATGAAACATAATAAACAAGCTTGACTGAGTAAATAATCTCAAACGACATTTCGACGTTCAAAATCAAAATGATACTGGCATCAAAAGGAGAATTAAGGAAAAGTTTCATCATTTCGTGACACAAATCTCAACAAGCCAACAGGCTCCCGCGTAGACCGTTATACCGGAGTAGGGTCGATCCTGGGGGGATACCGGTCGAAGCATCATGCTTTACAAACAGATTGACAAATTGGAGTGAGATGTTTTTATTAGATCACAGCTGAGTACTTACGATTTTGATACAGTCAATGTTTGTTAGATCTTTGCAACCTTTTAGAGAGTACTACGAATTTCCATTTTAGAGAGACAGCACAATTTGCAGAGACTATTCTTAGAAACATAACCATTTGTGAAGACGCATTATCTTGTGCTATTTATAATGATAAACATTTAGTTAATGTTCGATTGATGTTCTCCAAGAATTTGCAAACGCCTCAGAATAGATTGTTGCTTTCTTTCACTCAACTCGAGTTCTTTTGTAACAAGCCTCTCGGGAGAATGTTGGTATTTTGAAAGACTGTATGTATTAGGAATTGTCTGATATTTAACAGACAGCTAACTAAACACAATTCTAATTAAAACACAACTGAACTATAAATACGTGAGAAGTAATTAAGGTAATTAGGTTTGTTTGCGCAGTAGGTAGTCATTTGAAGTAATATTGAAATATACAAATTAGTTTTAGGTCTGAAGGTCGATTTGCATATACATGGCTGAAATGTAGAGAAACGTAATAGTGACGTCAATGCTGGAGTAGATAATGAAGGCAAATAAATAGCAACATTTGCACATGTTGCCAGGCGAATAAATAAAGAACAGAATTAGGTTTTTGGGATACAAGATGCGAAAAAAAGTTCCGGCCTTCGTCCCGCAATCGCAAATGTTTGCAGGGCTGCATCTGCGGGTCGTGTACATCTGTCGAATTTAACGGACCGGGATTGGCGGGAGTTTGCAAACCATCTGCCACTCGTTTCGATTTCATACAGAGATAAGTGGATAACGACAGATGTAAAAATATTCGAAGCAAAATAAATAAACGCAGATTGTAAAGTCACATTGAGATTACCAACGTGTACTACGATAATACATGTATTATGAATGGACATGACAACGATTTTAAGAGCTCCTGTGACTCCCGACAACAAGCAAATTATTTCCATTCGTCACAGAAGTGATTTACTCAGAGAGACTTGAGCGTTGATAAGAAATTATACTTTGAACTTACTATTTATAGTAAACTAGTTAGTAATAGAGACTGTACCGGATGGATACATGTTCCCATTTGGTTGAATAACTACAGTACTGTATGAAATAAATCAAGCGTTTGGTGTGTAAACCGAGGAAGGAATGCCATTGTGGTACCAAAACGCATTAACGCATGCAATACAACCGAACACGTGCACGATAAGTAAAATAACTGTTTAGTAGTACACGGAGTTGATAAAATGAATATTGGTGAATGTTTGATATTACAATTTATGTAAAACAGTGCATTTGTAACTTGATTTGAGTACAAAGTGTGGCCTCGCTGAGTGCTAGTGCACTGAGTGTACGAACCGCTTGACGGTTCTTGCTTTGAAAGCCAGATAGATGTATGTAAATGTACGAAATAAAGTGGCGTGTCATCCCATATGTGTAAAGTCTGTGAGGCCAACGGCAAATGTGTTTATGTTGACGAGCATATCAATTAAAAGTAGTAAGCGTGTTTTAATGAGGACTTTCTCTGTTAATGTTCTCAAGGCCTTCTGGTATCATTGTTTTTAGTAGAAAGTTTAACCAAAGTGGGTAAAAGGTTTTACTTACTTATTCCAATTAATTGTGAAATCGAGATAATAACGAGAGCAATGACTCTTGCTTTTGTTTTTATCAAATAATTTATTTATTAAAACAGTCGAAACTTAAAATGTTACTAAACTAACAGTTTTTGAGGTAGAGTTCACGTAAAGACACAAAAATGTACAACTAAACGCCAATTTCTGAATAAAGTCATCACAAATTGATCCCTCAGAGATTCCAGACAACAGCTGTAGTGTGGGAAAAATCGAATCAAATATTCAACAAAGTAAATAGGCCTTGAATGTTAACAAGGTCAGAAAGGACCGTAGGCGTGGCGATCCTATTGTCATCTAAATTTCAATAAATTGAATCGGGGAGCCAAGATCCAATCGACCCGTATGATGTTTGTCGAAGGGTTAGCTCATGACAACCACATTTATCATGACATCACCCGTATAACGGTATTAATGATGAAGGAATTCCTCGTGTTATATGCTTATTAGTTTTCATTTAGTAGTCCCCTTTTTAGTTGATAAAGGGGACGTTATCGCGTACCTATAATGTAATTGATGAAAGGCTATTTTAAGCTCAATGTGATTATAAAATCATGATTAGTCATGAAGGTAAGTACCGATAGTATAATACCGTAGTACGATAAGCCATGCAAACTAATAAGCAAAAAACCCGACTACGACAAAAAAAAACGACGCTGAAAAAGTATGAAACAAGATTTTCAGGATAGAACAAAAAGAAAAGCCGTAGTCACACGGTATTAAAGTGTTTAGGTTGGTACCTATAACGTGTGACTACGGCTTTTCTTTTTGTTCTATCCTGAAAATCTTGTTTCATACTTTTTCAGCGTCGTTTTTTTTGTCGTAGTCGGGTTTTAGTTTTTTACTTTTTTTTATTTAAACAATTTTGGTGTTAAATATTTTTTTCGACTCTTGACTTTTTGTCCGCTTGAGGGCGTGATTTTAAATTTGAGCAATATTTTGGAAATGTACAAGTGAGGCCCTTTTAAATGATACCAAACACGGCGTGTTTATCTCCATTTTTATTTTTTAAGCCTTACTTTTTGAACGCTAGAGGGCGCCAAATCACTTTTTGTGACACGTCACGTAGCCTATGTTCAGCGGAAAATGAAGACGGTTCTAACGATACCTCATATGTCGAGTTCCGATAAGTAGATTAGAAGCTATGAGGGAACAGATGAAGATACACACATACATACATACAAACATACATACATACATAGCCAGTCAAAATCATAACCCTCCTTTGGCTTTGCCGTAGTCGGGTAAAAAAAATCGTATTCATGATTAAACTCACAGAAGCCTTTACACTGAAACACAACACTGAAAAGCATGACCCTCTGTTTTGTTTGCATCCAGTCAAGTGCAAATGCTTCTATCCCTAAATAGACAGCGAACAAGACATTCTCCTTAGTCCCAGACAAAGTGACCGATGCAATTTCCGCCTATTCCCCACCGGATCAGACTATTTCTACCGTGCATCTATCATCGAGCTACGTCCTTCCTTTTGACCTAATACTCTGGCTGTTGCTCGCCTGACGACTAATCCGGAGTATATTTCCAGCTTCCAGTTTACCAATATACTCTTCATAATTGAAAACAAACGCTGTCCCATTGACAAAACAAACAATAAGCATACAAGCGCGTGCGCTTTACAAAATGTATCATGTATGGTGTGTTGTAGCCTGTAGGTAATGTAGAAATGTTCGTAGTATTGGCAGGTTAGCCAAATGTCTATAAAAGAAATAGTGTCCATCGATAACAATTTCTTTTACCGCAGGTTGTTTAAAAGTTTATGGATTTTGTGCCAAGTATGGATTCATAATATAGAGTGATTTTTCTTAGCCGTTAACTTTTACAATTTATTCATTTTCACGCCAATTTTCGTTTCCTGATGAGCTGAACTGCAAACAACATTGACAATGTCTGGCTTTTCAATATAAAAGTATTGGTTCCAATTCAAATTGATCTCCATTCGTACATCATTCATGTTAATGCCGTCTGCTACATTCATATTTGATACATCAATGAATGTTCAAGTGATTTTTCGAGGTCATTGAACAGGGCCATAGGGACTGTCGGATTTCTGATTCATTCATAAGTCATAAGTTCCTAACACCATTTCGAACATGATTTCATGATAAATGCTTCGTGTCTGCGAAGAATAAATTTTGTTTTCCTCAATTTTAACGCTAGCCTCTAAAGCAGGATACTAAACTTTAATCCAATTACATTTCTCTTCATATTAATGTCCATTATAATCCGAACTGCTTGCACTTTTCCAGTGGCAGAAGAGCTCTACCTATCTCATAAATGCATTACCCATCCCAACGGTGCTCATTCCATGTCTTTAGCCTGCTAAGTTTTAATTGCTTTACGTGTCGAGTTTCCCATAAAGGCTCTTCAGAACTTGCAGAAAAGCCCAGCGGGCCTCAACTTGAGCACTAGGAGTACTCCAAGTTGGCTTTAAGTTATATCATGGTAAGATTTAAATTACTAACGGTATTTCGCAACAATGTTATTGCAAAATACTTCATGGTTTTTGGTTCTTGCACGGTAGATGCGAAGATTGCCATTCGTTCCCCTCAACGCATCAAATTGGTCGTTTGTTTTCTAATAAAAGGTATTGTGTGAGTGACACGGTGACCTATAAGACTAATAGAATCTTTGCCAAGAAAGTAGGTTAGTTCAAGCTATCACTCATCGCCATTTCCTAACCTTTGACCAATAAAGTTTTGGACAGTCGGGTCAAAAGTTTTACTGATTTTCAACTTTATCTCAAAAGCATTAGGTTGTTTGGGAAAATTTAAGTTTCGGGTAGCTTGATGTGCTAGCGTCTGTACATTCCAACTGACGTTATGATTAATGCATATTTCCTCGTTATTCTAACACTTATTAATTAATGTAGGCCATAGATGTTGCCGTAGCACAAATGTAGCTTTCGGGCAGCTGCACAATTATTTCCCTTTTCCCACAAATATCTCGCAACCGCCACAACGCTCCGGGGAGTCATCGCTTTCCTCTCAACACAATGTGGTTTCCTAAGCACTCAAAAACGTTTGCTTCCTTCCATTCCATAGCAAGGGCAATTATACCGCTTCCTCTAAACACAATAGAATGTAAAAGCCACTTACCGTGACGAAGCAACAATTATTAAGTGAGGGTGACACAACTGGATTCTACGACCAAATCTAAGTTCGACAGCTATAACAAAATTAGCCTCTGTTTATTTTTACCCGACTGCGGCGAAGCCCAAAAGGAGGGTTATTACCTAAATACACCCAAGTTACAGGTTTAGAAGAGTGTTTTAGAAGACCGTTTCTGAAAGATGCTTGCTTATATTTACTCTAATAATAAATTAAATCGTTTCTGTTGTTTATTTTTCAAAAGTTTTTGTTTCTGTAACGAAATCCCATACTTAATTCAACAGTGATTCTCTTTCATGTGGCAACAATTCTGAGATTTACTACCCGTGTAGCACTTTATTTTTTAATAACAAACGCCAACTCGTGCGCATACTTAGGTTGTTCAACAACGTTGAATAAGAAAAAGTTCATTTGATTTGTTTAAAATTCTTAATGACAGCAAAGAAGGAAATCCTGAACCAAATAGACTTGATGCAATCTCACCCGATATCACCTTGAATGGTCGTGTTATTATTTCTATAGTGACGTAACAAGCTTTGTTTTAAACGCAAGTTAAAGCAATTGATAGAAGGATCGTAAAAACGTCACGTTAAAAATATTAGATGATGGCAATCGAAGTCTGAATCATAAATCTATCACAGACGTAAGTAAATCTATGGTTTATCAAACTGAAAATATATCCCAGACGATTTATTAAATAACAGATAAAATCTAGATTCATAGAAACGTATTACGCTTACACAGAAATAGTAGACGGGTCAGAAGTTTTCAGAATAGTCTATGAAGCGTGGAAAGTAATCTATGACGTGCGTGAATGAAACGACGATGAGGATGACGTCTTTTTATTCGAACCAAACTAAGGATCCAGGTAAAAGCTAAGTTGGCAGCTTAAGAAATGACATCATACTACTACGCTCACCACACAAAGGACGGTGGTCATTTAGACATAATAGAATCTAGGCCCATATAACATTCACCAATTCCATCAGACAAAGTACAAACTATTATGTAGCAAGATGAATAAGATCCACGACGCCCAGATTAAACTCAGATTATTGTCCTCGAAGGCTCCAAAACAATAGGCTACAGATTCTTGTCGGTAAACTTTAGTTAATCAGACCTTTGCAATTCGGTTAATGGTTGGAAAGAAACCCGAATATAATCCAGTCTAGTTAGAATACAATAAATCCATTAGGGCGATGTTTCACGAAGTCTCGCAGACACCCACATCAACCAGTAATGTATTGCTGGCTACTCGTTTCTTAGTGGCCTCATTGCTATTTTATTGGTTACTGAAAGCCTGCCTTTTACCGGATCGATGTCAGTAATCACTGTTATACAGAAAATTCACTGTTACGAGCTGCTACTGATTGTGGATAAAACCCTGATAGTCCATTACCTAATCACAACAATGGCACGGAATATTTCTTGAAATCACAACAGTAACGGATGAAATTTATTTCTTCGCTCCGCTCACTTCCCGTCATGCTGATAATATTAGCAATTACCGCAGTATTCGTTTCTATTTTAACGCCTATATTTTAAACAAACGATCAATATAGTGTACCTTGTTTTTGTTTTTTACTTCTATGTAGAATTACATGTAGCATTAATTACAAACCTCAGTGGTTTAGTAATGCTATTCTGCTTAAACAAATGTAATATTTTTTTGTAAATGGTAAATAAATGAAAAAAAAAATATATATCTACTCTAATCATATGTTTAGGAAGTTCATTACTTAATGGATCGTTTGGTGAGCTAACATAGTGACTATTATTAATGGTCCATTTCTGAGTAAACCTACCACGTAAGAAACCACATGCCTAGACTCTGGTCCTAGTATAACATTCATGCGGTTAGCGATCCTATTATCAAGCTCACGCAGTAGGAAGATCGATTTACTTTTAACCACTTCCATAACCGTTATAACAAGTAATATTTCGCTAATAAACCGACTAAAAACCCACGCTCAAGTGGACCGCTTAATTTTTACGATAGTATCGACCTTGTAGCGTGCAAGGCGAGTTGAACCTATGAATTGCCAGTTCCGAACTGAGCGGACGAGGCCGACCGCCCAATTTATCCGAACTTGTCCAATTGAAACCAGTGAGACACTAAGCAGTTGCAGTCATTAGTATTCATCCTGAAAATAATCATGATCGCTCATTCATCGCAAAAAAACGCTTTTCCAAGGATTTCCCCGGCCAATGTTTTGGTTGTCGGTTACCAAAACAACCGTGACTAACCGTGGCATGGAAAATCGTCTGCCAATTTCTTGCAATTCACCACTGTGACTGAACATTGGGATTTATTCCACCGTTTGCATGAAACATTTGAATGATTTGAGCTTTCCACTAAATGAAAGAGTTATTACGTGTGCTGATATTTTAAAGATTATATACCGCAACCGTGAAAAGGAAATACTCTGTTCTTTATACAAAAGAACCTTCATGTTATGGTTAACTTAATTAGTAGCGCCTAACTTTTATTCGTTCGACCTTCGTACGCATTGTTTCCTAATCTACATCCAGTAGATGAGATGACTAATTTATGTACATAGCGTCTGAGTCCCTTGACCCGTAGATTACGTAGATTTAATCAAATCATCATACTTGAGACACTACTAAAGTGGGAACAGTTGCATTGGACTGTGGGCGACCATTACGCCAGTGTCCCTCTTGTGGGTGAGGGCCCCTGATTGATCATTTCCGTCCATTGTGTCACTCCCTTTTATACACCCCACAGGCCTATAATACTCGGCTGTTGTAGCGCTCACCGTAACAAATGTCATCGAAATAGACTATCATCAACTGACGTAAGTTCCTTGTTTCTATAAATATCTGCCGTCTTGTTAGCGTCTGGAGAATTGTTTTTCAGATATAAATAAACGTAATTGGTTTCAGTTAAGACGATGGACAATTAAAAGTTAATTGCATTCTAGCTTTATCATGAAAGGATAATTAAATTCAAATCAATACAAATGGTGTTACGACCTACACTGGTGGCATCGGCTTAGATATAGAGGGTGTGTTCACAAATATCATGTGTATAATAACCTATTTCAGGGTTTCTGGGACGCCCTCATTTTGCAGGGTCAACGTACAGTTCTTCCTATAAATCATATCCAACAGGGTATTTACCACATTTATAATATAAAATCCAAACAAAGGAATATGATGTCTACATTACAGTGGGACGAGGGAAATGACGTCATGTTTTAAATTATATCTCTTTTGTATAATAAAATGGTATCAGCATTTCTCCGGACACTGAGCAATCGCAGACGAAATAAAAAGTAACTGACACAGACTTTATAAGAGACCGAGTGAGTCAACTTGCAAAATATAAAACGCGACGTAAGACACCACGACTAACAGGACATTATACATCTAATATTTGCTCAGATTAGTTGACGTAACCACTCATATTTTGATAAATGTGTCTGATAATCTCAAAATTTGGGTAACGATGTTAATATATTCGTAAAGCAAAATGAATTGCGGATGTTATTGCTGATAAAATACATTAGCGATCTGCGCATCTTTTAGCCACAATTTCTAATAAACGTAAGGGTAAGCAATCATCGAGGTACGTAGAAAATCACAGTGAGTACCTGAGTACCAAATAGAGATTTATAATCTTCTTGACCGACATCTCTTCAATGTCGTCGCCGATCGTTCTAGGAATTATTTTCTCCCTGACATAAAACAATCTGTCTGGGAACATTAAGTTGTTTTGATTGCTTTGGAAGCGTTTTTGCTACTCTAGAGCTGACTTGGAAAATGCAGATGAATGCTGTAAAATAATCTTTAGCAATATTAAGGACGTCTCTCATGTCTACTTTCTTTTCATCTTCGCAGGTCGTCGCCCCTGTTCCATTACTACCCTTTTCTATATAGAAAAACACAATAACATTTTCGCAATCACGAAGACACTCAGAGATATTCAGATCCACAAGTCCCCGACTTTTAAGACTTCGTTGTAAATGCGTCATCGGACTATAAGCAGATCAGTCGACTGTATTTTTAATCATCACCTAATGGTAAGCTGCTCAGTCTTTTATATCAAGCCAGTGGGTGTATAAGGATTATAGCATACCAAGGAAACCTTAAATATCCAGTAATGTAATATCAGTGGATAACATTGTGTAGCAGTAGATAGATATGACGTACATAACGGTAAAGTTGTAAACAATCGACGATTCTCGGTGACAAATCAGCAAACAATGAAAGATTGAACGACTGAACGTGTATCGTATTGTTGGTCTGACACTAACCTACATGTGTACAGGTACGCTCGTTCGAGTTGTTCCGGTCTGATCCCCCAAACCGATCCACTGGCAATATTTTTCTTTTGTTTATTCCGTTCTGATCCCCTGTAATTTATCATTCCGTTCTGATCCCCTTTTTGACACAAGTACAAGTGAAATACAGTCAACCGAAAAACAGTTGTTAATGAAAAAATAATCAGTTTTTATTTCTATAACTTACAATAAAATGTACGATCATCCCACAAACTACCAGGAGAACAGAAGTCGGGAGGAGGTATTGGAATCTTTAAATCAAATCTATATTATTTCTTTTTAATACCTACCATGCACTTTTTTTGTTGGAGATAGGAAACCAGGATAGTAAAGTCCCACAAACTATTCCATTCCAATTTTCAATACCTCCTTCCTACTTCTGTTCTCCTGGTAGTTTGTGGGACTTTACTATAAAGGCATAATATAGATTTGATTTGAAGATTCCAATTTCCAATACCTTCTTCCTACTTCTGTTCTCCTGGTAGTTTGTGGGACTTTACTTTAAAGGCATATTAAAGACTTGATTTGAAGATTTCAATTTCCAATACCTCCTTCCTACTTCTGTTCTCCTGGTAGTTTGTGGGACTTTACTTTAAAGGCATATTAAAGACTTGATTTGAAGATTTCAATTTCCAATACCTCCTTCCTACTTCTGTTCTCATGGTAGTTTGTGGGACTTTACTTTAAAGGCATAATATAGATTTGATTTGAAGATTCCAATTTCCAATACCTCCTTCCTACTTCTGTTCTCCTGGTAGTTTGTGGGACTTTACTACCTATTCTTTTTTTTTTTATCTAATAGAACCTGTACAAGTTTTTGTTGCTGACTGTCCTAAAAATGTGTCAGGGTATCCGATTCTTTTACGGGGGATCAGACCGGAATAGAAAATAATTTATAATAAAACGGATCCCCTAGGGTATCAGTTTTAGGGGATCAGACCGGAAAGACTCGCTCGTTCAATAGAATATCATGCGAACTCTTTCAGTTCTGGTTAATATGATGACGACAGTTTCAACTGCTACGGACAGTTTAAATCGATCGTCTACTGCAGCCTTTAGTCCGACCTCGATATGAATCCGTGGGAAGACACATTATGATGGCTCTTGTCTCACAATGGAGTCTGTTCTATACGTTGGGTCCGTTACACGTCCCATGAGATTGCTAATGCGACGCCATCCGTTATGATTGCCTCCAATAAACACTTGAGCCGTGAAGAGAGATTGGCTCAAGTTACAGTTTCAAGTGAAAATAAGACAAGCTGTGGACCTTCATCTAAACAGAAGCCATATAAGTATTTGGGTTCCATATTTTAATATCGAGCCTCAAGTAACATTATAACAGAATTTTATGTTGCCTCACTTATTTTTAGATTCTTATATGACTGCCCTGGAGTGTAAATGTGGTCTTTACCCCACAAAGGGGGCACTTGATACCGTGTCCAGCCTGTCCTGTTACTTGCACATCACATCGCTATGTAGACTCGTCGCCAAATTTTGGGCCGACTCAATTAAAATTGTCATCGACACGCTAAGAAGATGTTGCCTCAATGCATGTATGGACGTTTTACATTTTATAAGATTTCCTTTATTGTGAGCTGTATGTGAAATCTATTCTCTCTATGTTGAGGTGGATGTGTGGTGTGACCAGGATGGATAAAGTAAGGAACGAGTATATCAGAGGAAGTTTTGCGCCAATTACAGAAAAGTTAATAGGGAATCGACTGTCGTGCTGGTGTGGGCATGTAGCCCAAGAGCCCACGACAGCCAGACCTTCGTTATTTTATAAAAGCTGAAAGTTGGTCTGTGCATGACCCCTATAAAGGTAAGAACGACCAGCGAATATAGAGTTTGGGCTGTGGTGCCTTTGGCAGTTAGCGGGTAGTAAAGGTGCATAAAATTGTACCATATTTTGTTAAAGTATAAAGCTCTGCTCAAGCTCAATTGTAGTACAAAAGCTGAATTTTATATAAGTTGTTTATTGAAAATTCGCCACAGTCACTTTATTCTATAACTATTAGGACTACACAATTTAAACTAGTTATGTAGATGTATTCTGTGGACCGATTTATGATTCTTATACAAAAACAAAAATATATAAAAGATTAAAGGGGTCTCCCCATAGTCCCCATACATGGAACTGAAACATTTTTTTTATCAAACCTATGCATGTGGGGTGTCTATAGATAGGTCTTTAAAAATGACATGGAGGTCTCTTAAAACCATTTTTCCTCAAAGTCAATCGTTTGAAAGATAGACACTTACAAAGTGGTAAAGTGTGTCTGGCTGGGGGTTGGAACCGTCAAAAGTGTCCGGCAATGGAAGACGAGGTTTCTTAAGTTATGCCGAAGACAATATAAAAAAATTGAGCTTTATACTTGTAACGAAAATATGGTACTATTTTATGCACCTTTACTACCCGCTAACTGCCAAAGGCACCACAGCCCAAACTCTATATTCGCTGGTCGTTCTTACCTTTATAGGGGTCATGCACAGACCAACTTTCAGCTTTTATAAAATAACGAAGGTCTGGCTGTCGTGAGCTCTAAGGCTAATGTGATGAGGAGGGATGAATCGCATGTGACTAAAAAAGTTATGAATATAAATGTGGATGGATGGAGAGGGAGAGGAAGACCAAAGAAAAGATGGATGGAGTGTGTGAGGGGTGATATGAAGGAAAAAGGAATAAATTATAACGTGACGACTAACAGGGCAGAATGGAAGGAAAACGTGTTGCGCCGACCCCAAATGACATGGGATAAGGGCAGGAAGATGATGATGATGAATCCATACTGTTAGACAAAACAAACATTTTAGACGTCTCCCGTAGTTGCGGATTGTCTTATTCATACTTCGAGATTGGCTCCACTAGATCAGATACTATAACGATTACCGAGATTGGCTCTAGTTATACAGTATTGGTTTTGCTCTGGATCGCAAGCGGTTGAGTTAGACCACAAGAATGTTTTCTTGATTAAATTCAACACCATTACGTTGTACTGATTTCTTTAGCTGCTAGTTTGTTTGATTTGATTTTCCTCTGCAAATTGATTGAAATAATTTTAAATTTATTTTCCTTCATTAATTTGTTATTGTATTTTGTTTCCCGTCCATTCTCGAGTTTTTGCGAACATGTGGCGTATTTATTGCGTCAAGTATTTAGATAAAACATCTTGAACAACGTCAATTCATGCAAATTTTCCTCATGTACATGGATTTAAATTATTATTCATTTTTATTTCATCCTTTATCAATTCTTGAAACTAGCACATCAATGATACTCCCAAAGAATTTGCGGTGAGATGGCGTAACAAAGTTATATATTTAGCAGTGTTCCTTCAATCAGTTTGATAACGAACAACTCATTCTCATTAGTGGAACACTGGTCAATAACAAGAGAGCGTAAATAAGGAATAAAACATGAATCACATGTGCGGAACTGGGTAAGTTGGACTTTAGAACAACATTGTAATCAAATATTGTCAACAGTGAGTGTCATATAAAACTTTATTCAGTCGCGACTTATTTCCAAACATTTTTTTTTTCAAAAACAATCTCTGGGAAACGTAATACAAGAGGTTTAGTATACAATTTCAATTATGCAGAACAGTTGTATTAAATTTCGTTCGGTTTAATTTCACGGAACAATTGAGTTACAAATTACAAAAGCAATGTTGGCTTCTGTATTCGACTGAGTTTTTTTAAAACATTGAACTAATTACTGGTTTGAGGAGCAGAACAATTACATACCTACAATTAGATACCTAGCTATTTTGGTGGGATTTTTATAAAACCCACCTTTTTTTAGAACTATTTGTAGACAATAGAGAAATAAATTATTATAACTTAATAAACCAAGCTTATCAACAACAGGGAAAACCTCTGACCGACGGAATTTCGAATCAAATTAAATCTGTGTATTCTTCATTACCATAAATGCTTAGGATGTTAATTCAGCTTAATAAAGACTGTAACGTTCAAGAAATAAAATAAAAAATACAACAGACAATCAACATTGAAACTTGGAACTCATGGGTCGCCACGTGATTACGGCTACGTTCTTAGTGCACGTGTACGGGTGAGTACAAACTCATGACTTATCAAGCGACCGAATTAGACGGGTTTCGAGTATTTTTTTTTTTTTATAGACGCTCTATCGATGACGCAATGATACAATTCTGACTCAACGTCAAAAGGTACGTAGAATTTAATAAGACAATTTATGATCTACTAATTTCACCTGTATTAAAATTAAAATAAATGAGTTGAGGGCTCTTGAGGGTGATCCCAAAACTTTTAGGGAGTTTAGGACATTTACTTTACATGATTACTTTCTTACTTATTAGTATTATAATTGCGGAATTATGTGAGGACGGATGTTTGTTGTAGGTAGGTAACTCTTTTACGCAGAAACTAATGTACGGAGTTGGGTGAAATATAACAGACAGATAAGTTTCTAACCTGGATTAGCATAGGAAGCATTTATCTAGGTAGATCCCGTGGGACAATTACTGAACTCCACGCGGGTGGAGAGCACATAAGCTACAAATAATACATAATTACATATATATAATGTTATGTATTTCTCTGAAATGAGGTCTTGATGATAGCCTGCTGTATCTTAATTTACATACTTCAAGTTACTTAAACGTCGCTAAAAATTGTCATTCAAATATGGACTTAAACGTAGACTAGTTAAATAAACCACGCTATCTTATCTCTTCATTTCGCCAGTCCCATTTGCACAAGCATAAAATTATATTCAGAGACGTGTAGGTACAATAACATACGGGTGAAAAAATGCATGAAGCATACTATACTGTTCATTAGTACTCATATCATATAGGTATCGACGAACGCAATCGTGTCACGGATTGACTACAAAAAATGCTTATGATAAATCAGGACCATAATTTTATGAGCCCTGAAAAGACATCGCTGCCTTGGAAAAAATACTCTTAGCATCCTTCGAAGAGGATTGTGTTTGAATAGAAAAGAGTTATGCTGGACGGGTCTAGTTACTTTGGACGATAACAATAAACGAGCTCGTTTATTAATCGCGGGCGTCTTGGCCAGTAGCGTGTCGCATTCCTCGAGTGCCGATGTTGATTGGCAACAATGAAGGGTCAACATAATTAGCGTTGTAATTGGCTAAGCAAGCTACTGCTTGCTTTCAGTACACTAGATACCTAACAAAATAACGTGGGCGCCATAATTAAGACTCATCATTATACGGTAACGGACGCAAGTTAGACGGAAGAGAGACGCGACGGGGAACGGGACGGGACGGGACGGGGGACGGGAGTTGGACGGAAGTTAGTTAGTTAAACCGTACTTAATGCAAAACAAAATTGATCACTTGAACCCAGACAGCACTTTTTCGCATGCAGCAAGCAGATATGGGCGTGGAGTAAAAAGTTGCTCTCCTAAAGAATAGTTTGCGCAACAAACTTTTGCTTTTATCTACTTTTTGCTCCAGCTTCAGTTTGCTAGCAAAAAGTTTGGCTAGCGATGTGTTAACTTCCGAGTTCCGCTTATAGCTGCTGGAGATAAATTTTAATCCTTGTTTACTGGTTCTTCATGGCTTTTTGTGGATAATTTCACCGGTAAGACACTTTAAAGGATTCCAGCCTTGTAATGCATTTACGGGCGTGTCGCGTGACCGTGTCCTTACACTTAATAATTGACTTAGTACACAAAACCAGTGCTACTGTTGCCTTTGAAGCGACAAAAACAAGGTTACATTCAACGCATTCTATATTACTATCAATTGTTCTAAATCAAATGATCGATTATGGTCGAACAAAACGCTTTTGTTTCAAGCTGAACATGAACAAAGCCATTCATCATTGGACCAGGCCGTTGATTAATCTTTTCAAAATCGTTAACTGAGTTAAATTAGGTTTTCGTGAATATTTACGCTCTGAGAGAATATTAAACATGACGAGTTTCTATTGTTCATTGAAACGTCTCGTTTAATTCTGCTAACGTATTCCGTAGCACGGATGAGCACTTGAGCAGTGCTTTGAAAAGGTTCGGAGAGGAAAAACAAAGTCAAGGAAATCATTAAAGCATGACAAAAAGGTAAGGCTTCATTGCTGCACAAAAGGAATTTACATTTATAAATTACGGATCATGAAGATTGACGACAATTTGCCAACCTTGTGTTGTATTGGTAGCGAATGTCACCGAGATGACGAAAATAGCCTGTACTTTATGCTTACATGGTGCGTTGCCTCGTTACTTGCAAAAACTTTTTAAATGGATGTTTTTCAATGATGAGTATGATGGATGGCAATGAAGAATATATACATTATATGCACTGCATATCGAAGTACTGCAAGGTTTATTTTCAATCTTTAGTGTAATCTGTGCTTTAATGTACAATTCTTTTCAAATCATTCAAGTAGACACCAAAAAATACAGCAAAAAAAGAAAAATAATGTCAGTCTGACATGGCATCTAACATGCTTACCGTGTGAAATGGAAAAATCAATAGAAAACAATGTAGGTACCTACTTAATGAACCGGTCATGAGGGCATCCGACATGTTGATGATAATAACATTTTTTTTGCACCAATAGAAACTTTCATCCGACCTTTGGAACAAATGGGTTCTTTCAACTAAACTGTATTTTTAGCACTTCATTAGCAACATTCAATGAAACATGCATGCGTGCATATCGCAATAATTTCAGCATAAAATAATATTAAATTAAGTAATAAGAATTAGTTCAACTGAAGTTTATTACTCCCACCAACCCCTAATCTATCCTCAAAAACATAAATAAAGATCAGCTTTGACAGAAATTAATTACAAGCTATAGTTAGCTCAGAAAATATTAATTTGCGCGATATGGAAGTACCTATTCGCTATTCCTTGGAGCCTCGAATTTTGCGAAAGCCGTATATTATTAAAAGCCTACGGAAAAGTCAATCTAAAAAATAGGTACGTTTTTCGTGAGGATTCCACGCATGAAATCGGATAAGTTCTTGAATTGAATATTTCTCGGTAGAGGATAATAATCTATGAGCATGTTTTACGGTTATTTATTTATTTTATTACTTTAATGTCAAGGGTTCTACGAGTAGGTATATCCGAGAAAAAACATAGCGTGCTGAGGTGAGAACGTAGGAAATCGAGGTAGCCGCTTTCCGTCGAGACTCGAGACGCTGACCACTTTTACTTTTGCCCCCGTGCATTCACCTGGGCCGAGAGCTGCGGTCAAAGACGCCCTATCATACCGCTCGATGTTTACTGTATCGTGAACAGCCAAACACTGGATTAATTGATTTAGAATAATTATAGAACCTTCCGTCAATCGAGAATTTGAGGCCCGAAAGAAAGGGTAAAGTTACGTTTCACGTGCTAATTATACCGGTTTTTGGCAACTCCCCTTTATCGACTTGTTGTGGTTAAGATCACACCTCATTAGGTTACTTAAATGAAACCCGCAATTTGCTTAATTACAGAACGATCACATTAAACCCATGACTAGATAGTTTCAATTTGTTTAGTTATGATCATTAGAATAATAATATTATTGTCTGTTCCAAATACCATGTTAATAAATGACAGAGATCAGCATAACAAATGCCAGAAAACTGGTTATTTTATGGTTGATTTTGCAAACAAAGAAGCTATCTTGCTTATTTTAAGTAGTATGAAGTTTTGTATCATACAAAAGACCTTTCTATTTGTTTGTTTGGACGGTTTTATTTAAGCAGATCTGAGGTAGACAGAACAGCTCAAAGAGACTGTCCTATCCAAGTCCTAGAACAATACTATAAGATCAACTGTAAGCACGGTTGTAAAAGCTAAACAAGAACTAACTCAGGAAACAGCTTTATCAGGATATTGTCATCAAGCATCTCCCATTCAAACCACAACTTTAATTGCTTGCCATGTAATCAAACAATTATTTCCACTGGCAACTACTTATTCATAGACTACAAACTATTAAAAATCAGTAACAGGTGTTCAATGAGTTACCAGAGCAGAACATACCTTATGTGTGAATAAAACTAGCGGTGTACACTGGAATGCACTTAAAAAAGGAAATACTGAACTAATGAGCAATATCCCAAGGCTAGTTTATTTTGTAATTTAATGCTTAAATTATTTTAATAGTGTATGCCCTGGTTATAAAATTCAATGTTTTCTTAAAGGTTCTTCTTCTTTATTTATTTAAACTTCATGCACAAAAGTGGTACATAGGCGGACTTAATGCCACAAGGCATTCTCTACCAGTCAACCTTAGGGTTAAACAGGACATCATTGTGGTAGAGTACAAAAATAAATAAATTAGGAGAATACTATTTTGTTAACATAAATTAATATACCTACATAAATCGTACATACTAATACATATATATAAAGATGGAATTAAATAAACTAATATGTCGCAGATTCAACACCGAGGCACAATATTTAGAGTTGACAATTTAGAATAACGCATAAAATATATATTCTTTACTGTGTGGTTAGGGCCTAACCTGGTGTTGGTTTTTATGCCGGCCATGGTTAGATTAGTCAATTGTATTTAGTTATGAGAATGTCCCAGTCAAGTCTTAAAAAAGCATATGATTTAATTATAAAACAAAGAAAATAATTAACTTTGAAATACCTAATACATTTGTTTCAGTTTAACTAATTGGTGATTGTGAATTTGATTCATTATTCATTTCTGGTATTTTACTGATAAAAATTAAGTTCTTTTTAGAGACTTAATTATGTTCAAATTCACTTAATAAAGTTAATTTAGCAAGTGAATGACTATTTAATTGAATGCTACCTTTCTTAATATTAAACTAGCAGACATTCAAGACTATGATCCCAATTCATTTTCAAATTAAATTTTGATTGTCTAATAGCGCCTAAATAATTTTGTTATCATTTACGAATTTGTCTATCTAGTAAGATTTAAGTGCATTATTTATGTGAGTCAGACAATTTAGATAAGATAATTCATTAACTACAGATAACAACCGTCTTCTGTGGTTTTGAAAGTAACTATTTTTTTTTATTATCATGCTGTTGTTCAGCAAAGTAATGTTATTAGTTATTACTGATACTGTTTCAACTATAATTGGAAACATATGTTTACACAGTGTTAGTACATTTGGTACAAGACTGATACATGTTATCAGAGACTGGAATAGGTACTGTAAATTTACCTACACAGAACAGAAGTAAGTTACATGTGGTTTGTGGATATTTCCTCCCTCATATGTTAACAGTTGTAGGTGATATGGAAGTTAAAAAGGATCCTTACTTCCTTTTAAGTTTACGCTAAATATACTCAATTTATTCCTAAACCCACCCAGACATAGACGAAGCAGATATTAATGAAATCCTTCAACAAGACTTCCAACTAGAATTACCTTTAAAAGTGGTGACTCCAAAAAAGAGATAGTAAGGAATATTCAACAGCTAGAGAACAAAAAGGCCCCGGGTTTTGATCTGATAGATAAAAAAGTCCTGACAGAGCTTCCTTGGAAGGCAATAATGTTCTTAACAACCCTGTTCAACTGCATTATTAGAGTTGGGTATTTCCCTGCAGTGTGGAAGGTGGCGCAGATCATTATGATACATAAGGTCGGAAAACCAGCCCATGAGGTGTCCTCATACAGGCCAATAAGCTTGCTCCCAATCATATCTAAGCTGTTCGAAAGGGTTTTATTGCAAAGACTCTTACACTTCATCAACGAAAACCCTGTGATACCAGACCACCAGTTTGGCTTTAGACCACAACACGCTACTACGGAGCAGATACACAGAATATGCCGAACCATTAGCGACTGCCTTGAGCGAAAGGAATATTGCTCCTCGGCGTTCCTCGATGTCCAACAGGCTTTTGACCGGGTGTGGCACAAGGGTCTCATGTGCAAAGTGAAGAAGCTATTACCCCACATCTTCTATCCAATCCTGGAATCTTACATCTGTGACAGGATCTTCCAAGTGAAAGAGGGAGACTGTGTGTCAGGTTTCTATGACACTCAGGCTGGTGTTCCACAGGGCTCAGTTCTTGGTCCTGTCCTATACACCATCTTTACTGCTGACCTACCGCAATCACCAGGAGTTACCATTGCTACCTACGCAGATGACACAGCTGTTTTGGCTACAAGCACAAACCCAGTAGAGGCCTCAACTAAACTACAAAGCAGTCTCAGTGAAATCAGCAAGTGGCTTAACAAATGGAGAATTAAAGCTAGTGCAAACAAATCAGTCCAAGTTACCTTTACTTTGAGAAAAGAAACCTGTCCCCCCGTGTATCTGGATGGAAGACAGCTACCTCACAATGACTCGGTAAAATACCTAGGCTTACACTTGGACCGCCGACTTACATGGAACAAACACATAGAGTCCAAGCGTAACGCAATCAACTCTAAATATAGAGGGCTGTACTGGCTGCTAGGAAGAAATTCCAGATTGTCAACTGATAACAAACTCCTGATTTATAAGTCCGTCATAAAACCAGTCTGGACCTACGGGATACAACTCTGGGGTTCTGCCTGCATCTCCAACATAAACAAGATTCAAAGAACCCAAAACCTAATCTTAAAACAAATAAGCAATGCTCCCTGGTTCTTGAGAAATTCAGAGGTCCATGAACACTTAAACATGCCAACAGTTAACGAGGAAATAAAAGCATGTGCAAAAAAATACAGAACAAGACTGCAAAACCACCCCAACCAGATAGCTACACTGCTTACCATACCAAATAGCCTTAATCGGCTGAAACGCAGTAGGGTATTAGAACTGGGCAGTTGTGTTTAAGCTGCCATATCAAGTAGCAGTCATTCCTAATGAGGAATGACCCACCAGTTAATCGATCCATTAACTCATCTGCTCATAGCCAGAAGGGCTGATTGCATGATTCGACAAGGAAAAAAAAAAAAAAAAAAAAAAAAAAAAAAAATTTATTCCTATAATTAAAACACAGCATCAATCAATGTGTATTGCTAAACAAACAATTTTAAATATCGATGAATGTTAAGTTTTGCATTCACATGTCCCCAATAAATGTTACAAAGCATGTGGGGTATCGGCAACACATTTTGTTGCTACTTTAATAGACCTAAGCATGTACGCAGACCATTAAAAATGGTAATAAATTGCAATCTATATTTTTATGGGCCATAAAATACTAGTCAAGACTTAATAATGAAGTAATCATTCAATATTAATGTGAAAAACATCCCGTGTTTCATATTTTATATTTTGTAGCAGTATATCGCACATCCTCTAAAAAACTGTCATAACACAAACAAAATGATGAACACAGATAAAAACACAGTCTTATTACGTTTTTCATTTTCTACCAATCATAAAAACCGCCATAATTGTAGTGTGAAAACAAGCTACTAGATGGAGCTAGTGTCAGTTTTTTACGGAGCGAGAACGCGCGCTCCCTCCTCCATAAAAGTGACGTATCAGAGCTTGTGTCGTGTGAACGTGTGCCAGTGCTCTAAAAAATCGCCATAAACTGTCTTGTAACAATATTTTAGGTAAGTTTCTTCGCATTACTTGCTAATTTAGTAGTGAAAACTATAGTATTACAATATGATACTGTTTTTTCGATCCTAATTTGAAAAGATGATATTTTTAAACTGTAAAAAAGTGTCATATCATAGGTTATAACACTATTTCAATCATTGTAATCTGTGTTGTGGCACTTTTCCACATTATTTTTGAACAAAAACAGGCTTGCTGAAATCTCTACCGAACAACTGGTGAGCTTCTGCAAGGCAACAGGAAGATTCGCGATGCCAACCATCAGTAACCCATGAAGGGGATCCACCAAAATGGGGAACTGGGCGAAATAATCCACAACGAAAGGACTGATCGCCCGCCTGGTGCCTGCAATCTGCAATCCTGAATCACTTTTAAAACTTCTGAAAAATAAAAGTTTTAAAGGTGATTCAGGGTGAATTTAAGAAAATATTCTTTAAATATTCTTAAAAAGATATTGATTTTAAAGAAGCGGAAATCACAAGAAAACAGTTAATCCCAAAAAAAATATTAATAAACTATATTATTTGAGTTACAATGTGTTTCATTTCATAAAATATTTTACAATATAATGTAAAAAAGTGTCACATTTTGGGTATTTTTTCAGTTTTTTTTTAATTTTAAAAATTCTATTCATTTCAAAAATATATTTTTATATTCTGCAAAGAGCTTGTTAAATCCTCTGTTGATTAAAACAGTAAAAAGCTATAAATCTGTAACCTGAAAGTCACATTAACATTAGTTTATTGGAAAATAATTAAAACCGCCTTTTTCTCAAAACTTGGTTTTGGCGTGTTACGACAGTTTTTTAGAGGATGTGCGATATATTGAAAATTGGAAGTTTGATTACAATATGGGTTGGCTTTTGAATTACGCATCCCGAATTTGGAGTTGGTAAGGGTTGTATTTTATAGAGGATGTTTGCCCCTTTCAATTGACACCTCTTTCACCCTGAGCAGACTCGTGGTTTTCTTTAAATTAGCGTTTGAAGTTACGTGCAACGGAACATGTTTTTTCATCAGTATAGGAAAAATAAATATTCTGTGAACGTGAAACGGAACGTTTTCCGCCATTTTGTTATGAATGGTGACAGTTTTGACGTTTGTCATTCCGTTTCTCTTGTAGTTACGTGAATGTTCTTTTGGTGTTTTTAAGTTCGTAGGACGAACCCGCTACTAGGAAAACTTGGATAATACGACCGTCTCGCGACAGTATCCTTTATGGGCGGCATGGGCACCGGGCCGTAGGCCGACGAAGGAGGCCGGCGGAGGCCCGGCACTTCGGGGACAGAAGATATTAGTGTTATATAATACGCGAGCGAAGCGAGCGCGCGTCATGGAGTACATGCGTTGCATGTATGAGTGACGTCATTATTATTATTATTATTGGGGTGATTCATCCACTTAGCGGACGACTAGCAGGTTCGGTTCCAAAAAATTGTTTTTCTTAAGGATGGTGCGTCGCCTTTACATGGGAGTGATGCCAGGGCACGGTGGGCACCACCCCTCACCCTTCCCCTGTCAAATGACACAAAAATTTTACCCGTTTCGCGTTTTAGCGCTATTCTAACCTCAAAATTTAAAAAAAAAAAACTACGCATTTGCTCACTTGGGGGATTGAAGGGGGGGTGGGGGGACCCCGCCCCCTCCCCCTCCCCCCAACCCCAGCTGTTATATTAGGATGCGTATTTCAAAAGCAACCCCTTACAATATTAATGGAAATATACAAGTAAAGTATTATAGAGATAAATGTAATTTGTTATCGAGTTATTTTTAAATATATTATACTGAATAATTTTGAGTGAAAGGACAGCTTTTAGTTATTAGGGTTTGTTTCCTTGAGCAAAATTAATTATGTGTTTCATAGAAGATAGAAACAGGATGCTGCTTTTATCCTCAAAGCTAGATCATAAGTTGAGTTACAAACTTTTTGCTTAGTGAACTGTGTAAATAACCGGTTCAAAGAAGAATATATCATAATATATTCTTTGAGAATATAAAGTGGATTAAAGATATTTATTCAAAGGTAATTCCTAAACTTGTACCTAATATCATTATAACAGTGCCAATCAGCAGGCAGGTGACTAATGATAAAGGTAAACAACACCCTACCTCACTGTTGAGTTTCTGTTTACTAATCTATTTATACGAGGCAAAGAAACGTGATGTTCTGCACGATAAAAACTTCCATCAAAACACATTCTCTTGATAACAAAATAGTGAACGGAACAAATTAACATACCTGAAATCCAGACTGAGGTTTCTCTGGTGAGTCGTGGCTTTATTAGGGGATCGGACGTCGCTCCGATTTCCGTGGACGGGTACATCCTCTAACATTCTCACACTCGCGATGCAGCGGCACAACACAATATACCCATATCACTACTCCCCGTAGTAAAATCACAAAGTAAATAACAACATGGCGTCCGTAACGAATACTACACACGCAGACAGACACCACTTGCTCTTTTACTCCAATTCCCAACAAAACTATCTACTCACAGCCGTCGATACACCCTCGATCTATAATGCACTAAAAAGCAATAATAAAACAAGCAAAGTTGGTATGTAAACCTTTGAATGCCCTACAAACTTTATCAACACGTAACCCAGCGATTTGAGTGAAAAAAAAAACAAACAACGAAAAACACTAAAACAATTTTCTTATAAAAATCAACGGTAGGTGTACTAAAAGAAACAAATTCTTCAAAATTAAAGAAATCGATGACGCTCCAACCGAGGCGACATCGTAATATTTTTTATTTTGTGGGTTTTTTTCTGTGACTTCTGTGAGCAGTCACGGAAATTAACATATTTTTAACTTGCAACATTATTGATACAACAGATTATTAAAAATACAGAACTCTTGGTATAGTGTAGATACGGTAAAAGGTAGAACTAACTTAACAGTTAAAAAATGTCGGCAAAATAACTTTTTATACCGATTTTCAAAAAGCAAATCATCTCAGATCAAAAAATAGCGTATCATATTTACACATTAAGTTCTAGTGAAAGCTATGTTCCTGTCGTCTATCCAAAACACTGAAAAGCTAACCATAAATAAAATTTTAATAGACGCAAAGAACGCCTGGAAAACGGCTTACCCGAATACGCATCGTCCTGAAAACCCCTCAGAGATAGTGGGTCACGGTAGTGCCTGAAGCCAGATTGGTATTGGCTCAGCAGTATTGGTAGACGTATTAATAAGGTTTTTCCGTACCAACCTGCAGTGTGGCTCATCCCACTGGCCTTTCCTGCACTATGAGTGCATGTTGGATTGCGCGGCACGCCAGCATTTATGGTCTCATATTCTATTCAATTAGGCTCATTTATTCCAAACGGTGGAATTCCATCAGGCCCTGCTGATGAATGGGCTTTCAGGTGTGAGGAACAGAGGGATTCATGTTATGATTCATATTCTGATTCATATTATGATCCATATTCTGATTCTTAATATGATCTATATTAAGGTTTATTTTGAAACTGGTAGCTTGATGATTCTGTACAAAAAGATGCAGGCCGAAAACATGACCCTCCTTTTACTCGTAGAAGTTGGATTTTCCACATAACTCGTCTTCACATGTCTTGAGTCGCGCTTTCCGAACATAAACTGGCCTACAGCATAACTGCATGAGGTAAGGACAGGGTACTCGATAACAAAGCGTGCTTGCCTGATAATTTAGTCATTCATTAAATTCATTCGTACTGATTTATAGACAAGGTCCATGGCTTCTTAGAAGTTACATTGTTAATTTACCTATAGTTTAGTTAGTCTAGGCCTAAAGTTGTCAATCATATCTACATAATTAGTTTACAGTTATTTTACGTAAAGCAAAAGCATTATAATTTTAACATTATTATGTTTTGTTGTTTAGTCGTGATATTTCAAACCTATTATCTTTGAAGGATTAGCCAGAGGTGTGTCTAATGTAGATGTAGCTAATACTGATTGCCAAAATAGCTAATAATGTATTAAGATTTGCCGTTCCGAAAATCTACAAAAACAGCGGGCGAGCTCAAACAATTTTGGCATATCGGACATATGAGATGATTCAGTTTCAACTGTCCATACCTATGTTTAATGAAACTAAATAAATTTAATTATTTTTTAATTACATATGCGTAATCCGAAGCTTCATGCTTCCAAAAATGCAAGTACGAGCGAAGCGAGCTCGATTTTTTTTCATTCAATAAAATTTTATTTAACTTATTCTTAGTACTAACGCATTGAAGAATTGGACAATAGGGATGTTTCGTGACTAAAAAAATAGTATTGTAATTAGTCCGTCGGTTAAATTAACATAATCGTCATTTTTTTTCAATGGTAAAAAATGTACTGCAATGTGACGTCACACGAATTATTGGAGCATTGTATCGTCTTCATTTTTTGTTTAAGTGAAAAAAGAAAAAAATATGTGTGCAATATTTTTTGGAAATCTGTCTGACGAACTAATTAGTTTTTTTTTGTCAACTACCCTAGTAGGAAAACCTGGCGATAAGAGCGAGCAAAGCGAGCTAGAAAATTCGAACATTCCAGATGAATTAGATTTTATATGCAATAATTAAGCATAGCTTTATTGCTACACCGTCGGTTTGCCGACGATATAGTGGTCATGGCTGAGACCATGGAAGACCTCAGTACAATGCTCGATGACCTCAGCAGAGCTTCCGAAAGAGTGGATCTTAAAATGAACATGGACAAAACCAAGGTTATGTTGAGTGTTCATGTAACACCCACTCCTATCAAGATGGGAGACTCTACGCTCGAAGTTGTGGACGATTATGTCTACCTGAGACAAACGGTCCAGTTGGGTAGGTTTAACTTCGAGAAAGCGGTCAATCGTCGTATTCGACTCGGCTGGGCGGCGTTCGGGAACCTGCGCGGTATCTTCTCGTCCAACTTACCCCAGTGTCTTAAGACGAAAGTCTATGACCAGTGTGTGTTGCCAGTGATTACAATACATACGGGACCGAAACGTGGTCGCTCACAATGGGCTTCATCAGAAAGCTCAAAGTCACCCAAAGAGCAATGGGGAGGGTTATGCTCGGAGTTTCCTTGCGTGGTCGAATCAGAAATGAGAACATCCGCATGAGAACCAAGGTTACTGACGTAGCCCGAAGAATCGCCAGACTTACGTGGCAATGGGCAGGGCACATTGCTCGCAGAACAGATGGCGGATGGGGCCCGAAAGTTCTGTAATGGCGACCGCGAACCGGAAGACGTTGCGTTGGAAGGCCTCCCACTAGGTGGACCGACGACCCTGGTCAAGATTGCGGGGACCCGCTGGGTAAGAGACCCACGGGACCGGTCAATGTGGCGACACCTGGTGGAGGCCTATGTCCAGCAGTGGACGTCTTTTGGCTGAAATGATGATGATGATTATTGCTACTCTTAAACAGATAATTCGAATTCCATCAGGTCCTGCAGGTAAATGGGCTTTCAGGCGGCGAATTGCTACTGATATGACGACTGAGTCAATCACATCTACAGCGATAGGTGAGGAATAGAGCGTATCTGCTACCTTCTGGGGTCTAAAATGGCCACTTTAGCTGATCATAATATGAATTGCGTTAGGAACAGAGCGATTCATATTATAATCCATGTTATGATTCATATTCAGATTCATATTATGATCCACATTATGATTCATATTATGATACATATTATGATCCTATGATTCATATTATAATGCAAATTATGATTCATAATATGATACATATTATGATTCATATTCAGATTCATATTATGATACATATTATGATCCTATGATTCATATTATAATGCATATTTTGATTCATAATATGATCCATATTTTGATTCATATTATAATGCATATTATGATTCATATTATGATTCATATTATAATCCATATTCATCATCTTATAATGTTCCCACTGCAGGGGCTCTAGGAGAGGGATGGGCTATAATCCACCACGCGGGCTCAGTGCGTATTGGCAGATGTCACATGTCTTCGAATTTTTTGGTTCTAAGACATTTAGCCGGTTTTCTCACGATGTTTTCCTTCACCGTTTTGAGAGCAGCGGTGATGAAATAAATTACACAAAGTAATGCGCCTGCCTGGTTTCGAACCCAAGGCCCAAGACCTACTGTTCGTAAGTCGGGGCCAACACACACAATCATAATATTAATCATTTTATGAATCATAATATGGATCTGAATATTAATCATATTATGGATCATAATATGAATCATAATATGAATCACTTTATGAATCATAATATGTATCATAATATGAATCACTTTATGAATCATAATATGAATCACTATCATCAACAACCTATTAATGTTCCCACTGCTGGGACACAGGCCTCTTCTCTTTTTGAGAGGGAATGGGCTGTAATCTACCACGCTGGCCCAGTGCGGATTGGTAGATGTCACATCTCTTCGAATTTTTTGGTTCTAAGACATGCCGTTTTCCTCACGATGTTTTCCTTCACCGTTTTGAGAGCATCGGTGATGAAATAAATTACACAAAGTAATGTGCCTGCCTGGGTTCGAACCCACGACCTTCTGTTCGTAAGTCGGGGCCGCTACCACTGGGCCACCGCTGTTCTATATGAATTATAAAATGAATCATATTATGGATCGTTTTATGAGTCTTAATATGAATTATAATATAGATCAACATATGGATCATAATATGAATCATAATATGAATCATAAAATGAATCATAATATGGATCATAATATGGATCATAATATGGATCATAATATGTATCATAATATGCATCATTTTATAAATCACAATTTATTTTTATTTTTAAACGTTGCCCCACACTAGGAGTTTGTCCTGTATCGTAGGTGCGTTCACAAACATTTAAACTCACATACACAAACACACCCAGACCCATACAACATGGACAGACAATATGGATCATAAATTCATAATATACATCATTTTATGTTTGGGGGGTATGAGGAACAGGGTGTAAAGTTCCTCATCCCCCGTAAACTGGTGACACCGACGTGATGGTCGCCTTGAGTTGCCTGTGAAATCGCTCCACCATACCATTGCACGCTGGATGGTATGCCGTTGTCCGTTTGTACTGAAAGCCAGCAATCTTGGACAATTGTTTGAACAGAGCCGACTTGAACTGACGGCCTCTGTCCGTAACAATGTCCGTGGGACAGCCAAACCGGGCAATCCATCCAGACAGCAGTGCTTTAGCTACTGTCTCGGCGGTGATGTCGACGATAGGTTCGACTTCTGGCCACCTGGTAAAACGGTCAAAGGGAGGACCCTCCGACCGGACGGGTGTTGTGTCCGGCGGGCTAACTGCCCGTCCGATCGGAGGATCCTCCCTTTTCAACAGGGGATGAGGAACTTTACACCCTGTTCCTCATACCCCCAAATATGAATCAAAATATGAATCTGAATGCGCCTGCCTGGGTTCGAACCCACGACCTACAGTTCGTAAGTCGGAGCCGACACCACTGGGCCACCGCTGCTCGCCGCATAATATGTATCAAAATAGGAATCACTATGAACATTTATGAATCATAATATGAATCATTTCATGAATCATTTTATAAATCATAACATGGATCTGAATATTAATCATTATATGAATCACTTTATAAATCACTTTATGAATATGAATCACTTTATGAATCATAATATGAATCACATTATGAATCATAATATGAATCATAATATGAATCAATATGAATGGGAAATATTCTAATAATATAAAGTTTATTTTTCTCCATACAAGTTACTTAATGCTAGGGTTACAATACATAATATGAATTATAAAATGGATCATAATATGGATCATAATATGAATCATAAAATGGATCATAATATGGATCATAATATGAATCATAATATGAATCATAATATGAATCGTAACATGAATCATAACACGGATATCTATGAATCTTAATTTGAATCATAATATGAATTGTAATATGAATTGTAATATGAATTATAATATGAATTGTAATATGAATCGAAATATGAATCGAAATATGAATCGAAATATGAATCGTGATATGAATCGTGATATGAATCAAAATATGAATCGTAATATGAATTGTAATAAGAATCTTAATACGAATCGTTATATGAATCATAATATGAATTGTAGTATGGATTGTAATATGAATTGTAATATGAATCGTAATATGAATTATAATATGAAATGAGTTGGCTACATAAAAAATAATCTAAAATTAAGGAAATAAAAATATCCCAAGCGTCTTGTCTGCAGCTGGACATATTAAATAATATTTTACTTTGCATTTATAGATCCCCTTCTAACAGAAACACTGAAGCTTTCATCAGCTCCTTAAGTTCCCATCTAGATACTCTACCAACCCAGAAAAACATTATTATTGCTGGAGACATCAATATAAACATTAGATCCAAAGATGTAGAATCTTCTCTTGAACACAAAAACCGAACTAATTACCTTAACGCTCTATCCCTGTACGGAATATTACCTGGGCATACTCTACCTACCAGAAATGAAAACTGTTTAGATCATTTTATGCTTAAATTAAACAAACAAAAGATCTCAGCATCCATCGCTATATTACACACTAGTATTACAGATCACTACACCACACTTCTATCCTTATCAAAAATAAAATATACTCCAATTGTTTACAAAACTAAATCCACTGTGAATTTCGAGCAAGCACTTAAGTACATACAAGAAAGTAATATAGCAGATTTACTTTTCTGTAATGATCCCGAAACTCTAACTAACCTACTCGTAAGCAAACTAGCTGAAACTATATATAAAAATACTATTATTACTAAAATCCCCAATAGCATGCGCATTATAAAACCATGGATAACCCCAGGAATTTTACATTGTATTTGAAACCGTAACAAGCTTCAAAAAGATAATAAAAGAGATCCATTCAACGACATATTAAAAATTACATATATTAGGTATAGAAATCACTGTAACAATCTCATCAAAAAAATTAAAAGGAAATACGAAAGGGAATTAATTACAAAATCAGTCACTAACAATAAACTACTTTGGAAGAACATTAAAACCATAACATTTACAAATAAACCCAACAATTGTAATTCAGACTTACTTGGTATTAAATCGACTCCTTCAGAATCAGTTAATTATATTAATGAGTATTTTGCGAATATTGGTAAGAACCTTGCTCAAAAGATTCAGCCAACCTTGGTCAATGATCACGATAACCTACACTTTAAACAACCCAACTCCTTCGTTATGTTAGACACTGACGATGTTGAAGTGAATCATATCTTATTGAGTCTTAAATCGGACAGTGCGTCCGGTTGGGATAATGTTTCTACTGCATTTCTGAAACACATAAAAAAGGAGGTTGTCCCCATCATCACACACCTTGCAAATCTTTGCTTTGGTAAAGGCATCTTCCCGACTTCCTTGAAACTGGCCATTATTACGCCAGTGTACAAGGGTGGGGACAGAGACGATGTCTCCAATTTCAGACCTATTTCTGTATTACCTTCTATATCCAAAGTAATGGAAAAACTTATCAATATAAGACTTTTGACATACCTGAATGACTACAATATAGTCTCTAAATCACAATTTGGCTTTCGTCGAGGAGTCTCCACTGAGGATGCAGTTACTGCACTAAGTACTCATATTACTGAAATGCTTGATAAAGGTAAAAAAGTAGTTAAAAAGAACAAACACAAAAGAACTAAAAAGTTGGAAATAAAAAAAAGTAGTTAAAAAACTAAAAAACCCGACTGGAAAAACTGACAAGCTAAAAACAAGCACATTTTAAATCAAACAAAACTTGAAAGCAGGCGGGGTCCATTCTATTTTCATTTCATTTCATAATTTAATATTCATATGAACCCCGCCTGCTTTCAAGTTTTGTTTGATTTAAAATGTGCTTGTTTTTAGCTTTTCAGTTTTTCCAGTCGGGTTTTTTAGTTTTTTAACTACTTTTTTTTATTTCCAACTTTTTAGTTCTTTTGTGTTTGTTCTTTCGTTGGTCGCGTAAAATTCTTCGCAGATGATTTAACTTTTGTGCTTGTTTATAGGATTTGTCACTTTGAATTTATTTTAAACATATGTGTTATATATTTTTGTAATCTCCTTTTAAAATCCTTCATTTTGATACCCTACTCGATGGTAGAGGAAAAAAAAATTTCTTGAACTCCGCGATTTTGCCCCCAAAATCCGCAATTTTTCTTTGTTTTTAATTTTAATGTAGCCTATAACACTCGCGCCATCAAGACGAATCTAGCGACGTATGTTTCATTCAAATCCCTTTTTCCGTTTAGGAGTTATGAGGGAACAAAGAAACAGACATACATACATACATAGTACATACACGTCAAACACATAACCCTCCTTTTGGGCTTCGCCGCAGTCGGGTAAAAAATGCATAACTGCGTTCTTAGATTTAAAAAAAGCATTTGATACCGTCTCTGTCCCAATCCTAATAAGAAAACTGGAAGATATCGGAGTTCGCGGAATGCCTCTAAGCTTTTTCAAGGATTATCTTACAAGCAGGAAACAGAGGGTTAGAGTAGGTCAGTACACTAGTGAAGACGTAAGCACGACGTACGGCGTCGGAAGCGTACTGAGACCTACACTGTTCCTTATTTACGTCAATGAACTCTGTAACATTAATGTCTCAAACGCGAAAGTCTTTTCTTACGCGGATGATACTGCTGTCGTCTTCACTGGTGATACTTGGCAGGATGCTAGGCTTGGCGCTGAGAGAGGCCTGACTAGAATTGCGAGGTGGTTAACAGTTAATTTGCTTACGTTAAACATCACAAAAACAAATTACATCTGTTTCAGTGTCTGCCACTGTACACAACCAGACAAAGATTTTAATATAAGAATACACACTTGCAATAATAATAGCAATAGTTGTGGCTGCTCGATAATCAACAAAGTGCCATATATTAAGTATCTAGGTGTTATCGTGGACCAGAGACTAACTTGGTACCCACACATTGAGCAGGTTGCAATTGCAAATAGAGTCAGGAAGCTAACCTGGATATTCAAAACTCTCAGATACGTCGTCCCTAAGACCACCGCTAATCATTCAGGCCACCAAAAAGACTTCCTTAAAACGATTTATGTCACGCTAGTCCAGTCAGTACTATCATATTGTATACCTGTCTGGGGTGGCGCAGCAAAAACGAAATTTCTAACGGTCGAAAGAGCACAACGCGCTCTTATAAAGTGCATGTATTTTAAAAGACGGAGATATCCTACTGAAGACCTGTTTCGACTTAGTAACCTGCTCTCAGTAAGGAAACTTTACATTATGCTAATTATATTAAAGAAACATAAGTCTCTTTCCTATGATTCTAGCATACTGCTAAAAAGAATGAAAGACTTGATATTTAACATACCCAGGACAAGGACTTTACTTGCCAGTATGCAATTTAGCAAACGATCTGCTGCGCTGTACAATAAAATCAATAAATATATTTATATCTATCCCAAAAACTCCTATGACACTAAAAAATCAATAATAGAATGGATACAAACCCTTACTTACAATGATACCGAAACATTTCTGAAACCCTGACACATTGACACACTCACACTCACCTACTCTCTGTCACACCTACCATAAAGGCTACACACTCACATGTACACACACACACACACACATACATCACACCCACCAGTCATGCTTACTTTTGATTTTAAGAAAAGATGTTAATGTTTATTTCATGTTTTTATTAATTTTAATAATTAAGCTTTAGCATAATAATTATATTTATATTTTGCTATTTGTATTTCACGTCTTGATAAGTTGATATGGAAGAGCGGACTCTCCTAATACAGGCACTATCTGCCTAAAAGGAGGATCCAATCACAAAATTCTGTTTAGACCTAAACTTGTTTTACCAATAAACTATTTTATTATTAAAAAAAAAAAAAATGTAATATAAATTGTAATATGAATAGTTATATGAATCGTAATATGAATCATAACACGGATCATGATATCTATGAATCGTAATATAAATGCCGTAAATCCGCCTATGTACCACTCTTGTACATGAAGTTTAAATAAATAAATAAATAAATCGTAATATGAATCGTAATATGAATTGTAATATGAATTGTAATATGAATTTAACTATGAATCGTAATATAAATAATAATAATATTTATAATAATATTCCACAACTATCACACAACGCCATCTAGTCCCAAGCTAAGCAGAGCTTGTGTTATGGGTACTAGACAACTGATAAACTTACTTATATATTTCTAAATACATACATATTATAGATAAATTACACCCAGACACAGAACAAATGATCGTGCTCATCACACAAACATTTGTCCTGGGTGGGAATCGAACCCACGACCTCCGGCATAGCAGTTAGGGTCACTAACCACTAGACCAACAGGCCAGTCAAAAAATATGAATTGTAATATGAATCATGATATGAATCACAATATTTATTTATTTATTTATTTAACACTAATTATAGCATCATTACAGAATATTCCAATTCGATGCTATAAAACACAAAAAAATAACAATTAAATTAAAAAGTAAAATAAAATTAAACTACAGCTATGTTTACAGGAACAAAAATACCAAATAATAAAAAATAAAGTTACCTTTCGTGCATCATCAATTAAAACAAGTTCAAGAAAAAATCATCTTTCGTTCATCCTTGTTGGAAAAAAAAAAAACACACGACATACATCAACCCACTTAGATGCAAACAAATCACATTCAGGTGTCGATGCCAGTAGAGAATTCAGCATGGCAAGGGCACGAACTAAAGGAGAATTAGAGTGGGATACAGTGCGTGCAGACGGAACATCTAATAAATTGTGTCCACGTGGTCTCAGTTGGTACTTGGGCACGGGAGGAACAAAAAGTCTTATAATATGAATCGTTTTATGAATTGTAGTATGAATTGTATTATGAATCGTAATATGAATCGTAACATGAATTGTAATTTGAATTGTAATAGTAAAGTTTTTGAGAAATTGATTGATTGATTGTTTTTGATTGATTGATTGAATTGCAAAGATTTTTAATAGACATAAATTATTACATAACAAACAGTTCGGTTTTACGAAGGGTCGATCAACTGCTGATGCCGGTGTCGAACTTTTAGGACATATAGTATATAGTGCATGGGGGGATAAATGCGATGCTTTAGGCATTTTTTGCGATTTATACAAGCCATTTGATTGCGTTCTTCATGAAACGTTAATCAGGAAACTCCGCCACTACGGAATTCGGAACAACGCTCTGGATCTTCTTGCCTCATACCTGAGTAATAGGATCCAAAAAGTTGACGTCAACGGGAAAAGATCTCCCGGATCTTTTGTAACAATGGGAGTCCCGCAGGGCGCAATTCTTGGCCCTTTCTGGTTTCTCATTTATATTAATGACTTGCCTTACCTCATAAAGGATAACCACGATATTGTGTTGTTTGCAGATGACACTTCGCTTTTGTTTAAACTTAAACGTCAGCAGCCAGTTATTGACGATATAAATAGCGCGATTTCAAAAATAGTGGATTGGTTTAACGCTAATAATTTACTCCTCAATGAAAAAAAAACTAAATGCATAAGGTTTCCACTACCTCACGTTAGGCAGGTGAACACTTGTGTGTTGGTGAAGGGCGGAGAGTTGAATCCGGAAGATAGCACGGTGTTCTAGGGTTTAACTTTAGACGCTAAACTTCAGTGGGGACCCCCTAAAGATAAATTGTCGAAGAAACTGAGCTCCGCGGCATACGCAGTTAGAAAAATAATCTTTTATAAAACGTAAACTTTGCCAGAAAGCCTTTTATGCTGTTAAAGATTATATAGAGGACAAAAAAGCTTGGGATTGAACTGCTCCAATTTGAATTGAAGGTGAATTGATTTTATATCTTTTTATTAATTATACCTTTTTACTTTTATTTTTTACACTTTGACATTTTCATTATTTATACATTAAATACAATCCTTTTTTTACAATTTGACATTTTATGATTTTTCTTTATACACAATGACATTATTTACTTTTTTAAGTATGATATTATTTTTTGCATTTTTGATAAATATTTACTCGTTAAATATTTTATTTTTTATTTAGCTTTGTGTATATTGACATTTAATAACTTGACATGATTATTTAATATGACAAATATTTTATTATTTTTATATTGTGAATGTGAGGACCATGTGGGTCTTTCTCTAATTTTAACTATTGTCTGGCAGTTTGAGTACTATAAGCGACCCACCCAAATGTCCTTTCTTTGGGATTGTTCGTCGTGACGTTGAGCTCCTTGAGTTATAAGTCGAGCTCCACGATAACTGACAAATACTTGCACTGACTGGACGGGTCCACTCAAATCTGTGTGGTGCTTTATTCAAAAGACCATCTCAGACACTAATCTGCATGATCTTCATGTATGTTATTTTTTTATTTAATGTCGCTCCAAAATAAAAAGTCATCAGTACAAAAATATTCATTCTAAAATGAAACTTAAACTCTAAGCAATACGGTTAAAAGCATTTTGTGTACAATGTCGTGCTTATTTTGATGTTTTGAACCTAGTAAATAAATCATGCTTAAATCTGTTCAAATAGAAGCTTTTATTTCCCTTTTGCTTTGGCTTCTCCTACATTCCGGGGTCCGGAGGACACGGTGAAGCACACTGTGGAGGTGTGCCCTGCTTGGGCGGAGCCCCGCCGTGTTCTCGTAGCGGCGATCGGCGGCGGCGACCTCTCGCGTCCGGCCCTGGTGCAAGCCATGGTCCGGGGCGAGGAGGAATGGGACGCCGGCACCTCCTTCTGCGAAGCAGTGATGCTAGCGAAGGAGGTGGCGGAACGAGAGAGGGAGAGAACCTCTCAACGTCCCAGCCGCCGTGGTAGGCGCGGAAGGCGCTCCGGGCGTCGGGGGCCACGTGATGGCTTCCGGCCACCGTAGACGCGGGCCTGTGGAGTCTGTGGATGGTGAGTAATGGGCTAGCTCGCCGTCCGGCCAAACGTCATGACGGCAACAGACCGTGTCGGCGGCGCGTTCGTGTTCCACGCGCGCCTTAAAGAGATAGAATAGAATAGAAGAATAGAATAACTATTTATTCGCTAATGGACAGCAGCAACACAAAAGAGCAGCACATACATAAACAAATAACAACAATCAGCTTAACAATTAATTAAACAGCTTAACTGCGCTGAGCATGCCCATAACGAAAGGGTAACCAACTCAGCATATGCTGGGTTTAAAACACTCAGCGCTGGTTTTCAGTAGGCCCCCCGCAGTGACACAGGAGGGTAGTAGGTAGTAAATAAATAATTTTATTCTATTAAATGGGCATTTCTAAGTGTGTAGTAAATAAATAATATAAAATAAATATTTTCTCACAGAGGATAACATAGTATATTAGTAGTAATAGAACACGAAGATACCTGCTAAATAAATAAGTACTTATCCGAAAACGAAACACAGTTTATTCATTATTGGCATGACGCACTTCGGGCCGGCCGATGCAGCATCGACCTAAGCATTTTTAAATTGCAATACCACAATCACATTTCAGTGAGAGTGTGAGAGTGTGACTACTGCTTAGTTAATATTATTTTATTGAGCTAAAAAAAAAAACAAAACAAATGATTCCGAGAAAGTGTATAGTGCCGGTAGACTAATAATGTTGATCATTGAGTTCAAAAACAAAATTTGTTTTTACAATGGAATTTGGAATTACGATGGAAGTCGGAGCAAAAGGATGATTGTACAAATGTGTGGGTGTGTATAATGTGTGATTGTACACACACATGGATTCTGGCGATCGCAGACAACGGATTTACCACCGCCGCGCATCTACCCACATTACTTATTTGCCGGTAAGTTTCTATGAAATAAATTCGAAATAAGTTAAAAAAATCACATAATATACTTACAATAATTTAAAATTTGGCGATTTTGTGTTATGGTGATAATAATTCAAAATAAAAATGTAAAATATCGTAAAATAGTAAATAACAGCTAGATAATAATTAGATTGTTAAATTAGATAAACGAGATGTCAGCAAGGAGGGACCCGCAAGGGCCGATGCCCGTCGGGGATTTTTGTACTAGATGACGTGGCCTCGGCGCAAGGGCAAAGAAGGAACATGGGTTCGGTTTTTAGTCAGTAGAAGTCTGACACTCCCCTTCGCTCTGCCCAAGAGCGGGGGGGGGGGGGTCATTTGATGATTTTCCACCCACCAAAAAAAAAAAAAATAAAGGACCGTGTGGGTTTTTATTTAATTTTAACGATTGTTTGGCAGTTTGAGTACTTTAAGCGACCCACCCAAATGTCCTTTCTTTGGTATTGTTCGTCGTGACGTTGAGCTCCTTGAATTATAAGTCGAGCTCCACGATAACTGACAAATGCTTGCACTGACTGGACGGGTCCACTCAAATCTGTGTGGTGCTTTCATCAAAAGACCATCTCAAATAAAAATCCTAGTGTGGGGCAAAGTTTAAAAAAAAAAAAAAAAATTTAGTATGAATTGTATTAAGAATCGTAATATGATATGAATCGTAACATGAATTGTAATATTAATCGAAATATGAATCAAAATATGAATCGTAATATGAAACGTAACATAAATCGTAATATGAATCGTTATATGAATCGTAACATGAATCGTAATATGAATTGTAATATTAATCGAAATATGAATCATGATATGAATCAAAATATGAATTGTAATCGTCGACATCATCTCTGCCTAAGGGCAAAATTGAAGTCAAGAGCAAGCCCATTTATAATAAAACAAATATTATCATGATATGAATCGTTTTATGAATTGTAGTATGAATTGTATTATGGAATGTAATATGAATCGTAACATGAATTGTAATATTAATCGAAATATGAATCACAATATGAATCGTTATATGAATTGTAATATGAATCGTAACATGAATCGTAATATGAATCATAACACGGATCATAATATAAATCATAATTTGCATTGTAATATGAATCGTTATATGAATTGTAATATGAATCATAATATGAATCGTAACATGAATCGTAATATGAATTGTAATATTAATCGAAATATGAATCATGATATGAATCAAAATATGAATCGTAATATGAATCGTAATATAAATCGTAATATGAATCGTAACATGAATTGTAATATTAATCGAAATATGAATCACAATATGAATCGTTATATGAATTGTAATATGAATCGTAATATGAATCGTAACATGAATCGTAATATGAATCATAACACGGATCATAATATAAATCATAATTTGCATTGTAATATAAATCGTTATATGAATTGTAATATGAATCATAATATGAATCGTAACATGAATCGTAATATGAATCGTAATATAAATCGTAATATGAATCGTAACATGAATTGTAATATTAATCGAAATATGAATTGTAATATGAATTGAAATATGAATCATGATATGAATCAAAATATAATATAAATTTGCATTATAATATGAATTGTAATAATAATCGTATAATGAATCGTAATATGAATCGTTATATTAATTGTAGTTTGAATTGTAATATGAATCGTAATATGAATTGTAATATGAATTGTTGTTGTTGCAAATATTCAAATCCATATTATGATTCATAAAATTATTCAATTAATATAGATCATAATATGAATAAAATATGAATCATAAAATGAATGAATCACTTTATGAATCATAATATGAATCACTTTATGAATCACTTTAAGAATCACTTTATGAATCACTTTATGAATCACTTTATGAATCACTTTATGAATCATTATATGAATCACTTTATGAATCATTATATGAATCACTTTATGAATCATAATATGAATTAATATATGAATCACTATGAATTAAGAATTCGGTATGTAAAGTAAAAATTAACCTACGCTGATTCCAAAACCATTTGGAGATTTTGAGGTCTTATGTCTTATTTTTCTACTTTTAGCTCTCTATATTACAAGATTGTGTTTATTTTCACAATAATACTTGTAACGATTTGACTTTCATTTGACCTCTAAATGACGTCATAAAGTTTCCTCAATAGACTACTTCCTTCGTGCTTTTCAAGATAAATTTAAAAAAAACTGTTGTTGTCAGTCCGTCATTGTCAGTGTCAATACTAGATGCTAGCTAAGGACGGATCGCGCGCTGCCTTAATTTTTCTTTCTCTACGTTTATTCTTTGTACACGACAGACCTTGCTTTCCCGTTGGACTTTGATACTTACTGCACCATTGATCGACCATTGCACTCTTTACGGAACTGCCTGCCTATTGTATGGATTAGTTAAATATGGATCAATTTGAACGCAGCGACTCTACTAACTTGCCCAAATTGGATAATGTTATGATCCTGGAGTTGGAATGTTATGCTGGAATGTTATGATCATGAAAAATGATGATAAATATAACATCGCTGAAATCTGAGGAACTAAAGCTCTAATGTAAGTAACAATGTAACTACTGCTGTACCTACCTATATTTATAAATACCTTGCACCCATTTACATTAGTAATTTTACTACTTAACTAATAATATTTTTGGTAATCCAGGTTGTCTCGCGCTTCCTATGTGGACTCTGCTGTTGGCTATGTTGAAGTCAAAAGAGACCAAGTCAAGTGCATCGTGAGAGCCAAAATAGTTCCAGAACACCGAGTGTCAAATAAGCAGTACATGGTAACTGTAACTCTCAACGAAAAGGATGAAGTCATATTGCAAGCAACTTGTGATGGCTGTGCTGCTTCTGCCGGTGGATGCAAACATACACTGGTGTTTTTATTTTGGTTGGAAAAAAGGAGCAGTGAACCATCATCAATACAATAGGGACCTGATTGATAAAGCGTTAATATTTTGGAAAATGTTTATATACAAAAAGATTATTATTACTATTATGAAGGACGGGACGGTTGACGTGTGTCGGGCATGCCACCGTCCGGGTGAGTCCATCAGACATATTATTTCTGGTTGTTCTCATCTGGGTAACGGCGAGTACTTGCACAGGCACAATCAAGTGGCCAGGATTATTCACCAGCAACTTGCCTTGAAATATAAACTTGTAGAATCAGAGGTAGGTATCGTACTTACTACAAGTATGTGCCCGACCCAGTTCTCTAAAAAGACCATGTAACGTTGTACTGGGATCAGTCTATCATCACTGACAGGACTATTCATGACAGAACGAGAACCTCGTGAAAGCTGAGAAAGAGAAGCAAATAAAATGTCTGGACTTAGCACACGAGGTTGTCGATATGTGGTATGTGAACTCTGCTAGCTTTGTGCCGATAGTCGTAACGGCCAATGAGAAAAGAAATGTTTAAAAATGTAATCTATTAAGTAAGTGAAACAAATAAAGAGAATATATTATAAGGTGTAAAATAAGGTATTGTAATTTGTACAGGTATATTAGCTGCTCGTTTCTTGTAAATTCAACAGTATTTACTGTTTAGTGCTTATTACAAATAAAACGATAATGTTATTTAATCAGTCTTTATTATTTCACTTTGTAAATTTACTAAACCACATGCAATTAACACTACAGCATCTAGGTATCCAACATGTTTGTGGCTGACTACTGAATGAGTAGGTACAGGTCTTCCTTTCATTAATTTGTAATATTGGTAGTTTTCAAGATCTTCTTCCAACTGCAAAAAGATTGAATGTTAAACATGGCTTGAAGTAAATTGAAAGCTGAAATTGTTCTAATATAAAAGTAGTTCCCTCTCCTAGAGAGGAGGCCTGAGTCCCTGCAGTGGGAACATTATAGGCTGATGATGATGATGATGATGAAAAGTAGTTCACGAGATTTAATTTTCATTTCGAGAGCCCTGACCACCCGACATGTTCTCTGAATTTTTTGTAGGATTCTATCTCAGGATTCTATTAGGTACCTACTTTTCGCCTTCGTTTTTACATAGGTACTTTTTTTGTAATACTTACGTTCAAATGATCTTCGCAACAAAAAAGACGACGCCCAGGCTTGTATTCCATATTTACCTCCTCGCACCACTTCTTTTTTAGCGTTTCTTTCACATTTACAAACAATTTGTGTCGGCTATTTGTTGTACTGTTTCTACATGACGGTACGAAGCATTTAGCAGTAATTATCGATGACCGATTCATTGCACGGATACGCAGCACGGTTAATGGATGGAAATTAAAGCTAAAAATCGTAGGAAATCACAGCCACGATCACAGCATTAACATTTCACAACAAAATAAAAAATCAGTAAGGTATCTGATCTGTCAAGTGTTAACTGTTGGCAATGTCAAGTTTGAAGTTATATGTGTTTTTTGTATGTACTGAAAACGTGGCAAAGACCTAGAGCTATTCAGGATACGAAATGACGTCATCACGAATATTACTTTAAAAAATAATAAAAAAATAACTGTTAATGGGAAAACAAAATGCTTCAAATTAGTGGCTTAAAATTAAATGTTTTACGAAATAAAAATAAAAAAAAAATACCTAAAAAATACTTTACATACCGAATTATGAAAAGAATTATGTAATATGCATCATAACATGGATCATAATATGAATCGCTCTGTTCCTCACGTATCGCTTATTTAACGCAATTCATATTATGATCTGCTAAAGTGGCCAGTGGAGCAGCGGTGGCCCAGTGGTGTCGGCCCCGACTTACGAACAGTAGGTCGTGGGTTTGAACCCAGGAAGGCGCATTACTTTGTGTAATTTATTTCATAACCGCTGCTCTCAAAACGGTGAAGGAAAACATCGTGAGCAAACCGGCATGTCTTAGAACCAAAAAATTCGAAGACATGTGACATCTGCCAATCCGCACTGGGCCCGCGTGGTGGATTACAGCCCATCCCTCTCCTAGAGAGGAGGCCTGAGTCCCTGCAGTGGGAACATTATAGGCTGATGATGATGATGATGAAAGTGGCCATTTTAGACCCCAGAAGGTATTAGACACGCTCTATTCCTCACCTATCGCTGTAGATGTGATTGACTCAGTCGACATATCAGTAGCAATTCGCCGCCTGTAGGACCTGGGGGTCTAAAATGGCCACTTTAGCAGATCAGAATATGAATTGACCTTTCAAAATAGTAACTGCGTCTGTGACCATTTTACGAATTTAACGCAATTCATATTGTTTTCCTATTATTACTTACATAAGATCTATTTTCCTTAATGGTCCCAGACGCTGTTACTATTATGAAAGGTCATTTACGCTTTTTGACGCAATTCCTATTATGAACTGCTAAAGTGGCCGTTTTAGACCCCCTGATGCCCATTCACCTGCAGGACCTGATGGAATTCCAACTATCTGTTTATGAGTAGCAATAAAGCTATGCTTAATTATTGCATATAAAATCTAATCCATCTGGTATGTTCAAATTTTCTAGCTCGCTCTTATCGCCAGGTTTTCCTACTAGGGTAGTTGACAAAAAAAAACTAATTAGTCTGTCAGACAGATTTCCAAAAAATATTGGACACATATTTTTTCTTTTTTCACGTAAACAAAAAATGTTGTGGTGTGTTGGAATTTGTTTCCAACACACCATGGCTTGATCTACAGTGCAGGATGTACGTTGCACCCGAACGCAGCGGTCCTAGGGCGATCGCCGCTGGCTATGGAGTCCCTGGTTCCACATACTGGTATGTGGAAAACCCAATTTCTAAAAAGGAGGTTGTCGGTATTTCGGTGTTTTTAATACCTAAGTACAGTGTAAACACACCGATCCAAAATGAACCTTAATATGGATCATAATATGTATCCATAATATGGATTATAATATGAATAATAATATGAATCAGAATATGGATCATAATATGAATCAGAATATGAATCGCTTTGTTCCTCACGTGTCGCTGTAATGTGATTGACTTCGATTTGTTACTTTAACGCAGAGTGACAGAGATAGCAGGAGTTTTGAGGGTTACTTAAATTTGATTGAGTGATTGAGTGACGTTTGAGTATTTGGGCGTTAGTCGACAATACCACAGAGTAGCAATTCGCCACCTGGGCACCTGCTGAAAGCCCATTCATCTGCAACTGCAAGGCCTGATGGAATTCCACCGTTTGGAAATATTTAGAGAGCCGCTTCTTTATGTACTTAGCCCTGCAAACAGCAACGTATCCGGCAGAGTGGAAAATCTCTCAAGTCAGAATTATAGGCCTATAGCCATTATATCCGCCTTCGGCAAGGTGTTTGAGTCAATGGTTAATCGGTAGGTACCTGTCACTGGACAGATCAAAACCCAGCTGTCAGATTTAGGTACCCCAAAATTCCTTCAACTCCTCTCGAGTTATCTCTGACCATCTTCAGTATGCATAAATAATAAAACCCAAAGTGTTACATTTTCAAATAATAAAAAAAAGGATTGGGTTTTTAGCTACCTACCTTTCTTGACTAATGATGAAAATGGTTGGCCCCCAGCGGTAACAACTCACTATACGCCACAGATTGGGGTTTGACCAATGATAGTAATAATTTTAAATAGTAATTTTATTTATAATATCATTGGGTTTGACAGTTTGTGGTAACTTGATGTGCTGTTACTTATCCTTTGTACCCATTTCATTTTGACCGAGTGTTTACTAGGAGGCTCTAGGGTTATGTTTGCACACGGGCGCTACATGGGCTAGAGACGCCTCTGGAAGTTGGGTATGCCTTTGGTGTGAGATGTAACTTTTGTAAATATCTTCCTACCACAGTGAGCTGTGCTGAGGCGGCTGCTGCAGGCGCTGAAAACCTCAAATGGCGCAAATACAATAACTTAATTGGTAGTTATGTGTTTGCGCCGTTTGGGGTTGAAACACTGGGGCCATGGGATCCAAATCCAAGTGCCCACCTAATATTTCAGGAAATTGCCAAGCGGTTGGTCAACTCTCCACATGACCATAGGGCTGGCCGGACCAGACTAATCTCAGGGAATTCCCTAGAGAAAAAATATGTAATGTTTCTACGGAATAACAAATACAGCTTTCTAATGAGGAAATGGCTTCCCTAAAACTCATATCCAAATATAAGGTCCAAAATCAAACAAATATTTCACTATCAAAATACTTGATTATTGTACAGTGAAAGCATTAAATAAATATAAAATCTTAACATAGTGCATTACAAGCTACAAATTAGTAAGAATTAATATATTACAGCAATTATAAACAATAAATAATTCTTATGGTTTTGGGGATGATTCTTGAGATTGTCTTGTAGAAGGTTGTCGTTTATGAACATTTGGTTTCCTAAGCCTGTGGTAATTAGGCATGACTTTGCTCAAAAAGTCTAGCTGCAAAAGTTGTGATGGTTGCTTTTCAAGTGCTTCTCTGACGTGATGATTAGATCCCCATATCACAGTGTTGTCGGCTAAGGTTTGTGGTGCCGTCAGACGACAAGCTGCACCTGTAATAGAATGTCAAGTTCTAAAATGAAATTGTCTATTGATAAAAATACAGATTATATATGTGAGATCATATCTGCAGGGGTAGTGCAGTGCCTGACGGGGCTGCAGGTTGTTCGACAGAGATCCTGCGGCCCTGGACACATAGGGCTAAAACTAACATGAGTGGTTTTTAGTCAGTAGAAGTCTGATACTCCCTTCTGCACCGCCCAGAGCAGGAAGAGACATTTGATGATTTTCAACCCTCCAAAAAAAAAAAGGGTAGTGCAGTTGTTGTGTGTGTGGGACTGTGGGTTATTGGTGAGGTTCTTCAGAAAAGACAGGTGCATAGTACTTGCAACTGGGGTGCGTATATGACCAGATATGGATAAGGCAAAAGGAGTTTGTAAGGATCTAGAATCATGTACTGAATCATGGTAAAGGTTTGTTGCACCACATTCCCAATATTTATATTAAATACAAAATAAGTTACCAATAACACATCCACTTCCTATTTTGACATCAACTCCTACGTAGGATCTGCACTCAAACACATTGCTCTCTCCAATATGGCCGCATGGCGCCTCCAACTTGCAGCCCACCTCGAATACATTGTGAGCTCCGATGAACAGGGGCTTTGGAGGATTCTCTTGTTTGTCACTTTTTCTGAAACATAATCAGGTAATTGATTACTAGATGGGAAAAGAGGTGCTGGTTTAGGATATTGATAAAGTAAAAAAGGCCTATATCACAGTGCGTGAAGACAGGCTAGGGATGATGAAGACTGTAATACTTGGTATTCAGGTATACCTATGAAAGTTTTATTAGGAAGGTCACTAAAATGCCTGCATGTAGGTAGGGGTTTGGGGGGAGGGCGGGAGGGGCGCGGGGGCATAGTAACCCCCCGAGGGGGGGGAAATTCGTCGGCGACTCAGTTTTTTTTTTATGAATTTTTGAAAATCGTAATATTTATGATCAAAATTTGCAACCCCCATATCATCCCCACCCCGCGCGGAACCCCAAGGTTATGAAATGGTTATTTCTTTTTTTATATTCTAACCTAACCTATCCGAGTCAATATTGTATTTCACGACTTTCAATTCATCTCCATGACGCGCGCTCGCATATTACATAACACTAATATCTTCTGTCCCCGAAGTGCCGGGCCTCCGCCGGCCTCCTTCGTCGGCCTACGGCCCGGTGCCCATGCCGCCCATAAAGTATACTGTCGCGAGACGATCGTATTATAATTTTGGTTAATTGATTTGGTGAGCATTTATCCATTTTGGTAGGCAAAAAGAATATAAATACAACCCGTACAATTTCAAAATTACACAGTTTCAAAATAATTAGACACTCATCAGAATGAGTGTCTAATTATTTTGAAACTTAAAACGTTGTTCTCTAGGCACCTCAGTATGAAGTGGGTTTATTTTAATTGAAGTTAAAATATTTTATTTAGTACAGTACGATCAAATTATCTTGGCAGCTCCGAACTTCGTGCAGGTCATTTTGTTACAACGAATGTTTAAAAGTGTTATGATATTTATTTTATTTGTATTTCTCACTGTTTAAATTAGATATTTTTTGATCGTTTAAGTATTGGTTTATCTGGCAATAACAGTTTTATTCACAAGTTTACATGCGTAAAATTTCGCAAAGCCTATGTTCAGAGCTGCCAAGATAATTTGATCGCACTGTACTCTACTGTACTTTAATCTAGGGTCTGAAAATCTTTTTTGGTGAGCATTTAAATTGTAGCCGTCAAAAACTCACAAAATGGACGTCTTTTTTTTTGTTGTTTTTTTTCACTGAACATTTCACACATTTGATATACTCTGTGGCAAAATAGTCTGTGGTTTGAACCACAATAGTCTATGGTATGATGAAATGTCATAAAATGTCGTGTTTTCAATACAATTCCATCAATAATTTGACAATTAATATCTCCGAAACTATTTGTCGCCGACGGATGAAACTTTGCAAATCGTCTTCTTATATTAGTAGGAACCTACAATAAAAATTACAACATCCTAGGTCCATGCAGGCATTTTAGTGACTACCCTTTTAATATTACAAGCTGGAAGGAGAGGCCCTGTACAGAAAAAGGACAAAGAAAAGTTGTTAAACTTTTGCTACATATACTACGTACCATGACAAGAAGATTGTAATAATTAAATCTCAAAGGACTACAGAGTTAGTTAAAGTTACACTTACTTGTGAATAATAGTAGAATACTCTTCAATAATACAATATTCAGCTATTATAATAGGCCCGCCCTCAGCAATGATTGTCACTCTTGGGTGAATTACTGTTCCTCCACCGATAGTAATATCACCTTCTAGAGTGCAATCCTCGCAAACTGTAGCACCGGGAAGAATTTTAACGCTGAAAAGAACAGCACACTGAGTTGTAAACTCTTTCCTTATAAAGCTTGTAGGCAAATGAGCCTAAAATCGATTTATTACTTACTTATGAGACATGTTATGAAATTAAAAATTCTGGTATTGGAATGATTATTTTATTAAAATAAAAAGGAGTAAATAAAACTAATTGTAAATAATTTCGAGCTTTTCGAAATTTCAGTCGACTGACATTTCGATTCGTCACCAATATGACAGTAGGTGTCAGTGATCACTAGAGTTTCGTTGAACGTATTAAAACCGATTATTTCCAATTTTATGCCCTGTTTAGTAGGTACTAATTTTGTGGTCGTACCGATTGATTTGCCATAATGCGACACTCATACCTGCCAAGGAGTGGAATCTCTGCCTGCGTCGGTTTTTCCGAGTTCATATAACCCTAATCTGTTTAAGTCGCGAGTAAACAGGCTTCTTCTGGGTAAGCTCGTTCCATCAACGACATCATCTCTGCCCTTGGCAAGATTGAAGTCAAGAGCAAGCCCAATAAAAAAAAAATATATATATACCAAGCGTAGTAAATTTATTGAATTTGCTGCACACTAAGTCCGTCCTATTTATGGTGACTCCAAAATATTTATAAATCAATCGGCATTGTTTTTTTTTGTTTGTTTTTTGGATGGTGGGAAACTTCGATCAATAATGTACTATTATTGATCGAAGGTGGGAAATCATCAAATTACTTCTCTCACTCGCGTGGAAAACGAACGCACCATCGATACGGCCTGTCATCGTCATAATCAGGATGGACGGTGAGCTAGCCCATTACTCACCTTCCACAGGACCACGCCTACGGTGGCTGGAACCGATCACGTGGGCCCAGAACATCTCCCGCGGTAGCTGGGACAAGAGGCTCTCTCCCTCTCACGTTCCGCCACCTCCTTTGCTAGAATTTTAGCATTGAATACTTGCCGGTGACTTCGTAGTTATGGAAATGGAAAACATCTGACGTCTGAATTTACCTACACCTAGTTGTGGCAAATCGAAAACTTACCAACTGTCTACTCTTGACCTCAATCTTCTATTCTAGACTCAACTGTTTTGTAGCATGTCATCTCTAGTATCGGGGAAATAAAGCTGTCAATGTCACTTTCAATTTGTTTTCAGGATTGTGTCAAAATCATCTGATTGAAAGGGCGCGAAACTAAGGAATTCTGGTTCTGGATTTCTGGTTGTTGTTTGAGAGAGACATCACTTTGTAATTTGAAGTTATTTCACATTTGTGTGTGATAAATAAAAATGGCAACAGAATTTCCATTTCCTTTCAAACCATATGATATTCAAGAAAAGTTTATGAGACTACTTTATTTAACTTTGGAAGAACAGAAACTAGGAATATTTGAGAGCCCTACAGGAACGGTAACCTATTTATCAATATATTATGCAAGTTTAACTGCGAAGCGACATTCATAAATCTATCGAAATAATAAAAAGTACAATGATTCTTACCTACCAAGTAGGTAAGGTTAATAAAGAGGCATCAATTATTTTTTATATTATAGGGAAAATCATTAAGCATCTGTTGTGGAGCTCTGAAATGGCTGCGAGACAGTAATCAGAAAATATTTGAAGAGCTGGAAAAAGAAGTGGCACAACTAAAAGCAGAAATATCCAGTAACACTGGTAAAATATCTTTCTACATTATGATTTTTGAGTTGTATCTGGAATGATGATCCTTTAATTATTGCCTAACCTAACTCCTTAAAAGACCCTCTAACTAAATATTTTCCAAAATACTGCACTCCCATGATGCAAATACTTGTCTAAACAAAAAAAAAAACTCTTTGAATAAAATTATTTTCCATTCCAGCTTCAGATGATTGGCTAACAGAAGAGTATGAAAACATAAAGAAGAAACAGGCACTAGTCACACTACAACTAAAACTAGACAAAATAAAAAAGAGAAAAGATCTCTTCAATCAAATGAAAGTTCGAGTTTCTAAACAAAAAACAAATTCTGCCAATAAGACTCTTGAATTCTATTTTAATAAGAAAGATAAGACTGAGAAGGTTGCAGATGATATAGAGAATATTGTAGAAGACAAGGCAAAGATTGAAGAAGATAGAGATCTTATTCTTGAGGAGTGTGAAGAGAAAGGTGATGGGGATTCGGAAGGTGAAGAAATTGTGGAAGATGATGATAATCAAATAACAAAGGTAAGATTGTCTTTCAGAATATCAACCGTACACCAGATTATTGTCACTATCAGTTATAACAGTATCTATATATGCCCTGAAAGGTTGAACTTTTAAATAAAAGTGACTTTTACTAGACCTTCCAAGTAGCCATCTCTTTAATAGACCTTTAAAATGGCAAGAAGAAGTCAAAACTAACATTAAAACAAGTTGTGCCTACCTATTGTGATACTGACCTTCTGAAATCTGTAGTAACCATACTATTCAACCAGTATCCTCAATTAAATTGATCATTTCCAGATATACATAAGCAGCAGGACACACAGTCAACTGTCACAGTTCATTGGTGAAATAAAGAGGACTGTGTTCAAAGAAGACACAAGAGTAGTAACACTGGCTTCTAGACAACATTACTGCATCAATGCTGAGGTCAACAGGCTGAAGAATGTTAATCTCATTAATGAAAGGTAAAGTAAGCAAACTTGTTCAGCTAAGGTATGCCCCTGGCCCTGGCCTGCCCCTTTAAATAGAGAGAAGTCAAGAGGTCATGAGTTTCAGACATAAGTAGGCACTTTATTCTGGGTGATTTAATTAATCACCACTGCTCTCAAAATGGTGAAGGCAAACATCCTGAGAAATGCTTACCAACTGGTGGTTGTGACTTGTGTTGTGTATGTTGCATTATGGGCTATGGCTCCTTTTCACAGAGAGATGAACTGTGTTTCAAACTGGACACAAGTTGCATTGCTTTAGGCTTTGAATGGGGTCATTACAATATTTGGGCTACTGTGTCAATCTTCCTTTAACTTTTATGACAAAACTGCAAAATATTATGTTTTTATGAACCACTTACAACCAATAGATAATTTTCACAGATGTCTAGACATGCAAAAATCAAAAACGAAATCAACAGCCGTAGGAGAAGAAGGCAAAGTTCTCAAAAAGACCAAGAGAAGATCTTGTACCGCTTGTCCGTACTACAATCAGACCAATATCACTCGGCTGAAGGAAAGAATGCTTGTTGATATCATGGATATGGAAGATCTAGTGAAATCTGGTAAAGAGCTGAATGCTTGTCCGTATTATGCATCTAGGATGGCAATGGATGATGCTGAGGTAATAGGGATTGGCAATCCTTTCTTGTTTTTAGCAGGTTAAGGTTTGGCATTAAGTCATGTCACTTTTGCATGAGCAGACAGAAATGATAAATTATTCCCTCTGATAATGGAAATAAATAGAAGGGCAATATTTTCCCAGTTGTAATAAAAAGTGTTTTATCACTTTATTACCTCTTCTGTAAAATATTCTGTTGAATATAGGCCGTGTTTAAATGTAAGCGATCATATTCACTAACTTGTTTGAAAAACCGAAAGAGATAAACCAAGTGAAGTGCCGCCATTACTCTCACATTTTCTACATCTTTAATATGCACCCAACCAAGGAGTGGAAATCTCTTCCTGCTTCGATGTTCCCAAGTTCATATGACCCCAATCCATTCGCGAGGCTCAATCTATAGGCTTATTTTGGGTAAGCTAGTTCCATCGTCAACCTCATCTGCCTTTAATGTTTTTATAGTTTTTAACTACAATTCTCCTATTTTCAGGTAGTTCTAATAAGTCACGCAGGCATAGTGAGCTCCGGAGCCCGTTCCGGAATATCCCTAAAACTACAAAACAACATACTAATACTCGATGAAGCTCATGGTCTAACAGCAGCCTTAGAGAACGCTCACTCAGCCCCCGTGACCGTGAAACAATTGAGCTCAGTGAAGACATTCTTACAATTTTATATTAATAAGTATAGATCGAGATTGAGTAGTCGAAGTCTGTTAACGTTGAACCAGATTAGTTTTGTTGTGGGAAAGCTATTGAGTGAGTATTTTATTTCTAGCTCTGTAGTGGAAGGATTTCCTTGATATTGAATAGTAAATCTTATTTTAAACGTTTTAAAGCGCAAAGCTCTTCTAGTGTGGTAGAGGACTCCAAATGTCTTGATTGATGTCTGCAACAATGTTCATACTATTTTGTATTTTATGTCTATGAAACTAAGTTGGTTATTCAATGTCATAAGTAAACTCCTGGGAGCTTTTTTCTCTATACTTTGAGTTTCTCAATAATTGACTGTATTGTCTTCTTCACAATGACGATATTTCCTTCCATTACAGGCATGATCAAACCCCAACAACCAAGCGAAAAGAAACAAGATGAAACTACAATTTACACCCTTGAGGACTTTGTAATAAAGGCTGAAATTGATCACATGAATTTACGACCTTTAGTAGAATTCTGTAGGAACACAAGACTAGCTCCTAAACTCCATGGATTCTCTATGAGGTACAGTCAGCAAGCGCTTGAAGAAGAGATGAAGAAAAGTACCGTCAGTAAAAAGAGTTCGTTTGAAACGTTTATGAGTAATATTGCTAAGAAAAAAGGTGAGGAGAAAGAAATTGAACCTGAAGTGAAGGAAAATGTGCCTGTTCAAGTTAATGTAAGTCTGTTTTTTGTATCAAATAATGCTTTTCTTACCAAACTTGAAGTTTAAATCTGTTCAAAATCTATGAGAAATTCCATCATCATCATCAGCCTACAGCAGTACATAGGTCTCCTCAATCGCACGTCACTCAACTTGTTTCTCAGCAACTCTCATCCAGTTATTACCAGCCACCCTGCGAAGATCGTCTTTCCACGGAGCCTGAGGGCGTCGTACCTTACCCTTGTCGATTCACGGTCTCCACTCAGAAACACGTCTACCCGAGCAGTCATCGGTTCTACTGCTAATGTGGCCGGCCCAATGTCACTTCAGCTTACTTAATATGTGAGCCAACTAAAAAAAAAAATGTTCTGTAGTTTCTGTCAAAAAATATTAATCATCATCATCATTCGCTTGCCCTTATCCCAGTTTATTTGGGGCACAGTATGTCTTCGTAAGAAGCTTGTTGTTCTTCCATAATTCTCTATTACTTCAACTTATTCCTATTCTTTTTCTTCTCGTCACCTCAAAAATATCATTATTACGACTTATTTTCAGGTGCCAACAGAAACATCAGCAGGCAGCGGTTTATACGCGGTTCTAGATTTTCTAGAGATGCTCTGTGATCGCAGTGCGAACGGCCGAGTATTAGCGCAGAAAGACCAAACTGGACTACTGAAGTATTTGTTACTAAACCCTGCTGAACATTTTAGCGAGGTGGTGAAACAGTGTCGATCTGTAAGTTTTTGTATCAAAGTTTTTTAGCTATGTAAAAAATTTGAATCACAAACCAAAAAAAAACAAATCGGCATTGCTATACCCAAATTTATTCATTTTAACTTGTCCATCAATCATCAACAATAAACTTTTTAATCTTGTACATCAACAAGAATTAAGTTTTTAAACTCGTTATCAACAACAGTTATGTTTTTAAACTCGTTATCAACAACAGTTATGTTTTTAAACTTATTCATCAACAACAATTAAGTTTTTAAACATGTTCACCAACAACAATTTTGCTTTTAAACTTGTTCATCAACAACAATTTTGTTTTGAAACTTGTATCAACAACAATTGAGTGTTTCAACTTGTGCATCAACAATAATTGAGTTTTTAAACTTGTTCATGAACCACAGTTAAGTTTTTAAACTTGTTCATCAACAACAATTAAGTTTTTAAACTTGTTCATCAGTTCTTAAACTTGATTATATTATCAAGTTTAAGAACTGATGAACAAGTTTTCGTTTCAACAAAACTTTGTTTTCCAGGTGATTGTAGCAGGAGGAACAATGGAACCCATAGCAGAATTCCAAGCTTTACTAACAAGTAACTCAAAGAATGATGACGTAGTGAATGTAGTTCGGTGTGAACATGTGGTGCCTTCAGACAATGTGTTGGGAGTTTGTATGTCGAAGGGACCCACCGGTGTCAATCTCAACTTCTCGTATGAACATCGGATGTCCAATGAATTGGTAAGTATGTAAAATAACAAATATATATAAATATGTAGTCTTAACTGGTCTCATTTTAGTTTTGTTGTCTACATTATTACTTTTTTTATCTTCCGTGCGCTAGCCGTTTCTACTCATATCATCCATAACACATTCCACCCATCGGTTCTTTGACCTTCCTCTACTCCTACAGCCACACATTCATACTCAACATTCTTCTTATTCCTCCGCATCACATAATATACTACGATAACTAATGACTGAAACGTCACTTTCAGACTTCGTTTTATGTACTCACTAGCTTTTGCCCGCGACTTCGTTCGCGTGGAATAGTGACTTCCGGCAGATTTTTGGTTTATCTCGCGAAAAAAAAAAAAAAAACTATCCTATGCCCTTTCTCAAGTTCCAAACTATGTCTGTACCAAATTTCACACAAATCGGTTCAGTAGTTTAGGCGTGAAGCAAAGACAGACAGACAGAGTTACTTTCGCATTTATAATATTAGTTAGGATTCCTTATTTTATCCATTCGCGTAACACCACACATCGCGCTTAGCAAGGGCGGAATTATATTAGGGCTTTTTGGGCTGCAGCTCAGGGTCCCGTGAATTTAAAGAACCCCCTAGCCCCCATTGAAGACTGAAGACAGTAGACAATGTTGTATTAAAAAAATCAAATATAAAAAAAAAACTATCTCACAGTATAAGACAATGTTTAGATAGAATAAACCACTGTAGTACATCAATATGGAGAACATATTTTTGGCAAAATAGCAAGGCAATTATGCAGGCCACCAAATATTAGCCCAAGGCCCCACAAACTACGGTCCGCCACTAGCGCTTAGCAATTTCATCTCAGCCACTTGCAATTGCCTTTCAATCATCCCTTTTGTGGCCCAACATTCTAATCCATACCTATACGACGGCAGGTTCTTGTACCCTAACAATGGAACCTAATAAAAACCAATTTTCAGCTAAGTGAAGTGGGCCGCATTCTAAGAAACATCTGCAGCATAGTACCAGGCGGAGTCGTGTGCTTCCTACCGTCCTATTCGTACGAACAAACTGTATACGACCACCTAAAGAACAATAAAGTTATTGAGGCCATCTGTAAGAAGAAAACTATATTCCGAGAACCGAAGTCTGCGTCTGATGTTGATCAGGTAATTTGGAGGAGTTTGAATCTTATGGTTTCGAAATGAGGTTATGTGGGACATTAATCACGAATGTAATCCCCGAAGGGTTACGCAGAGGCGTACCTAAATAATACACCCACATTTTGCCAGTTATATCTCATGTAATAGGGGGCGAGCCTATTGCCTTATACCAGGCACAAATCCGGACTCCGTTGCTACTGATGATTCCTGATGGAAAAATCCCATAAACACTTTGCACGACCCGGGAATCAAACTCAGGACATCATGCTCAGCGCTTGCGACCAATAGGACAACGAGCCAACCCATTCCATCGACGGCAGTCATGCTAGAAGGTAGAGGGTTTCCGGTTTTGTTTTTGAGTTTATTGCAATTCAACGCGGCAGTGGTAATATCCAAACAAAGCTTGTGTAAATATAAAATTATATGTGTGGTGTGTGTGTTGTAGGTGCTAAATAAATTCGCAGCAGCAGTTAAAAGTAAAGATGGTGAACACACAGGGGCTCTTTTGTTGAGTGTTGTCGGCGGGAAACTTAGTGAAGGATTGAACTTCAGGTAATATTACTTCAATCATGGGTTCTTGAGGTGCTCGCTCGTGGCTAGATAGTAACAGCCGCGCTTGCCTAGGTTGGTCTCTGGATGGGTGACCTCCCATTACATACCCATTTTCCTCCATGCCTTGGAAAGCTGATGGTAACTGGTAGTCAGTGGCCCGTAAGTCTGACAACCAGTCTTACCTAGTATTATATTACCCAATACTTACTGGGTGGGTTGTGGAAGTCATAGGTATATAATAGGCAGTCGCTCCATGTAAAATACTGGTATTAACCTGCAGCCTGTTTGACTGGAAGCCAAAGTGTATAGTTAAGAAAAGGCTAGGCCAGATGATGAGGCGAAAAAGAAAGCCAAGTTGTAAAACAATACCTACTGCTCCCCAAGATACAGACTGGCGTCTAGTTTTGGGATCACCGTTGTGATACATTATTTTTCTTTCAGTGATGACCTTGGGCGATGTGTAATGGTAGTTGGCATGCCCTACCCGAATGTGAAATCACCAGAGTTGCAGGAAAAGATGAGCTATTTGAACAAAACCGCGGGCGGTAGCGCCGGCAATATTTATTATGAGAACTTGTGTATGAAAGCTGTGAACCAATGTATTGGTGAGTACCGAATATCTTTTATTACTTGATAGTTGTAGATCATATAGAAAATATTAACACTTTCACTGCCAAGTTCAAATTATCCACTTTTATTTGTATACCGCGTGAGCACAAGTCATCTATAGCTACGTATAGCGACGACTCTGAGGCGGGTTGGGGGCACACAAACGAATTTTTGTTCGATTCGATCCATATGGGTGCTTGGCATCGAAAGTGTTAATACAATAGGTACAATAATACACCGTTGGTGTAGAGGGTTGCGAGTGTGGCTTCTGAGCATGAGAACAAAGTGTAATTGGGGTTTTTAAGGAATTTTTGGGGAATAAAAAATCCTAATCTTGAAAATATTGTTACAGGCAGAGCAGTGAGGCATGTTAACGATTACGCTTGCGTGTTATTGGTTGACGAAAGATATTCGAGACCTCAAACTATGTCTGCTTTACCTTCATTTGTGCAGGTAACTTAGCTAAAAAAAAATATTATTGAATATTTGTCATATTGAATAGACACATAATCTAAGAACAGACACATGAGCAGTGGCTGAATATTAATGTATTGTTTCTTGTTACAGAAATCGCTGATATCAAATTGCCATTTCGGAATGACAATAGGAAATGTAGCTAAGTTTTTTGTAAAACATAAAGAAAAATAACAAAGAATTGCTTTAAATAAATACGTTTATTTTGAGAAAAGTTGTGATACTTAAATAAATTATTTATTACATATTTACATAGCTTTTTCTCTTAACTTCTAGTCCTATACTATGATTATTTACAATAGACAAAGCTTTGGTTCGTGCAAATCGAATTAAATTCCAAATTCTAAACTTATTTAAATAAGTTGATATACATAATTCACTATCACAGACATCAAATTCTATTATATAGAGAGTATAGACAGTAACCACCAATTAAATATTCAAAATATTCCTACAGGCCTAACTTATAACTGAGGATATGCCTGTTCTAAATGCCTGGTGAGGCAGAAGTATTGGTATAAAGGGCTGGTGTCTGCAGCTCCACGTCCAAAGCGCGTATTTTGCGTACAGGTGGGAATATTATTCGATCCACCCTAACTCCACGAGAAAGGCCAGCAACCCCTTGGTATTTTTGACAATCTCACGGAGAGTACCTACCTCGATTACCAAAGTAATTTGCCCTGTATAGGTCAACCTCTGGACAGTGCAGAGACACTTGGGCTGCTTCCTTCATGCAGGCTCGGCACAGTAGGCTGTCTGTGACTCCTTTGACAAAGAGGTGCGGCAAAAGTATTGACGCTCGTCCGCAAAGAATGAGCTACCGCAAAACTTTACCACACCATTCTCACCACGCATTTTCCTCAGGTACTATCTCAGTTAAGCGATAGACCTTTTTAAATAGCCATACTTAGATAGACACCTTATAAAGCAGTAAGCAGCACCAGATACACCAGTTCTAATCAGCCAGAGCTGCTGGCAGAGTAGTGCCACAAGGGCCTTCAAAGTAATACTGAAAGTCTGATGTAGCAGGTGTAGGTTCCAAGTTGAACTCAGCTACAATAGCGCCTCTTTCCGCCGCTTGGGGCGCGAACATAGCAGCAGGATATACTACTGATGATGTTCCCACGACTAGGCATAAGTCGCAGGTGCTCATAGCTGCTTCTGAAATTGAAAAGAATTAAATATAGCAGTGGAACTTCAATGAAACTGAATGTATCTTTTAATGTCACGCTTCAGGGCAGTTCCGTTTACTCAGCAATGGGCCTCCCTCATCTGTTCTGTACTTGTATCTGTCATGCCTAGTCTAGTTAAGTGACTTGCACAATCAGTGAAGTGCTCAAATCACTACATATTATAAAACAAAGTCCTCCACTGTCTGTTCGCGATAAACTCATGAACTACTGCATCGATTTTCATGCTGTTTTCACCAATAGATAGAGTGGTTCTTGAGGAAGGTTTTAGTATATAATTTGCCACACGGGCGAAGCATCTGGTATATTTTAAAGGGTAGACTAGAATATGAGCTAAATCACTAAGGATTAAATTTTGATTTAATTTTAGTTTTTGAAACCATTGAAACAAAAGTTCTATAGTTCTATTAAATAGTGACAGCAGGACTCTAGTTTTTGGGAAAATGAAAACACGTAGACCATTAGGTTCCTTTTGAAAAACTGATAATCACCATGGAATCCTATGTTTGAAATAATAAGTTGTTACATTGAATATTAGTTAAACTCATTCAACTTACGAGCTTTTTCCAAGACAGCAGCATCTAAATTCTCTCCAAACCAAACAATATGGGGTCTCAGTAGACCACCACAGTCAGGCTTCTTACAATGTGGCAGTAACTTCTCTGGGATATCAGAACCAGAAATATTTTCTTCTGGCGCACCTCTGCCTGCTAAAGCCTGCAAACATAATGAAATATTTTTTTTTAATAACAGGCAATAATTCCCAAAAATCAAATTAATATCATCCTGTTTTAGATCTGAACCATTATTATCAAGGCATCATCTGTCACATCTATTTAGTGCTCCTTTATTATTATTATTAGCCTATATTGTTGCACTGCATGGCAAAGGCCTCCCTTCCACTTTTTGCAATTTAGTGGAATTGTAGGTCAATTCTCAGAGAAAGAGTCCAGGCCATCACACCATCTCCTTATGGCCCTGCCGTTGTCATTTCCTGTATTTTGGTATCCACTGAGTGGTGAATAATTTTTACTCATTGCTCCTCCAACATGTGGCAGATGTGACCAGCCCAGTCCCATTTCAACTAAGAGCTTCCTTACATCCTCTTCTTAAATTCTTATTGATATTGGTTACAATAATAGAGAAAAATACCCTTATGTTGGTATAACTTACCTCACAAATAGGGCTATCATTGTTGACCAAGACTTCTTTGCACTTAGTGCACCTAGTCTTATACAGGTTCCCATGGAGCTCAATCAGGTTCTTGGTTCCAGCCCTAACATGTAATCCATCCACATTCTGTGTGATTACTGTTATTTTTTTCTCTGCTTCATAGTTTGCTTCATACTGAGCTATGGCTATGTGGCCCTGAAAGGAATAGCAAAAGCAAAGAGTATTTAATGAGGATACCTTTTTTTTTTCTTTGGATATTTTGGGTCCATGGTTTGCCAAAAAGAGTGAGTTATTTTCATGCTATATGCCTGTTTAACAGGAAGGTGTTTTAATAGATAACTCAAGGACTTGAAGAACACATTTTTACACTTTTTTTTAAAAAATTTTTAGGACATTATTTTTAACATGATGATAGTAAAACAGTACTTGGAGACCATTGTCCAGAGTTAACCTCATTGGTCTAGTAAACTGATCACTGCCAATCACTGGTCTTTCTGAGAGCTGTCATCATCCACGCAGGAATACCTATATCTGGCAAGGATGGATTTTACATGAAGATTTTATTGGTGTAATCTCAGTTCAACATTAGAAATAATGTAATTATGATGATAATGACCTAAGACGACCCACTGACCCAAAATATTAACGATCTTGAACTTACGGCATTAGGCAGGGCCTTAGCTGCATTTTCTCGTCGATAATGATAAAACTCCCACACCAAGCTTGGGCTGGATCTAAAAGCTCCAGGAGTAGCTAGTGCTGATGCTTGGTACTTCCTCCAGTATCCTCCTGCACCACGAAACGTTGGTATACCTGATTCAGCGCTGATACCAGCCCCAGATAAGAACACTACATCTTTAGCCGATTTCAATGCTTCTCTAAACTTTGCAAAGTCACTCACAGACTGCCGAGAAGCCATGGTTTTAGGAAGACTACGAATCACTGTTGTTCTTCGTATTGAACATAAAAAACTAATGCACATAATTAATAAACTATTACAAGTTTACGAAGTCCATTCAATGGAAATCAATAAGTAAATATTCCCAGAAACTGTCAAGTCCTAGAAGCAAAGAATGTGTCACTGTCAAAGTTTAATGACATAGGATGGTTCGTTCAGAAAGAGTAAACATGGAAAAAATCATCCACATAGCCTTTTCCAATGACTAATAAAAAGTATGGACTGGAAATACCTACAGAAAAAAGGTGCATACCTACGGAGCATAAAATGGCTGCCAATGCTAGGGTTGTGGCAATCATGAAACATAGTACTACTGTAACGAGTATCGATACTAGTATTACGAGTATTATTAGATATCACGGTTGAATTAAAATGAACAGTCCGTTGTAAAGTTGTAACAGAAAAATATGAGTAAATTTACTTACCTACAACCACTTTGAATAAAAAAAATTCTCAGGTATCGGATACCTGAGAATAAAATTGATTCAAAGTGGTTTTTCTGAATACAATAAATAAAGAATACTTTTTACCCGACTACGGAAAAGCCAAAAGGAAGGGTAATGATTTTGGCAGTGTATGTATTATTTTTGTATGTTCCAGCATAGCGCCTAAACTACTGAACACTTGTTCTCCCCACCACTGCGATATTTTTTTTTTTGTTCTAGACCATACCTAGGAACCCCCTAGTTACGGAGATATTGGTCAAAGTTCCAAATATTTCACAGTTGTTTTTGTAAATACTAGTTTTTCAGGTTATAACTTTACTTAAATTACCTCCATCACCCGTTTACTATTCATAGCATCCACTAGCCCAATGTGTTGCTACATTGAGTTTTACCGTAAAATATGATATTTGACCCCAATAAAAAATCGTTTCCCAGCAAAAAAATTGCTTAGGGGGGTACTTAGTTTGATGTTTCTGTACATCAAACTAAGTACCACCCTTGCTTGGTTGACGGCTGTGTTATGGGTTAATTTACACCCTGTATACGTTTAGATTGCGGTCAAACAGTTGTCGCGGTTAAGTCTTTGTTATTTACTCGTATTATATAACAAACCAACATTAAATTAGAATGTAACTAAAACTCAACTACGAATTAAATCGCAAACTAATAAGATCCTAGTGAAGAACAAATCTTCTAATAGTAAGAAGATTGTTTCTATTATGATTGACTGACTGACAGGCGGAGTAAAATAAAAGGGGACTTTGTTTCTTGTCGCCAAAATTTGTATTCGTTACCAAGTTGTATCACATAGTAAATAGATCTATCGCCACGAAATATTTTCGTTCTCAGATAAACAAAAAGTGTTCAAAGATATGAATGATCAAATTAATGTTAATATAATAATGTGTAAAATAATAGATGGATCACCAATAAAATTGTAGTGCAATAATAGGGTTTGTCAAACCCTATTATTCTACTGACTAAAAACCACCCATGTTCCTTCTTCGCTCTTGTGCCAAGGCCGCGTTATCCCTTTCGATAATCCTCAGGGCGGTCCCGCGCCCTGACCGGACCTGGCACGGTCACTCGAACAGATATCGTTTCAGCGCAGCGAAGGAACTAGTATCGGAAACTATTACGCAACGGTACAACACTATCCATGTTTGTAAACAAACGAATCAAATGATGAAATAACAAAAAGGTCTCTGGGACGGATATAAACCCAATTATTAACACTTTAGCAATAAATTAATGATCACTTAGCATTTTTTCATCGAAAATGTATTACTCCTAGATACTATTGCATGAAAACGACTATTAACCTATGCAAAGTCAATTGAGGTTGATTTTCAGTCCTTCTTGCACCACACTTCACAATACAACACGCAGGCATATTGAATTGCTGTTTCCTAACATATACACGCAGTATAAGAGATAATCTCGTCGTAATTTTCTCACAAATCGCAATTTAACAAAAAGTAAACAACTATTTGACAGCACAACTACCACGAAACTCATCGCCATCTTGTATCACAATATGTCGAAAACGGCACCCTACCTACTATTCTGTGACTCGCATATCCAAATGTTGCCATTGTGAGAAACAACTGAAATATTGTTGTCTCTTTCATCAAATACGATTACTGCATTAGAAAGAACGAACCAAAACTATATTTTACATTCTGTCTCCTATTTCACTCATATTTGTATAAGCAAGTGTGTCTATAGAACATCGCGGCGCCTCCATAGGATCCTATCTCAATGGCCTTTTCTCAACTATTTTAGGCTTCCAGTCTAACCACATGCAGCTGAATACCATTATTGGACATGGAGCGACTGTCTATCGGACCTTATAACCTAATTAGTACTGGGTAATACCACTGATAACTGTCGGGTACACACAAACAGGGGTACACACGCATTTCGACCCTAATGTTTCAGTTCCATGTAATGGGGGCGAGCCTATTGCCATCAACCGGGCACAACCACTGTTACTGCTACTGAAATATGTTGTGAAAAATAATAAAAAATCTAAATTAAAAATAATAGCAATTTTAATATTTCACTGTCCAGTACCTAAATGAAGTCTGCAGTGACAAGGCATTCACAAAAAACATTTAAATCCCAACCAAATGCGTTTAGTTCTAAAATTCCAGGGCCTGAGATATTGTTTTGCTGAAGGGGCCATCAAAGCAGTAGTGGAACTCAAGGTTTTGACTGGGAATGTTGTTAAATTCTGCTACAATCGCCCCTGCGTCTTTAGCTTCGGATGCATAAAGGGCCGTCGGAAACAGCCGTGCAGCTGATCCAACTACAAGACATACTTCACAAGTTGACATTGCCTTTTCTGAAATGAAACATAAAAAGCATTGTATAAAGTTAGTCTACCCTAATACAAGTTATGGAGAGTACTCTTCTGTTTTTGGTTGTCAGTTTTTTCCAAATTATGCAAATCTATAGTTTCTTCCAAAATTAAGTGACCAGTTTTTACATAATAAAATAAATAAATAAATTACTTTTTTTTATCTTCCTCAAATAAAATAAAGACAATCAGTACTTAAAAACTAACATCATCATCAGCCATTAGACGTCCACTGCTGGACAAAGGCCTCCCCCATAGAACATCATAAAGATTGGCAGCCTGCCGTTTGCATCCACCGGTTGCCCGCGACTCTCACGATGTCGTCGGTCCACCTGGTGGAAGGCCTGCCAACGCTGCGTCTTCCGGTTCGTGGTCGCCACTCGAGAACCTTTTTTCCCCATCGGTTGACTGTTCTTCGAGCGGTGTGGCCTGCCCATTGCCACTTCAACTTGCATATTCTGCGAGCTATGTCGGTGACCCTGGTTCTTCGACGAATTTCCTCATTCCGGATTTTGTCGCACAAAGAAACTCCGAGTATAGCTCTCTCCATGGCTCGTTGCGTGACTCTAGCTTCTCTAAGAGGCCAGCCATAGGCCAGCAGTTAAGGACCATGTCTCTGTGCCATAAGTCACTGACAACACACACTGGTTATACACCCTCGTCTTGAGACACTGCGGAATTTTGGACGAAAAGATGTCGCGTAGTTTCCCGAACGCTGCCCATCCGAGTTGGATTCTTCGGGCGGCCTCTTTGTCGAAGTTCGATCTACCCAGTTTAACAGTTTGTCCCAGGTAAACACTATCAACAACTTCGAGAGTATCGCTCCCAACAATTACCGGTACGGGTGGAACACGGTCATTAAACATAACTTTCGTCTTGTCCATGTTCATCTTAAGACCCACCTGTTGAGAAACGTTACTGAGGTCTCTGAGCATTGTGTTCATATCCTCCAGCAATTCAGCCATGATGACTATATCATCGGCAAAACGAAGGTGAGTGATATATTCGCCGTTGATGTTGATGCCGAATCCGTCCCAATCCAAGAGTTTGAAAACATCCTCCAATGCGTTCGTGAACAGTTTCGGAGAAATAACGTCTCCCTGTCTCACGCCTCTTTGCAATTGGATTGGTTTCGTGCTCTCGTCCTGTAATCGGATCGACATAGGGGCGTTTCTACATAAATAAACACTTCAGCAAAACTAACATTTTTATACAGAAACATTTTATTTGTGGGAGACTGGTGCCTAAACTAAGCCGAAGCCTGTATTTCAGTACACCAGGTTGCCACTAAGATATTAATTCGAAAATACAACAAAAGTGGTGCCAAAGATTGCAATATATTATAATAATATATTATTATGTATAATATTTAAAACTTTCTTTTTTTTCAGTGCTGTGTTACCATCTCAAACTTATTTTTCTTCTTTGATAATATTATGTACCTGCTTTTGCAAGTATTGAAGGCTCCATGGGGTCTCCAAACCAAACAATGTCTGGTCTCAGTAGACCACTACAGTTGGACTTATTGCAGTGTGGTAGAAGCTCCTCGGGGATATCAGAATTAGTCTCATTCACATTGGGAGAACCTTTACTGGCTAGTGCCTGGAATTAAAAATGGGTTCCGGTAACTTCGGTACTTGTTTGCAAAAGTATGAATTGCAGAACTCGCCTACCCCTGGTTAAATATATTTGAATTCTGTTGAACTTACGTCCATTTTGACCAAGATCCTTAATCAAACTTTTCCATTTATTTATTTTCCAATGCTGGGGTTCGCTTTTAATCTGCATCAAACCTAACTGATATTTTATAGTAGAGCATCGTAGTTTTGGCTAATGAATAATACCTTTTGCCAGGAGAGTGTTGTTAGTAAACATTTAATTTTGTCAAAATGTAAAAAAAAAACAAGATAGTGCCGTTAGTACTGATTGTGGCCACAGGCCTGAATAACCATTCAGCACTACACTACTCCATTTGACAAGTTCTCATCCTCCATTGGCAGTGACGGATTAAAACTACTTGATGCCATAAGCAATCCACGCCTGTGGGCCCCCCTATCCGTATGTCAACTAGAATTGACCGCCTAAAAACATTAGTTTTTGAAGTGAAACTTATCTAAAGACGATATTATTTCAATATTCGGTTTTTTTTTTGTCACGAAATAGCATTACAGCCGCTTGGGGGAGAGATATCTCAGGTACTACTGCTTGGAATTGAATAATTATTTTTTTGATAGACAATCCATTTATTGAGGAAGGCTTTATGATTCCTTTTTGAGACCTTCCGTTGCGTGCCCTGCGTATACGGTTTAAGTTACGCAAATATCATGTATAGTGGAATTGTTCCACTTTAAAAGTTCTAAAAAAAAGTCCGATTCTGATATTTGGTGACAAGTTTGGACAACGACAAAATTTTTGTATTATCACAATTAAAATCCCTGATGGTGGCCCTGCCAGAGAGAGTGCCACGCATTCGAATTGCCGAATGCACTAGCGGGCAGGGAGTGGGCAACTGGGCAAGCGGGAGCGGGGTTATGACTCTAATGGGCCTACTACACGCACGCACTTCCCCACAGTTTTCGTTCACACTTCACAGTACATCGCGCGTATGGTTGGTAAAACTGTATTCCCATTACAAACCACACGCGCGATGTACTGTGTGCACCGTGTAATCCCGCAGGAAAAACTGTGGGGAAGTGCGTGCGTGTAGTAGGCCCATAAGTCTGACTCTTGTGTCAACTTAAAACGCGCGAATTTTCAAATTAGTCCTAGAAACTTTTTTGGTGTGGTTTTTGGTGACATGAGAGTGAGACGTGATGCCCTAAGGACGGATTTTTTTTGTGCTTCTTCTGGTGCCCCCCCAGACGTGATGCCATAGGCAATTGCTTAATTTGATTAAGGGTTATTAATCCATCACTGTCCATTGGAAAGACGATGAGAAACTTTACCCTCCCCTTTCCTCGTTACTCTAAACTAGATATAGGTACCGGTTTACAGATTTGATGTTAGATGCTATGCACATGAGGCAGTTATAATAATTTGATATAATTATCCCGTTACCCTGTGCGATTTATCTACCTCTTCCTTAGTGAATCTGGTGATATCAGTGGAATCAGCACTTTCACGCTCTTAATTTTTTTTTATTTGTATGAAGAAATAATAAATATAATAGAATAGAATATGTATTTATTCGCTAATGGACAGCAGCAACACAAAAGAGCAGCACATATATAAACAAATAACAACAAACAGCTTAACAATTAATTAAACGGTATTAAATAAGTAGTAGATACCTCTACCTATTTATTAAAAAAAAAAATGGTAGGTACTTACCTATGTTTACGCAAATTATCGTGTTTTTTATCTTTTGTGTTCGAATCAGTCGCGTCTAACAAGGCGTTTGATTCAACAATTCCGCACTCTTAAAACAAACAATAATTTGAAGACACCAACCTACCATAAAAATATTTCCTTAATTATTTTTATTTGCTAACCGTACTTTTTAGATTTTCAGGTGATAGTATTTTTTGTTTTTAAATCCTTACCTCACTCTGGGAATTTTTCCTGTATCGTGGGTGCGTTTACAAACATTTAAAATCACATACACAACACCCAGACCCAGAACAACTATCTGTACGCCATACAAATATTTGTTCCGTGCGGGGATCGAACCCGTGACACGCAACGCAGCAGTCTGATAGCTCAGCCACTACGCGAACCGTACCTGCACGAACATTCCGCTAGTTATGTTTATGTCCCATAGGTATAATAGGGGGCGACCCTATTGTCATCAGCCATAACTTAACAGTAATTATAATACACTTATAACCATAAAGATAACCCTTATAAACCTTCCTAAAGCTATTCTAGGCTATCTACATGGTACTGAATTTACTCGTCCTCGAATAGTAGGTATCTATATTCTATATCTTATTAACTCTCTCGTTTATGTACTCAGGCATTATTAATCAAAATTCAAATGTATGCATTAAATTTCTAATTTACAAATCTTATGCAACAATAATGCGATAGCGAACACACTTGGAAACATTCACTGAGTTATAGATACCATTGCATAGGAAAATCTAAACTAGAATTTAAAACTAAGATTATACGATACCCAGCAGGACTCAAAACCACTGACCCATTGAGATAGGAACTACCTTAACTCAGATTCATTCTTAAAACCACCCTAGGTAGGCTAGATATCTATTTCAGCTTAAATCTACTGAGCAAATTCTCGTACCAAAAAAGGAAAAGAAAATAAATAATAATTACTTGAAAACCTAAAGAAAATGTTATAAGTACGTACCTACATAGCGTACGTAAGAACTTTACTAAAAAGGGGAGATATTGAGACGCGACGAGATTCTTGAACACTCGTATAATACTCTCGAGAGCACGCCATGTAGATATTAGTATGGTAGATATTTGCTTTCTGCCTTCCTGCCTGCCTCAGTTTCTTGCAATACATAGCCGCGAGCGCTCGTGCCGCACAAAACGAAATCCGTCGCGTTCCGTGACGAAAATCTGAGACGCATTTCCCGGCTATTTCAATTTTAATCCAACAAAAAATTAAAAGTACCTTCTCAAAACAGTGATTTTCATTTTTAATTTATTTTTTGGTGAATTTAAATAAAAAATATACATAACAACAATAAAAAAATAGGTCGTATGCATATATCTATATCCAAGGTGGAAAGATATTTTGGTACCCGGGCGATACGCCAAACTGTGTTTGATATAATTCTGTGACGATCACCATGTGATTAGTAAACATTGATGTCATTGATATTTAATTTAAGTATTTGAATAATCTTAAACTGGCAAAGACAAGTTAGAACAATACAAAAAGCATCTATAATTAAATGAAACAATGGACCATAGTTTAAATTAATAATCACATAACAAAAAAAAAAATTCAGGACTATGAAATTTGAATTATGTGCAAGTGAAAACGTAGAGAACTTTTTTCTCCACAAATACTAGGCAATGACATTGATATGAATGTGCCAACGATTAAAACGGATTCGGAGGTGGACCTTCAAACGCAGAGCACCTCTCGGCTGCAACCAAGGAGGTCTGCTAGACCTCCAAATAAGTCTACAGCCACAAAACTATGGGACTTATTGCAACCCCTGGCCAGATTATGGGGACTGATCACAGCTGTTGGTTAGTATGGGAAAATATTTATCTAATAACTATCTGCTTGAATCATCAAGCTGTCTGCTGTAACATATTGGTTTCCCTTAGTTTTAGAGAATAAACAAGTTAATTTTTAAAAACATTTTATCTAAAAACCATTCACATTGCATTCCGACTCTAAACGGGGTGCCAGCATTTTCCTAACACGGACTGTTGTAAGGAAATTAATTAAACCCATACACTGTGAGGAAAATTGGCTCAATGCGTCTACATACTTAGATATCTACTCTATTGGGGAACATTTTAATAAAAATCATAACATCTGTTCGTGTCACAGTCACAATCTCGAAATAAAGTTATGTTGAACTATTGAACAAACAAGTGCCAAAAGTTGTTTAAAAAGTCCCCCCAGTGCGTGTTAGAAGATAATTTGGTAAACAATTTCGGTACCATCTGTGAATAATAGTTCTCAGAAATATTGTGGTGGAAATATATGACGTATATCTACTATCAGAATGTATTTAATTGCTTGCAGTCGACTGTTAGATAGTCAAGTCTCCGCTAATATATGTCAGGTGTTTCCTCATGTGCCTGGCGTGAGTAAATAATGTTATTGTGTTTATAGGAATTATGAAATGTAGTACATTTCATATCTTAATAGAGTTTGTAGATGGTCGGGTTGTAAATATGAGTAAGGACAGACATTGTGCGTCGTGATTACTCGTTCTATCTACAATTCTACAGGGTGTACCTAACTGAATACGCACACACAACACCTTTTGGGTGGTGATTCAGATCACCAAACTGGGGCCGCTGTAGCTGAAACATAATACGATAAATAGTATGAATTGGGTCCATATTGGCTCACCTAAAGTTCTTTATCCGAAATTGTTCTTCCTAACGATTTGTAATCCGAATGATCACTCTTCCTAAAATTTTTCATCCTAAAGTTTTCATTCATACTATTTGTAGTCCTACCGACGATGTTCATAACACTCATGTTTCCGAAAATTGGAATTCATAATATCATTAGTGTAAATATATTTAAACTCCTACTGTTTTTTATCCTAACGCTTTTATTCCTAAACATAATTACCATAATATTTTCACTCATACAACTGTTTAGAATGATTAAAGGTCGTTTCACTGATTTTTGTCTTGAAATAAAATAAATGAATGAAATTCAGGTCAGAGTGTCGTCTTGGGGGCACTATGAAAAAAATACTTATAAAAATTTCGCGACCAATTTCGAGGTAGCGCTCGCCGGCCGCTGCCGCGGCACCGCTCGCTTCGCTCGCTCGGCTCGCGCGTAGTTGGTCACAGTTCTAACCTAACCTAACCTATGGATATCTTTGCATAGTATATAAGGTCCCATTAAAATAGGTGGACAAATTTTAACACAGCGTTTAGTAAGCCTAACTAAAGACATCTAAACAAAAAAAAAACACTATACCTATATAAAGTGATTTTATTTTGACTTAAAATAATAAATTGCCGGCACTCTAGAACAAACTCATCCTATAAAAGTAGGTATTTTATTTCTTATTCTTATTTTTTTTTGCTATTGTCCTTATTTTAGCGGTCTGAATGATTTCTAAAATTTTGTCCACCTATTTTATTGGGACCTTTTATAATACTGATTATCTTCTTCTATACTTATAATAAATCTGTAGAGAGGTCAATTCTGTACATGATATATATTTTCAAAATAACTATCAGGGGGTAATTAGTGATCGATACTGATGCCAAAAATGCAATCAGTAAAATTTTTGTCTGTCTGTCTGTCTGTCGGTCTGTCTGTCTGTCTGTATGTTCCTTATAGAAACAAAAACTACTCGACGGATTTTAACGAAACTTGGTACGATTATTCTTCATACTCCTGGGGAGATTATAGTATACTTTTCATCACGCTACGATCAATAGGAGCAGAGCAGTGAAGGGAAATGTTGGGAAAACGGGAGAAGTTGCTCGATTTTTTAAGCTTCCGTCGCGTGTGCAGCCTTAATGGTTAAAGCTACATAGAAATCATTTATGACGGAAATGTTTTACATAAAATTATCTAAAAAATATCCCACTACAGCATATATCTATCTTTTATGGTTGACTCACAATAACACGTGTAAATCCGGATAGCTTAGCAGTTCGGAGCTTTCTGATTATATTTGTTTACTCTTACGTTTATAATACTCTCACTCATCCCTAATTAAAAGAAGTTAATATTATTACCTATTCAATAAAAAAATAATCATAGTAATCGGTATAGAAACACCAAACTTATACATGAAATACGCTAATAAGCCACCGCGTCGCGCGTGAGTACTGAATCATGCCATAAGAATTATTTTTGTGTAACGGTTGCCGCGCTCGACGCGGGTCGTGGCTGTTGATGCGTTCAGAGCGTTCGACCATACTGACAGACAATAACTGATTTTAACAAACAATGCTTATCAGCGCGACTTTTAGTCTTTAAATAGTTTATTTGAATTTCTTTTGTTGTTATTTTATAAAATAGGTATTACTTAGTTGTTTTGGTAGTGTTTAAATATTCATTCAAATTACAAATTATTAATAGTTTGCATTTTATTTCCTTTTAGGTGACGTAGTAGTAGAAGTAGTACGCATAGTTTTTTAGATACCGTTATAGGTAAGTTTTGGCTAATTTCTGTTCAATTTTATTTTTGTATTATGTAGGTAAAAGCGTAGATACTTTTATTAATTATAGTAGTTATAGGTATTTATTTGTAAGTGAAGTAGGTATAGGTAGATGTATTGCACAGGCGTTTCAGCTTTATTTTCATTTCTTTTTTTGTTGTAAGTTGTACATATTTCTGGGTATACTTAATTCTATTAGAATATTTTAGTTTAAATAGGCACTTAGATTTTATGTGGAAGCTATAGTTAGGACGTCTATCGTAGGTTATTTTGTTACCTAGGTAACTGACAGCCTTTCCGTTACCGTCAATTAAAAATAAAATACACAATGCCACCTAAAAACGCCACTGAACCGTGAGGAAGGACTGGTACTTTTTTACGAAAAAACGACGGAAACGCGGACAAAGTCGCGGGCAAAAGCTAGTTATGAATAAAAAGTAATATAAACAAAAAAAAGATATGACTTTGAATAATAGTGTAAAAGATGGTTATGTTGAGAAAATATAGGAAAACAAATAATAGTGTAATAGATGTTTATTGCTACAGACATTATGAAGTCGAATGCTTCGGAATTAAAACATTAGAGACAGAGAAGTTAGGAATTGCGATTGTTAGGATGAAAAATGTTAGGAAGAACATTTTCGGATTTCCAATTATCGGAGTTGAAATTTTAGGTGAACTTTGGCGCACCCGTATGAATTATGTTTTCGTAAGTGACAAAACTGCATCTATGACCATTTTAACGTGATTCATATTAAAAATGTATCGTATCGAGATTCTGCTAGGGTGGAATTTTTAGACCCTCTAGTTAGACTACTTTCCCAGAGGAGCATGGGTCGAAAATAAAAAATTATACTCCACATACTAATTCCGACAGCCGATGCGATATTTCGTATGGGAAGTCCAAATTGTTATTTTGCCCTTGATTCTTATGGAAAGTTCCTAGTACCTGAGAGCGATTATTTTTACACCCTGTATATCTTCATTTCTGTGTTGTTATAAAACTATCTACCTTTTTAGAAGATAACGGTTTAATGATTCTTGATAAGCAACATTAATTTAAAAAAACTGGCCAAGTGCATGTCGGACTTGCACATGAAGGGTTTCCATGTTATTTTTAACCGACTTTCCAAAAGGAGGTTCTCAATTCGATTGGTATGTATTTTTTTTTTTAGCACCATAGACTTCAAAGGTTTTCCTGTAATCTATAAGTGTTGAACAAATTTCTGTATTTTGTTCAGAATTTTAGGCTTAGTAGTTTCGGGGATAAGGGGAGCGGAATGGTCGGACAGACAGACAGACAGACACACGAGTGATCCTATAAGGGTTCCGTTTATTTCCTTTTGTGATGCGGAACCCTAAAAAAACGTACTTATTACACTATTAATTGATTCACTATCAATGATGATACGATCTACCTGCGCACAAGACCGCCCTCTATCTCGGATCTTGATTATTTATTCATGAGACTGATAACATTGATATGACCCTATGTCTGCGAGATTAATTTGTCTGGAATCTAGATTAGTTATGGACAACTGCGGAAGCAAATTTGAATCAAAACAAGATAACTAATGCGCCTACCACACGCTCACACTTCCCCACAGTCTATTATGTATTCTGTGCCACAGTCTTGCCTGCGCGATTACACAGTGCACACAGTACATCGCGCGTGTGGTTTGTAATGGTAATACAGTTTTACCAACCATACGCGCGATGTACTGTGAAGTGTGAACGAAAAGTGTGGTGAAGCTTGAGCGTGTAGTAGGCCTATAAGCCTACGAAATTGTTTGTTACGTAGTTTGTTCAACTTAGCTTATGAATCTTCTAGTGTATTGTACACACGGTGACACTTCAAAGTATATACACTCCAGTAGTCCAGTATAACATGGAATCTCTTTGAATATAGGGAATGATCCGCATGAACTGGTTTAGTCTAGGTTGATTGGCCACCGTGTCTTTATTGTCAGTCTCTTTGGAAATATTAGAACACTTCTATTTACATTTAATAGTTGTCAGGTTAGTAGATAAGCTCGTGGCTAAATAATAACAGATTAACAGCCGCAGGGGTCGATCTTTGGGCACGCCACGATAGTGGCGGTAAGTCCCCTCTTTGAGTAGTGGCTAGAGAGGAGCCACGGCGCCCTCACCTTCCGTCTGACGCAGGTCTTCACCGGACACGGATGTTTCGGGAGGTACCTGCACCGAATCAGGCGGGAGGAAACGCCCGGATGCTTCCATTGCGAGGATCGACCGGAGGACACGGTGGAGCACACTGTGGAGGTGTGCCCTGCTTGGGCGGAGCCCCGCCGTGTTCTCGTAGCGGCGATCGGCGGCGGCGACCTCTCGCGCCCGGCCCTGGTGCAAGCCATGGTCCGGGGCGAGGAGGAATGGGACGCCGTCGCCTCCTTCTGCGAAGCAGTGGTGGCGGAACGAGAGAGGGAGAGAACCTCTCATCGTCCCAGCCGCCGCGGAAGGCGCGGAAGGCGCTCCGGGCGTCGGGGGCCACGTGATGGCTTCCGGCCACCGTAGACGCGGGCCTGTGGACGGTGAGTAATGGGCTAGCTCGCCGTCCGGCCGTCGTCATGACGGCAACAGACCGTGTCGGGCGGCGCGTTCGTGTTCCACGCGCGCCTCAAAGAGATGTCAGCAAGGAGGGGCCCGCAAGGGCCGACGCCCGTCTGGGCCGCGGATTTTTGTACTAGATGACGTGGCCTCGGCGCAAGGGCAAAGAAGAAACATGGGTTCGGTTTTTAGTCAGTAGAAGTCTGACACTCCCCTTCGCTCTGCCCAAGAGCGGGGGTGGGTTATTTGATGATTTTCCACCCAACAAAAAAAAAAAAAAATGGGTCGATCTTTAGACAGCCCAGGTGGGTACCTACACGTGGATGGGTGACCATCATTTCATACAAAGTTTCCTCCGTGTCTCGGAAAGCACGTTAAACTGTTGCTGGCTGCCATTTGTAGATGTTTGACAGTCGTTACGAGTAGTCCGAAGTCGTTGACATCTAGTCTTACCAAGGGGTATTGTATTACCCAGTACTAACTGGGTTGTGGATGTCAGATAGGCATTAAATGTTAAATCGGTATTCAAGACTGAAAGCCGATCCCAACATAGTTGAGAAAAAGGCTAGACAGACGACGATTTCTCAGGTTAGTAACTCTGTTGGTTATTTCTAGGTGGACATATTTTTTTAAGCACTGGTCCGTACTTAAGCTTATAGCAGTCTAGACCCCGAAGTCTGGATTTGTGCCCGCAGTTATTGGCAATATACGCTCGCCCTCAATGTGATTTGGGATTTATTACTGGCGATATATGGGTTAAGCTTGGTCCTCTGACCTCTGCTGCTAGTCCATTACCCTTTGAGCAAAACTGAGAGATATTATAATAGGAACACAATGCGGCCGGCACCTGTAACCGCACTAAAGCGAGTTAGAGCTAGCAACTACATAGAAATGAGTTTGTTTGTGAGTAGCACTAACTTGTGGAGACAGTTTTCTCGCTGGGATCCACTGTGTGAAGAGTCAGACAAAAACATCAGTTATTTAAAAAAATACCAGCTGTTTTTGTTTTGTTTCATCCAAAAGTGCAATATTTACACGGGCAAAATGGATAGAAAAGATAACGTTATTTTTTAATAACCGATGTAAAGTTTTCTATGTGGTTTGTTCAGATTGATGTTCGCGTCAGTGTCCATTCCACGCTGAATGCCATCTCACCTGTAATCCCCAAAGAGAGGTGTTACTACCTCATAGTACACCTACATATCGCCAGTTATGTAGCTCTAGGAGGCGAGTGTATTGCCATTAACCGGGTTTTAGATATTCCTGATAGAGAAACCCAATCGCACTTTGCCCAACCTGGAAATCGAATTCAGGACCTCATATTCAGATACCACTGCTTCGGAACACACACGGCTAAAGAGGAACATGGGTGGGTTTTAGTCAGTAGAAGTCTGACACTCACTGATTGGATTGGAAATCATCAAATGATGAAAAAGGACCTCATACTGATTAACCCTGCCTCTATAGTTTGTGCTTGAAGACTTAAAGAAATAAATACTCAGAGAACAGGCAGTATAGTACTGTGTGTGGTGTTATAGGTACCAACCTAAACACTTTAATACCGTGTGACTACGGCTTTTCTTTTTGTTCTATCCTAAAAATCTTGTCTCATACTTTTTCAGCGTCGTTATTTTTTGTCGTACTTAGTCGGGTTTTAGTTTTTTACTTTTTTTAATTAAACAATTTTGGTGTTATTTTTTTTAACACATGACTTTTTGTCCGCTAGAGGGCGTCACTTTAAATTTTAGCAATATTTTGGAAATGTACAATGTACAAGTGACGCCCTTTCAAATGATACCAAAGACAGCGTATTTATCTCCATTTTTATTTTTAACACATTACTTTTTGTCCGTTAGAGGGCGCCATATCGAGTTTTGTGACACGTCACGTAACCTATGTTCAGCGGACAATTAAGACGGTTCTAACGATACCTCATATGTCGTTGTCGAGTTCCGATAAGTAGATTAGAAGCTATGAGGGAACAGATGAAGATACTCACATACATACAAACATACATAGCCAGTCAAAAATCATAACCCTCCTTGGGCTTTGCCGTAGTCGGGTAAAAATGCTACACGTTTTTTCAGCGAGAAAGTTCTCGATAACTATATAGCGTTGCGTCGGCGATGGAAGGTTCTATAATAAGGCAAAACAAAACGACAATTTCCTAAACCTGACGTCTACGACACGACTTACGTACGTGAAGTAAAAAACCGCCGCCTGTCTCATCATTAAGCTTATTGACTCTTACGAGGTGCCTACTTAAATATTGTTACGTGCGTCCAAATCACGACTTTTAAAATATTATTTGACTTTTTTGCGGAAGTATTTTCGTTTGGAATAAAAACGTTTTGTAAACATTCGTCAAAGGCCGCAGTCAACTCAAGATTGACTTTAGGAAAACTTTTGCTCCATAAAGATGACGAACAGTTTGCGCAAACAACAAAACAGTATCATAAGTTATTTCTGGTGTAGGCGCTGGAAAAGTTTTGGGGTAATCGGTATGGTCATATCGTGTGGAGGAATGAGGAAAATGTCGCGAGGAAAGTTAGTATAAGTGTGGCCAAGAGTTAGGCTGTGGTTTCCCCAGATTTGTGCGATTATCTGCAGGGAGAGATGTGCATAAAACTAACGAATCAAATAGCTTAGTTCAAAATGTGAAAAATAAGCTTTAATATTGGTTAGTTTCACACACACCTCTTTTTCGATCATTTTATGTGGAAACGCAGCAAAAAGGAAAGAAAGAAAGACCAAAGAGAAAAAAGATCAATGAATTGAGTGTGTGAAAGATGATGTAGTTAAAGAGGGATTAATTTATTATGATGGCGTCCTCTATAGAAACAATGAGAAATACAATGCGTTATTCAAAATGGAACTGTATTGACTCTGGTGCACGCACTAGAGTATAGTCACATAGAGTGTTTATTCAGCCGTAGCAAAGACAATCTCTACAGATGGGGTTCATGGACGGGTCGAATCTCAAGTGTGTTTGCGGCGGGTCTCCACGGACCTTCCACCTTGCACTGCATGAGTGCATGCCCTGAAACTGAACTTGACGATTTTATATGGCTCTATCAGCGAGCGGAGTTTGGATATCTGAATTTTGGCCCTTTATTATGATTTGACATCGACACACTAAGAATTTGGGCATGTGATGAGGAGGGCCGCATCGCATGTGACTAAAGGGGTAATGAATATAAAAATGTTGATAGTTCGAGACGGAGAGGAAGACCAAAAAGAAAAATTGATAGATTGCGTGAGGAATGATATGAAGGAAAAAGGAGTAGGTGATACATAGTTAATAAGTAGTGTGTATTACTAACATCATATGGATCAAGGTCTGAAATAAAGTAGGTACCTATTTTATTTTTATTTTTTTATAGTTGAGCCGACTCCAAATAACATGGGAAAAGGACAGGAAGTTGACGCTAAGGAGAAGAAGATATCCCATTCTGATCTGTCTGTTATTTTACTGAATGGATTACGACTCATTGTTACACTAAGACGCTCATATTATACTATTATGACTTCCATGGCCTCCGGTGTGCCCGCATTTTCGATTCAACATCCCATTGATATATATTCGCTAAGTCTATGAGACAATTCAAACGGCAAAATGGATATAAATTACGATTAATGGTTTCTAACCTCAAATGAGTAATTGAACGTTTCCGAATTCGTGTTTCGACTGGAACAGGTCCTTTAAAAAAGCCAATGCAAATCATTCATGGGAGATAAGGGATTGGCTAGGTCTCAAGTGGCTTCTTTGATCTCGGGGTCACACATTCCTATCGATCCCTATGGAATTCAAAAGCGTAAATGTTATGTAGGTACATAAGTATATACAGTATGTATTGTAAAATATACATTTACATTTGACTTGTGAATGTCAAACACTGCGTATTTACATGGAGATGAGTGTTTATATGTACAGAAATAATATAGAATACTAAATTATGTTATGTATGTATGTAAATAGTCGTAAACGTGAATATATGAACACTTCATGTGCTTCATTTTTATAGCCAGTATAGAATTATGTAGTAACATAGCATCACGCTTTGTAATTCCTTAAGGGTTAGGCAGAGGTGCACCTAATAAGTCCATCCACATTTCGCCAGTTATGTTTAAGGTGGATGTTCCAGGGTAGCCCGCGGAATTCAAATTTTCTTACGTTTGTAGCGATTTGCAGGCCAGTGCTAGGTTGTATGTTAGTGAAAATATGATTCGCGGGTGTAAAACGTATGCAGTTACAGAATTATAATCATCAAAATTATTATTACAACCCTCCAAGTTCATGTAACTTTCAAGAATGACTTTTTGATGAAATACTCATTCTTGACAGTTACATCAACCTTAAGGCCCATTTAATAGGGGGGGACTCTTGCGATCAACCGGGCACAAATCTAGACTTCGTGGCTGTTCGTGGTTTGGTTCTGAGAAAATCCTGGTCGAAAAATAAAAAAATACCTATAGTGAACTCATCTAACTTCGTGATAAAGGCATTTGTGCACTCGTACAGCCCTATGATACCGCTCAAACCAAATATCACCGAATAAGGTGAATCACAGAATTAGATGAGTTCACCCTACTGTGCTTTTAACTTCAGTTTGGATTAAATAATGTTTCCACTTATGGCACTAGGTCAGAGGGCTGAGTCCTTCAAGTGGGCCCAACGCAGATTAGATTATAAATCTGCGTATAGCCAAAATATCCCAGATTGTTTGAACCTGATGATGGTTAAGGTCGTAAATCACTGATAAGTGATAACACTTATCATGTATGATTCATCTTCATCTATCACGATATCTTTTGAACATAAATAAAAAATCCCTTGACCGAGTTATAGAGAACGCATCTAGCTCAAACCAGGCAACTGACACGTGATTTTTGGAAGATAATATCGGTTTCTTTACCTTTACTAGACTGCTGTCACCTTGACAGATTGATTAGCGGAAGCAACCCATCACCTACCTTAGAAACGATAATAAATCAAATCAAATAATTACTTATTTCGTATTTCAAGGTTCATATGAATTAGTGAATAAGAACAAGTTTTTTTTTTTGAGGCAAGAAAATTTTCAAATAATAGTTACGAGTAAATCAATTTTATGTTAATTTTATGATGACTTAGATATCCGCAATAACCACCAGCATGCCATTGCTATTAGTACAAACTTCGTTCAATAAGCAGGCGACTTTTTCGCGCAAAAAAACTTTTTTGCAAAAAAAACAACCGACTTCAAAAACACCAAAAAGAGAAAAATAAACTTAAGAAGAAAAATCAGCTTCTGAAGTCGGTGACTTTTGTTTGTTTGACTTCATGTTTTTGCCACCGACTTCAGAAGCTGATTTTTCATCTTAAGTTTATTTTTCTCTTTTTGGTGTTTTTGAAGTCGGTTGTTTTTTTTGCAAATAAGTTTTTTATTTTTTCATTTTTGGTTGTAATAAGTACCTATATATATATATATATATATCCTATACAAATATTTACTATGCATTTAACATTCAACCAAGAAACCGAACCCTTAACCTTCAAGATTCAACTATTTTTGCTTTCAACAAGACAAGACAAGTGATGACTGCTAGATGCGAATACTTGAATAGCGTCAGAAAAAGCACGAAACACGTAATACGTGTCTATGAAATTCATATATAACAACTTAAAAAAATGTGTATTGTACACATCTGCATACGCCCTCAGAGCATACAGGCGTGATGTTACGTCATGATAATGTATATTCAATAAACATCCAAGCGATTCCAGCAATTACGACAGATTTGCCGTCTACTTTTGAAGAGTTCCATTGTATATCTCCGAAGATCAGCACCAGATCGTCACCAAACTAAAATGGGACCACCTCAGGAGTATACTCTTTCAAATAAAGAAAGAATTTTGAGAATCGGTCCACAAATGGGGGAGAAATCTGGTAACATACATAAAAAAAAAATACATACACACGAACATATTATAACCTCCTCCTGCAGTGCAAGTACGTAGCACTCGATTCGATAAATCTGACAGTTATTCTCGATAAAATGAGCTTTTATCGAATCGAATCGATGTCGCAAGTACGTAAATAATATTATAACGATCGGTAGTTATACTCTAAAATTTAAACGATTGTAACGAAAATGCAAGTACGAAACGACATTTTGACAGTTGAGATCGACAATTTACGCTGTCGATCTCGATAATTTATCGACACCTTGTAAAAGCCCGTTAAGCCTATCGAACACTACTTATTTTTTGAATGGATTTAGAACTTTTATTGCTGGGTGATGAGGCAGAACGGCAGCACCATCACAACGTGATGCGTATTCGGAGGCGACGTCTCAGAGATACAAGCAATCCTCTGGAACTTCCAGAGGACTGTTTTGTTCGTCTCTTTTGGGTGACTCGAGAAGTGGCAGTCATTTTAATTCAAGGAATAGAGGTAGACGTACGGAGGACACGATCCACTGGACTCCCTGTCCATATTGTGGTAAGTACCTAGTATTTTCTTGCCCTTGGCCAAAAAACCGTAAGCAAAGTTGTGCGAGAAGTGTCGAGGGCAATAGTTCGCCACCTCTTCCACACCTACGTGAACTTCCTAGGAACTGCAGCTGAAAGGAGGGCCATCGTGGAAGGATTCCAGCACAAATTCGGAATACCAGATTGCCTTGGTTGTGTTGATTGCACCCATATTGCAATTGTTACTTACACCCTGTAACAACAATCCTGATGACCCCTCATATGGGTATACATAGTATTTTGAAATGGTAAATTACAAATAAATGACAACAACACATTAAAAAACATTTGTTTTATTATTAAAAGAAAAGTATAACCAACCAACCACAGTACTTTCTCAAGTTATTATGCCTCGTGACTGTGACTGTAGCTTAGCTTTTTTTGCCATTCAAAAGGGCCGATGGTCTGATTGAAATAAATGCGTTTGAGTTTACAAATTATCATCTTCACCCTCCACCTCTTCAGACACTGTGTATCCAGTCTGCTGTTTTCTGAAAAATAATATTATTTATTAGTTTTTTGTTTCAGGTGATTCCGTATATGTAATAGAACCCTATTTTGGCCACACCAGAAGTTGGCTCTCCAGAACACAATTATAATATGGTCTTCTCACAAACTAGGAACTTTCATAGTGCCCAGACTACACACTGACCAAAACCAATTTCCAGTAGCGAACATACCACTGTGATGTGGAATGCTAAAAGATGATAATAAAATATTGTAGTTGGTTGAATTGAATTTAGCACTGGAATCCTTGATTTGCTGGTTTTTCAGCAAATTAACTGACCTATGAATGACGGTTTTCTTAGTTACAGAGTAGTCCCAAGATTTTAATGACAAATCTAGAGAAACTTAAATCTTATTGAATGAACCTATAAAAATACGTACCTTGCTGATTCAGCCATCTCGGAGAACCCAAGAACACTAATAATTAAGGTTTTAAAAGCTAAAAATAAAATTGTATTGTGATTATACACGACGTTATCTAAATCTTTCTCAAGAAACTAGAAACAGAAAGTAATGTCATCTGTCAACGACAATTAAATTTTTTTTGGCAAAGGTAAACACGACGACGCTAAGAAGATGGAATATAATTATCCTGTATTTTTACTAAAATAAACGGCAATTTTGGTAAATACTAGTAGGTTCTCTGAAATAAACCCTTAAACATTGTTTACAATGCCGAACATCTATGAAAAAAAGGATTTTAAAGATTTCTCAGATATTAGTCGTGCTACTGAAATCCCACCTTAAATGTTCTGTCGTAGTACTAATATAGTAATCTGTGGTTTTGTCTTTGGACGTCATCAGTGTTGCCAATTGACTGTCGATCCTTAGCAATTCGATTCCGCCCACGATAAATCTTGTCGACGCGTGTTACGTACTTCCAAATTCGATAACAAGCTCGATAAAACTGACAACGATAACGATCTCGATGTCTTATCGATGCAAAGTTCGTACTTGCACTGCAGTTTCGAAGTCGGTTAAAAATAGCTGTAAATCCATTCGTACGAGCCTCCATAAACATGATAGATGTGTTACAGAAATGTGGGAACCGCAATAGCTATCTGAAGGCAATGGTTCATCCCGTCGTGGCTGCGGGTTGTTCGAAAGAGATACCGCGACCTCGACACAAAGGCTAAGAAGGAACATGAGTGGTTTTTAGTTAGTAAAAGTGTGACACTCTCTATAACCGCTCTGCCCAGAGCTTGAGGAGTCTTTTGATGTTTTCCCACCTTCCAACCAAAAAAGGCAATGTTATATTGCATAAGTAATTTAATAAAGATCACTGTAAATTTGACAGTGATCCCAACTCAGACGTTCAATATTTACGATAAGAATGTAGTAAAAAAAACGAATTATCTGCCTAGCCTTTTCCTAACTAAGTAGTTAGGTGGCTAAATAGTAACAGTCGCACAAAATATAAGTAACGACGATAAGCTTGTTATCAAGCTACATAGCCTGGCCCACCGTCGCAAAGTCGCATGTCTGTCGGTCTTCTACAGACTGTACTTCGGAGAGTGTGCGCAAGAGCTCCACGAGCTGATCCCACCATCTCCCTTCTTCCATCGGGAGACTAGATGTACTGCAGGGTATCACCGATACCTAGTCGACATTCCACACATTCGAACAAAGCGCTTTGCTGGGTCCTTTATTGTGCGCACAGCCAAGGAGTGGAATTCCCTGCCTGCGTCGGTTTTTCCGAGTTCATATAACCCTAATCTGTTTAAGTCGCGAGTAAACAGGCTTCTACTGGGTAAGCTCGTTCCATCGTCGACATCATCTCTGCCCTTAGGGCAAGATTGAAGTCAAGAGCAAGCCCATTTATAATTTAAAAAAAAAGTAAATTTTGTGCGACTGTTATTATTTAGCCACTCCAGGAAAAAAAAGACGAATCCTGAAATCCTGAGAGGACTAAAACAAGGTTTGAAGATATCACCCACCCAGTAGGAATGCGAACGTAGTTAAACATCACCAGCCAGTTTAAAACGAACCAACAATATTATTTAATTGAAATGCCAGCGAATTTATTGTTCTAAATCAGAAATGTTTCTCACACAATTCAATAAAACAGAGAGGAACAGTTTATGCCTGCATTTAACAATGAGCGGAAACTAATTTCTAAAGTTAGTTTTGTTTCAATGGAATCTAACTGTTTGGTCTGTTAGTGTTTCAGTCCGGTATTCAATAACTATTCATCAACTTTGAACATAAAACCGTTTTAGAGGTGGATGGATGGACATGGGTTCGGTGAAGTTGTAAAACAATGTACGTATTTTTTTTTCAGTTTTGACATTTTGATGCCTTTTGGCAGAGAATAAATAGTTAGAAAAAAAAACAACGCTAATTTGATGGGAACACAAATAAAATAAAATATGGTTAACCCAAAAGACTGACAATCAGATTTACCAAGGGGTACCGTAAATACCCAATACGAACTGGGTTGTGGAGGTCAGATAGGCTGTCGCTCTTTGTAAAATTCTGGGATTAATCTGCATCCGGTAGGACTGGAATGGAAGCCGACCCCAATTTGGGAAAACTTTGCTACAAAATGTCAATCAATCGGGAATCGGAAGGCGCACTGTTTCTGTCAATCAGAAACAAGTAACGGATCTATATCTAATTTAAAGTGAACTCATAGAAAAAATGATTTTGTTTGTAAAAATTATGCTGTTTATTCGCTCTCCAGTAAAGTTGCTATTTTTGAGGTACGTGGTGTTAGAACTTTATCGACAGACGATAATGAAATGGAGGAAGAGGGTTCAAACGTCCGGTGGAGTTAGGTTGACTTGTCTAGTACGGTCTATTAGCAGTACTTTTGTTTTTCGAGGAAACTTGTTTGTATGGAGTGGTATCTGAGACATACTATACTGATATACGATACTGATAGTATGCTGAAATATTCTTGTTTTTCTTGTATGTATGTGACGTAGGTACTATGCAACAATGTTTTTTGCTGATAGGTATTGATCTTCAAAATGAAAATTGTTTCTTTCAACTGTAATTTTTACATGCTGTAAATAATCAATAACTGTTAAGTTATATTCCTTGCCGTTAGTTGAAATATTATTTTTTGCACTGAAATTGAAACACTAGTTTTCCGTGAAGTATTTAATTAGCAGTAATCTTACAGGTTACAGAGAATTTTAATGGTTTTAAAGATTTAAAATGTTCGATACTGTAAGAATATAATTTCATGCTTCGAATCCATTTCAGTATTTAAATTTTTAGGTAAAACATAATATTTCAATTAACGGCAAGGAATATAACTTAACAGTTATCTATCTATCTATATAAATAAAGAGAGAAGTCCTGACTGACTGGCTGACTGATTGACTGACTGACTCATCAACGCCCAGCCCAAACCCTTGGACCTAGAAAGCTGAAATTTTGCACAGAGGTTCCCTTTATAATGTAGACAAGGAATAAGGAAGGATTTTTCGAAATTCAACCCCAAAGGGAGTTAAATACGGGATGAAAGTTTGTATGGAAAATCGTCATTTTCACGCGGGCGAAGCCGCTGGCAAAAGCTAGTTGAAAATATACAGCATTTAAATTTTATGTGAAATTCACGAAATAAAGTTTACCGTTGTCATCTTATCAGTCTATTTATTTTATCTCATCTCAAAGAAAACGGGTTTTCACGTGTGTTTCACGTCTGAAACCAACTGACCTCATTTAACTTGTTCAGGAATTAAGTATAAGAAACTAGCGACCCGCCCCGGCTTCGCCGCGTCTGTCTGTCTGTTCGTGATAAACTCAAAAACTACAGCACCGATTTTCATGCTGTTTTCACCCATGGATAAGGTGGTTCTCGAAGAAGGTTTGACTGGCATCCACGCGGGCGAAGGCGCGGGTTAGTTACATAAAAACCACTCTTCAATCACTCTATTTACTACAGATAACTGCATTAAAATCCGTTGCGCAGTTTAAATGATCTAAGCGTACAAAGTAAACAGCAGGACCAACAGTGTTTTATAATATGTTAGGATTAGGATACCTTCGTCCTCTTTGAGCTGATATAGTGTCATTTGCGGCTGACAATTCGATAGGTATTGTACGTGACCAGCATTGCAAGTACCTACTAATTTTCGTTCTTCTCTGACTTGACCGGAATCCGACCTCGGCGAGATATGACATTATGATTGTTTATGGAACAAAAACCCATTTACTATCTATTACGACGTTGTCACGAGTGTTTGTTTTGGACATAAGAGTTTCAGGAAAACAGCAGAGGAACCTTTATTCGTTTCATTTAATTTGTTTTCAGTAACAATTTTTACAACGTATCGAAATTTTCCACTGAATACTAAAATAATTATAATCTCAAGCATTATTATCACATTAACCAAATAAATATATCGATATTCTTTTACGCATTTTAATTAACACTCGACCTATTTCTGAAGTTTATTAAAAATAAGACATTGCATGTTACGAGTTCCCTCTTTACATGTAACAAAACAGGAGCGTGGAAAATGATCCAACAAACAAAGAACAAATGGCCATGATGTATTACCCTGAGGTGTTCTCTCCAACAAGACCCTAAAAAAACGATAGGCCAATAATGAGCGTATTCATCACATGGATGAGCTATCCATTGCATCGTCTAGGAAATCACTCGGAGCTATAAATATCTCGTTCGAGGAAGCGTCTAATGCGCTCCTATTTATACCAGCAAGCGAGATAAATCTTAGCCCCAAATGCTTTCGGGATTCCTTTTCAATTTGCTTGAGTAACATATTGCAACAAGTTAGTTCGGGTGTTTGGCTATTGTAGGAGGAGGTAGACAATGGATTGGTTTTGGTTCATCATAGAAGTAATGTCTGTGAGTGAGTGGCTGTGTATTATTATGGTTATCGTAATGTATACAATAGGTGTACTGGAGATATGGTCATTGGTGATCACTGTTGAAGTGATTAGCTTTAACTCGTTGTTGGAAGCGCAACTACTTAGCGTGGGGTCTTGGGTGCGATTCCCAGGTAGCAGCCCAGAGTTTGAAAATGTATTTATTTATTTTCTCCATCTTACGACTATCTTTACAGAGTTACCTAAAGCAATAGTGTACACAATAACAATATTCATTAAAATTAAAATAACTAATTACAAACATAGCAAAAAAAAAATAGCATAAAATTAATCGTGTGACACCTTTGAGAATCATGTAATGTGATTAGTTCTGCTCTGATTTCTCCCCGGTCGAGGCGATTTTTACCCCCATGGTAAAGCAACAGAGAGTGCACCTGTTTGTGGATATAATTAATTGTGCACTATACTATTTTCTGCGTTAATACTTGGGCGGTCTCCGTTGAGACAGGTAGCCAACCGAGACCGAAGTTTAATCGGATGGATATTATTTGCGTTGTTCGTAAAATGAGAAGTGCGCATTCAATCAAACACAATCATTCTAAGGAAATAAATATCGTCACCATTTACAGTGTGTGATACATTTTCTTCTTCTTCAAAAGTACAGTCAGTTCAGCTTATCTGACATCATACAAAGAAGAAGAGGTCTTGAAAGGTCAGATGATACAGGCCACTGACTGTTCAATAGCAATATATTGCTGACGTACAATAGAAAACAATACACAATCAATGACAGTCGTTGAACTCCAATTAGAACCTGACCTGAATAAGTTCGAAAGATACATAGATACATAGCTGATGACATTTCAAAGGTGGGCGTGTGTTTTGTGCCAGTCTTTGTTCGTCGTAGCAACGTCTGTATTGCTGTTCTGTAGCTTCCAATTTGCTAGAGTAACGTATTGCACTTTACTTTGCTCTTGTTCCGAATAAGGTGTACTAGCCCTTGTCCGCGGCTCCACCTGCAATGAGGTCGAGAATACTCGAGAATTATCCCATGGGGACGTACGGAATTAAAAATAACCGGTCTAAGATAGGCATCGTCACGTTTCTACGATGAAGCTGGACAGATGGGCGCAGATAGCCACATAGTGGGTGCCATGAACCGAGGCAGGCCCAAGAAACACTGGCGATGGCGTGACGATCTGGCCTCCCTCATTCTTAACGGATTGATCGGAGCAGACAAATTGTACAATAAATTCGAAAGCCAGGCCTTTGCCCAGAACAGAAGGCTGACACAAAAAAAATGTCACAACCTAGGTCAAGATTTAATTAGGCGTGAATCGGAATTTTCCGCGAATGAAAACAAAACAATATTCACAACTACGCGACAAAGTTGCTTTGATTGATTTGATCATGAATAGTGGGTACACGCAAACTGTCATCTAACATGTTGATATGGGTCAATTTCTCTCTATTGATCTGTTTACTGTGATGCAAAAATCAAGTACACATGCACTGGTCCACTCTGTGCCGTCAATAAATGTTAATTGGTTGTTGGTTAACTAAAATAGGGTGACCGTATACAGCATGAACATGCGAATTAATTTGAACCTACTGTGCTTTGAAAATAGTGTACGTCGTTGGTACTGGATCAGTCCTACTTATAATTTTCGAATTTCCAAAAGTCATAGAATAAAAGTTGTTCAGTTTCATTCACACCTCACGAGGGGTCTTGAGTCTTGGGGGTGACACAAAATCATCGCCACGATGCAACATTATCATCTGCCTCAGCCTTCATTCCACTGCTGAACAAAGGTCTCCACCATCACACGCCACTCTCAGCAACTCTCATCCTGCGCAATAAAACATCACACATTTGTTGATTTGCAAAAAATCCCTAATAGGTACTTGACATTGATTAACATAGCAGAAAACATCTTCATCTATTTGTCTTGTAACTTGTAACAGAAACTTTCTTCACTCTTCATAGAATCGTGGAAATTCAAAGTTCATATGTAATGTATGATGGTCACGTCTTCACATAATGTGGATGGTAATTTACTTCATTCATCCTCATAGGTCGTGGGATAAGGGAGGGTAACTATTGTTGTGTGTTTTATTTAGTTAGTGAGTATCTTTAGTGGGTTAGTGAGCATAAATTGTATGGTTAGGTACTTAGCCTATTGAAAATAAGTATCTAATAAATAGTGAAGGCACTAATAACCTTTTGAATATCTTCCTAGCCTTTTCACAACTATGTTGTGGTCAGCTTCTAGTCCACCCAGATAGATGCAGCTGCAGCAAATAGAGGTTTCAACAACTAGAGGTATCATATTACCCAACAAAACTAATTGATTTGTGGAGGTCAAATAGGCACTCAGTACATGTAATGACTGCATCAGCGAGCGGAGTTCGCATAGCTGAATATTGGGCCAAATTAATATAATTTATTTAGTGACGGTTTGCCATCGACACGCTAAGAAGAAGTACATGTAAAATACTGGTATTCAGCTACATCCGATTAAACTGGAAGCCGACCCCAGCATAGTTGGGAAAAGGCTAGGCAGATGATGATGATATCCGTATGTGATATTTTTGGTAGCAGATACATCGCAATCACTCACAGTTAAATGTATTTGACGTAAACTTAGTTTGAATAGATACATTTTTCCAGATTTTTATGAATAAAACGTTGTGTAAAAGTTACGGCTAAGGAAGAAATGAAACTTTTACTGAAAGTGGACACCTGCCTCTGACGGTTTGAGTTTTTCATCAAAAGAGGGATTTTTCTTCATTTATTACCACTGATACTTTAGTTAGAAGGTAACTACTTGGAACAGTTTTTAATCTACATGTAAAATAATAATTATGGATTCTTCTCATTGCGAGCTTGCATTTAATTAAAATTATTAAAGAATTCAAGCTGCATTGAATGCGATTATTGCTTTCCACAGTGTTTGAATAGAAGATTCATCTAATTTCGACGTAATGTAAACAGAACTGCAGTTATTATTTTAATTTTTACGTCGTTTTTTTAATTAGTTTTCTTTGGTCTGTTCAGTTTTTTTTAGATCATTTTGTTTATTGTTGTTATAACGTTTTTTGTTACGTTTTGCGCGAGATATATATTATTTTTTTCTTTCTTTCTATGGTCTAGGTTAGGACCCAAACACTTTCGTTTTGCGGGAAAAGTTTCTAGCTTCGAACGAGCAAAGCCGCGGCCAATATAATACACGGGTAAAAGCTAAAATGTATACAAGTATTTGTGAATAAGGGCACGTTGTAGGTACAGTAAGTAGGTGGGTGCTAAATAATTAATGTTTCAATCTTCAGCGCCTTCGGTGCAGAGTGCTGAACAAAGTTTGTGATTCTGTTCGCGCTTCATCGCTTTGTTTCAGTGCCATCACCTTGACTAATGGAGCTGAGTAGCTTACTCTTTGACAGAATTATGATAAGTAAGACACGAAGTGGCTATTTAAAAATGAACTTTATGGACTATGGGGGTTAGATAAAAACAGTATAACTTTTTTTAAAGTTATCTGGGCCCGCGTCCCTCACCTAGAGAGGAGGCCTGAGTCCCTGCAGTGGGAACATTATAGGCTGATGATGATGATGATGATGCAGTCTAGGATTTTCTCCAGTAGGTATCTTGGGGCGTTCACAGATATTTAAACTTACATATTATATAAACAGCCAAAACAAATTTTTCGTGCGAGAACGATCCCGCGACACGCAGCATAGCAGACAGTCGCTCTACTACTGCTCCAATCATGACACATACCGCCTTATTACAAAAGGTAGTTAAACCTGGTTTAATTTAGACCTGGTTTATCTCGCATGCTGTCACTTTCTTTTGAATATTATTGAAGTGAGACGTCATGCGAGATAAACCAAGTCTAAGTTAAACCAGGTTTAACTACGTTTTGTAATAAGGCGGCTGATGTTTAAGTATAAATTGTAAAAAGGTATGCTGGTTAAGCAGACGTTAACCTTGACTTTGCTAGACGTTGAGCTTCAATCAGCGTATATGAATCAACCCTTTTAGAACGTTGGACAGTTGTTGCCCAGGGAAGGGTCCTAAAAAAAAACTGAAAAAAGTCACAACACACTAGGTATAGTTATGTCATAAAAACGAATAGATATTAGACTTTTTCACTAACAGTTACAATGCTAATGCTTGGAAACATTTCTCACGATTATAGCAATAGAACACCGAATAACGTGTCGATACGCAAGTCATTGCATTAATTGACGTTATAACGTCAATCCACAATCGTCAACAGCTGTACATGACCCTCTAATAGCTGGTTATAACCTCACCAAGAAACCTCCGATTACCATAATCACCAAGACAATTCGAGAAGAATAGAATTATATGTTTTGTTTTGAGAAAAATGCCAGATGACCAGTCAGCTGTTTAAGCAGGTTTAAATACTCAAGTTTAAAATTGAGTCGCAGTCCTCCAGTGGTGACCAGCAGGAATATATAAAAAAACTCATGTCACCCAGCGGCATGCCCAGTGGCGGACACCGAGAATCATCAGTTTAAATGTAGGTTCCTATATAGCTTTTATAAATATTTCGAATATATATTTCGAAGTCCTACCGTATCCTGTCGTATTATCCAGTATTAACTGGGTTGTTGAAGTCAGGTAGACAGTCGCTCCATGTAAAATACTGGTATTCAGTTGCATTTGGTTAGATTGGCAGCCGACCCCAACATAGTTTGGAAAAGGCTAGGCAGAGGATGAGAAGTCTGACATTCCCTACCGCTCTGAAGGAGGAGTCATTTAATGATTTCCCACCCTCCAAAAAAATAAAAAAAGGCAAGTTAGCAGTGGACTCCCGTAACTAGGTTATCGGTCCACCCAGTAGGAGGCCTTCCGACGCATGTCAACGTCTTCCGGTTCGCGGTCGCCACTCCAGAACTTTTCGACCCCATCGGCCATCCGTTCTGCGAACAATGTGCCCTGCCCACTGCCACATTTTTGGACTCACACAGGACAAACAATTAAAAAATAAAACAAAGGAGAAAAAATATAATTCAAAAACAAAACGAAAGAAAAAAGAAAACTAGAGATGAAGCAGCCGTATTGTGACGTTGAACACAGTAGATAAGTCAGTGCCGTTTTCCCAATACCCGTAAACTTGAACGGACTTTTGGAACATTCTAGCAGGTGTGCGTGTGACATAGTTTATCTAAGGCTAAGCCCAATTACGCACTAACACACTTCTACAATATCTTAATGATTTTCATTCAGACACTCCAACAAAAATCACTTCTCACAATTTCAGACAGGTTTTTAAGCGTTGGAATAATTTTATATGAAAAGTAATCGTTGGCTCCCGCTGTAAGATTTCTTTCCTTGAAATTTAAATGTATTTTCTTGCATTTTTTTTTTAAGTTTGGTTTGTCCATCACCCGCTTGTCCAGGGATCAATTTCTATAAATAATTCTCGGCTCAAATTGTTTGGAATCATCGAAAATAATCTTAGCAAAGCAGCTGTTGACAAAATTTCTGTTTCACAATTTTAATTCCCCATCTAAAGGTTATTATAAGATTGAAAAAAGTTATTTTATTGGGGGTTGGGTTTACCCTTTACTTGCCTGAAAACAAAAGCGAGAAGTTTTATTGTGATTTCAGCAGCATCCTCAGGCTAGGACACAGTACTATTCTGAAAAGCAACAAGAAATGAGCATCGTACTTCAACTTCCTTGGACGAAATATTTAATAACAACTTCAAAACTACAACTAAAATTCGTTTATGAACTCTCGGAATATCTCCAAAATAAACCTCAGCGTAGTAATTTTAAACGTAGTTCCGAGAACAGCCAGGTATTATGTAGAATATGCTTAATATATGAAAGGTATACTCGGGAGGAGGGATTTGTTTACTTCCATAACAAACTATCAGAGGGCCTGCAGCTGGAGTAAGAGTAACTGATAAACTGTCTGACTACTACATACATTGACTGTTGTTTTAACTTTAAAATTCAACTGTTTTTTTAATTGATTGCAAGATTGAGTTACCGGTTCTGTGCTGTACGTTTTATCAGCAACTGGTGCTTATGTAAAAGAAAATTACAGCATTATCGATTGTATCGGATACAAACAAATATAAATTCTAAAAATTGCCGTTATAAAAAATTTTCTACAGACCTTTTGCACCACAAATCACTCCAACTGAATATCGTGTCCTGTGCGTCCTATTGTTTGTTCACTACAGGAACTGATGGACGCTACCAAAGCGCCAAAATAGTAGCTCAGTTCTGGGCCGACACAATTTAGATTGCCATCGACACGCTAAGAAGAAGACCACAAATTAATGACTAAAGAGTTTAATGCTAAAAATATTTAAAACAAGCGGACATCACGCAGTTTCATCCGCGTAGTGCCCCTTCTCGTGGGGAAAAAAGTAGCTTTTGTCACCCGGGATGGATAGGTGAAAAAAAATTCAAATCGGTCCGTTAGTGTTTATATATTATTATAGACATAATATGCATTTGTCTCTGAAATTTTAAAATGTATAGCGTGTAGCGCTAAACCTCACATTCGCGGGCCTAAATTGTACAAATCTCTAGATCTTTACAGCCTACGATTGTCAATTGTTTTGTCCTTCGAGCCGTCGCAAACGATTCGTGAAAGCCTTCCCATCTTGTATTTATTCATTGTGTCCTTTGAAACACAATACCTACCTAGTTTTTGACAATAAATTTGATTTAATATGCCCTAAGAGCTCTTTCGCTGGGCTCTTGGAGACAGGCGTTAGCAACAGGAATATAAACCTTAGGATAAGTACCTAACGGAATTAATGCCTTCTGCAGAAAATAGTCTTTGTGGACGGAATCGAATTCACGTTGTGACTTAGAGCTCTATGTGACAATAATATAATTTGCTTTGATGATAATAAACAAAATTAGCAAACAGCCTTCGTTGTATCATCATCAATTCTTATTATAAGTATCCCTATAGCCATTACATTTAGTAAATTAATAATGCTTAGCTGTATGATCATTTTCTTGCCCTTTAGGTATCCCAATTTCTTTGAGGTCGGCGCAGCATGTCTATTGTCTATTCGCGTCATCCTAGCAGAAACCTCCTTTCTAGGATCCTTTACACAGTTTATCCATCGTTTCTTTGGTCTTCCTCTGCTCTTAAACTCATCCACATTCAGGCTCAAAACTTTCCTCACGACATTTCCCTCCTTCCCCCCATCACAGGCACCACGGCAGCCGATTACCTACCAGTTCACTTTTCAGTCACCGGCATCACTCCTCTCATGTCCTCACCAGCTTTAGCCCGCGCCTCCGTCGGCGTGGAATCTGGGGGCATGGCAGTGCCCCCTCCAAGTCGAGCAATAAAGCGGCACGGCCGTACCATCCTTTTCTCGAAACTGTTCAGGCCATCCAGGCCAATGCGATGGCGATTAGCCGTTAGAACGGGCTGTTTAACATTGGCAAATTATTTATTTTGTAGGTTAGCTTATTACGTACCTACCTAATAAAGGTACCTTAAGTAGGGACTGAATGACTTGGTATTACATGGATCTCACTACTTTTTACGGTAGAAGAATTGAGTTGTGCGACTTGGCTTTTTTTTTACAAGTTTTGTTTTTAGTGGGATAATTACTTACGTAATCCTACTAATATTATAAACGCGAAAGTTTGTAAGTACTATATGTATGGACGGATGGATGGATGTTTGTTACTCTTTCACGCAAAAACTACTGAACGGATTTGGCTAAACTTTGGTACACAGATAGTTTATAACCTGGATTAACACAGAATAGTTTTTATCCCGATTTTATTTTCCCGTGGGATATTTTTCGAGTTGTAGCGGGCGAAGCCGCTGGCAACACCTAGTGTTATATATATATAACCCTTTCCTCGATAAATGGACTATTCAACACATCAATAATATTTATAATTTTTCAATTCCATCCAGTAATTCCTAAGATTAGCGATTCTTGAGATTCTTCAACCACACAAACAAACTCTTCAGCTTTATAATATTGGTATAGCTTTATTATTTTATCCATTCGCAGTAGGTATCTTAAATTGTAGGTACTGGCTGTTGTTGTAGTTCAAGATTTGTTCCCGAGTACTAACTTTTAAAAGTCCAGCCAACAATCAGATCCACAGCCTCATTCCAACTCTACCCTTTGCTTGTGAAAATGTCGTGTCCTAACTTATTACTAACCTTTGTATCATTGTTTCAGTGATGAGCGGTGCCGGCACAGAGCTGCTGGTTCTAGGATACGAAATAGCTCCGGGTTTGCTGTGAGTATTATGTATTTTTTAAGTTTTTCAATAAGGTTAAGAAGGAGCTGCCACTCGGGTCGATTTAAGGTTAAACCGTGCTTGCTTAGGTTAGTCTATTGATAGGTGACCGCCAAATACATACCAAGTTTCTTTCGTTCCTCGGAAAGCACGTTAGTTGATTCCGGTTTTCATTTGTCGACTTTGACAGTCGTTACAGGTAGTAAGTGATCTCAAAGTCAGACAACCAGTCTTATCAAAACGTATCTTAAATATTCATCATTTCAGCCGAAAGACGTCCACTGCTGGACATAGGCCTCCCCTAAGTGTAATTTTTGCTTAGGGGGGGGTTTGCCATAATCGCCACGCTTGGCAGGCGGGTTGGCGATCGCAGTACGGTCGATACAAAAAGCACAGAGAACGCTGCTGCCCATTCTCTGGTACATCCCTTAGTCGCCTCTCACGACACCCACGGGAAGATAGGGGATGGTGCTATTCTTTTTCGTCCGACACCATACGGAACCAGTCGGTCCATGTAAGATCCTAATCCTGATAATCAGCTGTATCCGCTTAGACTGGAAGCGGACCCCAACATAGTCCGGAAAAGGCGAGGCAGATGATGATTTTCATCAGGTTTACGAAATACTTGGTGGAGAGCGGTTTCTCCCCGCCAGTAGATACATCTAAGGTGTACATTACAGACATGAATATTAATTGATTAATCAATTCCGTGTGATTTGGAGATGTGTTTATTAGTGTCAACTATGACACTTGCAATCGCAAGCGTGATTGTGTTACCGAAAGGTTTCCGAGGGGTTAGGCAGACCCGTCTGGGCTGTGGATCCCGTCGGGGCTGTGGATTATCGAAAGGATAACGCGGCTCCGACACAAGGGCGAAGAAGGAACATGGGTTTGGGTTTTAGTCAGTAGAAGTCTGACACTCCCCTTCGCTCTGCCCAAGAGCGGGGGGTTTTTCGATGATTTTCAACCCAACAAAAAAAAAAAGGGGTTAGGCAGAGGTGACCTAATAGCACACCCACATTTTTCCAGCTATGTTTAAGTCCAATGTATTGTGGCGAGCACATTGCCGTCAACCGGGCACAAATACAGACTCCATGGCTCCAACTAAGAAATTCCAGACGGAAAAACAACACTGTCCTACCGGGAATCGAGCTCATGCAGATCAGTCGTGCTTATTTCTGTGTAGCGTTGCCTCAGATTCCAGTCATTTAATTATTATTTATTCACTAGCTTATCGGTTTTTATGAACTCAGCAATTTAATCCCTTGCTCCGGAAGAGTTATCTTATTGAATGTTTTCAGCAAAAAATCTTTGGCACAGCCTGATTGAATTTGTATCAGATAAAATGTCGATATCCTCGCTTCGTTTAGGCGTGTTATGTAAGCACCACACGTCATTCTGTCAATGGCAAATTCCTCGTTTATGTTTTACGAAGAAAAAGGGTTGTTAAACACTTGTTCGGTTCGGTACAGCCGAGGGGCAAAATTAAATATAAGTTGCTAAGAATGACCAGAAATAAGATGGGTTAACTCCAATTATGTCGAGCCGACCAGTCATATTTCAGCAGGGATATATTATATACCCCAAACGAATTTGCCGATCGGCACGTGCCGAATGATGCCCAGATAAGTATGTGTAGTAACGATTCAGATTAAATTCTTGTTCAACAAAAATCTGTGCATCAATGTAGGTAACTGATAAAATGTCGATGTCCTCGCTTCGTTTAAGCGTATTACATAAGCATAACACGTCATTCTGTCGGTGGCAAATTTCTCGATTATGTCTTTGGGAAGAAAATGGTCTAAGGGGTGTTAAATACTTGTTCGGTTCGGTATGATACGGCACAGCCGAATGGCAAAATGGAATGTGTGTTGCTATTAAGGATCAGTAGCAGCCACGAACTCTAGATTTATGCCCGGTTGATGGCAATAGGCTCACCCTCTATTTTATGGGACTTAAATTCAGTAAAACAAACAAAATTGGTGAAATGGGGTTGTAATATTTAGGTATATCTCTGCCTAACCCTTCATGGATTACCAGGGTTATGTTATGTTGTAATGATCAGAAATAAGCTGGGTTAGCTCCAATTGTGTCGAGCCAACCTGATGCATATTACCCGGCCCGAGTCGATTTACCGATCGGTACGAGCCGAATGATGGCTAAATAATGATGTGTGGTCATTTATTCAGGTCGGCTTGTTGTTCAACAAAAATCCGTGCAACAAAGTAGATGTCAGGTAAACACAAAGTCATTGAACATTTTTATTACCATTAATAACTTCGTACTAAAGTTCATCGTACCTACCTTTATTTTGCAAGAGAGCCGAAGACTAAGTTCAGATTTATGACTCCTAGCGTAAGATCGGAAAACTGCTATAAATGTTTTTACAGCTTTCAATTTCCAAAAAAGTTTCAGCAAAGCGAGGATAACAAAGGTTCTGTAAAATTACTTATTTTACGAAACCTTTTTTGCTTTTTATTATCATTAAAATTAAACAATGTTACCCGTGTCCATGTGGGGTTTTTAAAAAACAAATCATAATTATGGCATATGTGCGTAAAAAGGCTTGGGGTCCCATTCCTTTGTAGATTGAAATTCCCCAAAGGGTAAAAGCTGTGTCGTATGTTGCACTACATTTTCCCCTCAAAGAATCTTGGTCTTTATTTTAACGTAAAATAAAATGTAAAGTTTTTTTTATACTATTCGAAAAATCGTGCTAGATTATAAATGCAAAAATGTTTTAAAGTTAGGGCTTTATTGTGGGTGTATAGTATGCCGTTGTAAATTCATATATCTTTTGTACGTTTTAACAGCTAAAATTACTCGGCGAATATAATGAATTGATATCAGAAACGAAAATGATTAAAAAATTGCATTTGTTGAAACTGCATATTATTTAAATTTTATTGTTAGTGAGTAGATATGCTTCGTTGGTCTAACGGTCACAAGCCGGACAGCTGACCATGAAGACCTGGGTTCGATTCTCGGGTTGGTAAAAGTGTTATATTGGATTAATCCATCAGGAAAATAGCCCCCTATTGCATGGGACTTAAAACAACTGGCGAAATGTGGGTATACTACTATTAGGTACACCTTTGCTTAATCTTTCAGGGCTTACATGATGTTATGTTATATGGATAAGTACTCAAAACGAAGTCAATATTAGGGTAATTCCAGGATAGTTGCCCCACTTTTTGAAATTACTTTATATCTCTATGTCCAAAAAGCAAGATTCTCTATTTGTTAGACGCGTAGGTACTTTGGTTTAGTATCTTCAACTTCATGAAAGGAATGGACAATATCTATACTTCTATACTATATAATATAATATAATAATATTATAAAGAGGTAAAGTTTGTGTATTTGTTCAATTGTAAGGGGTAATCTCGGGATCTACTGAACCGATTTTAAAAATTCTTTCACCAATAGAAAGCCACATTATTGCTGAGTGTTATAGGTTATATAAAAAACCGAAAAATAGAAAGGCTTTTACGTGGTAGTCCGTTTTGCAAAGTGAATCGGAGAAAAAACCAAAGCAGCGGTGGGCGCGGGATGGTTTCGGGTTTAATTCGGTTCGCGTTCGTGCTCGCTTCGGGAGAAAGGGGCGTGGCCTTTTACATCTGATCTGAGAGGTAGGTACAGTACGATCAAATTATCTTGGCAGGTCTGAACATAGGCTCTGCGAACTTTTACGCATGTAAACTTGTGAAGAAAACGGTTATTTCCAGATAAACCAATACCTATACGATCAGAAAATATCTAATTTAAACAGTGAGAAATACAAATAAAATAAATATCATAACACTTTTATACATTAGTTGTAACAAAATGACCTGCACGAAGTTCGGACCTGCCAAGATAATTTGATTGCACTGTACCCGCGCGGCTCAGTCGCGTGGTCGGCCCTTACCTCGCTAGAGTATATATGTTCTGTGCTCCTTACGCAGCGGACGTCCCCGAAATTAATTTTTCGAAACGTAATTAGCACACTTTCGACTAATTATGCCCAACGAAGTGGGCACGGGTCAGCTAGTCTTTGATATTTCCAGAGTTTTGGCAATTTTTGCGGACCTATAAATTTTGGGACAACTATCCCATCTAGGGGATAGTTGCCTAACCCATGTAAATTACGTTTAGGATAGATGCCCCGTCGAGGAAGAGGACATCTATGCCGCAAAAACTTTGATCGCACAGTAGCCGTCGCATGCAATTGCACAAAGACATGCAACACGGTCAACTCAGTTGTAGTTGCAGAGCCTCTCGATCTTCTAAATAAAATAACGTGTGTTTCATTCTCGAAACTAGAGTAATTGCAATCAAGGCAACTATACCCTCGGGGCTGGATTTACCCTACGTTATGCTTACTATGAACATTTATGTTAGGCTGACTGTTTATAGAGGTAGCTTAAAAATCGTAACAGACACGCTAGCACATTTTATTCTGAAGTAAATATATCCGTACGAACGTTTATTCCGGTGATGTACGAGTATACATGTAGAACGTCTGTTTCCAGTTTACGCCGCATGAATCTTAATGCTCGTAAATGTCACTTGTACCCCGAATAGTTTTTACTGACTAGTAATCAGTAGCTGTAATGTTTTCAGTAATTACGTTACTGTTATTAGTGGCTGTAATTGTTTTCATGACGAAATCTAAAAATATCTGAATTTGGGCGTGAATTATACATACATATAGAAGGAAGGGTGTTTTTTCTCCTGTCGGGACTGCGGGTTCTTTCGAGGCTGCGGGTGGTTCGAAAGGAATACCGCGGCCCCGACACAAAGGGCTAAGAAGGAACATGGGTGGTTTTTAGTCAGTAGAAGTCTGACAGTCCCTTCCGCTCGGCCCAGAGCGGTAGGAGTCATTTGATGATTTCCCATCAACCAAAAAATAAAAAAAGGGTTTCAGAATGATGTAGGTGCAGATTACGTGGTAACTGTTTTAGTGTCAGTGTGGATTCCATCTTGTATTTAAAGCACAGGCATTTTTCGATCAAACGTTTATTAGAGAGACTACTACTACTGCTAGACTAAATAAACAGTGGCACGTTTCATATCTATACGATGGCATTCCACAGGTTTTGCGTTAGTGTAAGATTTTTTTTTAGATTATAGATCGATTACGGAGATGTTTAATTTTTTTTATAACCGTATGTAGTGTGGAAAGCGACTTTGCAGACCTAAGGACCATTAAGCACGAGGTACTGATCACGCAATTATAAAAACGTTGAACTTCGAAAACCTTCTTTTTGCCCGGAGTCATAAAATTTCTATTTCAGAGTGGGAGCAGCAGTAATCCTGATCCTGGAGACGATGTGGGTGGCAGCTCTCTTCGTGGACCTCCTCTGCCGTCGAGGGGAGTACACGCTGTCTCTCCGCTGTTGGGACTTCTTCCGCTGGTCTTGTGGCCGCGCCCGTGCTGCGATGTACGCGTGTGCGGCGACGGCACTGCTCTTCGCTCATCTCACGCTGCTTGCTACTATTTCAGGTATGTACAATACATATACCTACGTACAAGGTGGATAGCGATGCGAAAATGCTGCTTTTTAAAGAACCGATTAAAAATTTCTATGTGACAACGGGGGAGGGGCAGAATGATGTACTGAAGACGTCGTAACCGTTTCCATGTCGGTGTCTCTTCCACTCTGCTGTAAAACACTTACATTTTCCCGCGTCATCGCCCCTGTGGAGTTCAAAAACTGTGTCACGGGCCATTGCCAAAATTCATCAACACCCATTTTTTTTTACAATAGGGTCTTAATAGAAATTCACATTTCTAATAGATGGTGGTAAGAATTTGTTATGACACCCTGGATAATTAGCTATATATACACCAAGGTTGGTAGAGAGGCTGTACGTAGAACGTATTAAAATATTAACTGAGTCTAAAAGGTAGCCTTCGTTCACGCACCGCAGAGTATTAATATAGATACCAACATTTCATTTTTATAGCAAGATTTGTTACTCTGCGGCAGCTAAAAACATTTCATTTTTATAACAAGTTACGTTCGTCTGTGTGTTACACTATACGCAAGTACTTGAGAGCAGAAGATGGAAATAACACTGAGCAATTCACTTTAGCGCTCTTTTTTATAAAACGTACGTCTACGCACTTAATGCCTGCTAGGCCATGAATGTTGATGTACCGTGACAGATTCTATTTTTGTAGCTCTCATAATCCTTGAATTTAAATCATTCATTAAGTATTCTGTCTCATACATTTTTCCATTCGCTTTGAAAGTCGCAAAGATAAACTCCCGCACTTCAGAACTTCTTTTAGCTTTGTCAGTGACTGCGCGACCCGAATTTTTGTTTGTGCAACCTAAGAGTTGTTTACGCTCTATGTTTTTGTGCTAAGACGTAACTACACAGTATTAGGGGTAAACGAGACTTGAGGAAAGTATTCCTGCGTCCATTACTCTTTGTAGCCTCATTGGCCCACTAAGTATCATGCCGGAACTTGGGCTCTTGGGCCAAGGAAAGTTTTGGGGTTAGTTGAAATGTTGGTATTTTTCCGTAAGGTAGGCTTTATTACATTCTATTATTCATGCAAATCTATTTTAAAGGAAGCCAGTTCCTAAAGATTACTAAAATAAGCGTTCTTGTTTATTCTTTAAAATTCTGTTTTTTCGTAAAGACAATGGAATAATTCCAAACGTCTCAAAGGAGATTTACACATTTCCGGGTGCCAAAGGGTTTGCCCTTTATCATAACCTAATGCCGTCAGTCATTGACGAATAGCGGGTGTAAGACATAAATCTTATGTGACCCGCGAGATTACAAGCGTAACCGATGTATAATAGGTAGAGGTAATGTATCTTTCGAGGGTTAAGATACACTAACGATGTCTCAGGGGTGGTACACCTTTCGGGTCCGGCACATTGTATTGGGCAGTATTTGTTGAAGCACAAAGCCGACCCGATTGTTTTACAAGTAATGTTTTTTATTACTCGTGCCGATCAGAAAACTCCGTTCGGCATTTCATCATCGTCATCTGACTGATATCACCCATAGGTATTATTGCCGAATCATGTTTGAGTTGTCTCAGCACAAATCGAGCCAGGCGCAAGGTTTTCGACTTATCTGATCGCGTTTACGGAAAGTTTACGTTAACGCGAATATATTATTTACAGAAGCTGAACGCGTTATTAACTGAAACTGAACTAGCGAGTCTGTTATCCAAAATAGGAAATACAATTATTCCAGGTTTCAGACACTTTGATGTTTACTTTAGCGCATAGAGCATTTTATCGAATAGTTGGTGAGAAAACTCGCGCGTCATCATCTTCCTGCCCTTATCCCATGTCATTTGGGGTCGGCGCAACACGTTTTCCTTCCATTCTGCCCTGTCAGTCGTCACGTTATCATTTATTCCTTTTTCCTTCATATCACTCCTCACACACTTCATCTTTTCTTTGGTCTTCCTCTCCCTATCCATCCATCCACATTTATATTCATAACTTTTACTAATACCGAACGTCATACCCCAAAATCTATAAATTAAATATAAAAATAATTTATTTCTTCACAGGCGGCATGCTTCTAGTCCTAGCAGCCTTAAGAGCAGCAGTGCCGTTCTCTCCGTACGCGACACACGGTCCTCACTCCCCGAGAGCCGGCAGCTCACTGCTGAGTCAGCATGACTCGCCACTACCCGACGTGTTCTACAATGCAGGACATACTGAAGAAGACAGGTACGACTGCTTTATGGTCTCCTAGTAGCTTTCTACTTAGCTGATGAGTGACGTGCACTCACTGATGCCGAGCTTACAGCGGAGCATACTGAGGATGGAAAGGTACCAGGTACATACTACTGATTTATGATCACATAGTATATTATAATTACACTTGGAATGCTATGCAAAAAGATTTAATGAGGTGATGTGACAAGAATGGAACAAGTAAGTAAGGAATGGGTATATTCTATGGGTATATTAAAGAAACTTGTGCCAGTTATAGAAAAGATGAAAGGAAAACGACTGTCAGGTATAAAATAGTCATGTGATGACAAATCGCATGTGACTAAAGAGTGATGAATATTGAATTTTGATGGATAGAGAGAAAGACCACAGTAACGATTGATGGATTGTGTGAGAAATGAAATGAAAAAAAAAGTCGATGGTTGACAAGGAAGAATCAACGAAAGAAACGTGTGCACCAACACCAAGTAACATGGGGCAAGGCTGGAAGGTGATGAACCATACAAACTTAGCTACGAACTGCGAAAAAAACTACGCCAAAGAAGAGAACTTCTATTGTTTTATATAACCCTGGTCCTTTGATCCTAGTCCAGAGACTTTCATAGATATCATGAGCCAAGGCGATATGCAAGCAGACTCGATCTCAGAGGCAGGAATCAAAATGCATGCTATTCATGAGAGTTCCTCTATATTCAAGCAACTTACCCAAACGACCGACAGTACTTCTGAATATTGCAGTGAATGCCCGTCAATAACTAAATAATGTATAGTGCAACAAAACAACTTGAAACTTCAGTAGAAGCCATAAATATAACTATTTGCGATTTTGCGCAGCACCCAACTGTTGCTTGGGGAATAAGAAGTTCTAGAGGCACGATTGACTAGTTATATGCGGCATTTACTATATATGTGCCTCATATGCATCCATTTCGAGTGGGGTCTTGTTGCTCAAAGACTCCTCTATTGAGTACAATAAAAAAACAAGTCATCATCATGATCTGCCTAGTCTTTTCCCACCTTTGTTGGGGATTGAGGTTGACTTCCAGTATAAGTGGATGCAGCTTTTTTTTTTTTTTATTTAAGATGGGTCAGCTCTTGACCTCGAGGCTTGCCTGAGCAAGGATGAGGTCTACGATGGAGCGAGCCTTCCCAGTAGCACTGGCTCTCCCGCGCACCAACGGAACACAGCGAACTGTTTGGCGCCGGACTTCGGCGGGAGGGTGGTAACTAGCCAGGCGGACCTTTGCAGGCCCTTCCACCAGTGTTGGGATCATTCAGCCGTAACCGCTAACAAAACTCAGCGATTCCGTTGCCCGGGGTAGACCACTAGGAGGTAGATCCCACCAACCCCAGCTGGGTACCATTATTTTACAAAAAGAGCGATAGTCCAGTTACTGGGTATTACGGTACCTCTTGGGATTTGCTATTTATGCATTGCACCTAAAACTACATACATAAGTAATGACTTATGTATGTGAAGAAGTTAGGAAGTGTTAAGCTAATGAGCTTAACACTTCCTAACTTCTTCATAGTACCTAGTCGATGTCGTTTATAAATATCTAGAGAGTTTATTGAGGAAACATTTATTTTACCGTGTATACAATTTTTATCTCTTTAAGCTAGACTAGGTCGTCAGTAACTGTTACTGTTAGCGAAAGTTATCACAGCTAGGCAAAGACCTCTTCCCATGACTTCTATAGTTTTGTCGATACAGAACTAATGGGTCTAATATGGACCAATGGGCGTTGGTGTTGTCCAGCTTTTCCCACCTTCTCTACCTGCAATGGAGAGCCAGTTACATTTAGAAAAATATATAAACATCATGCCTGTAATCCCCCAAGGGTTTCGTAGAGGTTTTAGTAATAATACACCCACATGCGGTAGTTATCTTTTAAGTCCCATGTAATTTGTGGCTATTAGCCACTGGCTAACCTATTGCTATCATCCGGGCAAAAATACGGACCTGATACTGAGAAATTTCTGATGGAAAATCCCAATAACACTTTGCCCGACTCTCGAACCCAGGACTTCACTAGACGAGGCAGTCACCTGGAAAACCAAGTTTGATTTTCAATCCATAATGTCTTGTTCAATGGTTTCTCAGTTAAGGTACAGAAATACCGGTACCATTAGTACTATATCCGTATACGTAATTTCCTATAGCACTTTGAATAGAGCGCTTAACGCGAAGTGCAAACTTATTAGCATAACGCTAAATGAGTTAGGTGTGTGTAGGACTGTAGGTACTTAAGATAATTATGTGTGTGTACATTCCTTTGTCTTGCTTGGTGGCTTCTAACTGGAAATAATAATTGGTTTTGACGATTTATATAGATATTTCCTATAACAATAAATTATGAGTTGGTACCTAATTTCAATTAGTTGTTTGTCGTGCTGACAATAGGGGATCGGACTGGGTCAAAATATTAAGATTCTGTTTAGTCCGTAAGTTAGATTATCGAAAAATATTGAATACGTGTTTTTTGTTTTATCAAATCAATAAAAAATTACGAAGATAAAACGCGTCAAAGGTCTTGGAGTGGGGCTTGAAACGTCACTCGTGTCGTCAAAATGTACTATCATATGACGTCACACGAGTTTTCGAAGCACTGTATCGTCTTCATTTTAAGTTTACGTGAAAAAAGAAAAAATACGTGTCCAATAATTTTTGGAAATCTATCTGACGGACTAATTAGTTTTTTTTTGTCCGATCCCCTATTATAGATATTTGACTGACGTTACTAGTAGTCAGTGGGCCGAAAGTCTGACAACCAGTTACCAAGGTGTATCGTGTAACCCCAGTTCTAACTGGGTTGTGGAGGTGAGATAGGTTGTCGCTCAATGTAAAATACTGGTATTCAGCTGCACCCGGTTACATTGGAAACACAACATAATCAGGAAAAGCCTGATGATGACTTGTTTTTTTACTGACTTCAAAAAAGGAAGAAGTTCTAAATCGGTTGAATTTTCTTTCAATGTTTTTTTTTTCAGAGCTCCGTGCCTAAAGAATATACAATATCAATGTCTCGTCACCGGTTTCAGAAATTGTTTTTAGTTTTGTGTTGTTTTTATAAAGCCGAAGTTTTTTTCCATTCAATGTGCTGGTTTAGGGCCGTCGTAGATCCTCTAAATTAATTTTCCTTAACTAATTATTTCATTTCCCTTTCACAGATCTGAAGAGATGACAGTCCTGGACATAAAGACCACAGACAGATCGCGGTCAACGACCCCCAAGCCGCCACTACTGAACTTTGATTCGTGAAATATGTTTGTACGAGGCTAGACTACTTTAGCTAATAAAATATCTCCTATGGTAACACCACCGCGCTGTGAACAACTTGATACTGTCAACAAATAAAAAAAAAAGAATAAACTTTTTAGATTGGAGTTTTAAAAACCGAATACCGCAGTTTTTTTTTGTTAAACTGGTTGATAATAATAGTTATATTTAAATGTAAAAATACAGTAAGAAAATGCCAAATTATTGTAAAATTTATACGTCATTCAATTTTTGTCAGATGCTTAGTTGAAAGTTGTTCTACATTGGTCAAGTATAAGTAGGTGTTAAAATTAATACTACATCTAATTAATTTATTACTTTTATAATTTTTATACGTACGAAAAAACTGTGATAGTTTAGATTGTAGTTATGTGCGACAAAGTTCAGCGGTAAAAGATTATAATTAAATTATTATAAAAATACTTGAGTATATTATTTTCCTTTCTGTTATTCTTTGTTTTGGCTGAGAACGGCATAATAAGAGTAAGCTGCCTTCATGATCTGAAACAAACAAAGTTATTTGCGTTGAAATATTAATTTTCATTAATATTTATTCAGTATTAATACTCCTCAGCGCCCGTTCTTCATAATATAAGTTTGAGTTACATCAGAGTTCGAGTTTTATAAGCTAATATAAGTAAGTCAAAGTTTCGAAATTCCATGTTACCGAAGAAGTTTTTATTTTCGATTTTAATAGCATCCGAATTTCCCTCGTCCCAGATATAAATTTAATTTTTTCGATTGCTTACAGGAATTAAAAAATCGAGTCGTTAATTTATGTTTTTTTTTAATTCCTAGCAAACAGAAGACCTTTTTTCGAAAAAAAAACGCTTTAGGTACCTATTTAAAAAAAAAACAAAAATAATACAGATACACCTTCCATCTGTCTATCTCTGTTTGTTGTGTGTTTGTAATACATTTTCAAGAGTCTGCAAATCATAAATGTATCTGCATTGCACTTGAATAATGCCAGCTCTGTCAATGAGACAAGTTATTGAATTAATCAATGCGAATCATAGCGGCTGATGACGTCACCAATGTTCAATTACTACTGGCCCGAGCTCCGAATTGATGAATGCAATTGATGGGAAGTGTGAGTGAGCACAGTTGTGTTCTAATCAAACGGTTGCATTAAAAATGTGGTGTTCGTATCTGGCTATTGCGGTGTATGGCTGCAGAAAAGAATTTCGACGAACTGTGTTTGGGGTAAAAGAAAGGAAAAGGAAAATAATTCCTACTATGGGACATGCGCAACCTGGTTGGTCCCAAAGCAATACCCGCAAAACCGGTGTTATTATGGTACCGAAACCCGATTGGGCACTCCCTAGTTGTAGATATAAAAATCAGAATGCTGATTATTTTGTTATTGAAGTCCTGCTATATCATAAAATTTGTCTTGTAAAATTCCAAGTACTGGACGAAGGCTGTAGACGATTTGTGGTGAAAACTTTAAACTTAAGCATATTGGCTGAAGCGCCTCCGGCCTAGATTGCGGTTATCGTGGCCGGGTCTTCCTACAGTTACTAAGTCGACGGGGTAGTTTGATTCCGTAAGACGTTCCTATTATATCCTACAGTTAATAAATCTACCAGAAACGTGCCGTTGTTATTCTACTAGACAGGAAATATTCACAAAGTTGGGCAATGCGATCCGCGTCAGCGTCACATGCGCATGGAACACAAAGCGACATTTCAAGCTATACATTTCCATGCAGGCCCCGTCTCCTATAGATTTCACGTGCGTGAGATATTCGCATAAACTGACTTTGTAACGCTTGATTGGTCGTCGTGCGTACTGGTTTCTTTCGTGTTTTTAGAAGAGGGTGAAGGAGAGGAGTAACTTCATTGCTAAGAATAACTTACAGCTAAAAAGCACGCGTTATCAATCTGCGTGAATCCAGCAGCCGAAAGCTTAAGCGGCCGCTGTGCTCTCATCATCATCATCACTAGCGGTGGACGTAGACTCGTCGGGATACGCTCCCATTTGCATTGCATCACTGCGTCTGATATGCACTCGGCCTGTAAAACAAATGAGTAATCTAATTAGGTGGTGAGTGAGTGGCGTTCGCGCCTAAATAATAATAGTCGCCCGGGGACGATCTTCAGGTTAAGCTACGCTTGCCTTGGTTGGTCCGTGAATGGGCCACCCATTGCGTAACGAGTGCGTACCTTGGAAAGGATCAGCTATCTGTTAGTGAAAATCCTGCAAAAATCGGTCTAGCCATTTAGGAGATTAGTCGGAACAAACAGACACAGTACGACAAACAGACAAAAAATATGAAAAAAATAATCTATGAAATGTGTTTCATAAGTACCTTGTACGCATGCATACACAAAAAGCTCTCATTATGAAATCACAAACAGACACCACCATTTATTTGTACAAAAGATGGTGCTCTACCAAAAATGTTAACCAACCAAACAACTTACTTGTAAAGTCAGTTCATTAGAAGTGAAGCATTGCATGCCGAGCTGGATGATCATGGCAAAGAAGAATGCCACCGAAGTCATCAGCTTCATCGACAAGAGACCGGATACGTCTTCCTGTAAGGAAAGCCTGTCAATTAATCGATTCAGTCGGTGGGCTTCAACATAGAGCCCGTCTGGGCTGCGGGTTTTTTCGAAAGAGATACCGGGGCCTCGACACAAAGATCTGATAGAGATCTGATTTTTTTTCTGTATCGCATCTCGCCGGTCAACATATGTATTCACCACGCTTAGGCCATGTTTTTTACAAAACTAAGACAGACGGAACACACACTGGAAAACACGGCTATATTGGACACGAGGTCCTTGGTTACATTACCAGGTCAGTCAGGGACTATTTGGGTTGTTCCAACACGAATATCTCTGTACCAGCCACGTAGTCTGCATTTGATACGCTCGCCCCCTAATAGGATAACAGGAGTGCTGTTTGTGTACATCACTTAGAGTAAGAGAAAACGTACATTATCCGAGTAATAACACTACTTGATACACATCTCCAGTCATTTTAATTAGTACTCATAACAGTCAAACAAGTGATCACAGTCGTCATTACCCGTCACAAAGGTGTTTGCCCATATCTTGACACAATTCCTTTATCACCTCACAAAGGCTCATTCCCAACATCGGTACAAAAGACGTGTAAGTAATTAATTTTAAGCACACAACATGAAGGAAGGTTTATTTGAAGTCTAACAAGAGGCTCGTTATTTTTGGCACGTTGCCAGGGGAAAGACATCAAACTGTCATTTGTAGGACACCACTCACGTTCACCTAAGTTTCGGATTACCCTGGTTCCTGCTTATGGTCTTATTATCTTGGAAACTTCGCCATTTAGACTCTGAAGTTTGAGTTATGGAGTGTTGGAACTTGCATTGTTTGATTAATTTATTCTTGTATAGTCGTTGATTAATTTTGAAGCTGTTTCTTGAGCGTGAAATCATTAAACATCGTGTATGATGTATCAGAAAAGTGTAGTGATGTGTGGGTACCATACATTTGCTTCGATTTGGGATTGAGTTTTTGTATGGAACAGATAGAAGTTATTTTTTAAATGGCGAGTGTTACACGTGGACATTGGTTTGCCCCACACTAGGAATTCCTCCTGTATCGTGGGTGCGTTCACAAACAATTAAACTCACATACACAAATACCCAAACCCGGAACAACTATCTGCAGGCCATACAAATATTTGTTCCGTGCGGGGATCGAACCCGCGACACGCAGAGCAGCAGTCCATTGCTTGAGCCACTGCTTGCGCCAACATGTCGTCGTCGTTATTGCAGTTATTAGCTCCATAACAACCTCGACCGCAGCTCGTATGTGAATTCTGCCTCGACTGATATATCGACTCGACGGCAAGGTTGACGCAGCGGCTCAAGCAGAGACTGCTGCACTACGTGTGTGGTTCGATCCCCGCACGGAACAAATATTTGTATGCCCTACAGATAGTTGTTTTGGGTCTGGGTATTTGTGTGTGTGTTAGTTTTTAATGTCTGTGAACGCATCCACGATACAAGAAAAAATCCTAGTGTTTCGTCCTACACTAGGAATTTTTCCTGTATCGTTTAAAAAATTAAAAATTTTGGTCCCATAGATAAAGCTGTTCCTTTTGATATTCCATACTACATCCATAAATAACCTGTTCCATGCTGTAGAGATAGTGGAAGGCACATAGCTTTGCAGTTACATTTGAAGCTCTTGAATGTTCTCGTCAGTTTAGCCGAGCGCTTGAGTGCTCCCTTTGACTTCCAAACTGTTGGCCTACGCGGAATTTGGTTTATTCAGACGGCAAACAGTTACAGGTCAACATGGTTGCACCTGAGTTTAGTTCTAGGGTTTCTAAACTAATCTAATAAACTTCTAATAGTCTAGGCAACAAGTGCCTTTTTGATCAACTTTTTTCAGCAGTCTCCGAAAATTATGATTGAGGTGTCATTCGATTCGGATTGGCATCCAGATGATTTTCGAACAAAAATGAAGTTCCGCTTGCAAAAATTGCAAAAGTTATTAACAATTAACTAAAAAATTAAAAACGGGTTTAGTTTTTTGCAAATATCTCAAAATCGAATTAAAATTTTTCAAATTTGAAAAAAGATTCAAAAAGAAAAGAAAATTTCCTAAAGAATGTTCTAACTTTCGGAATTGTAGGACCAATATTAATAACTTTTCCATCAGGTTGAAAATACGGCCGAAAACGCGTACTCCGGCTTGCGCAAGCTACGCTCCATCCGGACCTTTCATGACTAAATGTAATTTAAACTTATTAAATATGAAAATTAAAAATAATTAATTAAATTAAAAATTGAAAAAGTTCAGGCGCTTGCAGGATAGATCAATAAACAATAATCAGTTGTCCAATAGTTTTTATCGCGAATTTTCAATAAGTTATCCATTCGTTAATTAACAGTTTTTTGTAGCACGATCATTAACATTGATCGACGGCACGGTTGGCGCAGTGGCTAAGCGACTGGACTGCTGCGCTGCGTGTCGCGGGTTCGATCCCCGCACGGAACAAATATTTGTATGACCTGCAGATAGTTGTTTCGGGTCTGGGTATTTGTGTATGTGAGCTTATATGTTTGTGAACGCAGCCACGATACAGAAGAAATTCCTAGTGTGGGGCAACGTTTTTTTAAAAAAAAAAAACATTGCAAGTGCGATAATTGTTAAACTATTAATCTGAGATTTTATTCCTTTCGTGGAGCTATTTTTCAAAGGTCGAAAAATAGATTTTCGTTAGAAAATTAAAAAAAAAAAAAATCATTTTTTTATTAACAATTTACTGAGATGAAAAATTACAAAGCTTCATTAGACATTCAAAAATTCTTTTTTTTAATAATATTATTATTGAACCGTTTTTTTTTGATCAGAAGCTACTTAAAAATGATTTTTAATATTTTTTATCTCCTATTGTTTAAACAATTTTTATAAACAAATGCGTTGTTTATGAGACAATTTAATTACTTTTTTCAATAACATAATTTTTGATGATACCTACGATTCTTTTTAAAAAAATCGCTTCTTTAAAAAATAAATTTATTGCTTAAAAACGCATTTGTTGATTAACAATTATTTTCTCCCACTTCTAATTAATATTATGGAATATTTTTTTTTAAATCAACAGTATTTGTTTTTTCTTTTCGATATATAAAAAAAAGATTTTGTTTTATTAAATTTTTCATTGTTTATGTAATAAACAATTTTTTAAAAACAAATTAATTTTTACTTTATATTTTTTTTCTTATTTTACTTATTGTCACAAAAACAGATATAATTTTGTTTTTTTCAAATTAAAAAAAAGATTAAAAAAAAAAAAAAAGAATCATGTCTGTTCAATAAATCATTTTTAAGTAGCTTCTGATCATAAAAAAACGGTTCAATAATAATATTATTAAAAAAAAGAATTTTTGAATGTCTAATGAAGCTTTGTAATTTTTCATCTCAGTAAATTGTTAATAAAAAAATGAAAATTTAATTTTTTTTAAATTTTCTAACGAAAATCTATTTTTCGACCTTTGAAAAATAGCTCCACGAAAGGAATAAAATCTCAGATTAATAGTTTAACAATTATCGCACTTGCAATGTTAATGTTCGTGCTACAAAAAACTGTTAATTAACTTATGGATAACTTATTGAAAATTCGCGATAAAAACTTTTGGACCACTGATTATTGTTTATTGATCTATCTTGCGGGCGCCTGAATTTTTACAATTATTAATTTTCATATTTAAAAAGTTTAAATAATATTTAGTCATGAAAGGGCCGAATGGAGCGTAGCTTGCGTAAGCCGGAGTATCTTTTTTTATCTTTTTTAAAATTTGAAAAATTTTAATTCGATTTTGAGATATTTGCAAAAAACTAAACCCGTTTTTAATTTTTTTGTTAATTGTTAATAACTTTTGCAATTTTTGCAAGCGGAACTTCATTTTTGTTCGAAAATCATCTAGATGCTATTCCGAATTGAATGACACCTCAATCATAATTTTCGGAGACTGCTGAAAAAAGTTCATAAAAAAAGCACTTGTTGACTAGACTATAAATAAAATATTATAATAGTATTAAAACAAGGAATTATCATAATATAATAATAATATATCCAAAGGTTGACTGATGGAAAATGCATTGGGGTATTTAGTCCGCACGTACCTACCACTATATTGTACATAAAAAAATGCGTGGAAAAATTACAATGTTTCATTCAAAAATCTACATAACACCTGCACATACGCCTACCCAAAGCTGCGCCACGACACCTTGCCTCTCCTCTCATCCTGACTTTCGCACCATTTGAAGGTCTGACACCCTCAAATATATGGAGATAGAATAAGGTGCACCTAGGTGCAGTCCTTACATCTACATGTGCGATTACTAATACAAGAAAAGTGGAAGAATCTTACCGAAAGTTGAACCATTACTACGCAAATGGCTGCCGTACTAGACAGCAATTGAGTCATGAAGCCCAACGAATAGGTTTTTGCAAATTTGTTCACACAACTGAAAAAAAAAATAACACAGAATTCAAACTTTTCTAATATCAGCACATGATAAAAGTTGAACGAAAAAATTTAAAGAGCGTTGGTTCCGTGATATAATCCATTGTTTCATTGTTTCATTCATCATCATCATTCTTTCCTTTTTAAATTCCTGCCCTTATCCCAATTTATTTGGAGTCGGCGTGTCGTATGCGGTATGCCTTCTTCTTTCATAGTTCTTTATTACTCGTCATCTCAGCAGCCACGTCCTTTTTAGTCATATCATCCTTCACACAGTTCGTTCATCGTTTCATAATATAACATTATCACACTCACTTGATAAGAACCTGATGTTGCCGAAAACAGTTCCTGAAAGTAGTTATAAGTGCTGCGTTTACTTCTTCTCTTGATAAAAAAGCCTGAACGATCTCTTCATTAATTTCTTCCTCACTCAATGTAGGAGATTTCCGGCTTTGAATACTAACAGCATCGGAGTGTATGCCTTCCCGTAGTGACCTCATCGTGCGATCATACGCAGTCGTTACGGCCTCGTTTAGAGTTACAAACTGTGAGCTCATGTGCAAGATAACAGACGCAATAAATGTATCAATCGTAAGGATTATATGCCCCGTCCACAACAAACCTACGTTCTCCAACATAAATGTAGGAATGTATACTAAATCCTTCTGATAGTTCCAAGGTATATAAATCGGCTGTGGCAACGTCCTCACTGGAGGAAGAGTAGAATCGTTCATAGAAGCCACTAAATGCTTCCATTTGAGGTCCTGAAAACCTCCATACACATTCCCATTAAGAATGGTCATCCATCCAAAGAAAATAAAGGATCCAGTAATAATTTTAGATATTTTTACCGTTTTAATGTTTCTAGGTATATTTTGGTAATAATCGTACAAATCTATCTCTAAAGTGCGCACGATGTCCTGAATTTCCAAGTTTTTGATGAAGAAAATGTACATCTTGAGAAGGGTAAGGTTATGGGTGATGACGAAAGAGATGGCGAACATGAATCGGTCTTTGTCTTTATTACCTACGAAGGGGTCAATAGTTTCCATGATAACAAAGGCGGCTACTATGGCAACTTGGGTGAAAATGGAATAGTAGAGATACAAGCCTGGAAAGTTGGCCGTTTTGCGCTCCTCGGGTTGATGCCACCAACCCAGCCCCAGAAATCGTAGGATCCGATAATGGTAAATAAAGTACTTTGTGGGACGAGAATCAGTCATGGTGACTTTAAAAGCACACTGTGGTTCTGTAAATTAATTTCAGTGACCTATCACAACCTTTTACCGGTTCAGTTATAAATACTAGTACTGCGAACTTCTGAAATACAGGTTGCTCTAGATTTATTCATTTGAGTAAACACAAACTTCGCCTTTTTCTTAAAATATCTTTAGTAGACCGTTAGATATACTTAAACAAAACATATTATCATACTCGTGTGAGTGTTTAAGTCTGTGAATGTGTATGCAAACTGAACTCTATTTATTGATTTAAGAAATACTATAGGATAGTCAAGTTTATAGGTACAAAATTGTATTCAAGACTGAGGTAGAAGCAATAGGAATGTAAATAGTTATCGAATGCACACAGAATGCGCGATAAGAGTTGATCACGCGACATTTAGGAGCCCGTAATAAAATTGCAATAAAATTAACACAATAGAAATTGCGATAACGTAAGTATTAATCGGCACTACAATGGCTTCACATACTTTTCTATCACAATCCGAAGTCAGTAATTGTAAGGAAAGTTCAAGTTTAGTTTTTCAATGTGCATATTTTTTTTCAAAAATCTGTCTGTCTGCACAGTACCATAAACAGCACAATGAATATTGTTGGATTACCACCAATGAAAGAGAATCATCGTGAGATAGTGTTTGTGAGTGTGTTATGCAATTATTCCCCTGGACAAAGGCGTTTGTTTTATTGAAAAAAATGCTAAAATCATAAAACTTTGTACAGTTTGGCTCTTAGAATTTTACCAAACTACTTTTAAAGAAAATGCAGAAAGAACAATCATAAAATAAATTACTACGTCTATTTACAGGTATTTAAAACTTCCGTTTCAGTTGCAGCACTTTGCAAAATTGTCATTTCGAGTGCTAGGTGATGTAGCTAGATGAAAAGGGCAGGTTGTTTGTTGAAAGAACTCCGACGGAACCAAAGTGAGTTGATGAGTTTCTGTGCTGACTTATTGTTTACGGTCAAATATAATTTGTAGATGATGCAAACAGATAGAGGTTTTAAAGTAGTGATTAATGTAGGACTATTATTTTAAGTTTATCAAAAGTAAAATGCGTTAGATCTACATCTACGAATATATTAAAAATTGTTTTGTGTAACGATTGTAGTAGTGGCATAAATGTTCTCTGTGGACGACTATTGGCTGAAATGGCTTTCAACAAAGTATAATAATATATAGAAAATGTGTTACGTTTTTCTGCAGCCGCGCATATACTTAGTATGTACATGTACACACGCCAGCACATTATACTAAGTTACTACAATCTGTCTAATTTCGATAAAAGATTTTCAACTTTATCGACTTTAAATAAAAATCTAATCTAAATAAACAGTTTTTACTGACTGGGACAGTGATGAAAAATTCAGGCTGTATATTGTATTACGTATTTATAAACTGAGAATTGGTTAATTTAATTATATGGAAGTGGTAATATATAATAACTAGTCTTCTTCACCTTGACTTGACGTTTTAACTGTAGCTTCGCGTTAATTATATGTCATCGATTACGAAATTAATTTGTTATTTTATCAGTTAATTAAAATTGCTTACCTACTGTGCATTTATTTGCTCATGGGATTTTAAAATTAAAAATATTCTTTCCGCATTACAATGTGTATTTTATGTAAGTAATGGATTCTTTGTTAATATTAGGTTACACAATACTGTATAGAATCTGGTTTTTCTAACCGAACATACAGATGTCCTGCAGGGGAGTTTGTTTCGCTACTTTTCTTCCCAGCAAAAAAAAAACAGTAGAAAGTGACGAAAGGTGGGGGCCCGTTCTGGGGGCTGTCTCTTGTAAAGTTTGATGTTCAAAAAATTCTAAACCTAATTTGATTAAATGACTTTTGATTTTGACACACTGACTTATTGTCATATGTGCTAAAACAATGAGAGGAATCAAGCAGACAAATAATTTAAAGTGGTTTTTCATTACTCATACAAATACTTTCCGTAAGTCGGTCTAAAGTTGCCTGAGGAAAGTTGAAAGTAATACTTTTCATCCCTTTATTAGGGAGAATCGTTTTCAACTGACAGCTGTCAAATTATTAAAAATAACTAGTTCTATTTTCACATATTTATTGAACCATGTTCCATCTTTCTATACAGCCACTCAACTACAGCGCGATGTAAAATTGAAATAACATAAAGTTAAGTATTAACTAAAGCGTTAAAAAAAAGACTACATAATATTTTAAATAAGTTTATTATAATTTGGTCTCAACTATTTCTTTAAAATAACATAGTTTTGGGTTAAATATTCACCATCTCTTCAATGATGAAAATGAAAAATAATAGCTGAGTTCAATGAATAGATCCAAGACCCAGATCACGGCCAACAGCTCGAAACGGGCGATGGACGGGCATTGATTGCAATAATGTCGACGAGTATACCTACCTGGGCCAGATAGTGTCGTTCCAAAACAGGTAAGACAAACAAGTCGAAAGACGAGTACAAAAAGCCTGGAAGACCTACTGGGCCCTGAAGGAACATATGAAGGGAAACCTTCCAGTGACATTAAAAAGAAAACTCGTTGACATGTGCATCCTGCCCGTCCTAACATACAGTGCGCAAAGTTGGTCACTTACTGAACAACAGAAGTCCAAGCTCAAGATTTGCCAGCGAGCAATGGAGCGCAGCATAATAAGTATAAGGCGAACAGATCGCGTTAGAAACACCACTCTGCGCTCTATAACTCAAATAGCTGATGTCGGAGAAAAAACAGCCAGGCTAAAGTGGGAGTGGGCAGGCCACGTAGCACGGATGCACCCGGAGAGATGGGCAAAGATCGTCATACACTGGACGCCTGAGGCAGGACAGCGCCGTCGAGGTCGACCGCGGCAAAGGTGGCGTGACGATCTGATCATGTTTGCGGGGCTAACATGGCCAGAGATCGCACGTGATAGAGAGGTTTGGAAGGAGAAAGGGGAGGCCTTTGATCAGCAGTGGGACACAATATAGGCTAGCAAAAAAAATAAGAAAAAAAAAGCTGGCCAGCCATAAAAAGTGTTGCGCCGACCCCAAATAGAATGGAATAAGGACAGAAAGATGATGATGAGCTGGCCAGCCATAGAACAAAAAAAATAACAAAATAGTTGGGAAAGCGGCAATCCGATTTTCTGTCGCTAATTCATGTTTTTATTTATACTTTCCTTGTATTCGTAATGAAAAGCACAGTGTTACCTCGGGTTATTTACTCCCTCGAATAAACTCTGTCTCGGGGTTAAATAATTTGCTTTCATTCCTAGGGTATTAATGTACTAATACATTGACTAAGTAATATTTATCTTGTCTGTCTACAATTGCATAATTTGTTACTTTTTATTTTTATACGTGCGAAACATTTTTAATAAGAAAAGGAAAAAACCCTTACAGAAAAAAGCAAAGTAGATTATTCTTGTTTTTGACTGAGAACGGCATAATAAGAGTAAGCTGCTTTCATGATCTGAAACAAACAAAGTCATCGATGTAACAAGATATTACAGTACAAAAGTATGAAATAAATCAGTAAAAAACAAAACGTGATCGAAGTGGAACAGAAGAGTTTCGCATTAGAATAGGACTTATTGCGATACCTCCTGTCTTCTCTCTTGGCCTGACGTCAATCCGCGAAACAGCGAGCGCGAGCAAGGAGATGTGCGGAAATCGGCCAATCACATTGGTTAAAATTTACATCTGGTCTATCGCCCTTTCTGTGATGTACTGACTGTGATATGTGATGTGATGACTGTGGTGGAATTTGGCACATCTCCTCTCCGCTCTGCTCGTCTCTGCCTTGGTGGAAACCGGGCCTTGCGCTCAACGGAATATTCTCCAAGGCTATAAGCTTGGTTAGAGCTTTTGCTTAGGGTATAGAGTGAAGGGCTCTTATACACATCATCTATGTAGCTTTTTCTCATAAATAGTCGGCTTCCAGCTTTACCGTGAACAGCCGAATACCAGTATTTTACATGGAGTGATCCTCTCTCTGACCTCCACAACCAAGATACTATGTAATACCTTTCTTAGACTGGTCGTCATCATCATCATCAGCCTATAGTGCTCCCACTGCAGGGACTGGCCTCCTCTCTAGGAGACTGACGACGTCAGACTAGTGTACATTTCTTAAATTAATTTGAACGGTATCAGCACATCTGAACCGAGTTTAAGAGTCAGGGTCAATATTCCACAGCGATGATGATCCCTACACCGTACCTACTTGAACGTGGTTTAGACATGCTGATAAAGTTTAGTTTCTTAGTGAAGTTTCCTTTTAGTAAGCAATAATAATCTCACAGCTAGAAAGCAGGCGTTGTCCATATTCGTGAACCCAGCGGCTGTGAGCCGGAGCGGTCGCTGTGCTCTCATCATCATCATCAGCAGAGGACGTCGTTGACTCGTCGGGATGCGCTCCCATTTGCATTGCATCACTGCGTCTGATATACGTTCGGCCTGGAAGGATCACTTATTACGTGAAAAGTATAAGAGGTTTTTTGTAATTTTCATCATTTATTTTGTGACTGAGCCCGTGGGTTTCATACACAATTTAAGTCATCGGTGAAATTATTTAAAAAAAAAGAAAAAGTTAGGGTGTAAATTTTTTATTAAGTACCTACCTGCTTATGTCCATTTTACATCTCAACAATATTTTAAGTAAGACCTGGGTTCCATTCTTGGGTCGGGCAAATTATTATTTGCATTTTCTTATATCAGGAATTTCACAGAAGCATCCACGGAGTCTGGATTTGTGTACAGTTGATGGCAATAGGCTTACCCCCTATTACATGGGTCTTAAGTACACATAACTGGCGAAATGTACTGTACTAAATGGGTACACCTCTGCCTACACCTTCGGGGATTACAGATGCGAATATGTTTTTTGTAATAATGTCGGCGAGTGTGCCGTGATCCACCGCTACGACCCAGTGCGGGTTGATAAACATCACACGTCTTCGAATTGTAATCATAATTTTATATTTAAATAAAACAACTAACTTGTAGCGTCAACTCATTGCCAGTAAAGCACTGCATACCGAGCTGAATAATCATGGCCACGAAGAACGCCACAGACGTTATCAATCTCACTGACTTGAAACTCGATGCGTCTTGCTGCAAGAAAACCCCGACGATCAATCAATGAATCAAAAAGACAATTCAGCATTTCAGCCAATAGGAAAAAACCTTCTAATGGTCGCTTCTGTCATAGTATAAAGAAGGGAAGTAGAGCATCTCCGGCCCAATCCGCGACTTAATTACCTACCGTACTTGCATGTGTCAGGGTTGTCACTTTCAGCTAAATTTTAATACAGTGCCTAAAAATTGGCAAGGGCCAATTTTTAGTCGTAGAGCAAAGTGTTGTCTGAGTTTCATTGAGATGTACAGCATACTACATTTTTTTTTTATTTGTAAAAATATCGTAAGGCGGTTCACAGCATACATCTACTTACCAAGTTTCAACTATGTAGTCCTAATAGTTTCGGAATAAAAAGGCTTTTGCCTAAAATAATTTAAACACAAGCTATAAACCTAGCCTATAAACTATAAATATTTGTTGGCCCTCAACAAATATTTATAGTTTATAGACTAAGAGCTTGTGTTTAAATTATTTACTTAGTATAAACTTGTCAGTTTTTTTTGTTTATTTTTTAATAGGCATAATGTAGTATTTTTGCACATAAAGAACAATACATATGTTTTTACTTTTGACTAAACCAACATAAAATAATACAGATAGTAGGTACATACTTAGTTACTATACCTACCTACAATACTGAGAAATCGGCATGACTAAACGTAAACAAAGCAATAGCGCCATATCATCAAAAGTACCTACCTACCTAATACATTCTAGTGGGAAAGTAGGCCTGCCTACTTCGTCTGTCTGATAGAAAACTAATACCAACAACAAAAAAATAAGTAGGTAATCTGAACATACTCAACTCTGGAATCTATGAATTATTTAGACATCCAAACACACAGCAATAACTTCTCCTGCGATTATCAGACATTTTTCATTTAGGTACTTAGCGGTGCCGAAAAGCCGTGCGTCGCGCGAACCTTGTGCGGTGTTAACCTTGACTGGCTCAGTGCGAAATGCAGCGAGATTTTGTTTGAGTGTGCGTGCGGCGACCGTAAAGATACTAGGCGCACACATACAAGCCGCGCGCGGTGCGTTTGTATGAAGATACCCTACTTCCCTTCTTTATACTATGCTTCTGTATTGAATGGCCATTATGATGTAGGCATAACTATAGTAGGTAACCACCAGATGAATGATCGAATAATGTAATTTACAGATATAAGAAAACTACTTGGGATCCTCTTGATACAATTACTTATAACCGTTTGGCGTGGCTTAAAAGAAGTTGGCTTATTTCGACGTCAAAAAGCAGAGAGCAAGATGGCTTTCAAAAGAAAAGTCCGGAAATACTTTTTGAAATCGAACTGAATTGTTATCAATCAAGTCACTTGTCATAATAAGACAGTATTCGTTGGTAATTATTATGAGGTTTTCGTATTTTAGTCTGTTTGTATGTATTTAAATATCTATTAGTTTCTTTCATTATATCTATATAATATATGTGTATTAGTATGCACTGATATATTTAATATATTTGCAAAATGGTATTATCCTTATTATTATTTATTTTTTTGTACTCTACCACAGTACTGTCCTATTTAACCCTAAGGTTGACTGGTAGAGAATGCCTTGTGGCATTAAGTCCGCCTATGTACCACTCTTGTACATGAAGTTTTAATAAATAAATAATAAATAGCTTATAAAGGCAACGGCTACATCTGAGTCTATTTCTCAGCCTATAATGTTCCCACTACAGGGACTCAGGCTTCCTCTCTAGGTGAGGGATGGGCTACAATCCACTACGTTTGTCCAGTGCGGGTTGGTAAAAAAAATTATAGAAATAAAACAAATACATCAAGTTCTTCTTAGAATAGGTGTACCGTATCAAACCCAAGATATAAATTAGACCGTGTAAAAATATTACTTACAACATTTTATGCAAAAATATGGAGATGAAATAAAGCCTCATATCTATGAATCTTACCGAAACTTGAACCATTACTACGCAAATGGCCGCCATACTCGAAAGTAGTTGAGTCATGAAGCCGTAGGAATAAGTTCTTGAGAATCGCTCCACGCAACTGGAAATAAAAATAATAAAATATAAAATACCCGTCACAGTATACTGTACTATGCCTAGTGAAAACTTTATTCTAATATCAGCCGCAGAAAGGTGAATATAAAGCACAGATTATGTTGATCTAAGTGTGGAAAAAAAGCAAACCGACTGACAATATTGAGGGTGTAATCCTGAGATATTGCAGTATGTCATATCCACGGAACTCGGTCCCCTTATTGCTTTCGTATCGACTGTGAATTGACATTTTTTTACGCAGCGGGATACCCATCATTTTTCAGACCTGTCCCTTATTGACCTCGCAAATATCTGTATTTGTAGTAGGCGGCACGTTTCCAATAACTACGGGTTAGATTGCGCTGTTCGTATTGTATTAAAATTGAAAATAGGCCGATGGTAGAAAAGTACTCGTATAAACAGATATGTGTGTTCGATATTATTAGGTTTGTTTATCTTTTACAACTTTTATGAGATTTAAGAAACCACATGTTTATTGTGTACCTTGTTTTTTACTACGATGTGGAATTACATGTAGCATTAAGTACAAACCTCAGTGGTTTAATAATGCTATTCTGCTTAAGCAAATGTAATTATTTTTTATTAATTAATGGTAAATAAATAAAAATAAAAAAAATACGATTACCCGAATTTTACGAAAATGACTTTTTAGCCAACTTCGCACTGGACTCTCAGACTGAACTTCAATAAACTTTCACGAGATTTTGCTGGTAGCTCATATTATGTACCTATTTGTATTATGTCAGCGATACCGAAAGTTTTCTTTGGAGGTCGTTGACTTTCTGCTCCTCCTTCACACCCTCAGATGAATATGAGGGACAATACGGAAATTCAACTTATTTAAGTGACATGTATTTTGATGTAATTGGTCGCAGTTTACGGGCTTATTTGCCGAAGTACGCCGAAGTTTGGCTCGGGATGCCGCCGCCAAACCTTCCAGTTAATTCACATTGCACTTTATGGCAGTTTAGGACGTTCGGCTGGTCCAAGTCGGTCCGCTGCCAAAAACTTTATAGTACTTAGTCTGGGATAGCGAATACGACTAGTAATGGATGTAAAGCTTGGCTTTTGTGCGTAGTGACTGTGTGTTTGTATGTTGGAAGAAATATCCATATATTTCGTCAATATTTGTGTCAAGTAATACTTAAACAAAGTGTGATAGAACAGACAGGTGAAACAATAAATTCGGATGTATGAGGCACTCTTGAATATGAACATATTCTGTCAGAGTACATACTTAGATGAATATGTATCCATATGTAGATATAATCTTTCAAGATATTGGAGACAACTTCTACTTACTAAATCGGAAAACATATAAAATTAAATTGCTTAGTGAAATAATTGATTAACAAAAATGTTTACTTTTATGGCCTTAAGATACGACTACCTAACGACGAATTGAGCAAAATATGTATCGTCGTCCTTCCACTAATTGGTAGTATGTACCCATGAAATACTATAGTACATTACCGCCGCCGCCGTTCGCCGTTGGAAAAAAATCCTTCCCAAAGATGTGCTCTCCATTTGAAAAATTACGGTCGAACCTCATTTGTCACTTGCTCCTTCAAACACTCAATCTTCTCAAACAAGTGTAAAACATGACAATTCTCATGTAATCCACTGAAATGCTGAGCAAACAGATTGAAATGGCTGACTAGAATACGAAGTGACTGTGATTACCTAGGTTAACACAACGTTATATAGATATCCCCTTACTCTGCGAACGCCACTTGAATATAAAGCGCGATATTACAACTTATATCTTTATTTACCGTTGACCTATATCTTTATATCCATATTTCATTGAAAGATACAGAAATAACTTTACTTATGTATGTTGCGAATATTAAAATGTGTGTCGTGCTCTAAATGGGAAGTGGGTTCCGCAGTTTTAAAATTGTTGGAATGAACGGAAACTTCATAAACGAGTTATTTGTGCTATATTTCTGAAACAATTGGCATTCGTGCATCGACTTCTCCATCTTAGCGTGTCGATGGTAAAAATCCTTATCCTTACATATACATAGTATAAAACAAAGTCGCTATTTTTGTCTGTTTGTTTGTCTGTATGCTTAAATCTTTAAAACTACGCAACGGATTTTGATGCGGTTTTTTTTAATAGATAGAGTGATTCAAGAGGAAGGTTTTAGTATATAATTTGAACGACATCCACGCGGGTGAAACCGCGGGCATCAGCTAGTGTTAAATAAAATAAAAAGAGAAGTCCTGACTGACTGACTGACTGACTCATCAACTCCCAGCCCAAACCCTTGGAGCTAGAAAGAAAAGAAAAGCTGAAATTTTGCACAGAGGTTCTCTTTATAATGTAGACAAGTAAAAAGGAAGAATTTTTCGAAATTCAACCCCTAAGGGATTTAAATAGGGGATGCAAGTTTGTACGGAAAATCGTCATTTTCACGCGGGCGAAGCCGCTGGCAGAAGCTAGTGTTAAATATGTTTGGTTTTAAATTTAGAACGGTGAACTCCACTCGCTGGTGCAGCGTTAAAGATCTGTTGTAGTGTCATGGCTTGAAGCGCAAGATGGAAGGTGGGCCATTGTCTGTGGAGACACACCACTCCACACTACACTTGAGATCTGAGAAGTCCATGATTTAGAGATTGCTTTGATTGATGCGGATTCCTCCGCATGCGTTATGGCTCTCAGACGGCTCGAATAAGTCGTCAGGGAGATTAGATTAGATTAGATTTTATTTATTTGCCTGAAATATGGTATTTTACAGATTTTATAACACAGGTATACATTAGTTCTTCATATTCCGCCTACTAAATAAGGCATGCAAATTTTGTGACATAAATGATTGAAATAAATTTAAACAAATTAAACAAAATTATTAAATTGCAATGTCCAAAAAATTAAAAACAAAAGTACTACATCAATAATTGTCTCAATATCAAATTACTTATACATGTCAAATAATAATTAAATTACAAATGTCAAATAAAAATAAAATAATGGTTAAATTACAAATGTCCTTTAACTAATACCTAAATCAATTACAAATTTCCAAAAATATAAACAACAACAAAAAAAAGAAAATAAATTACAAATGTCAATAGCGTCAAATAAAATAAAAAATGTCAAATTAAATTATCATGTCATGCAACTTTTACATTTGACCTATATTTCATAAATTCCTTAATGAGTTCGGATTGGAAATAGATTAATGTCACTGTTTTGTACATTATTTAAAATTAATTTCTTAATGTAAGAGATCGAAAGAACTGGAAGTCATGGCACAGTCAGACAGTTCCCTGGAAAAAGAATCATGATACTTACCTACCAACAATAGGTAAGTTTGTAATAAACTGAAGAGAAAACGTGTCGAGACTATCGAGATGTGTAATGTAATGACTCGTACTGATCCCTAAAAACGATGCATATATAGAATATCCCATAGCTTATCTTGGGAACCAATCAAGGATTAAATTTATTTCCTCACTTGATTTGTGTGGCTTTTCTCTTTGACATTTTATTACCATTTCCGCTCTTGTAAGTAACTGCTTACAATTTGAATTGCAGAATATTATTAAAGGAAGGATTTGTAACACTGTTTTGATAATTATTTGGAGTCGTAGTCTTTTATCTTGATTGACGTAATAAATTGACGGAAATGAGACGGACTTGACGTTTTGATTAATTTCATTGAAGTACAATAATTTAACTGTTTTATTATTCTTTGGATAGAAATGCTTGCGGATTTAGTTATTACTCGTATATGGATAAATAGTTTTTTTAAATGGAATTACGACTTAGGTACAAATTACATACCTATACCAAACTTTTCTTACTCACTTGATAAGAACCTGGTGTTGTAGAAAGCAGTTCCTGAAAGTCGTCTCAAGCGCTGCATCAATCTCTTCTCTCGGTACAAAAGATTCTACAATCTTTTCATCATTATCTTCTGGACTCAATATTACAGAGTCTTCAACTTCAACATTAGCATCGCCACGTACACCTTCCCTTAGTGACTTCATCGTTCTATCATACGCAGTGATTATAGCCTCATTGAGTATTTCAAACTGAGCGCCCATATGCAGGATAACAGATGCAATAAATGTATCTATAGTCATCACAATATGTCCGGTCCAAAGCAAACCTACAGTTTCCAGCACAAAAGTAGGAATGTACGACGCATCTTTCTGGTAATCCCAAGGTATGTAAATCGGCTGCGGCAAAGTCCGGACTGGACGAGCTTCAGTATCGTTTAAAGTAGCAACTAAAGATTTCCATTTGATGTCTTGAATCGTCCCATAAACATTTCCATTACCAATGGTAAGCCATCCAAAGAAAATAAAGGCTCCAGTAATTATTTTAGATATTTTTACCGTTTTTCGGTTTTTAGCTATGTTTTGGTAATAATCGTACATTTCTATCTCTAGAGTGCACACAATTTCCTGAATGTCAACATTTTTAAAGAAGAAAATATACAGTTTTATAAGCGTGAGATTATGTGTTATAACGAAGGAGAGGCTGAACATGAATCGGTCCATTTCCTTTTCACCGACGAAAGGGTCTATGGTTTCTAAACCAACGAAACCAGCTACCCAGACAACTTGGGTAGCAATAGAGTAGTAGAGATACCATCCTGGAAAATTGGACATTTTGCCTTCTTCAGGGTGATGCCACCAGCCAAGACCCAGGAATCGAAGGACACGATAATGGAAACCGAAGTAGCGCTTCGGACGAGTTTCAGTCATGGTGACTTTTCAGGCAGAAAACTGATTTGTAAATGATATTTCGTGGGCTGTGACTTCGGCGGCCCGTGATAGACATTTTAAATACTACTTTCGTACTTTGGAAATACAGGCTGTTCTGAATTTTACTTTTATTTATTTTAGAGTTCACGTAATACATTTTTAGCTTATTATTTTCCTATCACAAAAAAATAACGGGTTATACTTATTTGCTAAAAGAAATTGCTTTCAGTATAAGACCTCAGTTTAATTTGAAAATAAAATGAAGATCACTGTGGAAACAAAGGAAACAAAATGATGTAAGCCAATACAAAAACATAACAATGTAGAAATTATCTGATAACTTTTTAATGGTATTGTATAGGTACACAATGATATTCAAGATAATATTAGCTATTAGGTAGGGACAAAAGAAATGTAAAAGGGTTCCCTACGAGACATTTAGAACCGCAGCATAAAAAATACAACACAAAATATAATACAAAACGGTGAAGGAAAATATCGTGAGGAAGCCGCCGGCATGTCGTGGAACCAAATAATCGGTCTTTACCTATGAAATTGCCGTTTTGTTTGAAAAAATTTAAACGATTTTTTTTCATGTATTTTTTATTTGTATTAATCGAAGTAATCACCCATGCAATCAATGCATCTTTGCCAACGCAGTGGCAGTTTATTGATGCCCTTCTTAAAGAAATCAGCTGGTCGGGAGGCAACAAATTCTTCAAAGGCATTTTGTAATGCCTCTCGGGTATTGAATTTTTTTCCCGCCAAGAAGTTATCCAAATTCTGGAAAAAGTAGTAGTCTATAGGCGTAAGGTCTGGTGAGTAGGGCGGATGACGGAGAGCTTCCAACCCCAGTTCTTGCAACTTGGAGACCGTCTGCTGTGCAGTATGAGGTCGCGCGTTGTCGTGCAGGAGCAGCGGAGACGAGCGATTGACCAATGCTGGTTGGAGATGTGCCAGCTTCTCCATCATTGTGTTCAGTTCTTCACAGTACACATCTGCAGTAATGCTCACCCCGTTTGGTAAGAAGCTGTGATGAATCACACCGGCGCTAGACCACCAAACAGTGACCATCACTTTTCTAGGGGTAAGTTTTCGTTTAGGGCATTGTTTAGGTGCTGAACCAGGATCCAACCAACTTGCTGAGCGCTTGCGGTTATCAAACAGAATCCATTTTTCATCGCAGGTAACAATGCGGTTCAAAATTCCTTCATTTGTGTGTCTGTTGAGCAGTGCAAGGCACGTCTCGACGCGTACTTCGCGCTGGCGATCATTGAGTTCGTGGGGCACCCATTTGTCAAGCTTTTTTACCTTGCCAATTTGACGGAAATGGACCAATATTGTTTTGACGCTAACGTCGAAAACTGCTGCTAATTCAGCCGTAGATTGTGTATCATCAGCTTCCACAATCGCCTTTAATTCGTAATTGTCGACCAAAGTCTTCGGACGACCGCGAGGTTCATTTTTCAGGTCGAAATTTCCAGAACGGAAGCTAGCAAACAAATAACTGGTGGTGCGTTGGTTTGTAGTGTTAGCTCCGTAAACGTCGTTGATGTTGCGTGCCGCTTGTGCCGCGTTGCTGCCACGACGGTACTCATATTCCATAATTACTCGAATTTTTAACGTATCCATAATGACGAAAAAGATTGAAATGCGATGAAAATGTAACACTAATCAATAAACAAATGACTACTTTTGGAAAAAAAAAATCCATGTTTTTAAAATAAAATTAATTTGAAATTAGAATTCTTAGCCAAACAAAAATTATTTTGATTTGAAATGGCCAGTACTGCAGAACGGCAATCTCATAGGTAAAGACCTAATATTGTGCATACATGTACCAACTCATAATGGACTCTCGTGTTGGATTATAGCCCATTCCCTCTTATGAAGACCTGTGGCCCAGCAGTGGGAAAATTATAAGCTGACGAAGCGCTTTGCTAAATCTTTTATTATGCGCACAGTCAAAGAGTGGAACTCCCTGTCTGCGTCGGTTTTCCCGAGTTAATATAACCCAATCTATATAAGTCACGAGTAAATAGGCTTCTTCTGGGTTAGCTCGTTCCATCTCGTTCCAGATTGAGGTCAAGAGTACAACCATTTCATATATAAAAAAAGTAGAACATAGATGAAAAAACCGTAATTATAAAATAAGTAACAAATGCATGTTTAAGTCATAAACGCAACTTGCATAACATTTCCTGGCACACTTTGTCGAAAGCATTTCTCAAATCGGTATACCTAACACAACGACTGGCCTGTTGGTCTAGTGGTTAGTGACCCTAACTGCTATGCCGGAGGTCGTGGGTTCGATTCCCACCCAGGACAAATGTTTGTGTGATGAGCACGATCATTTGTTCTGTGTCTGGGTGTAATTTATCTATAATATGTATGTATTTAGAAATATATAAGTATGTTTATCAGTTGTCTAGTACCCATAACACAAGCTCTGCTTAGCTTGGGACTAGATGGCGTTGTGTGATAGTTGTGGAATATTATATTATTATTATATTAACTCGAAAGGAAACTTTAATAAAATAAATGACTTTACCTATTTGCAGGTGTTTAAAACTTTGTACGTAGCACTCCGCGGAATTGTCATTTTGTAGTAGCGTGCGCTTAATAGATGAAAAACACAGGTATTCAGGTATCTACAACGGAATTTTCAGTAAGTAGATAAAAGGGGAAAGGAGGTGATAGCTTCAAATAATTGATGCGGAACCATAGAGGTTTAATGAAAAATTTTGTTATTAGAACAACTGTTTGCCATCAGAACAATGATGAATGATTATGGTGTATAATACAAACATATAGGGAAATTGAAGTAATTACTACTTATATTCTTGTTTATTTTGTAATTTTACACAGTACCTACAGTACACTTTGTGCGACTTCTTTTTCAGTGCATTGCATTTTTTTAATGATTGCAAAGACTGAAGTGGTGGTGATGATATAAGTCATCTGCCTAGTCTTTCCCCAACTATGTTAGGGTCGGCTTCTAGTCTAACCCAGTGCAGCAAAATACTAGTAAGTTACATGGAGCGTCTGCCTTTCTGACTTCCACCACTAAGTTAGTACTGCAATGGGTAATACGGATACTCCTTGGTAAGATTTACATGACGCTGACTACCTGTAACAACTGTCAAAGATCAAGACCTAAGAAGAAGATGTTAGACAAGGTGAAAAATGAAAGGTATACAATGAACGATTTTCACATGATTTTCACTCTTTAAATTTCTTTTCTATTAACGAATCCAAAAATCAAGTTGAAAAGAATCTCGTTTCGCTAATATTTTCTAAGAGCAGACATTACACGAAATTTTCGTGAATTTTACAGAAATAAGAACTCATTAATTCATATTTTCATTAATACGAGAGAATGAAATGTTCAGGCGGTTGGTTGTTACTGGGCTGAAAAAAGTGGCCGTGCATGTAATTACCTATTTAGGGGTCGCCGGTGGCCCTGTAAATTCACAAGATGAGGTTGTTAAAAAACAATTTGGCTCCTTAACTTATTAATTTATAGTCGCTTGGTTACCTTTTTCATTGATTTAGACTTTTAGAAGTACCCGTTTTTATTTAGAACTTGCTTTTTTGTCATTTTCAGCTTTATCGACGTTCACTTTTCGCTTTATCTAACCGGTATTATGATTCTACATAATTATGGGTGCACTATTGGGTAATCGTCTGCCTAACTCGTTATTGTGGTACTACTGCTTCTTGCTTCCAGAATAATTCTCCTTCACCTGGTCAATAATTCTCCATTATAGTAGCATTTTCGTCCCACTGAAGTTATTTTAAGCGATTTCGTAGTTTACCCTAAGCTACATTAATCTACAAATCTGCTAGAGTAGAAATTAGTTTCTACAAAAATGTAATGAATCAGCATTGCAGAACAGCATATTATTCAGGAAGCTCAGTAATAAAGTACAGTTTTCACAAATATTTTTGCTGCTTTGCTAAAAACTTTATTTTCATTACGAAAAGAGTTTGGCTGTTTACTGTGCTTCGACGGTGAACAAACAAACAGATTTCGGTGAAAGTTTACTAAGAAAGTTTGGTACATTTCAACCAACTTAAGTATCTGTGCATACATACGGCACAGCAAAAGTGAGTTAGTTCTTCATAGTATAATTTTTAGTTAAAGAAAAATAATGTTATTGCTGCAGTTTAAGGAAACAATCCTATGTCTTAAAAAAAATCTTATTCAAACCAATGTTTGTTCCCAATTATTTTTCTGATTTTTTCTAATCTCACTTTAGAAATACAATCAAATATCTCATCAAAGATTGACTTAAGAAAATAAATTGATTTAAAAAATATATTTAAGGAACCTGCTCTGCAATTTTTAATAGTATGGTGCCGATGGTCTCAGAGTAAACTGTCTAACTGGGACTGTCACATAAGTACGGACAGACAGACAGACAGACGGACAGCACGAATCTATATTACGTTTTAGTACAATTTTTTGCAACGGAATCCTGAAAAGACTTCACATGCTGTTGAAAACCCAGTTATTATTTCATAAAACGGAAAGAAAGCTAACACTGTTACGTAAAATATGGTAATCTAGGTGCTTATACCACTTATGTACCCTTGAGACAGTAAGGATGACGTGAGAGAGAAGACACCACTTAGCTGCTGGAGCTTTATGTAGCCTCCACCTTAATGTTCTTCGGTGACGTCGTTTTTGAAGAGTTTTCAGCGCTAGTTTATTTTTGAAGCTTAAAATTGCTTAAAATAGTCTAACCCGAAAAGATTCGCGTGGTGTATTACAACACGTATCCTATCATAGAGAGGATGTCCGTATCCCAGCACTGGGAATGCGTATATGGGATAATTGTATTTTTACTGCTTTAAATTAGTTTGTGGCTGTAAATGCGTTTTGAATGGACAACTGTATCGTTTTATGTTCCAATTAACATAATACTGTTTCAGTAAGGGTTGAACCTCATGTAGTAGCACGGAATAGCGCTTTCCCATAATCCTATCGTTTTCTGTCGCTTAGAACCAAGAACCGAGAAACTTATCGGGAAGGCTATCGCACGCAGCAGCACCGTCTGTTTCTACCTCTAGCATATTATTATGATGGTTTTGAGCGACAGGAAATTATAGGAGCATGGAAAATTGTTATTCCGTGAGCCTAGATGAGTTGGAACCTGATTATATCTACTATCCTGCGAGCTAATTGGGTACACGTGCACTCACCATCCCAATGTAATTCATTGTGACGATTGGACATTATTAAATACATTGTTTTCTGTTTACGTTGCTGAGCTCGAAATTGTTCGAATATATGAGGCGATGAATTATGAAATATCTGACTTATATAATTATGTTGCTGGTAAACAACAATGTCAAATAGTCAAATCCGTGATCATGGCGCTTGCAACAGTGTCGGAAATATTGGAATATCGGGAACTCAATTTAAATAATTAACATTGTAAATGTTCCGTTTCGTAAAAAACCAATGATTTGATTTAAACTTTTGATTACGTTTATTTGGTTAGTTATCATGGCCTTTTGATGCACTATAATAAGGTGTTTGCTTTTTTCAAGTCAATCTAAGCCCACTTGGAAAACAAATCGAGTTCTAAACCTCCCTACTATTCTGTCACGATGTTTGTATTGTAATAAGTAATTTGAGGTGCAAGTGAGCCTTCTCTTAAAACACGAGAAAAGGAGGGAGATTTAACGCTCAAGCAAAATATAATTCGAGGAAAAACTAACAGAGGAAAGAATCCACTTCCAGTTAAGCTGTTACAAGTAGGTATAATCGGTAAGTACCGGGTAGGATGTAAGATGAAGCCGTCATGAACACCGGGTATTATCTACGAACGAAGGTAAGGTTGGTAACGTGACCAGAATAGGACTAGCCGGTTATTTGATTGTGATCTTTGGTTTATTCTCCGAGGGGCATTATAGCTTTCGAATATTTTAAATTTTGTTATGGGTCTTGGAAGTAGCAAGAAAAATCTTTAGAAGTAAAATCTAAAACTTCTTATACCTATCTATTAAGAATTTTATCGCTGCTAGTTACCTTGCAATTAAATAGGTACGTTTCCCCGATTAGAGAGTTTCATCCGGGTCAATTTGTTCCGTTAACCAGAATACGATCCCCCAGGTAATTGCGAGAAACCAATAGAATTTAAAACGCAGAGGCGAGATTTTACTCGAAAATGTAAAATCACACTTTGGCTATCTGTAGAAAGCTACAATGTCTTCACAGATCGGCAGACATGCTAACGAGAGCTAGATTAATTGGTCCGATACAGTTCAGTCAAACATGAACCATCGCTGTACTTTCGAAATTAGAAAACAAAAGAGTTTCGTCTGTTGGCTATTTTAGAAATGGAACAACAACAAAAAAATACACGCCGAACAAGCCAGTGCTTTCAAAAAACTAAACAAAAGACTGGAGTTGGAACTTTTTTGAGGGAAACAATGAAAACCAAAAACTGATTGTTGAAATTGAAATCAGGCTGTATAGTACTAGCACCCTTTCATTGTATTATTTATTCATGAAGTGAGGATGGTTTGATTTAACTCTGTCGTTGAGGTAATATAATTACTAGTCTTCACTTTGAATTGACATTATAAGTGTTAATCTCCTGAATAAATTATAAATGGTCGCCGATCAAGAAAGCAGGTTATTATGTTTTTAGATGTACAGTCACGGACTATAAATGATGAGCCACTTGCCACCATTCGTATTTTAGCCGTGTAATGCAAATCGGGTTTAATCGGTTATATTCGTACACAGAACAGAGTGACTACCTAAAGTCGACGAATTGCAGGTGTAGAAACCGTGACCTAGCGACAATTGTTTTAGCGTAGCCATAGTAACGTTGGTGTACGGAGAAATTATAGTTGGTATAATTTAGACATCGGAAAAACTCGAAACCACGATTTTATCCGAACGCGTAGCGTCCAAGATGACGTTCACGATAATTATGATTATGTATTAAACATAGATAACACCTAACTGCCGCCATCTTGCAAGAAGTTTTATTTGCTATTTCTGCTAAAGAGTTTACGTTTTAGCTATTATAAACGTCATAAAATGTGCTAAGCAAAAAAACACTATACTATTTGAATAATTATTTTATTTTGTATAATAAGAATCAAAACTGTTGGACTGTCTTAATATCTTGTAAATGCTCCCAGGCTGTCTATTACAGCTTGCAGTCGTGATTGCATGGAGCTAACCAGACGAGTGCAAATATCAGTCCCTCGCATGTTCTCCCATACTTCTTGACAATGTTGAGCCAGATCTTCCTTTCTTCGTTCATTACGGTGATCCCATCGCTACACCATTAAACCCCACAGATTTTCTATGGGATTCAGGTCCGTGGATTTAGCTGGCCATGGAATCACCGTTATGTCTGGATGTGCTTCAAACCAGGTCCTGACAGTCCTTGCTCGATGTATGGCAGAATTATCGTGAACAAAATTAATATTTTCCATTTCGTGCTGTGGATACACAATCCTTACAGACGGAAGCATAAAATCTTCCAAAATCCTTTATATAGTTCACGGCATTTGCACGAGGTGGTAGTTGAACAAGCTCGCCTACACCTTCGGAGCTCATCCAACCCCACATATTAAATCAAATCAAATCAAATCAAATCATTTTTATTTGTTAACACAGGTAAACATACAGGTCTTGAGTTTGGTGAACAGAGCGCTATGTTATGCCAGGAGGCGTACAAATATGGTGTGCATCTAGCTCAAATATTAAGAAATTACAAGAGGTTGTTTGAAAATCATGCATAATTAAAATATGATAATAAATTATAACAATTACATAATATTATTTAAAAAAATTGTGTGATGTCAGGAGGAGTTGTTTAATTACAAATGTCAAGAAAATAAAAAAACAAGTCTCAGTCAGAATAATTGAAAATGTCAAAAAAATAAATAAAAATATAAATAAACCCAATTAATTCATCATTAAAGTTGTTTTTTTTTTCCTATAGCAAGAAACAGCATTATATTGAGCCATCATTGAAAATAACAACAACAATTGAATTAACAGTTATCCTTCCTGATTCCCTATTTCGTATGACGTTATCTGCATCATAGCGTGAACTGTTATATCGCCATAGGTGTAAGCGGCCATGATCGCTTGATTGGAATGACTTCTCATCACAAAAAATAGTTGATGACCAATCGAAATTTAAAAATCGGTGTGCAAAATTTACACGTGCGGTTTTATGAGCGTCTGTCATATCGACTTTGTAGGCAGGAATCCTATGATGCAAATTCATTGAGTGAAGATGCCTTCGGATAGTTCTGGGATTCACATCAAAACGTTCCGCGTAACGCTGCGTTGGTATAAATCCATCAACTTCATATTCGCGGAGCATTTCAGTTCTCTGAGCTTCGCTTAATGCAGAAGGGCGATGGTTGTTTCGGCGACGATCATTTATATGTCCTTCTTCGGCGTATCGTCTTACCCACAAAGAAATAACAACTTTCAAGTTAATGGACTTAGATAATTACCTTTTTAAAAAAATTCAAAAACATATAGAATGAGTGAATAAGCTCACCGTCAAGTGCAGATCTCTCGAAATTGCACGAATGCTCAGACCCTGCTGATGCATTGTTATGATTCTATAGCGAATTTCTTCAGAAATTGCAGCTGGCATTTTCGCGTTAATAACTACGGCTACGATTCACCAAAATTCGAAATTTTCGTCTCCAAATCTTTTCTGACATCGACATTTCAACTGTCACTCTGTCTTCGGATAGGATTTCAGAAATAAAGAGTATCTAATGAGGACTATTTCAAAGGAGGTCAGTATCAAATAGATGGGATACACGTAAGCACCGTTGTATGGATTTATCATTGACAACTTATAAAGTCATTTTTCAACCTCTATGGATAAGACTATTTCCGATTATTATTAATTTGTCATTTTGTTTCCGAGCATTCGGTTTGAGTTCGTGTTTAATCGTGTAATCTCGTGAATGTATAAAACTGCAAAATTGGAAATCTTGAAAGTGGCTTATCAATTATAGTCCGTGACTGTACCTAGGTAATTTGTTTCTGCGTAGTTCATTTCTTGAAATTTAAATACCGTAATTTTGATAAGAAGCTAACCTAACAGAAATTCAAATCATTCGTAACCCCACCCACCTCTTCTTTGTTCTTTCTATTTGTTTTTCAGGAGGCACCAACTTTTTACCTTGGCTTTTTCTTTAAAAAAATAACACTTCAGAATAACAAACGTGTATTTGGTGTTTTCTGTACATTGTGTTTGTTTTTAATTGAATTAATTTGTTATTTTACATACCCTTAGAGCAACATTTAGAAGCCGCTGTAAGGCACAAAGGCAAAACATTTAATGGTCTCTACAAAGGTTTTGTATAGACAATTAAATATTTTTCCTCGTGTTTTCTATAACATTATCCTTAACTGTTTTGTATTATCTTGTTTCTACATTTGCAGTGCACTTTAGATATCTGATAACGCTAATATGTGCGGATTGTAGATTTAGAAAATATTGGATGAATCAGACTTAGAAAATAAATTACGAACTAGAAATATAAAACACCTTAGTAGGCCGGCGTGGTGCATTACATCCAGGGTTCCAGACTTGGTATCAATACAATATCGCTTAAAACATGGTTGCAGAAGACTCTGTGATATCTACTCCTAGAAGGGTACTGGCCATACTAACACAAGTCTAATAGTGTATCAGGGATGTTGCGAATATTCGAATCCGCATCCGCAAATGCGGAGCTTCCGCATAGATTTGAACATCCGCATCCGCATCCGCATCCGCAATAATCAATGCGGATATTCATGCGGATGCGAATGTCATACAAGTTGCGGTAAGAAAGAAATTGGGCGAGGCCGGCCGGCGAATGGCGCGTGCCGTTTCCCTTGTGACAAATGACAATGACCAATGGGAGCGAAGAAATTGGTGACAAGATCCGACGCGTTTGTTGTGGTGCATCTTTTGTTTCTTGTGAATAAATCATTACGTGTTTGTTTGCGCTGTTGATTACTTATCGTATAGATTGATATTTCGAGTGTTGTCGTGAGTTGTGATTGTGATCATTGTGTGTAAATATTTTTTTATGAGAAAACTTTATATTAGTAATCTAAGACTACTTTAGTCCTAGCTCAGCTTATTCCAATCGCCAGGTCAATTCCATTATGTTACACCGGTAATACGTTTATATTGTAGGTAAAGTTTATTATTATTGTAAAAAAATTCTTTATTTTTCAATGTCTAGTTAATTAACAATGTCACCACCGATACAAAGTACCTAATCTAAAGAATGTTTTAATAATTCTTCATTCGTATATCTAGGTACTTCATTTTTATTTTACTTAATTTTTTTTTTACTTCATTTATATAATATCTTAAACATTCGCAACCGCATCCGCATCCGCGGATGTGAGCCTTCAAAACTCCGCATCCGCATCCGCATCCGCGGATGTCAAAAAATTGGCATCCGCAACATCCCTGTAGTGTATCACATGGCACTGGAGTCACTGGAGTCAGGGACTTCACAAAATTCGTAACCACTTCCTTGTGTCATTTGGCTAGCCTTTTACCAAGTATGTTAGAGTCGGCTTCCAGTCTTACCGGATGCAGCTGAATACCAGTATTTATATGGAGCAACTATCTATCTGACCTCCATAACCCAATTAGCATTGGGAAATATGATACCCGTTGGTATGACTGGCATCATGTGTGTGGAAGCATGTGTGGTGTAACTCTGAATGATAAATTGAGGAATGAGGTTATACGAGAACGTTGCGGTTTAAAAGAAGATGTAGTGACAAAGATTGCAAAGGGTATGCTCAGATGGTTTGGTCACGTAGAGAGGATGAGTGAAAGTAGATTAACGAAAGGTATTTACAAGGCAGATGTGAGTGGCAACGCCGGGAGGGGACGCCCTAGAAAGACATGTACACTGACCTTATTGGTGATGTTCTTCAGAAAGGACAGGTGCGTAGTACTCGCAACCGGCGTGCGTGTATGACCAGATGTATGAATGTGGACGAGGCAAAAGGAGTATGTAAGGATCGCAGCAAGTGGCGTTCTGTGGTTTCTGCCTACCCCCATGGGAAAAGGGCGTGAGTTTATGTATGTATGTATGGTATGACTGGTTGTCAGACTTTCGGCCCACTAACTAAACCGGACTAAACCCCTGTAAAGAAAGACTGTCAAAGTTCTACAAATGAGAGCCCCGGACCAACGGCTGAGCGTGCTTTCCGAGAGACGGAGGAAACTTCCTACAGATTATTGATCTAGACTTTATGGATGGTTATATTCATGGCTTTGTATTTTTATATGTTCCTACAATGTTACAAGAATTTCTTGTACTTACCAGGTATTTCTAGTGCCCGCTCTACTTTGTTTTGTCAGTAATATTAATTTTAAATCAATTAACACTATAAAGCCTATGGAGTAGAGGTGGGTGCGCCAAAGTTCACCTAAATTTTCAACTCCGATAATTGGAAATCCGAAAATTTTCTTCCTAACATTTTTCATCCTAACAATCACAATTCCTAACTACTCTGTCTTTAATGTTCATAATCCGAAGCATTCAACTTTATAATGTCAGTAGCAATAAACATCTATTATACTTTTATTTGTTTTCCTATATTTTCGCAACATAACCATCTTTAACACTATTATTCAAAGTTCTTTTTTGTTCAGATTTATTTTTATTCATAATAATCAGTATTATCTAAGGTCCTATTAAAATAGGTGGACAAAATTTTTGAAATCATTCAGACCACCAAAATAAGGACGATGTTAAAAAATAATAATAAGAAAAACGCATTTAAGTACCTACTCATAAAGGATGAGTTTGTTCTAGAGTGCCGGCAATTTATTATTTTAAGTAAAAAAAAACACTTTATTTAGTGTTTTTTTTTTGTTTAGATATCCTTGGTTAGACATACCGAACGCGGTGTTAAAATTTGTCCACCTATTTAAATGGGACCATACTATGCAAAGATATCCATAGGTTAGGTTAGGTTAGGTTAGTGTGACCAACTAGGTACCTCGAAATTTTTTTCATAGTGCTCCCAAGACGACACTCTGATCTGAATTTCATTCATTTAAGACAAAAATCAGTGAAACGACCTTTAATCATTCTGAACAGTTGTATGAGTGAAAATATTATGGTAATTATGTTTAGGAATAAAAGCGTTATGATAAAAAACAGTAGGAGTTTAAATATATTTACAATAATGATATTATGAATTACAATTTTCGGAAACATGAGTGCTATGAACATCGCTGGTAGCACTACAAATAGTATGAATGAAAACTTTAGGATGAAAAATTTTAGGCAGAGTGATCCATTCGGATTACGAATCGTTAGGAAGAACAATTTCGTGTAAAGAACTTTAGGTGAGCCAATACGAACCCAGTAGAGGTACGTACCTATGATTCTCGGTGGCACTGAAATTGTATCGCGTGAATACTCTAATTGTTTCCCTTTTAAGAACATTTATCAAAGTGAAACTCTAATTGTCATAGTAGTGTGAATTTTGGAGCATAAAATAACTTGCACCTGCCCAAAATACAAAAGCATTTTTTTCGTGGACGTCTTGTTAACGGCTGTCATGGTTAGACGCAGGTCTGGGGGTCTAAATGGACCTCTTTAGCAGATCATAGGATCATAATAACCTCTCGACTGTCAAGCTATATTTCGCAATACGTTAAAATTCGTAAAATGGACTTTTCATAATAGTAACATTAGTAACTGCATCTGTATAACACGCGGCATATAACTTGAACCTGCGCAGTAGTCGTTTTTTTAGACGCCCCATACAAATCAAGCAGAGAACCTGTGCAGAACGACGCCATTTTGGGTCAAGTTATTTGCCTAGGAGGAGTATAACCAGTTTACGAATTCTAACGCAATTTATATTACTTTCCTATTATGCCATTTTAGACCCCCAGACCTGCGGGGTTACCATGTAGTCTTAAAGCAGTATTGTTTTGATCAGCATGTTCGGCAACAAAAAGGGTGACTGAAAACAGGCAATTCCATGTGGATGAGATGAGAATGCTACAGAGGATAATTGTTTGCTTTAACGCGGATGGCTAAAATAATTATGGAATGAGTAAGAGTATGTCTGAAAGTGGCGCCGGTGACTGAAATGTTGTGTGGAAATCGGTTATCATGGTAATTATGGAAATATGATGCGGAGGAATGAAGAAAACGTTGTGTACGAACAATAGGGATGTGTCCTGGGTAAAAAAAATATGATTCCGTTTATTCCGTCAGTTAGATTATCGAAAAATATTGGATAAGTACCTGTTTTTTGTTTTATCAAATTAATAAAAAATGACGAAGATAAAGCGCGTCAAAGATCAGGAGTGGGGGCTTTTGACGGCACTACGTGGTAAAAAATGTAGTGCGATGTGACGTCACACGAGTTTTCGAAGCCCTGTATCGTCTTCATTTTTGGTTTACGTGCAAAAAGAAAAAAATACGTGTCCAATATTTTTTGGTAATCTATGTGACGGGCTAATTAGATTTTTTTTGTCAACTATTCTTGGAAGTAATTAAGTACAATGGGCTTAAAATGTGAAACGTAACTCATTTTCTTTATTTAAACTTTTTTTTTTATAATGAAAATCGAGATTTGTTATTGCAAAACGGGAACAAAACAATGTTGTCTTTTTAGAATTTAAATAAGTAAAAATAAATAAAAGTAGTAAGAGTCGGTAGGATTCCAACATAACCTCCCGTTCCTCTCCTGACAAATGTGTTTTGGGGCAGCTGTCTACCCCAAGTATTGTAACTGGGAACATTGTTATTACAATCGCATAGTGTGGCCTGTGGCGCCACCTGTCAGGGTTATCGTGAATGATTGAGCAACGTAGAAAACTAAGCGTAAGTACTAAACTTAGTCCTGGTTCTAGTGTGGAGTTGGTAGTAAAACCAAGTTTATCGTAGTTAGCACTTACCGTAGGAACTTCAGTCCTAACGTGTAGTTATTGGTCAAGTTTTTTCTTTTGGATATGTGAGAAAACAGAAATCGTTATGATAGCATTTTTTTCATGCTTATTAAGTATGTTTTTTTAGTCTTATGTTGAGATTATCGAAGTATTTTTGACAAATGTTTTTATTTAATGATTTGCCTGAATGGATAGGTGAATTGAAACGTTGGAGTTTTTTTTAATGGTGCTTGTGGCAAATGGCAAATGGCAAACTCAGTTGCTTAGCCACACGTTGCATGATTGAAAACATAGATGTCGTTACTTTCCTCTAGTTAGAGTCAAACACGACAAAAAGTAGTTTGTCTAGTAAAGTAGGCACAAATATAAAATATAACACAAACTAGTTTCGTATGTTTAACAATAGGTATGTTTTATAAAGAAATGTTAGAATATAAAGTCTTTGAACTCCCCCTTGCTGCTAAAATGTGCGCGCGCATTTGTGTACTTAGTAGCGCTGAAGCGCTCTTTTGTGACCAGTATTAAGCGGGAGCAATGTCATTATTATTTTTACCCGAATTCCGTGGTAAAATATCGTTACAAACGTGTCTTAGTTTTATAACAGCTTCTAATAAACAATTGAATTATGTAACTAATTTTCGTTGCGTTGGAAGGCCTCCCACTAGGTGGAGCGATGACCTGGTCAAGGTTGCAGGAACCCGCTGGATGAGAGACGCACGGGACCGGTCAATGTGGCGACGTCTGGGGGAGGCCTATGTCCAGCAGTGGACGTCTTTTGGCTGAAATGATGATGATGATGAACTAATTTTCATAAAATGTGATAAGTACTGAAAATGAAAAGTGCATCATATACCTACTCTCACACTCTTAACAATGTTCTCCACACATCTCGATCAGTGGGGTTACCATGACGTCTTCAAGCAGTTTGTTTTATTCCTATTCCAGAGTGGGAAAGCGATAGAGTTATACAGGCTGTCTAGCGCCATCTCTTTTCCACACTGGAATAAGAATAATACAAAACTGCTTTAAAACGTCATGGCAGACCATCTTTACAACTTAAAAGTCAAAGCCCCATTTAAATTCGCGTAATGAAAAATAGTCAATTTGAAGCGCTGGATTGGCTAGAATCCAATTGCACTGATATCGGACGATCGCAAAAACATAACCTCACGCCACCACTGACAGTTAGCTCTACGCGAGCCGAGGAAGTGAACGACTTTACATTAATTTATTCACTCATGACCCGAACGCACGGAATATTCATTTCCCAGGTGTTTCTCACTAAAACGGACGTTCCTTGGATTGTCTATTAAATTCCATAATTTCATTTACGAAATAACGTAACCGCGAAGTATTATTTTAAAAAACCAAGGTTAAGTGATGTAAAAACTATGTAAGAAGAGTTTGTTATTTATACAATTATGATGCGTTGAAACGTTTTTTGTTACTGAAAAACTCTGTGCAAGTCAAGGAAAGTTTGATGTAAATGTTGGCGCCAGAAGTAATTGTATTGAAATTGTAAGTACGATCTAATTTAAGTTTTCATCTGATTATTTATCAATTACATGGATAGACCCGGCGTTACTAATTGAGCTTTAATACAGGCGTATAATTTTATAAGTACTACATTTTAACAATAATGCAATGGAATGAATTTGACGCATTACAAAGTCCATGCGTAAAATATAAAATTGCTGTTTACATACTTCACGTCAACTCAATAATAGCGGGAAAATTTAAATTTATTCGAATGTTCTTTTTGGAATCATTCGTTCTGAAAAGTTTTCATTGAATTTTAAGTAAGCGTTAATGATATTCTTTTTAATTTTTATCTGTAGGAACTAAAAATAACCTAAAGAACAATTAATAAGGAAATGGTTGTAGCAATAATAATTGTAATATTATTATTGTAATTATAGATATAATATAATTTGCCTAGGTAAAGACGGCTTTTGCAATAGACGCACTCAACTTTTGCCCTTTGGAAAATCCTTTTTCCTAGACTATAGACTCCTACGTACCTTCGTAGATCTAATCTCATTTAAATGACCTACTCCAAGTTTATGAAACCAGAAATAAACATAACATAAAATCACGCCTGTAATCTACGAAGACTTAGGCAGAGGTGTATCTAATAGTACACAGGTGTACTATGTGGGTCCACATTTAACCACATTATTATAATAGGGGGCGAGCCTATTGCGATCAAATTAAATTAAAACCTGTTTAGACCTCGTGGCTCCTAATGCGAAGTTAAATAAATAGATTGTTGACTTATGTAAAATAATAACATTAAATCGAATGTTATACAACAATATGATTTAATTTACTTGTTTTCTATTTTCCAAGCCGAATTTTTGTATTGGTCAGAGTATCAATCAAACCTTTTAAGTTAGTAACGTTTAAATCATCTACTTTAACCTCTCTTATCATTATTATCGTTAATAACTGTAGCAAACTAATAAAGAAAGCTTTGGTCAATGGTCTGAGGTAAATCAAGTTGATTACCTAATCAGTTAAAAAGTTAAACGACATCTGTATGGCAGTCGGCTGTCGACTTCAATATTCTGCACAAATTAAGCAATTGTGTAGGTCAGTATTTACCTACGTCATAATACAGAAGCATTATGGTTTCAATACTCGAGGGGAAAACGCCACAGGCTTGGTGCAGGGGTGTGGTGGTGCTCTTCTTCAAAAAGGGTGACAATGCCCGGTTGAAGAACTATAGGCCCATCTCACTTCTAAGCCATGTCTACAAGTTGTTTTGAAGAGTCATCACGAATCGTCTCGCAAACTAATAAAGAAAGCTTTGGTCAATGGTCTGAGGTAAATCAAGTTGATTACCTAATCAGTTACTAAGTTAAACGACATCTGTATGGCAGTCGGCTGTCGACTTAAATATTCTGCACAAAGTAGGTCAGTATTTACCTACGTCAGAATACAGAAGCATTATGGTTTCAATACTCGAGGGGAAAACGCCACAGGCTTGGTGCAGGGGTGTGGTGGTGCTCTTCTTCAAAAAGGGTGACAATGCCTGGTTGAAGAACTATAGGCCCATCTCACTTCTAAGCCATGTCTACAAGTTGTTTTCAAGAGTCATCACGAATCGTCTCGCACGCAGGTTCGACGATTTCCAGCCTCCCGAACAATCCGGATTCCGAAAAGGCTTCAGTACCGTAGACCACATACATACGCTGCGGCAAGTTATACAGACGACCGAAGAGTATAACCTGCCTCTCTGTTTAGCGTTTGTGGACTACGAGAAAGCCTTCGATTCGATCGAGACTTGGTACTGCAGTCTCTCCAACGGTGCCAAATCGACTACCGGTACATCGAGGTGTTGAAGTGTTTGTACAAAAACGCCACCATGTCAGTCCGACTTCAGGACCAGACCACGGAACCTATCCTTCTGCAGCGCGGTGTGAGACAGGGAGACGTCATATCTCCGAAACTGTTCACCGCTGCATTGGAGGATGTCTTCAAGGTTCTGGATTGGAAAGGACTTGGCATCAATGTCAACGGCGAGTACATCACTCACCTTCGGTTTGCCGACGAAATAGTGGTCATAGCTGAGACCATGGAAGACCTCAGTAAAATGCTCGATGACCTCAGTAGAGCTTCCGAAAGAGTGGGTCTTAAAATGAACATGGACAAAACCAAGGTTATGTCGAATGTTCATGTAACAACCACTCCTATCAAGATCGGAGACTCTACGCTCGAAGTTGTGGACGATTATGTCTACCTAGGACAAACGGTCCAGTTGGGTAGATCTAACTTCGAGAAAGAGGTCAATCGTCGAATCCGACTCGGCTGGGCAGCGTTCGGGAAGCTGCGCAGTATCTTCTCGTCCAACTTACCCCAGTGTCTCAAGACGAAAGTCTATGACCAGTGTGTGTTGCCAGTGATTACATACGGGACCGAAACGTGGTCGCTCACAATGGGCCTCATCAGAAAGCTCAAAGTCACCCAAAGGGCAATGGAGAGGGCTATGCTCGGAGTTTCCTTGCGTGATCGAATCAGAAATGAGGACATCCGCATGAGAACCAAGGTTACCGACGTAGCCCGAAGAATCGCCAGACTTAAGTGGCAATGGGCAGGGCACATTGCTCGCAGAACGGATGGCCGATGGGCCGAAAAGTTCTGGAATGGCGACCGCGAACCGGAAGACGTTGCGTTGGAAGGCCTCCCACTAGGTGGACCGATGACCTGGTCAAGGTTGCAGGAACCCGCTGGATGAGAGACGCACGGGACCGGCCAATGTGGCGACGCCTGGGGGAGGCCTATGTCCAGCAGTGGACGTCTTTTGGCTGAAATGATGATGATGAATGATGGTTTCAATAAAAGAGGAGCAAATTGGAAAAACGAAAGCAATAAAAAGAAAAACAAGCAATTCAAAAACAAAATAATGTGGGTCACCGGCAAGGCGTTCTAACTAAAAATAGTTAAACCTGGTTTAACTTACGCTTGGTTTATCTCGCATGCCGTCACTTTCTTTTGAATATTTTTGAAGTGAGACGGCATGCGAGATAAACCAAGCGTAAGTTAAATCAGGTTTAACAATTTTATTAATAAGTCGGGAAAAGTAGACTCCAGCTCATCAAGTTACCCGAAACTGTAAAAATTTTTCAATCATCCTTGAACCTTAACAGGAGTAAAACGCGAGTTTTATAATGCGAAAAGTATATGATTCACTGCAGTAAACAAAATCAGAAAAATATATGATATTCTTCAGGATATATGCTAGTAACATAGTGTTCTGAAAACATAATACAAACTAACTTTGCTCGATAGAAAAAAACCTGTAAAAATTTCTTTTAACGAGTAAAAACCATACTAAAATACATCTCATCGTTCTGATTGTTTTGCCAAATAATTCTACAAGCAACATACTAAAATCATAGTGTTTTACTTTTTTAGCCCAATCAATAGTTTTTTTGTAAATCGCAAAATACCACTAATTTCGCACTATTCGGCCGCAACGATAGACGTAACAACCGCTTTGTAGTGCAAGCTGATTAGAACTTTATTCTAACAGTATATCAAACGAAGTTTGAACCACGAAGGTAGAGTTGAAAATCTATTAAAGTTTGATAGATAGTAGTAGCTTGATGTTCTAGCGTCTAACCGTCTATACATAGGTCAACAAAACGTTTAGGTGAAGAAAATGACAAGGCTTTACCGTTAACTGATCTAAGATTCGTGTGATTTTTTGTACCTACGTAAAAGTCCTCGATAAAATCAGTCAGCTATCTCGACTATTCCAATAGTAAATCATAATAAAGGCAAACACCGTCGAAATGAAGAATGCTTTGCAAAAATGTGGATAAACTGCTTTCAATTTCAACGTCTCTACAAGTCTCAAAATGTCTATGCAAAATCAATATTTTGTAAATCAGTCATCATCTGCTTAACCTTTTAATAACAATGTTGGGGTCAGCTCTTCCAGTGGAACCGGATCCAGCGACTACATAAATGGCCTCCACACCCAGTTAGAACTGGGTAATACGACACCGAGCCAACATACAGCCTAACCGAAGGTACAGATAAAAAAAAAAGTAATTAAAAAAAAAAAACATACCAATCGAATTGAGAACCTCCTCCTTTTTAGGAAGTCGGTTAATTACTCTTTACCCGTGCGAAGTTGCCAGTAGGATAAAAATTACTAACACACAGAGGCACAGACATACCGGACCTACGTCACTTAACCGTTTTAAAAATTAAAAATCTTTAAACTATGTGCGAAGTTACCAAGTAAGTAAGGGCTCCTTGGTAAGCCTTGTCAGAATTTCGGGTCACTGACTACCTGTAACGACTGTCAAAGATCTTAAATGATAATGGCTGCTCATCCATTCATGGACTATCCTAGGCAAACCTGATGATCGACCCGAGCGGCTGTTATTATTTAACCACGATCAGTATGTTATGTATTTTGAACGTGTATCATGTCTCATGTCGCCCGTTCATTGTTTCTGTGGAATCTTACTGCAAACTATTTTCACAATAAAATAAAAGTAATAATAAAAACAAAATCTTAAGTTTGAACAGTGATTTTCAAACATACTTCCTGATTACATATCTATTTATTAACACTTAAAACATTAGTTTAACGATTTATCTATTATCATTGTCTGTTTTAGAATCAGCATTATCTTTGTCAAACATAAAATATACGCTGTTTTGTCTTAGTAGCTTCTTAGTTGGTGTTGTAGCAAAATATTTAGTAAAAAACAACCTTAGAACATACCTTATTCTTCTTTGATTCTTCGAATCTTTGTCTTATACTCTGACTGAAGATATTAATTAGTGTTTGATCCTTTATCTGAAATATTCATTCCTAAGATAGAATCTTATTATTTCAGAAACGGCAAGCAAAGTCTCGATGTATTTTTGGGTAATAATCGCGAGATTCTAACTTATCACACAATGCGAAACTAATATTTTTTTAAGACATTATTATTACCTTTATTCATTAATTCTTTCGATCAATAAGAAGATTAATTCGAAGACATGTGACATCTACCTGTGTCACAGCTGTGCACTGTGGGAACATATATAGGCTGTAAAAAGATACACATTCAATACATTTTTAAATATTTCTGTACAAATAATATTAAAAAAAAACATTTAAAAATATAAAAAAAAAAACAGTAGCCCACCGATATCGGGAACAGGGTCCAATTTACTGGCGGTCAGGGCTCCAGAACAAGGAACCTCCTAACAATACGAGCCATGTCCAGGAGTTCATTTATTATTGCTATCATTCTCGAACTATGTACAACATACGCGAATTCACTGTAAGAGCAATCTGCTATACAGGGCGGAAGGAACGCCGCCGCAAACGGTCACACGTATTCATTACATCATTCGGAACCACATAGAAATTCTTCATCGGTAATATTATGATAATAAAAACAATCTGTGAACTCGTGAACTCCTACAGGAATGCTATAAGTACCTAGACGTCGAAATATACAAAAATGCAGTTTAAAAAAAAATCGATGAGAAATTGGAAAAAAAATGTGGAAGGCTTTAGAATTTATTATGTTCAAAACAAGTGCGGTACCCGTTTGTGCGTCCGTGTCCTGAATTCCATTAGGTATATCGAAATCAAACAGTGTGCAAGTGTGCGTAAAAATGCAATAGTAGTAAAATACCCATGTCACGATCAAGTGGCATGTATCTACTGATGAAGACTCAATCAATTTTAATTGATTACTACAGCACTAGTCTTGTTTCAATTACTTGTTGTATTGCTGACCGCATCGTTCAACGCTTTCATTGTTTATATTGTCATCATTTATTTGTTTTATTGTTTCGCTTGCATCGTTACTAGGTTTAGTAAAGAATAAGGTTGCGGTATGTGCATTATTATCGTTATTAACTGTTATAATACCTATTGCCTTATTGTCTTAATCATGAATGAGTATCACGTTGTTTTCTCATAAGATTACTTACCCACTTCTTTCTTTCTTGCAAAATTAGGTTTACCTGCAGTAATGTTTGCTTTACTTTACATGCGATAATATGTTTGTGTCATGTCTACGGCATTATTTCACTTTCAGCATTTAAGAATATTAGTTTAAAATTCTGCTCTTATTACCGTCTAATTAATAGAAGTATCATTGAACAGGCTTTGGAAAATCATGTTTGTTTCTCATATAATTTTACATTTCGAATATCGATTACCGAATTTTACATCGATATTATAAAATAACGGTGTAAAATTGTTTACTCGAAACGCCAAATGACATTTATGTGGAAAAAATCAATAAGATAATTGGTCCGTGAAATTCACATTTTTAAATTGATTATCTGAAAATAAAAAATCTATAAAACCCGATTGAAAAGCAAAAGTCAAGCGCATTTTGAAGCAGGCGGGAGTCCGAGGGAGCCATCCCATGTTTCGTTAATTTAATATTTCAATGGTTCCCTCCTGGGTAGATGTGATACAGCCAACAACACTAGAGTTCATCAGTAAGACCATCTCCACCACTTGTCTAGTTCTGTTGTTATCTCTATCTGCATATGTAACACAAACTTTCCGAGTTACTGCAGACTGTATTCATTTTTATCTCATTGACGTAGTTTAGTTTTATTATCATTATTCAAGATTTATCTCTAACCTCAACAACCATTGTATGTTTCTTATTTGTATGAATCAGCTATTACATTATTTACATCGCTACTGTAATAGCTCCCGATAGTAACTCCGTCAATGGGTCGGTAGGTTACCGTCTTTAAAGATTCAGTCTTCTGATAAATCAATAGTTTCTTTGTATTCGTTCTGACTTACCTTTCATGCAACTTTAAGTCGAGTACTTTCTCCTTCTGGCTTATCTACAAGTATATGTTTTACCACTTTTGCATTGATAACTTTATTTTACGACCTACCACAACATTTATTACAAAGTATTCTGATTAACCCGTTTCTTCTTTATTTTGGGTGGATACAAGATCTTTATCATTCGCTTTTTTATGAATTTTCTGTCCTCGAGAAATCGCAATTCATTCATTTTCGCCACCACTTTTGAAAGTCTTGATACTTTTAAAGTGTTACGTTATTGCACTTTCCAATATCAAGTCTTATCGAGATAAAGGTCTTACTATATGATAACAGTAATCTTATGCTATCTTTTACAATTGTATATATAAATGCATGTCGGCAGAGCAAATATTACGTGTGCAAGCATCGTCTGTGTTAGTTAGGGAGCTTAAAAATGCCAACAGATATGGTTTTGCGAATATTTTAGTTGTTTGTTGTCTAATTTCTATTTTTAGCACTGTGTTAGTAGAATCTTTGAAGTGAGTAGCATCTATTTCTTTTGACAATGTTAGAAAAAGGCTCTTGATCGTCTTTTTTTGCCTCGCTTTCTCACGATTTTATGAGAACATTTAAGTGAAAGCAAACTTTTACTTTTTATTTATTTTAATATTATTGTTCTCATTGTTTCAGACAAAAATGGCGATTTCAGCATTCGGAGCATGGGACTACGCCATTATGGCGGCCACGATGGTCGCTTCAATAGCTATTGGCTTATATTTCCGTTTCAGCGGTGGAAAACAGGCAACAAATGAGGTAACTACGTTTATATTTAGTTAGAGTGGTGTAGGAAACATCGTGAGTAAAACCTGAAACTGAAATACCAATTCTTGTGAACATCCTGCAACGTGCAAGATTATGTTCCTTTTCTTCTCATGGAGAGGAGTTTTCCAGCAGTGGGAATATTATAGGCTGATTATGCGATTATTACATAACTAAACGTTCCCCTTGAATCCCTAGCTCCTCTCCGACGTTTTGTCGCCCACTCTCTCGCATACCAGTGAGTGAGGAATTTGGTTCGCTTCTTGAGGAGCTTTTTGAAGGTCAAGTCCAAATAACTCGATTATCGTTGGGTTTTCGATGGCGTCCTTTTCATTTTCTCTCCTGTCCGCGTGGTTGTCGTGTTTTAAACCATTATTAGTCGTTAGTTACCTTTTTAATACTCAGGGAATGTATCTGGATTTAAGAAAAGCATAAAATATGCAACGTATGAACTAACCAACTTTATTGCTTTCAGGAATACCTGTTAGCTGACCGCAACATGTCAATATTCCCCGTAGCAGTATCATTAATGGCATCATTCATGTCGGCCATCACACTGCTCGGGGTATCAGCAGAAAACTATTACTACGGCATGCAGTTCGTTGTCATCAACATAGCATATGGCGTGGCAACGCCTATTGCCAGCAAATTGTACTTACCAGTCTTCTTTGGGCTACAGAAAACGAGTACTTATGAGTACTTAGAGATGCGGTTCGGCCCGCAGATCAGAATGCTGGCCTCTTTGACATACACTTTACAAATGGTGCTATACAATGGTATAGTTTTATATGCTCCTGCGATTGTGCTTGAGTCTGTGACAGGGTTAGATAGACTGATTTCTATATTAGTGGTAGGGTTAGTTTGTACGTTTTATTCTACTTTGGGAGGCATGAAAGCGGTGCTGTTTACTGATCTCCTGCAATCAGCTCTGATGTTCGGAGCTGTGTTCAGCGTTGTTGTGTTCGCTTCGATGCAAGTTGGAGGCTTCACACAAATATTTGTGATAGCTAGGGAAGGTGGACGTCTTGATTTTTCGAAGTAAGTATAAATAAATATGCTCTCTATAATTTTAAAGTAAAGGTTGTATTTTGACTGTCTGTTTCTTTAGTTTCAGTGCGGATCCTACAGAGAGACACACGTGGTGGTCGCTGGTCATCGGAGGATTGGTGACTTATCTGTCACTGTATGCTGTCAACCACACACAGGTAAGAACTATTCAAAACATTATACTGTAATACTATCTTATAAGAACGTTATGTGGTGCACCAGCAGGTGCTAGCAGTTCTAAAAGTTACGAAGATGTACACTGAATTTCGAAAACGGAACTGTTTTATTGTACTTCTAGGTCACCAGTAGATCAAGATTCTCGCAATAATTTATTTACAAATCAAACAATGAATCTGTGCGCTGTTTATTACTTCTGTATAGAACGAATTTATACAGGAAATAGAAAAATGTTGATATACTCGTAACTACATACCTTGTAATTATCGTCATCACTTGTTAGTATTAAACCTCTGGTAGCTCGTAACGGGTTTTCCATAATAAAAGGAAAACAGCTATGCACAACACGTTAAGGATGGCACAGTGGCTGAGAGGCATGTCACACAGTTGGTTCCAACTGGGAACAAATATTTGTGAGACCTATTACACTGCAATCAAATTATCTTGGCAGGTCCGAACTTCGTGCAGGTCATTTTGTTACAACTAATGTTTAAAAGTGTTATGATATTTATTTTATTTGTATTTCTCACTGTTTAAATTAGATATTTTCTGATCGTATAGGTATTGGTTTATCTGGCAATAACAGTTTTCTTCACAAGTTTACATGCGTAAAAGTTCGCAGAGCCTATATATGTTCAGACCTGCCAAGATAATTTGATCGTACTGTAATATTTGTGTGGTCTGGCTGTTTGTGAGTTGTAAATAAACGCAACCACCATGCTGGAGAACTTCCGAGGAAAGTTTTTAATAAAAAAGCACACACACCATTTAAACCAACAAGGAAACCACCTTATAAATATTAGCAAAGATAAGACCATCTAGTGTAACCCTCCAGCATTACCAAATAGCATATAATCTGCATACTTAGCGGTGCGTTTCTTATCAATATTTGCAGTAAGATGCCCACGTGAAGTGGTAATGCTCTCAGTTATCTTAGCTAGAAGGTCGTCTATTTGTGTTTTTTGGTCCGGGAGTACGGGCACCCGGAAAAGAGGTTTAAAGAAACACTGCTCCATTTGCTGAAGTCTTGATATAGTACCGTCAGCACTAGTATGTCTGTTTTGAGTGAGATAATGAACTCTAATTGTGGAATCAGAAGGCCGAAGATTGCTTGGTTGTGCCACACCAAGCAAGCTTAGAAGAAGTCCATGTAATATATGTTTAATGTCAGAATTCACTGTTCCGCTGCTGGGCAAAGACCTCTCCCATGGCTTTCCAATATTCTTTTCAATTTGCTCCGATCAGAGACAGACCACACACACCATACCACACATCAATTTTTCGGGCCTGCCTCGTTTTTGACGACGGCCGTCTTCAGGCACTCAATGTACCTGACAAACTTAAAACCAACATAGGCGATGCCTGTCTTAGACCGTATTAAGTTGTTGCGCATTCAATCGGAGACTGTATTGAAATTTTATTAACAAAAAAAATGTTGAGTACAATATTAAAATGCTCATTATTCGACATACATGCGTAGTCCTACCGTAGACTGTGATAGACTTAGTTGATAAACATGCAGTGTAAAAAACTATTGCTGTCAAAATTAAGCGTACCTACTGTGTGTAACTTAAATTATACCCAACAACAACTTTATCTACATCAGACTTTCCTCAAGGGCAGGTCCAGTCGAACCAGATGCACCAGATTGTGGCCGCAAAACACATAGGTGTTTGATGGGTACTAATGATTTTATAGTAGCTACTAAATAAAATCCTGCTAATCGCAAAAGCTTTAATCATAATATTAATGTAATCAGAAACAATCGTACCTACAACACGGTATCAATTGTTTGAAAATATCATTCTCGTCGGTATGATTTTTGATACTCTTTTTAATCATTCTTGGCAGGGTCCTATTAATTTGTGTAGGAGCTTACTCCACCTTTTCCATCGGCAAAACCGTCAAAACTAATGAAAGTCCATACATCGTCCTTACTTTTATCCCCTTTTGCCTATAATAGGTGTAAAAAGCCCAGTAGTCCATTACAAAGTCGAAAGGCGGTTGTTTTTCCCGTCTTAACCTGAGAATCTTGGAGTAAGTGTGTGGATTTCAGAGGTCAAAGTTCAGAGTTTTTAAAATTCAGTTTTTTAATTTATTACTTTACTTTCAATCCCTCCATGACGTCTAGTATTCAGTACATCGAACATACAATGTTTTGAGCGTGTTACATTGAGCGTGATTTTATACCTCAAAATAAGTAGTTTCTCAGCAATGATTTTTGATGTACACACGGCTACACATCAAGCTATACATTTCCAGTTTACGCTGATCTCGCACTGTACGGAAATCCTATACAAAGCGAGACCAGCTTATACTGGAAATGTATAGCTTGATGTGTAGCCGTGTGTACAGAATGCTTAGTTCTTGGGCTAGGCTTCGTGACGGGTCCGTCGAACTTTTTTTTAACACATTCGTGTTTACATTCATGAAATAATAGTTGATAAATCTTTATAAAGTTTATAACAAAATAATTCAAATTAAATAATCCATATATTTCATTTTAACTGTGATTCAAACATGTAATATTATAAATTATACAAATCAGACTAATTATCATGAAAAATTATGGTAAGCAACGTATTTTTTCAAGTTACTTTCGTAAAATTAATATCTAAGATCGGTATCGCTAGCACTAACGTTTAAATTTTTAATAGTGTCAATGACCTTAGCGGGAGTAGGTACCGTATGTATAATCTAGCGTGATTGGTTGTATAATCAGTTTATCAAGCGACAGAACACTGGTGTCCAATTTCGAAATAAAGCTAAAAAATTAAATTAAAAAAATTAAAAAGCTAAATTAGGAAGCTTAATATTTAAAATATTTCATTCCAGTTTTGCTTCTAGCAAAACTGGAATGAAATATTTCCAGAACTAAGTTGACAGTTAGCTTAGATGTTGTTTTATTCTTTTACTAGCTGATGCCCGCGGCTTCACCCGCGTGGATGTCGTTCAAATTATATACTAAAACCTTCCTCCCACCACTCTATCTATTAAAAAAAACCGCATCAAAATCCGTTGCGTAGTTTTAAAGATTTAAGCATACAGACAAACAGACAAAAATAGCGACTTTGTTTTATACTATGTAAGGAAAGGATTCATTTCAAACACGCGACGTTGCGTGAGGTCTTGGGTTCGATTCTTAGGTCGGGCAGTGTTGTTGCGTTTTCCTATCAGGAATTTCTCAGTACCTAGCTGACAGTGACACGGAGTCTGGATGTGTGTCTGGTTTATGGCAATGTCAAAGCACTTCGAGTATTATGCCCGCCGTCCACAAAAAAAGGGTAATGAGCGGAAACTGAGCGGACCGCGGAGTAATATAGTAGTCCGCTCATTCACAGTGGAAGCACTTCTATGAAAAAAGCCGTTGCAAGTTAAACGGAGTCCGTACGGAGCCCGCTCCGCTCGCAGTGGAAGGCGGGCATTACAGGTGTCATGTTAAGTTATGTATGAATTTATTAAAAATCTTCACATTCCAAGTCCCCGACACTAATGGCCACTCACATGGTATATTTGTTGTCCCACAGTTGTTGATAGATTAATCAACTCCATTACTATCAATCAAGTCAACTCGGTCTGTTGCCGTCTGAGCTCAAGTTTCTCCCTAAATTATTAAACTCATCTTCATACATTTGGTTTGGAAAAGCGTCTTCAGAACCACGGTTCAAGAATGTCTGGCAAAAATCGATTCCTCAAGAATGAAGAAATATAACGACGCGACGGTATTCCATCTATATTTCTTAATTGTTTTGGGTTCGGAATGTGCCGCTGCGTCTCCCGTCTGACCTTTGGCTAAATGAACGACTTTATTTATTAAACAGGTCGCTTTAACTCTGAAATAATCTCACGGACATCTCGTGAGACAAAACACGGTCTCGGCGAATGTTTCATTGAGTTGGTAATATGATAGAATTCGAGAACCTTATTGTGGCTTCCAGAGAGTTATTGTACAATGAGAAAGTTATTGTAAACAAAGTCCGTTATGGTAGATAAATACGTAAAATTATCAATTGCTTTAATTTGTGAGAACTTAGGTAATACCAAACTATTGATCCTTGTACGTGAATCACCCACGCAGATTACTACGGGCCGCGCCGGAACGCAAAACTTTTGAAAAAGATTTTTGATTGAAGCATGACCGGCTATTGAGCCGGTCATGCTTCATGCTTCATGCTTCATGGTAGTTGACAAAAAAAATCTAATTAGTCCGTCACATAGATTACCAAAAAATATTCGACACGTATTTTTCCTTTTTGCACGTAAACCAAAAATAAAGACGATACAGTGCTTCGAAAACTAGTGTGACGTCACATCGCACTACATTTTTTACCACGTAGTGCCGTCAAAAGCCCCTCCACTCCACTCCTGATCTTTGACGCGTTATATCTTCGTCAATTTTTATTAATTTGATAAAACAAAAAACACGTATCCAATATTTTTCGATAATCTAACTGACGGACTAAACGGAATCATATTTTTTTTTACCAAGGACACATCCCTATTTTAGCATTTTTTAAATAGTGCGCACTCATTAAACTTTAATCGATAGCGGGCAATAATATAAACATTTTTTGCATGAGAGAAAAAATAAAACCGACTTCGACAAAAATAAAACACAAAAAAGTGAAAAATAAAAATCAGCTTCTGAAGTCGGTGACTTTTGTTTGTTTGATTTCATGTTTTTGCCACCGACTTCAGAAGCTGATTTTTATTTTTCACTTTTTTGTGTTTTATTTTTGTCGAAGTCGGTTTTATTTTTTGTAAAAAAGTTTTTATTTTTCACTTTTTAGTGGTTCACATGTGCTTACCCCTTCACAACGTACCGGCGTGATGTTATGTTATGAACTGGTGTAAACAATAGACAGACATGAGATTTCAGCAATCCCAGTCCATTTGCTATCATATAATGAGGAGTTCCGTTGTCTATCTCCGAAGTTCTTCATCAGATGTTCACCAAATAGTTTTTATAACCTTTGTAGTGAGTACAGGCGTGATATTATGTTGTGTGATGGCGTAAACAATGCTTAGATATGCTATAGCAACAATTGCGGTTAATCTGCTGTTATTTATTGAAGAGTTCCCCCGATTTCTACAAGATCCCATCATCAGATATTGAAATGGTGACAATGGGACCACACGGGAAGCACCAGCTTTCAAATGAAAAAAGAATCATGAAAATCAGTTCACCCAGTCGCAAGTTATGAGTGAACAAACATAAAAAAAAAAAAAAAAAAAAAAAAAAATATATACAGTCGAATTGATAACCTCCTCCTTTTTTTGAAGTCGGTTAAAAATGCTCTAAAGTGTCACGTATCCGAGATATGAGCAGTTAAAGTCCATTTACTGATCTTCAGCACAAGTTTGATTTGATATTATTATATCTAGCCCATACTGTGCCACTGCAGGGTAAAGGCCTCCCTCCATTCCTTCCAACGATCACGATTCCGTGCCACTTCTATCCAATTCTCAAGGAAGACGTCCAGTTCGTCCCGCCATCTCCTTCGTGGTCTGCCGCGACCCCGTGTCACTGTTTCAAACTCAAACTCAAACTCAAATATTTTATTTCAATTAAGCCATTACAGGCACTTTTGAATGTCAGAAGGACGGAAGAAGAACGAAACTACGAGTGCAATACGTCATTCCGAAAGCCACCACGCCGAACCACACGCCACCGAATGCCCGCAACAACGAACACTGCGAGCACAAAAGCACGCAGCGACGCAAACCGCAACAACGAATGCTCGAGACCCCGAATCACGGAACAACGAATGCACGCCGCAACGCGCAACCGCCGCCCCGCGACCCGGAGCCCCGCACACCCGCCGCCACGGCACACACCGCCGCGCGCCCCCGCACCCACAGCACTCGTCGCCGGTAACATCCGGCGCCGCGCAGCCCGACGCAGCAACTCCCGAAACGACGCATTGCACTCCTACGCTACAGTCACAATCACAAGGCATAATAACTTGTGAAAGTACTGCAGTTGCCAGTTCCCTAACGTAGATCTCATGAAGAAGAACGGGCAAGAAACTCCATGGACACTCTTTTAAATCAGAATTTGTTACAAAATCTTGGTACATTATATCATTCATGTTGAGATGGTATATTATGTGAGAACTATGTAGCAAGACGTGCAAGTTAAGAGCGTCCAGAGTAAAAAGATATAAAAAACAAATCAAAGAAAAATATATAAACCATGGCAGCTAAGCGATGACCAGTCTCCACTGACAGCGCCCGTTCACGAACATGACGCATGGATCAGCACCATCTAACTCAACCATTTTGAAGGGAACTAAATGATCCGACACACCCGCCACCATCAGCGAGACATTTGAGTGAGCATGACATTCTCCCAGCCACCAGGGCAACGTCACTAAAATATAACTAAATGTAAAAAGTGGCTGTTTCAGGGCACCAATCCTGAGCTTTACGGGCCCACAGCTCGTTCGGTTTGATAAGCCATACATAAAACCTGTATCAATCCATGGCTCATACATACAGACAGGCCACTGCGACTCTCAGTTTTTTTATGACACCTTACTTGTCATGTAATCTGTGATCTTGTTAACCGATTTTGACCACTAAGTTCCTCTTCTCAGGTGCAACGACTGCAGACAGTGAACACTCTAGACCGGTCACAATGGTGCTTATGGTGGAGCTGGCCAGTCCTCTCAGTGCTCAGCGTGGTGACGTGCATCAGCGGGCTTGGCATCTACGCTGTCTATAAGGACTGTGATCCTTTCATCAGTGGCAGTATTTCAGCTGTAAGTTGGGTTTAACGTTGGTAGTCTAGTCGTCAGACTTTTTCTTTTCATAGTCTGTCATGTATACCACTGCTGGGCAAAGGCCTCCCCTTTTTCTTTACAAACCTCTCAATCTTGTACGATATCTAGTCATATCCCTCCATACAAGATCAGTTCGACTACCTTCGCCGCGGTCTACTTAGACGGCGATTTCCTCCGTCAGTGGTCCAGTGAGTGTAGATATTTGCCCACCTTCGTGTGCATTCGCGCTACGTGGCCAACCCACTTTAGCTCGACTGTTTTTAGGTGTTCAAGTTAAAACCCTTGTGTCTTCTCGCCAACAGATAGACCAACTGATGCCCTACTACGTGGTACATGCCATGAGAGATGTGCCCGGATTAGCGGGGCTCTTCGTGGCAGGGATCTTCAGTGCTTCACTTTCCACCATATCTGCTTCATGCAACGCTTTAGCAGCTGTTACCTTACATGATTATGTAGGCAGGTAAGCTATCTTTATCTATCTTCTGTAATAACTTGTCTTTCTTGAAGTAGTATACCTATAGAATTACACGGACTTAGCTCGCGTGATCTGATAAGCTCGCGTGATCTGATAAGCTCGCGTGGTGGTGAGGCCTGCAATGTGCCACAGTTGCCGTCAAAAAAGTATTGGCTGATTACCTATATTATTGTTATTGTCCAGATTTCTGTAGTTTTTTTTTGTATCAGTCAATAAAGTACTCAATTTTTGTTTTGTTTCGCATCCAGATATGGACTTTTCAATAAAAGGTATGGGAACAATTATAAACAGCGTGAAAGCGAACACTCAATAGAATATTGTAGAAATAACTGTTTAAAAATAATAATAAGACATCATTAGGACGTGCAATTTATTTAGCATGGTATTTTTTTTAATCAATTGCATTCGTTTATTTTATCGCATGTCACATGATTTTACACATTAGTTCCACTTATGACTTCGTAACTATCAGCATCTTATTTCTTGACAAATTGTACGATCACCTTATCTCAATAATACTGCGGTTACGGTGCTTATAAAGGTAAAATACATTTGCACGCAAGGATCGGCGTTTTCGAGTACCTCTATCTCATTCTGTCACGTAAAGGCGTCATTGAGTGAAGCGAGAGGTCCGATAGCAAGCATCCGTATTCATTCACATCGGAAGCATTCAACGTGCAATTGGGCCTCTAATTTTAACGAGTTTCAATTCCAGGTGACAGAAAGGGAAACAGATGCAAGAAAATGATATTGTGTGTAGTAGTATTGACTTTCATGAAAGGAATTCCAATCGGCTCAAGTGAGGAGATACTGATGTCCTTAATAGTCTCTGCATTTTTGTTCCTAAAGATGGTGCAAAGTTCCTCCATCCTACGTGCCATGGTTGACGAAGTTTGCCGCTTGCGGATATGGCCTGGTCTTCTTAGCCCTGGCTTTCATTGCTGAATACCTCGGAGGAGTACTACAAGCTGCCCTCACCATATTTGGGGCTGTCGGAGGCCCACTGCTGGGAGTATTCACTCTTGGAATGTTCACGACCTATGCTAACGAGAGGGTCAGTACTTATAACATCATTGTTTGGAATACTTGGATTAATAACATCAGCGTCGTTATTGAATACTTCACGAATACTTACCTCATTTGTTTGATATTTCAGGATTATGGATTTGTATGATGTAGTAGTTTGCAATTTAAAATAGTTATAGCGATCTCACAGTTTTGCATTTCGTAATGTAAGAGATTTTTACTGTCTTAACGTTTGATACTTTGTATGTATCATAGTTTCCAGTTAAAAAGGTGTATGTTATGCAGTGGGTACTATGAAAATGCAAAACAGCAATAATACAATTTTCTGCTAAATAACTATTATTACTGTTATTTAGGATTATTTCAAAATCATTTTTATGCGCAGCAAATCTTACTACATTTCTCCTCTTTTCTCTTTCAGGCAGTATCAATGTCTCTTCTTACTGGCATGGCCATGACGCTGTGGATCAGTTTCGGAGGCCCACGTCCTCCGGTTGGCAAACTACCTCTTGGTGTGGACGGTTGTGCTAACGTGACGATAGCAGCCGTCACCGCTACCAACCCCAGTGATTTCTTCTACCTCTACAGAGTTTCATATATGTGGACTAGTCCGGTGAGTTACTAAAGGTTTCAGATGATCATTAGAAAAATCATGATGATCATTGGTTGAACAGATCCAGAATCCTCCTGACTGTTTTCGTCTTAGCGGAGATTAGCCATCGACACGGGAGATATTATAGTGCACATGTGTGTGCTCAGACAAAGGTGAACTCTCTGTTCCTTTAGTCTTAGTCTGGGACGGCAATCCGACACGACCAAAGAGGGATCAGGCAGGTATTCAGATAGGCAGATACTCGTTCTGGTATTCAGCTATTTAGATTGGACACTGACCCGAACATATTTGAAAAAAGGTTAGGCAGATGATGATAATGACCTGGGGAGCCTTCTTGGCGTAATTAGGAATCGTTCGCTATTTATAGTTCGTCGCTCCTCCCTGTCATGTCCATTTTTAATTAATACGGAAGACACTTTTGCTTGAAGACGTTCCTCGAGTTTTAGTTTATTTAATCAAACAAAATATTGGGTACAAAGATGGAAGTTCAAACAGAGGTAGTGCGATAACTTGAGTGATGTAATGATTCATTTAAAAATAAATCTACTATTTGATTATCCCGTCTCGGTACCAAATAATTACATCACACAGAACTATGTATTATTCAATACGGTCGCTCAATATAATATGAATGAGCTCACGGTCATACGGTCAAAAGGTTGCCAGTTAAAGATGTATGATAATTGTGTAACTGATAACAAACCTGACGTTATCAATAACGTTTATGTAAGTAGTAACCTATGAGTGTTATTTCCGGAAAATATTGGGTGAGTAGATAGTTATCACCGTGGGTATCAAATAAATGAGTCGTGGGTCTGTAGAGTTCTCACTATAGCCAAATTCACGTAAAATGTTACGTGTTATCTGATGAGGCAAAAGATTTCAACTTAAAAATGACACAGAAGTTTAGAATAAATGTTTGATGTCATCGTATGTTGTTAATAATGTTTTGACAGGGGGGGACAGGGGCTTTAAAGTGGCTGCTTTCGCAGAATCATAACAAGGAAATGGTTTGAATTACGTTAAAACAATCAAAGTCAAAGTCAAAATTATTTATTTGCAACAAATGTGGTATGTACAAAAGATGTTAAAATAATAATTATGTACCTAGAGCAAAGACACATTTCGCCATAAAGTTGGCATGCAAACATTAACTATGATGTTCAACACACAGTAACTGTGAAACAAGCATTCAATTAGATATATAAGTTAATTATATTAACTGTCTCTGTGACTATTTTATTATCCTATTATATGATTCTGCTAAAGCAGCCATTTAAGTTCCCCCGCACGGCAAAATTACATCTTAAGTATTTGTAGAAAGGTTGAGTGCTAATTGAAACCTGTTTGCTATAATAGGTGGATATTAGTGGCAATATTTGCACTGCAGGTTGCTCAATCAGCAAGTGCCTACGGTAGAAAGCAACTGTATGTACCTACCTATATAATTATGTAGAAACTTGTCAAATGATAATACGGACGAATAGGTACGTGCATCATTATCTATGCAGTTTTAAATTCAATTTAATTTGTTTATAAGGTCCAATAATATTTGCAATTTCGTTTATTGCTTAGTATTTAATTTTATTACTTACCTACTTTGTAACTTTAACTACTTTGTAAGATTACGCAAGTCAGATAAATGTCATCGATGTCATTGCACTGTAAAGATGTTATTGTGTGTGTCTGTCTGGCTTTTATTGTCTACTAGTTGTGCCCGGCATGCGTTGCAACAATTTTGTTTTGCTGAATCCTTCCCTATTAATGGTGTATGTGGAACAACTGTGAAACCGACACTGACAGGTGTTAAGGACCCTTATCCCAACTTAATTCAGGATGGCGCACTGTTTTCTTCTTTTATAGTTACGTACTGATAGAGATCAGTAGTTTGTATCATCATCTACCTAGCCTTTTCCCATGTTGGGGTCGGCTTCCAGTCTAACCGGATGCAGCTGGACACCAGTATTTTACATGGAGGTACTGCCTATCTGACCTCCACAACCCATTTAGTACTGGGTAATATGCAACTCATTGGTAAGACTGGTAGTCAGACTTTGGGTCCACTGACTGTTTAAGGTCTACAAATGACAGCCAGGACCAACAGCTTAACGTAAACTAACCTCAAAATATCTTCTCAATATTACAGATCGGTTTCATCTGGGTCATGTTCTGGGGAACAGTGATATCTCTAATATGGCGACAGAAGCAGCCTTGGGAGAAAGCTGGCCGGGCCCACCCGGACCCAGAACTCTTCACCCCCCCTCTAGCCAAGATTCTCAGAGCTAGGCACGGGGAGAAACCTGATGTGCAGGTAACCAAAGAGTAGAATAGTGCATGATGCCTGACGGTGTGTTTCCTGGCCATTCCTGGCTTAGCAGCAACGTAGAATGCATGGCTGCTTGTAGTAAAAGGCGCAGTAGATTTTGGCTTGTTTGAAACGAACTTTTGGGGTCAATTTGCGCTTGTTAACGGGGGTCTTTTAAAGCTAAAAATATTTGTTGTAGATTGTGGGGTTCATTTATAAACGCTGATAAATAATGGACGAGGTGTGATCGAGGTCAAGAGCAGGCCCATTTTGCAATAAAAAAACGAGATAAAGGAGTTCTTTCAACATCAAAATGAATTAGTTAAACAGTCGCTAATCCTCACTTTTACATCAAGTTAAGCAGCGTTTATAAATAAGCGATTTTTTTATTTTTTTTATGGTTTTAGTTTATTTGCACTGAGCTTGCATCATTGAGATAGCATCAAAATAATGCACATTTTGTAAACAACAACCATTTCTCATGTTCGTTACTAACTGGTGTACAAAGTTTACCTATCTATTATGTAATAGCCGCTTCCTACTATGTTAATATTATGCCTAACGGAAAATTTAACGGACTTATGAATATTAACTTATTATTCTCAAGCAAAACCAGGACTTACTAATGAACAGACTTCATTAGTATTCATTCTTTCACTTAATTTTGTTACAATTAACACTTTTTCTGTCTTTAAAATGAAGAAACACTTCATTTTGAAGTGTCTATTTCTACATTTTTGTATCTTTTTTTAATAAACAAAAACTCTACTCTACGAAGTTTTAATGATACTAATTTCTTCATAAGATAAAACGAAAAGGCATATGTCATAGTATCTACTAACATAGTAAGTACAGATTAACAATTTATACGTATAACTAGCTGCTGCCCGCGACGTCGTCTGCGTGAACGCTATACAGTACCAAAAATACTTACGATTATACCTTTTAAAATAACATTCATTTACCCGTTTCTTCTTTACATTTCATATCTACAGAAAGTGCAGTAACAGAGGGAGACTGTCTCTTATAAAATTGTCCATCTAAAAGGGCTGATTTGCAGCCTGCTTTGAATAAATGACTTTATGGTGATTCTGCTGAATTAAGTCATAAGTTGTGATTGAAGCAGATGGAGAAAATAATGAATAAGGAATACAGAATAGGGTAAAAAAAATACATACTTATAGGACTTCTCGATAAACAACATTAGTGGTTTGGCTCTCCGCATCCAAAATGTAAAGAGAGTCAGGACTACGTACAGCTGCCCGTGTGAGAAGCAGCACGTCCTCTCGTTGACACCCGCTGCCCTTAATGTCTGCCCCTCCGACTTAATGATGGTCATCGCGAAGCAAACACTCATGGGGAACTGTACGAGCTTGAACTGGAACGGGAAGTTATGAGGTATGAGGAGAATGCGTGGTATAAATACTGCATTGCCACAACCCGTAAGAATTTCCGCCTCAATGGTGTGTCTGTGTAGCGAGATGAGTTCAAGGCGGGTCTCGTTACACAACTTCGGAGAAGATAGGTTCCGAAGAAGCATAATCAGGACACCGTCCTTCACCTTGATGGTATGCGCAGAATTTCCACGGGATAATGTGTGGCGTTATCTTGCTCGACGACAGTGTTTATAGAGATGTAGACCACTTCATTAACCTCAATTTCCGAGAGAATGCATTCGTTAATTGCTGCAGCCTGATAATTTTTGGGCGTCAAAATGGCCCGCTCACACACCCAAGAATTCTGTTGGTGCGGTATACGACTGATGTCCCCGTACACACAGCGAATGAGTTCTTCTAAGCTGGATACAAATCTACCGAGAAACTCTGGAAGGACCACCTGTCCAACCCTCTCCTCTGGTAGAGTGCCTTCGCCAAGACTTAGAATGACGTTGGAGAATTCTTGAGCACGTGCATTGCCGCCGAGCCGTGTTTGTGACCGCAACGAAGATCGTTTCAACGAAGCATTCATCTCGTTAGCTCTCGATCCCCGCGTCACCACGGGAAGTGTTTGTCGGAAATCGCCACTGAACAGAACTGTGACACCACCCATCAAATGTTCGTTCCTGCGGATGTCCTGCAGGGTTCTGTCCACGGCCTCAACTGCCTTCCTATTGGCCATCGTACACTCATCTCATATGATCAAAGAGCAATCCTTGACCACAAACATGCGTTTCGGCTCTCTCTAAATCGATGGGAGTTTCAAACATGGCATGTGCTGTCTTGCCACCCGGAAGCAGTGTGGCAGCGATTCCCTACGACGCTACAGCAATGGCAATTTTGCCTTGCCTCCTGACCTCTGCAATTATGCCAGTGGTAACTAATGTTTTTCCTGTTCCACCAGGATCATCCAAGAAAAACATTTTACAAAGGTGTCATAAATTAGTTTTTGCTCTGAAGAGAACAAAGTGACATGGTAATTTAGTTTGGTAGTCATTTCGCCCGGATCGTAAATTGTCTCAGCGTTATACTCCCGATTTCCACGGTCTTGATGCGGTGATGATTGGGGAGTTGGTAACCCAATTCGACCAGTGGATTGCCGCCGATAGCAATGACCACGTCTTGAAGTGAACTGTGAGACAGGTGTTCAGCACGCGTTCATCAGTTACTTCGACTTCGTCTCCAGTAGCACTCCCCAAAACTCGAAAAAAAACTTCAGACAGATGATGGCGAAACTTCTCCCACAAAGCTACCGGGTTTGCAGTTCTTTTTGAGTTCTGTTTGTTATTATTACATAAAGACAAACTCGATGAATTTCATAAGACATAGATGAAGCAGCTTAAAACTTATATAAACACATTTTTTTAAATTGTATTGCTCATCTCTGAAACGAATTAACGATACAATTTTTAAGAAGAAAATGCACAACTCCATCTATGACATTTATAAGCAACTATTAACCTCGCTAACAGTGTCAAATTTAAATTATTTGTATCCAAAAAGGGCTTACACATGTAATTCGACTTGATGTTTTTGAAATCTAATAGATGGCGCTGCTTTAAATATATTAATTTAATTTTAATTATGTTTATTGGCCTAAGTTACTTACATTGCGTGATTTTTATATTGTGAAGCTAGCTAATAGCATGGTTAACATAATCACAACATTCAAATATGCGTCGATAGATTACACGTTGTTACAGAATGCGTTGAAGAAATAAAGCTTCACTGCTCGTTCCCCGTAGGTGATAGCGTGATAATATGTAGCCTATGTGTTGACCCGACTCCTAAGTAATATTCGTGCCAAATTTGAAGTAAATCCATGCAGTACTTTTTGAGTTTATCCCGGACAGACAAACAGACAAACAGACAAAAATTCTAAAAACTATATTTTTGACTTCGGTATCGATTATAGATCACACCCCAAGTATTCTTTTAAAAAAATATTCAATGTACAGTTTTGACTTTCCTACCATTTTATTATATGTATAGATCATTAAATTAGTTTCATGTGATCATTATGAGTGGTAGTTTGTTTCTAGATGACCACGCGTGTGCTTTGACACCCCTTACTGTAGCGCACATCTTGTGAGAAAACTAAGGTTTGTAATTCTTTGTGTATATTGTTAATAATAGTACCTACGGTCAAACAAGTTATTTGGTATACACGCAGAAATATTAATTATCCTAGTACACTGACAATATTGATTGCAAATATTATAAAGCGTTTATAAGTGAGTGCAAGTTAACTGGCTGTAAATCAAATAAATAACTTGTTCGACTACACACGGTGACACATCAAGTTATACATTTCCAGTATCCATGGCTTTGCTTTGTATAGATTTCTCGTACAATGAGAGATCTGCATAGACTAGTTTTGTATTGCTTGATTGGTCGCCGTGCGTATTGAATTAAGGGACATCGATGTGCCGTATTTTTGGATATGATGGGGATCATAGAAAGGGGTTGTCATATTTTTGTATGAAGCCTGTCTTGCTTAACTTCCGAAATTTTATTGTATTTTGCAGATAACGTTTAAAACATGTATTAATCAAAAAGCTGGCATCAATAAAAAACAAGTATTGTTGGATAGAAAATCTTCTAAAGCGTCACGTTGTAAAGATATTAAGCTATCAAAGTATGAAAACGTTACTTTGAAAAAATAAAATGAAATGGTGGAAGTAAAACAGGCCAAATAATTCAAACCCCATCTTATTAATTTTGATTGTGATGCTGTTGCACTTATGTATAAAACATCTTTTTTAGTAACCTTCGAAGTTTTCTATGAACTATGAAACACAGAAATACGGTTTGCACGACCATGACCCGTACACCCTGTATAATTTTATACTTTTTTAATGCATGCTGCATGGTAGACACATAGTGGGGCTTTGCACTGAGCATGTTTCTTTATCTGCTGCACTTGCACAGCATAGTGATTAATATTAATACACACGGCGACACATCAAGCTGTACAGTCGAACAAGCTAATAAGTATACAGGTTACAGAGATCTTTATAATTTTACTACACTGAAAATATTGATTGCAATTTTATTTTATAGGGCGTTTGGTCTATAAATGTATCTGTGTAATCTTAAAAGTAAATGCAAGTTGGCTAGCTGTTTAGCCAATAACTTGTTCGACCGTACTATGAGAGATCAGCTTAATTTGGTTTTACAAAGCTTGATTGATCGTCATGCGTACCAATATTATTTATTGTAAGGGTTCCGGTAGTTAAATGGTAAAAACAGAATTGTTTATTTATCCGCCGACTAGCGACTGTGTCCGTGTGTACAGTGCATGTGTAAATATACCGACACGACTACGGAACCCGATTAGATTTAGAGTAACCTGTTTATTATGAATGCATGATGGATTTTTATTTTGTGGCCATTGATTACCAAATTTTTAATATTTCTATAAATATGTTTGCATAATAAAGTTTTGAATATAATTTATAAAGTTTTTATAAATTATTTATTAATAAAGAAATATATTTTTATTTATGTTTTTTAAATATTTTTTTAACTATTATTCATTGCTAACTGTTGTGGTAATTTTTAAACAAATAGGTAATCATATTTTATTGTATTTTTTCAGTGTAAACTCTTGCATTCAAACGGCGTTCAAGACTAAAATACTGTACTTATTAAAATAAGTAGACAATTTTATTTTAAGAACATTTTTAAATTTAAGAAATACCTACGTTTTCGAATAATCATTGTGATTTTTGTTCTTCTTTAATATAGTGCTGTTGTTTGTTACATTCCTAGGTCATGAAGATTGTATAGGTACATAAAAATATTTTAGGTGAATATTTTTGTAATCCATAAACTATTTAATAAAACAAGGACGCTCATAGACCAAGTCCTTGTGTACTATTTATTTATCAAATAGCTTGAGGACTGACAGTTTACTTTTGATGCTTCAAAACAGTTAAAATTAAACTATTCTGAGGGATGAAAAGTAAAACAGTCACGGGCATCAATATGTTTACACAAAGCTACTTTTAAAAGCGATTTTCTCCTACTGTGTTCAAAAACGTTTTTATAAACATAGCATTTTGGGAGCTGTACCTACTATTGCGAAACAGGTCTTATCTCAAAGTAGAAACCGTTATGTCTCAAGAAAATTGCTTTTATATTTTGGTAAGTGTTTACATAATTTTGATCGTGACTGTACATTGTTCGCCTGACTTTAAATCAAGAATAATAATTGAGCTTGAATACTTAAAACGGACTAAAAATACTTAAGTAGGTATAGATATCACGAAAGGAGAATCATATATTTCGAATACTGTTGGTTAATGATAACGGCAAAATTAGTATTAAAATTAGTAATAAATAATTATTTATAACCAAATTTATTTGTTGCGATGTGTGTTACTTAACCGAGCATGTTGAACTCTCGACAATCCTTTTTTTGGAGTTACTTCAAAGTACCAATGTAACAGTAGATATAATTGTACCGTAACTAGCTGTACCCGACATGCGTTGCAATGCCCTTTTTCCTACCTACCTACCTACTTACCAACTACCCACTAATATAAATAGATACTGTTAACGTTAAAAAATACGAGTGGACCACGGATAGACAGGCAGAATAATAGGATGTTACCTAAGAATTGTGAGCATTCGCTTAACGCTTAGGGCTCGTTTATGGAGACGCGGGGCGTCGCGCGGCGCGTGCAGAAGGGTCTTCTCGTGCTTTTTTATTAATTTGCTGCCTCGTTGGTCTAGTGGTCGCAAGCGCGACTGCTGTGCATGAGGTCCTGGGTTCGATTCCCGGGTCGGACAAAAAGTGCTATTAGGAATTTTCATTAGTTTCCCAGTAGTAGCCCGGAGTTTGGAAGTTGGTGGTATAATACCCCCGTGCCTCGGAAAGCACGTTAAGCCGTTGGTCCTGCGCCTGATCTCTCTCCGGTCGTGTCGGGTTGCCGTCCCATCGGACTATGAGAGAAAAGGAACAGAGAGTGCACCTGTGCCTGCGCACACACTTGTGCACTATAATATCTCCCGCGCAGATGGCTAATCTCCGCTGAGATTGGCCGCCGTGGCCGAAAAACGGTCAGGAGGACTATTATTAATTTACTGAGAGACGGGTACACCGCAAAAAACGCTGCATTGTAAACTAACGAGCGAAAAATAGCTTCTCGTGAAATCGACGTTTGAAATCGTTAACTTTTTCATACATCGCCATGCGTTTGAATTAAAAACGCAGCGATGTATGAAAAGTATGTATGTTTACGTACAGGCGGGGCGTCGCGCCGCGCGACGCCCCGCCTGTACGTAAACATGCACTTAAGGCGGGGTTACCCCGATAAACGTCGTCAACAATAGCGTTTTACTCGTACATGGAACGGATTTAAATTTTGAAAAAAATGTATTACATAGTTGACTCTTCGATCATGATATATCGGGCATGCGATACACGATTACTTACACTTCACTGCATCCAATTAAATCGCAAAGACATGTCCAAATGATGGCTAAATAATCGTTTTACTTGAGTTATATTAGGCTTTGAAAAATAAAACTTATATCATAATAAAGGTCGTAAAAAATGTGTATTATCTCGGGTCACATAATGTATAATTTCTTTATCATTTTTCTCCAAGAGAGAAAAAACAGTCAAAATTTAGGCATTATATCGCTCGCGCGGCAGGGCGGGGGGTGAGGTCGTGCGTACATAAAAACAAAGTAGGGTAACCTCGCCTTAACCGTTCCGATTACTTGTTTCGGCACATATTCATTCTTGGATTGTTACGTTACAGGCGAATGCTTCGGTTAGGTACCGCTTTTAGGCGAACTTTTGTTACACGAAGAATATTCATTCGCGAAACGAATGAAAAAACGAAAACAGAACAACGATCTTTTTTTTTAAAATACTTTTCAGATTCTTGTGTGTGTGAATGAATATATTTTGCAAAAAAATCTTGAAGTGAATGTACGCGATGAGTACCTACCGTCCTTTAGAATACGATTCTAAACTTTAAATTGCGAAAGAAAACGCATGTTATTTTTTGTAGGAGTCCCGAAGTGGGTCAACTAAAATATAATCGAATTGGGTAATACGTTGACCGACTTTTGACCAAGGATGACCTCGTGACATAGGACTAAAATTATATAACATCGATCTGGTGTGTGTGTGTAGAGAGTGGTACATGCTACGTAAAATCACTGAATTCCCGGAGGGTAAAATTGCTGCATTAGCTGAATCATAATAGGATAATAATATGATTCACTTTAGCGTTCTTAAAATGGTCATAGACGCAGTACACTATTATGACCATTACGAATTGAAACGTAATTCATACGATTCTTTTAATGATTCTGTTAAAGCCGAGATTTTAGGTCACCTGCATGCTCTTGAGAAATCCCTCACGGGGAAAGCCGGATGACACTTTATCCCGACCTCGACATTGAACCATAGATATCACCTCAAATGATCTCTGACCACGAAATACGCTGCTAATATGATTAATCAGTACTTATAATAGTAGTGCAGCAGTAGCAGTTTAGCAGTAGTTGTGACGTTCATGTAATATTCTAAACTATGTATCGTATATGTTGTTAGTCGTAAAATGGAGTGAAAATAATCTATATCTATACTTATAATAAATCTGTAGAGATGTCAATTCTGTACATGATATATATTTTCAAAATAACTATCAGGGGGTAATTAGTGATCGATACTGATGCCAAAAATGCAATCAGTAAAATTTTTGTCTGTCTGTCTGTCTGTCTGTCTTTCTGTCTGTCTGTCTGTCTGTCTTCCTGTCTGTATGTTCCTTATAGAAACAAAAACTACTCGACGGATTTTAACGAAACTTGGTACATTTAGGGGAGGTTATAGTATACTTTTCATCACGCTACAATCAATAGGAGCAGAGCAGTAAAGGGAAATGTTGTGAAAACGGGAGAAGTTGCTCCATTTTTTAAGCTTCCGTCGCGTGTGCAGCCTTAATGGTTAAAGCTACATAGAAATCATTTATGACGGAAATGTTCTACATAAAATTATCTAAAAAATATCCCACAACAGCATATGTCTAGCTTTTATGGTTGACTCACAATAACACGTGTAACTCCCGATAGCTTAGCAGTTCGGAGCTTTCACAGGGTGGAATTTTGTAATGTCACCTGGAGGGAAAGTACTCTTAATACTGCAGATAGAAAATTTTACTCAAAGGAAACATTCCTTTATTTTTGAATAGAAAGCAAACTGCATTCAAAGATTTTCGGAAATTCTCTTCTCCCACACCCGGGAATCGAACCGGCTAAAATCTGAAAAAATTATACCCTGTACTTTTATTGCATCGATCGTTAGGGTCAATTATAAGGATGAAATCTCTCTGACAACCATGATAAATTAAATGAAAGGAAAACCTGCCTGCGAGAGTTTTTGTTGTGGGGATATGTAAAAAATCAAAACATGAAATCTTATGCCAATGACAACGAGTTGAGAGTTGAAGTTCAGAATGCGATTTATAATATTCACCACAACACTTTATTAAAGGTTACTAAAATGAATTCGTTAAAAGAATAAATTTGTGTATCCAAGAGAATGGAGCCCATTTCGAGCAACTAATTAGTTAGTTTACCATTTTTTGTAAATAATTAAATTAATTTAAGATTTCCTGGTTTTCTTTTCATTTAATTTATCATGTTTGTTAGAGAGATTTCATCCTTATAATTGACCCTAACGATCGATGCAATAAAAGTACAGGGTATATTTTTTTCAGATTTTAGCCGGTTCGATTCCCGGGTGTGGGAGAAGAGAATTTTCGAAAAATTTTCAATGCAGTTTGCTTTCTATTCAAAAATAAAGGAATGTTTCCTTTGAGTAAAATTTACGTACTCAAGACGCTTTTTGTTACGTAAGAAAATATGGACGTCCCGACTTATTTATTACTGTAACTACCAAGCCCAAGCAAGTGGCCTGGCTTCTTGAGGGTCAAGCACCGCATGACCGCCATGATATTATCGCAAGAGTTTTCATTTAAAATTAAAATCAAAGATAGATCTACTTACCAAAGATATCATTTTTAGTATAACGCGGACGAAGTCGCGGGCAAAAGCTAGTTACATAATATGTACTGATATCAAGTTTTGAATAAAATAGATAGAGCACACAGTTTCTCTTCAATATATTTTTATAATCAATTACTTTTTAGTACTTTCACATGAAGGTTAAAAGGTATATTTTTTATACAGTTATTCCAATAATTAAGTTTATTTTTTTTTGTTTTATAAAAAGAGCACACTTTTTACATGCAGTTCAAAATAGGTACTGGTTACCGTTACCAGTGAACCAAATAAATATCAGTAAAATACCGTTTATGTATAAAATATCTTATAAGGCCGTTTCCTAACCGAAAAAGATCGTCACATTCTCATAAATATTAATTCGTGTCTTAAATAAAGCGACTGTCACTAATACACGCGATCATCGATTGGTCAGGATATGAATAAAATACGAGGTATGAATAATTATGAAGGACACGAGCGATCAGTTAAGTCGGGTTTATTTCTTTATGATAAATTCACTATTCAATCTCAATCAACAATTTCGCAATCGCGCGACGGTTACTTTCGGTTAGAACACGGGATAAAGTGTAAACTTATACTATAGGATTCTATATCTATTTATGTAGAACGTAAATATAATATTTATAGAAATATGATGTTGAATGTCTTCCATTTTTCGGTAAACCGAATATGTATTGAATAGTATTGTGAATTGTTGATAGCTGTTGCATTTTAGTAGCATACAGGCCCGAAGGCACCTAAGAAACCTATCCTGTCGGCTTCACTTCGGTAACAAGGCAGTAGTTTAGTAATTTGCACTAAGACAGGCTTTTCACAAAGATAATGACAGCGTACTGTCGAATAAGATTTCAAACGTTGTATCGTTTGACGGCAGACTGCATAATCATAAAGTTAATAGAGTAAGATCCCAGGGCCGCCAGACGTCACGTATTTTCTGACGAAGGAAATGTGGACGATCGAGTAGTGTTAATATGAACTAAGAACGCACGACTACCAGCTAGCTTGCTTAGACGGCCAATTTTCAGGTATCAGGCTATCAAGGTACATAAAAACATTACTAACTTCACGTATTTTCTGACAGCTGATTTTTACGTATATTGTAGGCAATATCCTTAAAAATAAGTTGCCAATACTCCCAGACACTTCCTAGCGGCCGTTTTGCTTAACAGACGCTTTAAAGTTCCCAAAAAGTTTAGACTTAAACGTATTGTGACTGTTTACCCGAGAACGCATGGCATCGCTCTTGTGTGGCTGACATACAGACCTCCACTGGACTCATTCGGTGAGCATTCAACAGGATCTGCCCATTGCCTGTGTCTTCAGAATTTTGTTGAAAACGTTGCTTTCAACGCTGGGGTGCATGTTGGAGCGCCTGCCCAATATAGCATGGCAATAACCCGATCAATTAGCTTTTAATATTAAATCCTTAGGAGTTTAGAATTCTTTAAAGCGTCTGGTATGCAATACGGCCGACGGAAAGTGTCTGGGAGTATTTGCGACTTATTTTTAAGGATATTGCCTAAAATATACGTAAAAATCAGCTTGGAGAAAATACGTGAAGTAAGTAATTTTTGTATGTACCTTGATGACCTGATACCTGAAAATTGGCCGTCCAAGCAAGCTAGCTGGTAGTAGTGTGTTCTTAGTTCATACTAACACTACTCAATCGCCCACATTTCCTTCGTCAGAAAATACGTGACGTCTGGCGGCCCTGGGATCTTGGACTATAATGCTGGTTAGCTGGCTGTATACCAAAAACCTTGTTCGACTGTACCTATAGCTTCCATGTTAACATTGTTCACGTTGGATGTTTACATTTGCATGGTGTTGTCCTAAGGTATACACCACCTCATTTAGCAGTAATATATTAATCACTTCATTATAGAGAAACAGATATATAATTACGGTTACTTTATGTGCTGCGCAGCTACATGTGTGTTTTATGTGCTACTAAAGTTGGATTTAGGTTGCTTGCCTTAAGAGGTGCTGGTACCCAGGTGCCCAGGACCCACCAAATGATTTTATAGTTCAAAATAGGCTGTGTAATATAATAATTTGTATGTACGCGTGAAACACTGTAAAATCGTATTTTTCACGCTGCTTGAGTTTGTTGCAAATGAATATTGTAAAAAACGGTTGCAAAAAGCGTGTGTAATCGAAAGGAAATAAATGAACTATTAAAAAGTTTTTGTATTATTTATTATAAACACATAAAGACAAACACTACAATTATTGACGGACATTTAAACAGGCTATTTTTTTTACACCTACCGAATAGTAGTACTTACATGAATATAATGCTTTCGACGATAATCCGGTAGCATTTTAATTCAAAATAATTGGCTTATTACTCTGCAGGCAGCAGTGTGGCAAATTCCACTCACACATTCTATAACTCCATTAGATCATTTGTACTTATACAAATGAAAAAACAAATATAAAAACAAAAAATGAGAAACTCGTTGAATTATTTCAATGTTTACGGAAAGAGTCTAACGATACCACATACATCAAATATTACCTATATAGTGAAATAAAAAAACACACAAAACGAACATACATACAGTCATGACTCTGCATAAAGTCAAGCAGAGACTTAAGCTATGGTTACTGTCGTTGAACTACGACGAAACTGAGAAAATTATTTTATCCATCTCCTAACACCAATCCCAAGGTGTGACAGACTTTTAATTTCAAATTTCAAGCCTCACTTGCATTAGCTGATAACCCTTCCTGATAACTCAATTCACACTCACACTCACTACTACACACACACACAATACACACACACACACGCACACGCAGGCACATACAAACACACTCAAATTCAATACAGGCTTCTTTAAACGCTTATAAATTGTTTTTATTTTTTATTTTTTTGTTGTTGTTGTTAGTCTATAGTTTTTATTTTTATTTTTCATTAGTCTTATTGCATAAGATTCTGAAATATCTCCGTTTGGGAGAGGGCACTGACTTCTGTAACACAGGTCTACCACCTAGCACAGGAGTCAGGGACTTCACACAATTTTGTAACCATTTCTTGTGTAATAAAGATTATTATTATTATTATTATTATTATTATGAACCCTGAAAACATAACATTCCTTTCTTGGGCAGTCGAGTAAAAAGCTACCGGTGGATGCAAGCGGCAGGTTGCCGTTCGTTATGGCGTTCAATGAGGGACGCCTTTCTCCAATAGTGGACGTATTCTGGCTGATAACGAAGATGTGTAAAATAGGGCCCATGATAAAAAAATCTAAGCTGACAAAAATCCACCATTAGGTCTCGTTATTTCTTCCAACTGCCGGTGTAAGTATGCATTCTGAAAAAAAAAATTAAATGAATTAAGTAACTGTTTATTATTTTCATCAACACTCTGTGTATGGGATAACTGGGGACCTAAAATGGGCCCTATAGGAGAACCATAATATGATATGACAATGATTATATTATTCATGCCCATTTTAGGCCCCCTGGTTGAATGGCCAGACTGGTTTAAACTGACTTTGATGTCGAATGCATATATAAATACACCATCATCATATTCTCTTGCACTTACCTATCCTAATTCATATAGAAAAAGATATGACTCAAATAATATTTGAAATATAGTTGAATCTTCTCATACCTCTCTCAGTAGTTCGTCTTCCCTTTCTGCAGCAATTTTAAGCATTTCTTTGGATCTTTCTAGAAGTAAGTCTTTGTCATATATAGTCCTTTTCAGATTTGCAACTTCTACTCGATGTGATTCCGATTGAGTACGTCCCTGAAATTATACATTTTAGCAGTTTAGGGAGAGAGCATCGGCGGCATGCATCAGCGTTTTTCTGTATCTATTTTTTCACTTGGAGTAGTCATTTGTTAGAGAGAAATGTCTAGAGTCTAGCTAGACATTTCAGTCGTAGTCTAGATCATAATGATTAGGACATTCCTTAACCCATTTGGCCAGGTTTTTAGTTATGGCGAGCAACTTTGAAAAAAGGGCTGAAAGTGAAAACGCATTATTTATAAAAAAAACCGGCCAACTGCAAGTCTGATTGCATGAAGGATGCAGTACTATTAGTATTAGTAGAAGGGGACTTGTATACAACAGCGGCAACAGAAATGCATATTCTGTGAAAACTTCAACTGACTGATCATTAAATACAACCCGCTTACATATAGACGGACGAATAGTGGAGACTTTGTAATAGGGTCCCGTTGGTTACCCTTCGGGTGCAGAACCCTAAACTCGATTATCATTAAGAGTTCAAGAGAATTTTCAGAAGATCAATTAAATAATTAAATATTGTCCTCTTCTTTTCTCAAATATTTACGACATTTTTTTTTCTTTCCTTATTCTTCTTTACCTTCTCTGTAATACTACTTCGGGTGCTACGGCTGCTGCTGGGCCTAGAGTCAATCTTCTTGTAAACCACCCCCGACTTTTGGTCCGCTTGCAACTTGTTGATCACGCCTGAAAGAAATTGTGAGAAACACCGTACTCAGTGCAGCTAGTAAATATCCTAACAGTGAAAAGTGTAGTTATTTTTGGTGATTGAATAAATAAAATAAATTGAATTTAAATTGTGAACCAGTGTAGTTATTTTTGGTGATTGAATAAATAAAATAAATTGAATTTAAATTGTGAACCATTCATTCATGCACATTCAAGATGTTATAATATTGTTGTTATTGCATTTTGTATCCATATGAAATCACACGACAACATTTACTAGTCGTTTATCAGATAATATTAGGCTACCAAACTGTGATCGATTGCCATCATCAGACACTCACACTCTGTCTATTGAAGCGGAGCTAGGTTGCAGAACGGAGTAACGGAGAAAAATTAATCAACAGGACTGCATAAACTCTCCACTGCGCTCCAGTATGCAGTCCTACTGGCTAATATTTCTCCGTTTCGCCTCTGGCAGGCAGCCTAAGACATTGTATTTTGAAGCAACTTTCGATGTCTATCGACCACTGTTTGGCGCAGTGTGATCATCCCAAAATGGCGAGATGATGTGCTATAGTGATCCAGAAGGGACATTTCAACATGCTTGAACAATTTGCACCTACCTCTAAGCGTAAGCACGGTTTGTTCAAGATCATTGACTCTGTGCTGCTGTGCAGTGATCGGATGCGTCTCGATGGAGTTGATCTTCTGAGTCAGTTGTACGTTCTCTTCTTTTAACATCTCGCAATAGCTGATGGATTAACATGCAATGTTTAGTGGACTCAAGAATTTGAAATTTGTTGGAGAATTCAAAGTAAAAGACTTAGGTGATATTGACAGAGGAAAGGGAAGAAAAAACGTGTTAAAATGTAGAAAAAGGCAAGAAGAGAATGTTGTGAGAGTTGGAGACAAGAACGGTATACATGGCATAAGGTAATCTAAAAGGCTCCTCTACTCCTCTTTTCATAAATGTGAAATCAGTACAAGATGCTATCAAAAGATGAAGAATCGAGATGTAAGCACATCTTAATTCTTCAAGTGTAAAGCGTGTGTGTGTTTCGTGTTCATGCCCTTCAGCACCTTATGGCGCAGGAGGATACTCACGTGTCTGGATTGAAAAATAGTAGGAGCAGTGGTAGGAGACACAAGCGTGTGCGACGGAGTTTTCTATAGATATTTAGAGAGTGGGCACCCGCGGTAGTTTTAGCGTACACCATACGCGTGGTTTTGCCATACTAAAGGTCGGTTTGCTTGCTTTTACACAACCAGTATTAATGTTCTATGGGTATACGGACCTTTTCCAGTAGTTGAGTTCAGGTTGTGCATCTCCCGCGGCTTTGAGTGGGGTTCGTATCTGCGACTCCAGTAACGTTGATTCCAGTTTCAATACTTGTCCTTTCAACGATGTGATTTCTGCTAGTGACCTCTCGTATTCCGATACTAGAAGTTCGTTGCCCTAAAATAATAAAGAACAATAAGTGAAGGTGTGCTTTCTTATTCTTTTATAATACTATTCTCTTAAAATATTTTTGAATGATCCACAGTATGAGATGACCTATAATGTTAAGGTGGAGATGAAGCCGTACTTATGACACCCACATTTTACTAATTCTGTTTAAATATCATGTAAGCTGATCCCCGCTTGGTGCAATAAATCGGGCGCAAAGTCAGACTACGGCCAATTGCTGGGAAATTGCTGGTCGAAATAACACCCAAGAACCGAACCAGACAGTCGGTCTATTGGAGCTCCTATTACCACTAGACCAACGAGGAAGTTAGCCCTTATCTCCTTATACTACGAAACTGTTAATATTTTGACCTTGGTTCAGATAGTTCTTCACCAGCGGCTTGACCGATATTACGTTGACTTCATGTAGGTACTGCCATATTATTGGTTGATTAACATTCAATCTGGATAAGAAACAAGAAACTTTGGATCCGATCGTGGAAAGTCATTCATTTAATCAAATTACTCTCTAATCATCACTACATATTATAAAACAAAGTCCTCTGCCGCGTCATGTCTGTTCGCGATAAACTCAAAAACTACTGCACCGATTTTTAGGCCCGTAATCCACCAAAGCGGAGAGGAGAGGAGACGAGAGGAGATGTGCCGCGAAGCTGGCAGGTTATTTCCACCAAAGCGGAGAAGAGATGCGTTGCGGAGAGGAGATGTGAGCTGTGTGTAGCAGAGATGTGAGCTGTGAGAGATCGAAAACAGTCAAGTTCTGTCTACGAAAGGAAGACGTCATATCGTTACAAAAGTTATATCTGAATTTGCTTGAGGAAGAAGAATTAGAGGTTGAAGAAACACAATTAATTCTTCAACATTTAAATTATTATTATTATTAGCCAGTCAATCGAATGACGTTTCGGGACGTGCGAGGCGCGCGGAGAAGGCAGCGCAGCCCGGCCGCCCGACTAGACACTTCTCCGCTCTGCCGCGCCGCTTGCTCGCTCGCTGCACAAAATTCTATAGAAAAATGAGACATCTCCTCTCCTCTCCGCTTGACCCATTTCCACCAAAGCTAAGCGGAGAAGAGATGTGGAAATAACGAAATCGGATTGGTTTATTCAAACACATCTCCTCTCGTCTCCTCTCCTCTCCGCTTTGGTGGATTACGGGCCTTATGCTGTTTTCACCAATAATGGATAGAGTGGTTCTCAAGGAAGGTTTTAGTGTATAATTTGTCAAGTTCCGACAACCATGCGGGCGAAGCCGCGGGCATCAGCTAGTGAATTATAACATGATTCTTCTTTTTGCTGTTTTAAATTTAGAAAAATTAATTATCCTCTCATAACATCAGGTATGATCCAATGAGTACCTTTTCAGCTATCTCCAAGGCCGCAATTCTCCTCTGCTGCGCTTGTACTCGGTCCAACAAGGCCTGGGAGGACACGGGCAGAGAGGCGGCATCAGAAAACAAGGACTCCTTGGAGTGGGATGGCTTCTCCTGAGTTTCAGTCTCTTGCTTCTCTATTGCTACTAGATGGCTGTCATCTGAAAATAAGTTTTGTTTTAGGGTGTACTTCTATCTATAATCAATTGTTCCTTTCATCAATATAATTAAAACTGCAAAACATTGCTTGAAAACAGCAAAACTAAAAGTTTCCAAGGTTCAGAATTAGCCTTTCGCTCTGTCTGCCTAATTAGGACATAGCCTAGAGGTGTAACTGTAATTAAAGGCATTTATTAGAATATAGTGGCCTTAACAACGGAAACTGTAATTTTGTGCAAAATCTGCAAAATACGAGTGTTTTTAACACGCTTTTTTTTCTATACGCATGTACTTAAATCTAAATGTTGAAAACATTTCACCCACTTGTCACCAGAAGTTCTTACCTTTAAGATCTTGAAGTTTCGAAAGCAGCATTCGTTTCTCTTTCTCTAGTCGCGCTACCCCTGACTTTGATAAACTCAGGGCAGCCTCCAGCTTGACGATTTCTTGACTTTTCTCATCGTGTCGTGCTTGCCAACGCTCTGCAGCTTGTTGGGCTCTAGACAACAGAAGAGGTTGACGTAGACAACTTTGATTCTTGATTCATAATCGAATGCATTTGTTATGAACTTGAGTAGAGTTTTTTGAAGATAAACATAAAGAAATAATAAAATAAATCATCATTAAACAAACGTAGGTTATTTTTGAAGGTTATATAAATTAATTAAGTAATTTTATTTATTTTGACTTTGGATTTTATTTGATTTGACATTTAATAGTATACATATTTCTTTCATAATTATTTTGACTTTGGATTTTATTTTGTTTTTGTTTTGATTTGACATAGTATATTTCTTTCATAATTATTTTGACTTTGGATTTTATTTTGTTTTGTTTTGATTTGACATAATAGTATATTTCGTATTTAGTAATTATAATAATAATAATTTTGTAAAATGTGACATGCGGTTAATTTTATTATGATATGAAATGTTATTTATTTAATTTGATTTGATTTGTATTTGTTTTGCAGTGCCCTTACAGGGTGCATGTTTGATACCTCTTAAATTATTCCAACTCATGTACAACATGTATGCAATAAACTAATTTGAATTTGAATCCTGATTGAGAAATCATGACACATAACCAGAAAGAAAGGGATAGTGGAAATAAGAGGGACCTTTATAAATTGCTGTTTCATTATATTTTGTGCGATACCATTAAGTTATTCTGATGATCACACCACATTTCGGATTTTCAGTCATTACGGCAATATTAAGGGAAGGTGACGCAGTGAGGTGGGACTGCCCACCTTTTAAAAAATAATGATATTAATGATGATGCTGATGTATAAGAAAATAATAATGAAAATGATGTCAAGTTGGCTTGGCACCTTTATAAGTCTTTCGAAGGAGTAGGAACGCATAGCCACGAATTATATTACCTCTTCCACTTGTCCCAGAGCGCGAGGTTGGACTGGGTGTCCCTGCGTGCACTCATCAGCTGTGCCTGAAGTGTGGCGATCTTGTTGTGCAACGCTGCTGTTTCGGCTGTCGTCACTTTGTGCCCTGTTGTGCTTCTGTTGTCAAAACAATAACGAATACAGAATTGTTTTTACTCTAGTTCTAAGATATTTCATCACTATCTAACTGGAATTAAAAGCTAAATTAACGTTCTTCAAAAACTGTTATTGTTTTGTCTTTTCTTGTCATTCGGACTCTGTGATAGGATATCAAAAGTAGATAGATGTAGGCAGTGCGCAGTTGATCGGGGACATTTTCAAAATAAGGACATATATATGTAGCAAGACGTGCTGATGACAGTTGGTGAAAAGCTGTGACCAAGTTGCGTCAAGGGGCTGGTGAGAGAATTGTGCAGGTAGTTGTCGGGGATTATCGAAATTAACACAAAGAGAGGTATATACCCATCAGTGGGTGATGATGATGAAGGACAATAATATAATACGTACATTCTAAAGACCTGATTCTTCAAGTTCTGAGCATCCAAGCGTGCACGCCTCTCCCTAGAAGCGAGCACTTTGATCTGTCGACGAAGGATTGCGTTCTGCTTGGTAGCCTGTTGCTTCTCCCGGCGAAGACGCTCAATGAGTGGCTCTTGCCTGAAAAAATATCGTAGAAAGAAAAAAATACTTAACAAAAAATTTGTACTTTTTTACTCAAACATAAAAAAAATCTTTTCCTGTGCAATTAATGATATGCTTTATAACGGTTGACCTAACAATTGTTGCCCAAACGAAAGGAAATGAAACCGCACACCTCAAGGTCTCCCCGAAACACCCTCATGTATGTTCCACGATTATTAGTAGTTTTAACATACATCTGTCATTTTGTCATTTGTCATTTTGTTGATCGCAGTGATCGATCAAATCGAGTAAGATTGCTAATTAAGAGATTAGGGCGCAACCAGAACCAGCCCGCGATCGATTGGCAACGACTGTTGGCTCAAAATGTCTCTTCAGAATAAAAAGCCTTTCATTTTGTCGATTGACCGCGGCTAGTTGCATGCATACACAGGTTGAATGGTAAACCTCTCACATATTTTATGCGCTTTCATTTTGGCTATAAAATATCTTTTTACGTAAGTATGAAAACCTCACCAAATAGTCGTAGAAGAAGCAGGTATCCTGGCCACATCGTCATTTGAATCTTGCAAATCGACTATAGATTCAAACTTCAGCTCAAGTCGCTCTGATCCGTGGTGAGACATAGCATCGCTTTCATCCACCTCCACTATAGCGGACAGATCGAAACTCGGGTCGTTTACTGAGATCAGAGTTTGCATGTTCATCACTTGAGTCTGTAAATAATATTTTACCTTGAATTAAAATCTCAACTTCAAGGATAAGCGTAAAAAAGTGTCATTATCCTCCTGTTCATGAAAACGGTTGAATTCATTCATTCATTATATTATTGAGTAACTGTAAACTAACCGCGTACGGTAAAATTATAAAAACAACAAACCCTCAAATTATTAATGATCAAGCGTAACTGTTCAATTTGCGTATCTTTATCTGACAGCTGCTTCAGGTAAACAGTTTTCTGTTCAGTGAGCCTTGTCCTCAAATCCATGTGCTCACGTTGCATTTCATTGAGCTGCGACAGCCAGTGCTCGTTCTCATCCTTGTATGATTTGACCTATTAATAGAATATTATTAAAACTTTAATGCTCTTTAATAATAATAACTTTTTTAATTTTATCAATATTAAAATTGTCACCTCATGACAATGTCTCTCTTCAATTTGAGAATGCAGTTGCTCCATTTTTGTAAGTCTCTCTGCTGCCAATTCCTTCCAACGTGCTGATTCAGTTTTATACGTAGTCCTGGACGAAAAACCACCCATTATTAGAAATATCACATAACACAAGGTAACTTTGAGAATTCATAAATTAACTAATTGATACTAACAACTCTGACTTGCATTCATCAAGTTCACTTTGCTGTTTAAAACACTTGTTTTCTAATTCGGCAATTTGCGTTGTGTACTTTGTAACCACTTCCTTCAATGCTTCTCCGCTGGAGACACTAGAGTCACTAGCTCGTCTGCAATAGATAAGTGATTAGTGGGATGATTAGCATCATACGTAATAAACTTGTTATCAGCTTGTTAAAAATGATTGATTTGAATATTTGTAAAACGTGTTAGCAAATGTAAACATCCGTCGAATTTACCTATCTAACTTTGACTGCAACTCCATTATTTTCACTTGTAATTCTTTAACAGATTTAGCATATTCATCTCTTTCATTTCGCAGTAATTCTTTGTATTCTGCCATTATAGTATTCTTATCAGCTTCTAATTGTTTCAATGTTAACAACAAAGTTTTATTTTCTTCATTGGCGCTGTCCCGCTTTTGGTTTATTTCTGTATTCTGTTTCATTTGAAAATCGTTAAGTTGTTTTGTTAAATCTTCTATGGTATGTCGTAATTTCTCATTCATAATATCAGTTTGATTGTTAAAAGCCTTCAGGTTTTTTAGTGTAGATTCAAAGGTGACTTTCTCATTGTTCAGAACTAGGATTTCTTCAGTACGTTTGTGTACTAGAGTCATAGCTTCGTATAACTGCTTGGTCTTTTTGTCAATTTCCACTTTTAGTAAGTTTACTTGAACATGCAATTCTTCTATTGCATCGCTTTTTTCATCTGTTTGTACTAATTTGTAGCTTTTGCTTATTTCAATTGGGATAGTTTGAACAACTGCATCAGATAAGTCTATTGTCGGCTTTCTTTGAATTGTTTTAATCGGGGAGTCTTTCTTTTCATTTTTCACCGGTGAATTACTGGTTTGGTTTGGCTGTTCTTCGACTATTTCTGGTTTTGCCAATGTTATAGTTAGACTTCCTGAAATGAAAGCATATGTTTAATTGTTGATTACTTTGTTTGAAAACAATCAAATGAATAAATGTATCTTACTTCTAGGACTTGACTCCGATTCATTGTCAGACTGAACATCTTCTAATTCGATGGATAAGTCTTTGATTTCTCCGCTACTACTACTACTTTTATGTTGGGAAATAGCGATTTTTTCAAAGCCTTGATTCACTAACACTAGGGTTTTCTCTATTTCATTACAGTGCTTTATCAAGTTCTCGTGTGACAACTCCATGGCTTTCATTTTTTTGTTAATATGTTGTAATTTCCGTGTGTTAACAGATTCCTAAAACCACAAAATTCTTGTAAGTTTGTATCACAGGTAATATATTTATATTTGTATTTTTGACTTACAGTTTATTTTTATTTGGGGTCAGACTTACCGCCATCATATATTTAAGTTTATGTGGACAACTATCTTCATCTAATAAACATTTATGTTTAGACGCATCTAGGATTTGATTAAATACACTATGTTTTGTTATCAAATTAGCTCGTAGATCTTCTATTTCCTGTAGTTTTGCGTCTACATCATGGTTTTTACGCGAAGATTCTTCTAGTTTGTTTAAATAATTCTCAACGGATAAAAGCGGTAAACTTCCCTGATATTGTTGACGTAAAGCCTGCAAGACTTCGTATATGTATCTAAAATTGTCAAAAAGGAATTATTTATGTAAAACCAAATAAGCACATGATGTTAGAAACATATTGAGTAAAAAAAGGTAAAATATTTATTTGGTTGGCTATCAATGCCCAAAAATATAGTTCTAGAAGTTTCTTCTAACCAAAAAGTTTTGCCATCATTTAGTCTGTCTTATTCAGGTATAAAGCGTATAATTATGAAGGCGACTTTAATGGGTTTGAGGTATTTTTACAGTGTTGTGTGAATTTTGTGCTATCAGCATTTGGCAAGATTACTGTGTTATACACTACATGTCTGCATATACACTTAAACTATTTGAATACAACCTGAATTTAGTTTCATATCTCATGGCGTACACATCAAAGATTTTTTGACGTGTTCTGAACATATCTTCGGCTTCCATTCTTAACTCTCTTTCCTTGTTGAGAGCTGCGTGAAGTCTTTCTATTTTATTGTGGTTTTCTGATACTTGAAGATGGGTGACAAGTACTTCGCCACTAAGTCTGTAAACGAAAGTTTTATCAGGAAATATCGTAAATTATCGAATGTTTCAATGTTCGTTATAAAAGTGGAAGGAGCCCGTTGTGTTGGGCGTAAGATAAAACCTGTACATCGCAGTCAATGCCTAAAACTAATAAAAAAAAAATTGTACCTTGCAATAATGGCCTTATTGTCACTAGAAGATTGTAAATCTAACACTTGGTGCTGTAGCATGTTAATTTCCATATCATTGCTCATTTGTCTTAGTTCACTGTCTTTCAGCTGAAATCATTTATTTAAATTAGAAATATCAACTACGTATGAACTCTTTTAAGAGACGTGTCCTACAGCGTACTATTTGCGAAATGCGTTGTAGTTACTAGCTCTAAGTTGGCTAGTACGAGTGCGACGGCTGATTACTCGCTCCCAGTCACTTGTTCGTATGTTGTACTTATAATAAATGTTTCAAGCTAGTGCTCTGTAGCGCTGATTGCTCCCTAAGCGAGTTCATTATACGATGGCTCTTATAATTAAGACCACCTAGTGGAAAGAGAGTTCTCGTCGGCTAACAGTGTTAGCAATCAGCGATAAACTTATGTTTGTTGAAATGTTTCTCTTTTATTATTTTATGATTCACATTAAATTAATAATTACTTTTTCCAACTGCACCATGTGATATCGTATTACCCATTCGTTGGATTGGGGATGTAATGCAGTCGCTGCTGGTAAAGTACTGGTAAACAATTGCATCCAGTAGCTGACCAAAATGTAGTTGGAAAAATGTTAGGCAAGTGACAAAGTTGTATCTTTTTTTTGTAACACGGGACCTATGTTTCGACAGCTAATCGATTCCTGGTCAGCAGTAGGAGAGGTGCTTACAATACTGGGCCTGCAGTCTCTACAAATATTAACGATAAAAATCGGCCGCTAAGTCGTATCGATGTCAAATTTCTTTAATAGATTTTCACCTTTGTTTCAAAAGCATAAGATGGAAAATCTATTAAAGAAATTTGTCAACGATACGTCTTTGCGACCGTTTTTTATCGTAAATATTTGTAGAGACTGCAGGCCCTGCTTTGTTTTTATTTCGTCAAGCAATAAATACCTGGAGGAGCGTAATGTCTAACTGACTGCTAATGTGATTATATTGCTCTTTGAATAACTGATTGTCTTCCGATATCTTTTGTAGCTGCTCATTTATTAAATCGAATTCTTGTACTGTTACTGAAGCCAAGTTTTCGTCACTGAAACGGGTGACAAATAGTTAAAAATAAGTTTTAGGTGGACCTTAAAACTTAATAAAATGCAGGTCTTACATTCTCTTAGCTTGAATCTCTTGCAGTTCTGCGTTTATACTTTCCAAACTCTCAACTTTCTTGTTTTTCTCGTCTATTTCAATACAAAGTTGCTCTATTTGTTTCTTTAGTACCATCTGCTCTATATTCGATTCAATCTTCTGCACTATTTCTGACTGTGCATTTTCTAAAAAAAAAATAGGTCATTAGGTCTTTACCGTGTCATTTAATTGAACATGCCATACAAAATACTAATTTTATTACCGCTTTTCTGGTTAACCTCCAATCGAACGAAATTAATAATATAACTTTTATCTTCATCTAGACGATTAAACAAACGTAATAAATGATTTTGATTCCTAAAACCATCTTCCACGTGTTTCCGGTATTTTGAAAGAACCTCATTGAGAGCAAAATTCTGTTTCCAAAACAGTTCAAGAGATATGGAGTAACGTAATCTATCAGTTAAATTAGCGACGGCAAGTATTAATTTCTGAATTTTTGTCTCGTATTCTGATGCCGCTTCCATTGCATCTCTTTTACTCTCCAAAATTTCATTTTTCATGTTCTCGTTTAAAGTTCTAATATATTTGTATGATTCTTGCAAGTAAGAACACTTCCTCTCCAAACAGTTAACGTTAGGAATAGGAATGATTCCTGGGGAATGATCGCTTTCATCTTCATAATCAACTTGATAGGTCAGTCGCTGTTTCAAGTTTTCTATTTCAGCTTTATAATTTTCTTCTTGAATTGACCATCGATTGAGGTCATCGCTGGCACGAATGGCCATTGAGGTAAACTTACTAAATAATTCTTGGAATTTCATTTGGAAATATTCTAATCCTTTTTTGAGCTGAGATTCATACAACAAATTTCCTGTTTCTACTAATTTGTCAATTTGTGATTTTTCATAAAAGTCAATGTCATTTTGTTCTTTTTCTGACATCCATGATCCAAATTCGCCTACGTCTATTGTTTTGTCTTGTAAAAGTTTTTCTTCGGCTTCCTTTTCTCTATTTTTCACTTCTATGTCACTCAGCCTCTTTTCAAGCTCTGATGTTTTTTTGGTAGAGTCGGATAATTGAGCCATTACATCGAAAGTTTCCTTTCTGTGAAAATATTACGGAGTTAGAAAATATGTTGTTGTCACGGAATGTTTTGGTACATTTTATGATTAGTTCAGTACCTGGCATCATGTAGAGCAGTTAAAAGTGCATCTTTACCGCCTAAAGCAGCTCTTAGCTCCATCACTGTTGACATGTGTGGCGAGAACCAGCCGGCTGAGTTTCGAGCTTCCATTGACAATAATATTGCTTCCAAACTTGGGCATTGTAACGTCAGTACACCAGAAGAAGTCTTACCTGAGGGTTTAAAATATTAGAAAACACTAACAGGGCAAGTAGAATAAAAGCTTATGAAATAGACAGTACGCTACTCTCTAAAATTTTATAGAGAGTAAAATTTTTAGTAACGTACTGTTATCTTTTAAAAAATCCAAAATTTCTTGAAGGCCTTTTCGAAGTCCTTTATTTTCTTCTATGATTGCTAGCATTTCCTTTTCCTGATTTTCTGAGACGCTTGGTTTATTCTCAGACTCATTCGCTCTAGAAAACATAAGATTATTTAAATTTATTGACACAATGACTAAAAATTTGATCATGTCATATGAATACTAATTAAAGTACCCCGTTGATTCTTCTTTTTCATCTTTAGGCATATTGTCATCACTTTCACTGTCTTCAATAATTTCATGTATTTTGTCTTTCGTATATCCGAATTTAGTAAGAAGACTTGTCATTTTATTGATCTTAGTATTCAAATTACGATTATTTAATTCTAGTCCAATCAGTTTATTTTCAAGTCTCTTTAGCTCTTTACTAATTTGTGAGTTAGTTTCTTGTAAATTACGATATTCTTTCATAATACCTTTAACTGGTATCTTTTCTTCAACAGGAATGTTAAATTTTTGTCTGAAATATAAAAAAGATTTACGGGTTCGTTCAAATTAGACAGCATAATTACATATAATGAGAAAGGTATGGTCATGTAGTCTACTATCCCGCACAATACACACGCAAACAAACAACACAATATACACACTTAAATGTATGGGACAGCAGTTTTTTTTGAGATTACGTAATTGGTCCTTTAAAGAAAGTTGTTCTACTTGATGGTCTGGACCTCACACTGACTACACTCCTAATTCACAAACCACATCATTCTTATTCACGTTGTAAATAAAAATAAGAAGACTAGACTAGTAAGTGCTAGGTACATTTATCTCGAAACATATTTCGAAGACGCAGGTACCCTTTAAGGGCTCAAAAAAAGAAATGTTATCTCACCTTAATGCTTCATTTTCAAGCTGCAGTTCATTAATTAAATTATTCAAAGTGTTCGCTTCTTGTACTAAATTTTTAATACCCTCATCTTTAAACTTCAGCTGTCGTTTCTTGTGTTTTAAGCCTTCAAGAAGTGCATTTAATCCTTCGTCTGATTGCAGAAGTTGCAGTTGCGATGTTATTTCTGTCAACTTCATTATAAAGGTATTGTAAGTAAAGAACATTACTGGAATTCATTAATGTGATTCTTAAATCTTACCTCTTTCTCTCTAACCTCGATCATTTCTTCAGCGCCTTGTAGACTTACAGTCAAACTTTTTACTTTCTTTTTCAGTTTATTGATCATTGATCTTTCTTTGTTATCATCGCTGATGTTTTTAGCTTCAGACACAGAATAATCCGGTACTTCTTCAATAACTGCTTTCAGCTGTTTATTTTCTGCTCTGAGTAAATTGATAAGATTTGCAGTTTGATCAATTTCATTTGAAGCTTCTAGTAATTTGTCTTGTAATTCTTTTATCTTTCGTTTTTCTGCATCACTTTTCTGTGGAAATTTTGTGAAATTGTGTTTCATGTCGGATATTTATCTTAATTAGTCATTTAAACATTTATACCAACCTTAGGTGATGAAGTAACTTTTGAAGCGTCCTTCAAATCTTCTTTTAGTTTTGTATTCTCTTTAGAAATTGCTTCTACCTCAGCTTTTTTCGATCTTGCTATGCTCTTAGGTTGTTAAAACAATTAGACGTATTTGATTAAATTATAATTAATATTGGTGCAACAGTATTATACACAAAATAAAAAAAAAAAGAAATAATATTCAAAACTGTAAAAGAAAGTAATGAAATAAACTCCGAAAACTATTGAGTATTTGAGTTCAGCCTAATTGGTACTTACTTTCCAATGTTGGACTTTAGATTTGATGTCTTCATACAAGTTTTCCCTTTTAGAATCTTTTTCGAAAAGTTCCTTCCTCAACCCTTCCATTTCAAAAGAAAGATTAGCTTTGGCTTGCTCTGATTTTCCCAAGATTTCTAAAATAAAGTGAAATGTAGTAGGGATTTTGTTAGGATAAGATATATAAGAACTAATCAGTTATATCGAAAAAGCTAGAAGTAATTGAGAGGACTTGACTCAGTAGTGGGATGATGTACCCAGTTAACATAAAATATGTTTAAAGTTGCTTGTTACCTTTTAACTGACTGCATTCGTTATTGATTGCCATTATTTGCTCCGTCAGATTATCGATAAGCTGAGTAGCTTCAGTTAACTTATCCTTAAGAACTGATACTTTATCTTTTAAATTAGTATTTTCCTCTTCTAATATCTAAGAAACATCAAAAGATTAATATCGAGAGACGTCAATCATGTTATATGAAATGAAAGGATTAGTACTTACTTTAACATCACTTAATAACTTCCTTATATGTTTATTCTTCATAGTAACTTGCTGTTCTAGTTCAGCAACAGCATTCATTTCTGATAGCACATCACGACTGGAATCACTATCCATATCGAAATTACTTCTACTTTCTTCCATTTTACTTTTCTTCGATTCCAAGTCAGCGATGTCAGCATATAGTTGTTCTAGTATTTCCTTGTTCGCTTTTATTATTTCTTCTTGATGAGCGGTCATTTCTAGGGCACTGTCGTTACTTTGGGTTGGTGATACTGAATATAAAATTGTGTTATTATTTTATCATGTAAATTGAGCTAGGATGGGTTAGGCCACTTTATATCAAGACGGGAAAGAGATAATGACTATGTACATTTCCTTCAATTAAGTTTAATCTCAATCAATATTAAAATAGCCTAGCCTAGCAATATTTAAATGGCCTAGCTTGGAAAATACAGGAATGAGCGGCTATAAAGCCACCATTTAACATTAACTTTAACCAATTTCTCTGCGCTTGCAATCAAATGACAAGGGAAAATGTTCAAGTCATAATAAAATGGATAAGCTGTTATATGGGAAAGTGTTTTTACACCATGCCATAATGTCATCGTCTGGTAATATTACCGTAATGGCTAATAAAGAAAGTACTTATTCTGCTTACCTGCGTATGTGCTCTCTACTTTCATTTTACCGCTTTTCTTTTGAGATGACTTTAGTTGGCCGACTAGATTGTTCACCTGCAGCGACAAATGGTGTCATGATTAAATGCTGAGTATGCTTATAGGGATTTTTTTTAAGAAGGAGATATTTTTTCAGAAGTTGCTGAGTCTGATGAGCAGATATAACTCATGCAGATTAAGAAAATCAAATACTTATTATACTTTCAAAAGTTTAATAACAAATAAAAATTTAGAAAAAAAAGATCAGGTGCTTGTTAGAAGAAAACCGTAAAACACCTTCGAAGAGAGAGAAAGGCGTAATTAGATTACCTACAGCTATACCCCTCAATGTCATCAGTATTTTTTTCGGCCAGAGTTGGATAATTATGCTAACTACTTTTGAGTACCTACATAAAACAGAGACACAGAGCTGCTCAAAGCTCTCGACTCGTTAAAATGGGTATGTGCAGTTCCTAGTATTTTCCGCATGTAGCATCATCGTTATTCGGTAAGTAAGCACCTAGGAAGGGTATCCTGCATTCTTTGTTATTTTTAATACAAAAGAAGTTAAGCTTCCGTTACGTGTTATCTACGCACTTGAGCATCTATAGGGTCTTTTTACGATTGTGTGCTTTATATAGATTAGCTCATAAATATTCACTCATGCGTAAATATGTGGGGTAAGCTTCAGGCGACCGTAAAAAAGATAAAATATCGCAAATCTATCTAATTTCTCAAAACTATAATATATATAGCTCTGTCTTAGGCTGAACTATACTAAGATAATAAAACTGATGATTTGTTTTTTAAGTAACTAAACATAACGTCTCGACTGTAACCCGAAGGCAGAAGGTATAGGTACCTAATAGTACCAACCTACATCTACATTTTGCCAGTTATGTACAGGCCCCATGTAATAGGGCGCGAGCCTATTGCCATCAACCAGCCACAAATCCAGACTCCGTGACTGCTACTGAGCAATTGCTGATGAAAAACCCTATAACACTTTACCTGACCCAAGAATCGAACCTCATGACCACGACCACATTTTTTTTGGATTTTCGATAACTACCGGATTTGAACACTCTTTTTGAATTTGATAACTCTTCAGTAAAGCTATTTTACATCACGCTAGAAACCTTAGGATCGAAAGAAAATATCAGATGAAACTGCAGCTGCCAGGGCTGCAGGACATAGGTACATGGGAAGATGGGTGGGTTTAGTCAGTAGAAGTCTGACACTCTTTTCCGCTCCGCCCAACGCAGGATGATTTCGCATCCACGAAAAAACATGTGAAACTACGGGGCATAGTTTCTGAAAAACAGTAGCTGCAGATTACATCAATGAGCCGCAGTAACATTACTTATAATAAAAAAGGTAGGTACTGGCTTCTACTATGCCGCTGTTATATAAGGAGGTAACTTGAGATATAAATTTAAACAGCTTTATGTTTACCTGTTCACTCTTCAACTTAAGAATATCTTGCGAAAGTCTAAACAGAGTTTTTAAGTCAGTAAAATTGAGTTCGATGTCGTCAGCTTCCATCCAACACAGACTTTCACACAGTTTCTCTTTGTCTGACTGCGTGAGCTCCTTCTGTGAGAAACTTAGTATTTCTCGCCAGTCTGTTTCCACCATTTTTGATTTTAAGGTTTATCTTTAAAGTTAAGTTTAATTGATAACTTTTAAAACTGTACTGCGTGACTCAATGTCGCAAACCAACACAAGACAATGTTTGTAATCACCGTTGCTTAGCAACGGATAACACCATTGTTGCCGCAAGGCATAGACAAAGGAATAACAAAAGAGTTTTATTGTATTTTTGTAGAGACATTAGAAATGATGTCAGTTTAAATCAGTGTGATTGTGTGATTTACATCAATTTGACCAAATCATATGTATTAATTTTTTGCATGTAAATTTGAATAATTTTTTTTTTATTAATTAAATGAAAAATTACAGCACCAGGTTCAACTGGCTTGAATGGGGAAGAAAACTGTCAAATAGTTCCACGTAGAGGGCGCTGTACATTGGCTACAAACAAACTGTCTAACTAAAACCATTTGCGATATTTAAGAAGAAATATGTTTTTCTTTTTTTTTCAACGGCTTTTTGTACCTGAACGGCCTGATATTGACTATTCGATTTACTTGTCAAGAAATGAGGTTTCCATACAAATTGATTTACACTTTTTAATTACGTTACTGTAGGTTTATCCTGTGGGTTTATCTAAGGCGCTTTGCACATGAAGCTACTTACAGTGCGATCAAATTATCTTGGCAGCTCTGAACATAGGCTTTGCGAAATTTTACGCATGTAAACTTGGGAATAAAACTGTTATTGCCAGATAAACCAATACTTAAACGATCAGAAAATATCTAATTTAAACAGTGAGAAATACAAATAAAATAAATATCATAACACTTTTATACATTCGTTGTAACAAAATGACCTGCACGAAGTTCGGAGCTGCCAAGATAATTTGATCGCACTGTAAGTTGAGGCAACTATCAACATTTTAAAAGTTTCCTGTAACTAGTTGATAGTTGCTATAACGTTTACGGTTGTTGCAATTTTATGGCAATCTGTGAGCTACTTTCATAGTCGAATTGTTCCATCTACGCAGGAATAAGCGTAAACTAACTTTAAAAACCGGTATAATATTTAACAGTTGCTAGTTGCGGCAATTAGGAACTAACTTAGTCATCGATTACAGTAACTGAAAACTGTTGTCGATCACCGGAACTCTAAACTCGAGTTGCTATGTGTGCGCAGTCCAATTGAAATATATTATGTAAACATACAGTTGTAGTTGCTAGTTGCTGCGGGAACCAGCAATGCCCAACACAGGAATGCACGACACGAGAACGCGCGACATAGGAATGTAAGTGTTTTGAATTCCAATGTTGTACATTGTCATGTCGTGCATTCTCGGCCCGAACCTCGATTGTCCGTGGTTCCTTCTTTTTTTCTTCGTGTTCCTATAATACGACCGTCTCGCGACAGTATCCTTTATGGGCGGCATGGGCACCAGGCCGTAGGCCGACGAAGGAGGCCGGCGGAGGCCCGGCACTTCGGGGACAGAAGATATTAGTGTTATTAAATATGCGAGCGTAGCGAGCGCACGTCATGGAGTACAATTTAAGGCAGCACTACCTAGCTCAATTACCTAGTATCTAAGTCCCAAAATTTCGAGTTGCCCAACTAGTCGGCCAACCAATCGCGCGATGTCGCCGATTACTGTGTCGTACACTCCTGTGTTGTACATTCTTGGGCCGGACCAGCAAGGTACACCCCAGTAATTGGCGACATCGCGATGTCGCCAATTACTGTGTCGTACACTCCTGTGTTGTACATTCCAGTGTCGTGCATTGCTGGTATGTGCATTACTGTGACGGGCAGTATAGGGACTCGTTGCTGCAATACTTGCTCCATGTGCAAAAAATGTTATAAAACCTGAAAATTATTTCTAAGTTCGTTATTGTTGCTCAAGAAAGTTTAGAATTACTTTGTTGAGAAAGTTCACTTAAAACTTTTTGGAGGGTATGAGGAACAGGGTGTAAAGTTCCTAATCCCCCATAGAAAAGAGAGGATCCTCCGACCAGACGGGTGTTATGTCTGGTGGGCTACCTGCCCGACATATAATGTAATTTTGTATTTTCTATACGTGCTAATGTCGCGGATAACTTTGATTGATGTACTGACAAAGCAAGTAACTTAATCTTGTTCCATGAAATGCTGAAATGAGAGGTTTCTTCAGAAATAAAACACGTCATAAATACAAAGATTATTTTATTAGGTGTGATGATATCGAACAATAGCAGTTAATGTTATATTGTATGTCGAGGTGTCAACAACAAAATAAAACATTTGTGCTTTAAAAATAAATTAACAAAAGTAAATACAACAATACAATAGGTTAAAAAAAAAATAGTGAAATAATTTGCATCATACAAACGAAGCATTGACATAGGGCGAGGGTATACTTTGGTAAAACCTAGAGGAGTACAAACATGGAGGTACATATAAAACTTTCAATTTACTACCACTACTTGTATACATGAACGACATCAGGTAGAAAATACACTGAAAAGAAAAAACATTTGTAAAAAATATAGTTACAAAATCGGATCAATGACTAGACATTACCGTAATACTTTTGATAGAAAGTTATATATTTATATATTTAAATGAATTAACAGATGCCTGAACATTTGACACCAGATTACATAGCACGCGTATTTCTTAGTATAAGACAGCTAATTTTAAATTAAGCATACAATATTGTCAACCGTTGCCAAATAATTACTCGCCCTATATATACTAACCATTGCATAGTCTTGAGTATTATTATATTTAGGTATATGATTAATGCGGTAACTAATACCCATACTTATATATTACTGTACGTTATGTATAGGTACAACTGTAATGCCAATGCTCACAAAATGTCTAAACTTTGTTCTTGCCAGAAATTTCTAAAAGTATTACACCAAAGTTTGACTTTTGTAGATATGTAACTTTTATGTATTGATGTATATAAATCGGTTAGTATTTTAGAATTAGTAATCTAGCTTCGTTCTTTTAAAATATCACTTTTAAAAGACGAGCCCAAACAACTCACTCCCTAAGTTATAAATAAATACTACACTAAACAATTTTACAAGTATATAAGTATTTTTATTATTTTTTTACAATTATACAACATCATAATTATCAGATAAACATACTCTTTGGGACGCATAAAACAACTTTGGATAGATTACATTGACGTGATGCGGTTAGATATTCTAGTTCACAGATGACAGAAGCGAAAATATACGTACACCGATAATACATTCATATTCTACTGTTAGTATGTTAGGCTGTCCAGTTAATGCCGTCATATTGGTACACTTTGGTCAGCAAGTTCGAGTTCCACCGAAGGCCAACTCTTCCAGTATCAGCTTAGCTTATATCCTTTGTACAAAATATTATAAAAAGTCATGGCGTAATTTTGGTATCATTTGATAGACTCTAAGGTACATAATCGGTTATATTTAACATAGAGCGGAGTTTACATACATGACCTCCACCACTATCTCATGTACTTATGTGACTACATTGGGTAATAAATACGTGGAAACCGAGGGCGTGGTATACGAACCTATTATTATAGAAGGTAGGTTGAGGGATTTTTGGGATAGCTTTAATGAACTAACATTATATTTTGGTGAGAAACTTTTCAATTTCATTTTGTTACACTCAAATGTTTATGAATATTCACTGGCTACGTTTGGTCACGGAATAGTAAACAAATGGAGTGCTAAGTTTTCGTACTTGCACAGAACACGTTTCACTGGTGACAAAACATAGTTTGTCCACGTCGCTACACATTAGCGTTTCATTTGTTGACTACTCCGTGGTGTGTGTGTCTATCCAATGCAGTATGGTCAGTGAATATGTGTGCGGTGGATTGTTATCGCGGGCGGCGCGTGCACAGCGTGGCGCGGCCCAGGCGCCGCAACAGCGACGACTCGCGCTATCAGATGCGCTCCACGTAGTTACCTTTAGAAAATATTTTTTTTATTACATTGGAATGTAAATGTAGTACAGTGTAATGTTATATAGTGAGCCAAAGCGCATAACTGGATCTGCTTAATATGTAGCTTCGAACAATAAATATTATTGATCGAAGCTACATATTAAGCGGATCCAGTTGTGTAGCACTAATTTTTATTGAAAACTATCGTAAGCGGCGAAGGTACATTATGCCAAATCGACTGCATATAAATGAACAGCAAGGAATGGCCAAGGTACAGGTAAGGTGCAGTTAAGAGCATTGGATTGAGTGGACAAAAGATTTATACCCAAATCTCACCATTTAAGTTTTGAATGCTACCGTTCAGGGGATACCAGGTGTTCGGAAAATGACGATTTCCTTCATTTCTTTCCTTTCTCTTAAGAGTCTAAGAGGTACCACCATTGTGTAAAACTCTCCACACCCCAGTGAAAATATTGATGGTAAGCGAACAAAACGGTTATGAGTGATTAACAGCTAGAAATGTCACGTACCTGGGAAGGTACCGAAGCGTCCTGTACGCTGGCTGGAACCAACGTACCAGCCGTCGTCACACTTCTCCAGTACGTACACTGTGTCGCCCTCGTTCAGTTCTAGCTCATCAGGGTTCTGTGGTCGATACTTGTACATCGCGCGGTATCTGAAATGGGATTATATTATTTGAATTATTAAAAAATACCTTTTTTTCATGGAGTCAGACACGAACTCTCCATCTCTACATACTCCTTTGCTTCGTCCGCATTCATATATCTGTTTACAGACACGCGCCACTTGCGACTTGCGAGTACGATGCACCTGACCTTTCTGAAGAACAATACTCTAATACGGTTAGTGTATGTCCTTCCAGGGCTTGACCTTCTGGTGATTCCACTTACATCTGCTTTGTTTTCCCCTTTTAGTAGACCAAATTAATCATCTAAACATACATAAATTACATACTGTTCCTCAGGTACCAAAATATGCCTTAACAAAGGAAAGTTAATCTAAGCGATTAACAAGATTTTGTATTTGAAATATATGTTTAATATTATCTTTGCACAATTCTCGCGTATCTAAATATGAAGGGTGTGTGAGAAGTGTATTTATATAAACATGAAAGTTAATTGTTTGTATAGGGTAATTAAAATATGTATGTTCATATTTAATTCCAAAGCTGTTTTAATGTATTTTTTCACACATCGTTGCTTACTCATTATCGTTACTGTTACTATTAACCTACTTCATCCCATTTCTGGGCAACGACTTCTCCCAATGGTTTTCAGTGTTTTTTTTTATAACATACCACCGCAGCTCTAATCTTTGAATGGGTTGGTAAAGGTGTTTTGGCTTATAGTACACACGGCTACACATCAAGCTATTCATTTCCAGTTTACGCGGATCTCGCACTGTATGGAAATCTTATACAATGCGAGACCAGCTTATACTGGAAATGTATAGCTTGATGTGTAGCCGTGTGTACACTCATATTTCGCCATTTATGTTTCAAGTCCCGTGTAAAAAGGGGTCAGCCTAATTCCATTAACCGGGCACAGATCCAGACTCCGTGGCTGCGACTGAGGGTTCATCCGACCGTCATTGCATCCAGATTGTTTTTGTCCATATTATTATTACTCATCAAGTGCTCAAAACATATGAACTGTTAATACTAACGGTATGGCCTCCGCATTGGTGTCCACATACAAGGGCTCAGTGTTGTTGAGGTCGACGCCCGCGCCTGTTGGTGGCCCGTAGCCGCGCTCTGATGGTGTCAACGTCGCCTGCGCAGGCTTCGCCGTGTAACCTGAGTTGAGGAATCACAATTTAGAATGAGAGGTATAATGACTTATCTGCTTAACTTTTTCCCAAATGGCTTCCAGACTCGATTACTCCGGGTGCAGGTGAATGCCATTATTTTACAGGGTACCACTGCTTATCTGACTTACATATCACAGATACGGGGTACTACGATACCCCAATAGTAAGACTTTCTGATTACCATAATGAGTACCAAAGATCTATAAATGAGTGCCGAGACCTACGGTTTAAAGTGCTTACAAATAAAACAATACTCTGAATCGCTAATATCCTTCGTAGAATGTTATTATGTCAATGATAAATATCTGGTTGCTAACTTGGTGACGTAACTTGAGATACTCGCTTGCGGCAGGTAGTAGTAACAATAAGAAGACGAGCCGTTATTATAATAAAAACAAGATGAAAGTAAGTATGTATGTTATGACGTTTGGAATGTCGTATTAGATTCAACAAAACCAAACATAACTTAACATCACGCCTGTAATCCCCAAAGGGTTAGGCAAAGGTGTATCTAATAGTACAGCTACATTTCACCAGTTATGTTTTAAGACCCATGTAATAGTGGTCGAGCCTATTGCCATGAAACGGGCACAAATCCAGACTTCATGGCTGTTACTGATAAATACCTGTTGGAAAAACCCAATGAGGCTTTGCTTGGCAACAAACTAAACAAAACCAATGTAAAACAAATTAGCTTACTGTAGAGATAGACTATATAGAAATCAGACTACATGCTTAAAGTAGGTCACTAAAGTCTCTCTTGTGCCGGTTTTGCTACGTAACCTGAGAATACGTCACACACTGGAACAGGAACAATACGTTGGTCCACAATCATAGCCACAATAACGTCACCCGAGTATCAGTATAATATAATTATACGGCAGAAGTTTAGTAGCATAACTGTTCATTATAAAGAAGAGGAAAAATGTATTTCAATGAAGTTAGCGGTGACGACACCTTTTTCCAAAATAAGCAAAATATTCGCGAATAATCGAAAGGAATGACGGACACTGACAGTATATTGCTTTTCAGTGATCACTCCATTATTTTAAACATCTGTGGTCAAATCGATGGACACTCTTTTAGAAACCAACCTGGAAGTGGCTGCGTCGCTGGTGGTGCATTGGATAGCGCAGGACTATTCTGTTGTGGTGTATAGCTATGGGAGCCCATGCTTCGTTTTGCTGAGCCGTTGAGAAGACAATGAGCCGCTGGCGACGCCACTGGCTTGTCACTGTTCAGTATCGGTTGAGGGTCTGAAAACCAGAGACGATAAGAGTTAGTTGTTTGTGAAAATGTAATCAAACATGATACATACAGTGGATGAAAGTATCTGAGATGGTAGACAGTAGATGACTAGAATTTTATCGAAAAACGTCTACTGATGGAAATAGGCTTCCCCTAAGTGTTGACATTGGAAGTGTCGCCACGGTCCAGTGCGTCTCGCATCCAGCGGATCCTTGCAACCTTCACCGGGTCATCGGTTCACCTAGCGGTACACCTATAGGCCTTTCAACGCAACGTCTTCCAGTTCGCGTCGCCACTCCAGATTGTTAATAGTTTTGCAGTGCAGGCCATAACAGAATAATTATGCCAGTATCTGATCGACAAAGGGATATCGAAAAATCTCCCGAATCAAAGGGCATTGTGGGAAATTCCATCCAATAATTATAATGAATCATCAAAACCTCAAGATAAGATAGCATTATGGAATGTTGCCCAACATTACGAGGCAGTTAGTCAACCTCATTAGTAAAACGTTTTGTTTAAAATAACTTACGTAATTTGACATATTAGCGCGAAGTGCGAACATTATGCTATTATGGTCTTGAATTCTTGACAGCTCACAATTTATAAGATGGTGTGTTATGTCGTAATCACAATGTTTCTCTTCACGAAATTGGGCGTATCGAATGTATTAATTTGCATTTCCTGAGATGGCTGCTAGTGGCATAGATGTTGTCTTGTTTTATTTTAAGTTGTTGCTCGCGACTTTCGTCCGCGTGGAATATTACATCCCTTTTTGTTTCGGAGTTTGCTAATAATTTCAAGGGTTTTTTTTTGCACGGACCCCTAACACAATTATAAAATAAAAGTATAAATTCCATAAAAAATAGTCCCACCGTTTCGCAGATTAGCGGTCATTGGCCCCAAAAAATTATCAAATATATTCTTGCTTTATCGTGTTTGCAGTAATTGATACCCATAACTCCCACGGACTTTCGCTCGCAAATTGATCGTGTATTAGAATAGAATAGAATACGTATTTATTCGTTAATGGACAGCAGCAACACAAAAGAGCAGCACATACATGTTTATTACAGAAAAGTCTTAACCAAACATATACTCACCAGGTTTACTCGGACTAGGTTCCTGCAGGATGGTCACATAACTATCAGGGAAGATCCCCGTTTTGGTGCCGTTCCTGCCCTCCCACCAGTTCTGGTCAATGCGCCTCGTCAGCACCACCACTTCACCTTTCTTCAGAGGCAGTTCCAGGTTCGTTTGGGCTGTGAAGTCGAACTTTGCTCGAGCTCGACCTTCGACGACCACGGGCTTCTTAGGAGCTTGTACTACATCGCCTTTCTGTATCTGAAATGATGGTTTGATAGGCGTATAGTTTTCTGAAGATTTATTACCATAAGGCTTGGTGTAGGTACCTTTAATACAGGGTACATTTCGTCAGTTACGTTTGAGTCCCATGTAAAAGGAGAAGAGCCTATTCTCATCAACTGGGCACAAATCGAGACTCCACGGCTGCTGAGAATTTCCTGATGAAAAACCCAATAAAACTTTGCTTAACCCGGGAATTGAACCCAGGACCTCATGAAGCTCAGCAGTTGCACTTGCGACCACTACACCAAGGCAGTCTCGAGTATTAACATTTGTTGTAAAAGATGTACAAAGTTATCCGTGCGTGATAAATATTCATTTCGATCGAATTGTAACGATGGTCAGGATTTGATAATAAATCAAGGTGAGGTGGTATAGTTTTTTGGCTATACGATAAACTGGATTTCACGATTTAGTATCATGCATATTCAGTAAACATTCAAAGAAGACGTAAACCACATTCAGGTTTTAATAAAAATAATGAGGATTAGAATGAAAATAGCACCAATAATTCTGACTAGGCTTACGATGAATTTAATCAATGAAACTAAACTCAAAAAGTTAACTAAACAGTGTAAAAAAGCTATCAGTGTTATCACTGCTGTGCAATATCATTTTGCACTTAAAGATGTATATTTTATAGGTGAAATTCCCTCAAAAATGTAGGAAAAATTTGTAAATAGTTATAATTACCTCAACATAATTGTAAGGGAATAATCCTATCCTGCCGTGCAGCTCTCCTTCGTACCAGTTGTTATCGATCTGCCTCCTCACATGGATCATCTCTCCTTTCCTGAAGCTTAGCTCCCTCGGAGTCTGTCCATTGAATGTGTACAAGGCTTTAGCAATCACTTTCTCTGCTTCATCGTATCTGTTTAAAGGCAGTATGTTCTTTTGCGACGGCGTAATGTTGTCTTGATGTCGACGATTCTGCATGTCTTGTAGCTCCTGTAATATTTCAAGAGTTATTTGTCTGGTGTTTTTATGATTTTGAATGTTAAGGCGTATGATACAAAGCTAAGAATTTTGGAAATTTTGAATATTGTTAAAGATACACGTCCGTTGTACTTAGTGATACAAGTGCAAGAGACAGTGAATTTAGAAATGAGTTAGGCCGGAAATTGTTATACAGCATGTGTATGTTTTTGGTAATGAACGAGAACAGACTAAAATCCAAACAGTAGAATCAGTTAGAACAGTTCACACACTCTCTCAAACGTCACCTTCATTGAGGCATCAAATGCTTCTATGTCTGCGGGTAGTATTTCGTTTTCCTGAAAATGTTTAATATTTGATTGAACAACTTTACCTCCATAACATGGTGGAACTCACTATTTTCCGATGTTGAGTACATTTTTAACATTTCCGTATTTTCTAGTTATTTTAAAATTACTAGCTGGACTAGAACATATCACTATAGAGTTACAATCATTTCACAGAACTTATTTACGTAGGTAATTACACACTCATTGAACGTAATCGCTTTGGAAAATCATTTGCACGCATATCATGATCGTCTCTCGCGCACGTTTCGCTCGCACTGGGGCGACCGGCAACCGCGCCATGCTCATAACAATACAAGAATACCTCTATATAACAAAAACATTTACATCTACATTTTTTTTATAAAAACAAGCCTTATTTAAAGTTATTAAGGTCGAAATTTAATAAGCGAGTCGGTGTCAAAAATACTAGTGGTCAATTGGTCAACGGATTTTAGTTGGTATGCGGAGACAAGGTCGTTTGGATTTTTTGATTATTTAATGAAACTGGTCGATATTACCATAATAGCTGGTATGAATGGTAAACGCTCTACTAAGAAAAAACCTTATTTATTATTCGCGTTGAAAATGTTTGGATATAAGAGATTTTACAATATTATTACTTTAACCAACGTAATTCTGGAGCCTTGACAGGGTCAGGAGTCGTGGCGACATTCCCGTGGAATTTGTAGGACAAGCGGGACCAAACCAACTCCCAGTGGTCCCTATAAGCCCTGGAGTGAAAGAGGTGGAACCTTCGTAATTAAACTTATCAGATATTTATAGTAAAAGCTGGGACTACTTGTATGTTAATAAAACTCGAATAACCGCTGTTACGTGAGGGCAAAGTAAAGATTTCTCTTCAAGGGCTCAATCGTTGGTCCGTCGATAATTTGCGGATATTCTCACCGCGAGTACTTTGAGTGAAATCAGTGAAATGTTTCTATCTGTATGTTGCAACTGGGTCGTGTGTAAACGGTGCGTGTGCGCATCCGGAGTAGCGTTGACGTTTGTTCGGGATGCGTATATGCGCATTCGGCCATCCTGTTTACTACGTACTTCACCTACTAATTATGCGTGAGTTATGTTAAGAGAGAGAAATTTTTATTAGAAATAGTTTTTTTTTTTTTTTAAACGTTGCCCCACACAAGGAATTTCTCCTGTATCGTGGGTGCGTTCACAAACATATAAGCTCACATACACAAATACCCAGACCTGAAACAACTATCTGCAGGTCATACAAATGTTTGTTCCGTGCGGGGATCGAACCCGCGACACGCAGCGCAGCAGTCCAATCGCTTAGCCACTGCGCCAACCGTGCCGTCGAGTTACTGTTACTGTTTTAGCCCAATAGTAACAGTTAACAATATCCGAATGTGGACCACTGGTCATTGGTTCTGCCTAGTTCGTCATCTTCTGCGAGGTCTACCGTTAAAACTTCTGGCTGTGCCAGGGTTCCACAGGGTGGTTGTTTTGGTTAGGAAACTAGTTACGATGACAAATTGGTAACTACATTAGTGACTTGAACATGATGCCGCAATTGACGAACCCACCTACTAAGTTCAATTAATAGCTCAATCAATTTAGTCAAACACAAAATTACCGTTGACACGAAAAGAAGGAGAAGACTTGAACGTGGGTCAAATAGTGGTCAGATTTCAGAAATAGTCTCAGTCTTGGGCAAAACAGAAAATTACTCGTTTTTTATTCAAAATTCTTATCTACTAATTTACTATTTAAAACTCAAAACACCATTTAACAGGTCGTTAATCACGTAATTGGCATTTTTACGTGAATTTGTACGTGTTTTTAAATAAATTGTAAGTAGGACTAGAAAAGCATGAGAAGATAAAAGATAATATTATTATGTCAATAACATTCATGTAAATCAATACAGTATCTTGTGGAAACTGGGATGGAAATAAACACAGAAACCACAATGCCGTCTGCGAGCATTGTTTGTATAATTCTTGTAAAGAAATCTAGAGACAAATATATTTACGTAATTATGTATGTCATGTACTTCAATGATATCTGTTTTGTTTAATAAATTGTATTTTATTGCTGTGAAAACTTCATTTTCTTTTTTATTTCAGCCTTGGAGAGATTTCAGAGTGTGCACAATTTGTATGCTTTATTTATTAAAAGAAGTAATGCCCGATCATTTCCTGTTATTAGCCCTACATTAAATTCTAAGTAAGGCAGCAAACCGCTCACTTAAATAACTTGTCGGTAATGGTATGGATATTGCGTTATAGGAAACATTAAAAGTTGGTACTACTGGACATAATGGCATAGATATAGTTTATCTACGAGTGTGCAATCAAAGTAATCAATAAATTGCGCAGCATGCAAGTTTGTACTTATCTTTTCGTTTTGTTTTTGACATTTTTGCATGACTTTGACATGTTTTGGACCAAATGACACGTATGAATTAGGAATGCTTATATTTTAAGATACAACCAATATACTAGAAATAAGAAAAAAAAGACTAGGACTTGGATGATGATTTCACGGATTATCCGTGAAATCATCATCCAAGTCCTAGTCTTTTCCCAAAGACGTTGGGGTCAACTTCCATTCTTAACCGATGCAGCTGAATACCAGTATTTTACATGGAGCGACTGCCTATCTGTTTAGTTATCACTGGGTAATACGATACCATTCACTGAGAATAAAGCGATTTTATTGCTATTGAATATTTCTGTTCATCCTAAGTAGCCTGGAATCAATTGGCGAAATGTTGTGGCCAGACACCTCCTGGACCTACACCGTAGCCTTTTGTGATTAAAGTCGTGATGTAACGTAATTAATTACACCTTATTACGTAGAAGATCACATACTTATAAAACGGTCCAAAGCTCAATAAATTCGCGGATATAACGATATCGATCAAACTGCAGTCGCGTGCCGGCGCCTAGTTTAACAAGATTAATCGTTAATCGCAATCGCAGCAACATTGACTGACGTGATAATCGTATTCCGATAAGGTTCTGAGCAGACGGTGCACTTTGTCTATCATAATAATATGGACAGTAATGACTGCTGAAATGAATTCAGGTAATTTGTTGTCGCGTTGTTTTTTCACCCACAGGTTGACGTCCATTGTGTGAAAAGTTTTGAGCTCTCACGGTACGCCGGTTTAGGCGCAGAACGTCAGAAACGCAAAATGACAGAAACGCAAATCGTCAGGTGTGAGATTTTTTTCTCAAATGGTCAGAAACGCAAAATGACAGAAACGCAAAATGACAGGTTCGCGAAAAGACAGAAACGCAAAATGACAGGTTCGCGAAAAGACAGAAACGCAAAATGACAGGTTCGCGAAAAGACAGATTCGCAAAATGTCAGGTTCGCGAAAAGACAGAAACGCAAAACGTCAACATTTTTTTCATCATCATCATCATCATCATTTCAGCCGAAAGACGTCCACTGCTGGACATAGGCCTCCCCTAAGTGTAATTTTTGCTTAGGGGGGGTTTGCCATAATCGCCACGCTTGGCAGGCGGTTTGGCGATCGCAGTACGGCCGATACAAAAAGCACAGAGAACGCTGCTGCCCATTCTCTGGTACATCCCACATTTTTTTATAACATTTTTTTATTGTGGTGTAAATGTAAACTTCTTTTTATTATTTTTTTTTGTGGTGTAAGTGTAAACTTTTTCCCGTCGGGGCCGCGGATCCCGTCTCGGCCGCGGATTATAGAACGAGATGACGTGGCCTCGGCACAAGGGCAAAGAAGGAACATGGGTTCGGTTTTTAGTCAGTAGAAGTCTGACACTCCCCTCCGCTCTGCCCAAGAGCGGGGGGGTCATTTGATGATTTTCCAGCCACCAAAAAAAATTGTACTTTTTTTTTTTCGTGATTTAGTTATTTATATTTTTTTGTTTTTGGAAATCAGATTTTTTTTGTTGCAGTTTTGGGTTGACCTTGACCATACAACTTATTAAGGTTCTGAGAACCATGAGTTAAACGCTCTATATATCCAAAATGGTGCGTCGTAGGACCATGTGTCTCTGAACTTAAATGGTTTCTATGGACAAGGTTAATAAGATGCTGCAATAAAAATAGGCGAAATCTGAAAAAATAAAACCTTTGAAAATGTTATTATTTGAAAAATGTTGTTTGTAATATTTGAAAAAGGTTGATTTTATTATTTAAAAATGTTGATTTAATTATTTGAAAAATGTTGTTTGTAATATTTGAAAAAGGTTGATTTTATTATTTAAAAATGTTGATTTAATTATTTGAAAAATGTTGTTTGTAATATTTGAAAAAGTTTGATTTTATTATTTGAAAAATGTTGATTTTATATCTGAAAAAGGTTGATTTTATTATTTTAAAATGATGATTTAAATAATTGACAATGTTGATGTAAACTTTACTGATAATCAATAAAGAATGTTGTTAATTCATTGATGTTTTTTTTTTATTTAATTCCAGATTGATTCTTATTCTTTATTGCACACATAAAATAACAAATATAAACATAAATTACATAGCATAAGTACAAAGGCGAGCTTAACCCAGAATTGGGTTTTCTTACAGCAAACCTAATCTTGAAAGTGAGATTTGCAATTGAGGATACACTTAATGAATGTGCATTAACATTCAATTAGTTACTTAAATTAATAAATAGACTTATAAACTAAACTACATACATACAATATAATATACGTAATACATATAATATATATACATACCTATAAAATCCAGATTGATCTGTCTTTTTACAAATTTGTCATTTTCAGAGCAGGTCATTTTTTTTTAAACATTGGTGTTATGCGTTTCTGACCATTTGCTAATCTGTCTTTCTGCGAATCTGTCTTTTTTTAGCAAATGGTCAGAAACGCAAAATGACAAGATTTTTCAGATCTTGTCATTTTGCGTTTCTGACCATTTGCTAATCTGTCTTTCTGCGAATCTGTCTTTTTCAGATCTTGTCATTTTGCGTTTCTGACCATTTGCTAATCTGTCTTTCTGCGAATCTGTCATTTTGCGAATCTGTCTTTTTCAGATCTTGTCATTTTGCTACACCTGGCATTATGCGTTTCTGACCATTTGCGTTTCTGTCATTTTGCGTTTCTGACGTTCTGCGCCTAAACCGGTACGCCATATGTGATACGGAGGAATGGAAATGTGGAAAGTTTTGAGTACCTACTAGTGAGGGAGTGAGTGGTTATTGTTACGTACTCTTTGGTTCTTTTATACTTTTTTTATTATTTCAAATTTAAATTGTTTTTCTTTATATTCTGTTTTCTGCTTTGCTGTCAAAAGGTGTGATTTTCTTTGTATTGATTTAAATAATAAAATATATTTATTAGAAGGTAAGTATTTCATTCCAGGAAAACAGCCCACATCCTCATCTTTTTCATTGGTCCTTCGTTTTAATTTTCAGTGCCTATTTTTCATCACAACTTAATCACCCACTTACTTTCATTTCGTTCCATTAGCTTTCATCCACGTAGTTAGGTATGATCACCCGTTGCAAAAGCAAAATTATGTCGGCCAATCCCGGCCCCGGCACAGTTATTCCTCAGCCTCATAGCTCCGGTTTGCCGACCAAAAGCGTACGCAGTGAACACACCGCGCAAAGCCGCTCATCACATTCGTCGGCAACTGTGAGAGCACAAAAAGCAGCGGCAGAAGCGCTCGTCCTACGTCGCCGCCTGGAGCGCGAGCAGGAGCTCGCCGCCCATGAGCGCGACCGCGAGCAGGAGCTCGCCGCCCATGAGCGCGACCGCGAGCAGGTACTCGCCGAACGTGAGCGCGACCGCGAGCAGGTACTCGCAGATCGTGAGCGCGAACGCGAACGTGAACTCGCCGCGTTACAGCACCAGGTCGACGAGTGCGAGCTGCAAGCCGAGCTGGCGGCTATCGATGCCGACGCTACAATCGCAGGAAGCCGAGCGAGCCATCGGAGCTCTACACGGGTGAGCGTAGATAGAACTAAAAAGTGGATAGAAAATCACAATCTTGACAGCTGTGTTGATAGAGACGTCACTGCAGTAGGATGTGATCAAGGTTCTCCTGGCACACCCCCCGGTCACTCGGTACACCCACCGATGACCACGCGGACAACTGCACTCCCTATTAACCCTCTCACTAAACAAACACGACTCTTACGAAATGTCACTAAAGCATCCGAGGCGGTTGGCTGTACGGCCCCGCTCATTTCTACGGAGCTTGACCGACCAGTCACACTTTTACAAGCTGTAGCTGATACCGCGGCAGCCGCAAAGGCTCTCGCCTCTGCCGTCGGTGTAAAGAAACTGGAATTGCCTCAGTTCCACGGCAATACTTTGCATTGGCTACAGTTCAAACGTACCTACAATGTTACAAAAGCTAATTTTTCTCCACTAGATAACATAAACCGACTTGACATTGCGCTGCGTGGGCCGGCACGTGAGGCCGTGGCGGCGCTGTTGATGTCGACGAGTGACCCGGAGGAAGTCATGCGCGCCCTCGAAGATAACTTCGCGCGCCCCGAGCTCATCGTTTACAAGGAGGTTAATTCGTTGAAAAACCTTCCACGCCTAGGTAACGATCTCAAAGAACTCGGAATACTTTCTAATCGGGTACGTAATTCGATATCCACAATAAAGTTATTGAACCACTTAGAATATCTGAGTTCACCTGAGTTGTTCCACGCTGTTCTTGGAAAACTTAACCCCACTATGAAAATTCGGTGGACAGATTTTGCGGCACAGGACACTACAGGACGCCCGAAACTAGAAATTCTGTCCGACTTTTTAAAGCGTGAGTTAGATCAACACATTCGTTTTGGTATGTCACCCGAGTTTAGTGCGACACAACAGCAACTAAATATTTCTTTTGACAAACCATTAAAGCGTGAAAATGTTCATAATGCTGTTATGAAGTCAAAACATACTCCTAAAGCCGGGTCTACAACAAAACGAGAGTGTGTATTTTGCAAAAAAGATCACAATATTAAGGAGTGTACACAATTTAAATCTTTGTCCATCGACGATAGATGGCAGTGGTTGCGTGAAGCAAAGGTTTGCTATAGGTGCTTAAAGGCTAGTTCACACCTGTGGAAAACGTGCAAAGTGAATCCGTGTGGCGTTGATGGCTGCCCTTTCCGGCATAACGCGCTTCTTCACCGGCAGCCATCACCACCGCTCGTCAATACACTTTACGAGGAAGCCACAGATACCGTTACACACCCGTTATCTGTTGAACATAATACACACCCTACGTCAAATGCTTCTGAACCGACCGGTGAAAAAGTGATAGTGTCTACAACATTGACAGGTGCAAAAAAACCGAATACTATTTTAGCTCTTCGCCCTCGTGCTTATTTAAAAATAATACCAGTTACAGTCTCGGGCCCTGCTGGAACCTGCGACGTGTACGGGCTCCTTGACGACGGAAGCACCGCGACTATCATAGATTCCAGCATCGCCACACTGATAGGGGCGACCGGGCCACAACAGATCATAACGGTAAATGGCATAGGTGGTCTCGAGCGAAATACCACAATATCATATGTAGACTTTTTCATTAAAGGTAGGCACACACAGGAAACATTTTTAGTAAAAAATGCTCGGTCTATGGAGTCTTTGTGTTTGCGTCCGCAGTCGGTCAAGCGTGAAACGATTGAGTCTTTTTCACATTTGTCCGATCTGGTTGACTTTCTGACATACGACGACGCAACTCCAACTATCCTCATTGGAGCTGAACATTGGCATTTGTCAATCAACCGCGAAGTTCGAGTTGGTAGAAGGAACGAACCCGTTGCCTGTTTGACAGCTTTGGGCTGGACTTTATACGGCGTTGCTTCTAGCAAAACGAAGTTAATTGAGTTTGTTAACCATTCGCACATGGATACAAACAATGATGACAATTTAGAATCGTTGATTAAGGAACAGTATAAACTCGACTCTATAGGCATAACTAAAACGGAAACTCTGCATAGTAAACAAGACCAGCGCGCAGTCAACATTTTGGAAGCGACTTCCAAACGTTTGCCTACTGGTCGGTTTGAAGTAGGCATGCCGTGGCGCGACGATATACAGCGTGTTCCAGACAGCTACCCACAGGCGATGTCACGTTTTTTAAGTTTAGAACGACGTATGGCTAAAGAGTCCGAGTTTGCTAAAGCATACAATGCGTTCATGAACAACATGATCACGAAGGGTTATGCAGAGGAATGTGCTCCAGATACATACTACACACACTGTGGTATCAAACCTGACGGCTTACGTGACAGCAAATCTGGCGGCTTTCGTCTTTATTTACCACATTTTGGTGTGTACCACCCTCAAAAACAAAAAGTCAGGGCGGTTCATGATGCAGCAGCCAGGAATGAGGGTGTCAGCCTAAATTCTTTACTGCTCTCCGGTCCTGACCTACTCCAGCCGCTACTTAAGGTTCTATTTCGTTTCCGGGAGGGTCGCATCGGAATAACCGCGGATATCAAAGAGATGTTTCCTCAGATTAGGGTTAGAGAGCAGGACAGAGACGCTCTTCGGTATCTGTGGAGACCTGATAAATCACATGTCATAAAGGAGTTTAGGATGACATCTGTCATTTTCGGTGCTTGTTGTAGCCCCTTTATAGCACAGTTTATAAAAAACAAAAATGCTCAAGAGCACGCACATACACATCCAAGAGCTGTGGACGCTATTTTGTTCAGTCATTATATGGACGACTACATCGACTCACAAAATAGCGTTGACGAAGCGGCCCAGTTAGCGGCAGATATTGTGACCGTGCACAATGCAGCTTGCTTTGAGATGCGAGGATGGATTTCCAATGAGCCAGGGGCACTAAACCTTGTAGCGGAGGAGCTCAGGGCCACTCAACCGTTGGAAATTGATCTTGGCGAATCTACTATCAGCATCCGAGCCCTAGGTATTGCATGGAACCCCACCGCTGATGTTTTGGGTTTTCGAACAGGCTTAATTGAAACAGTCTCCAGTTCACTGACAAAACGTAAGGTGCTGTCACACGTTATGCGCGTTTACGATCCTTTAGGTTTATTAGGACCCATAGTCGTCAAAGGACGGATACTGTTTCAACAAACCTGGAGATCTAATATCGACTGGGACACGGAGCTCCCACAAACAGAAGCATCCAAGTGGTTCGAATGGTTTCAAGACCTCAAAAAAGTTTCTTTACTGAAGATACCGCGTTGGTATGCAAATGCGAAAGGCTACGAGCCTTCCCACAGAGAACTTCACGTCTTCGCAGATGCGAGTGACCTTGCTTACGCCTGCGTTGCCTATTGGCGTTTGATATACCCTGACGGCAGCATCAAGCTCACTCTCGTCGCAAGCAAAGCCAGAGTCTCGCCCTTGAAACCAACGTCGATCCCACGTTTGGAACTTCAAGCTGCTTTGATAGCTTCTCGATTGGCACTTGTCATTAAGGAGAGCCATCGAAAAAAGTCAGTTCGTACATTCTTCTGGACTGATTCGATGACTGTCCTCCAATGGTTGCGCAGTGATGCGCGAGCGTTTAGACCTTTCGTTGCCCATCGGCTAGGTGAAATTTTAGAAAATTCTTCGGTCAAAGATTGGCGATGGGTACCGACAGATCTGAATGTCGCAGATGATGCAACCAGATTGCGCCCAATTCAGTTGGAACCTTCACACAGATGGTTTTGCGGCGCATCGTTTCTTTTAAAATCCCCAGAGGACTGGCCCACGGAGCCACTTAGCGTCGCACCAGTTCGGGAAGAGCTTAAGTGTCAGCGGAACGAGCTGGTGGGACTGACTTCACTAAGCACAGCCTTATCTACTCCTGTCACGGCGCATTTAGCTCGCTTCAGTGACTGGCTACGATTGTTGCGTGCCACAGCCCGGGTTCACCAAGCTGCGGCTGTTTTTGGAAATATTTTGGTAACCATTCGAAATTTTAAATCAAACAGTGGGATAGCTCACCCTCGCTCCCACTTTTCACCAACGTCGACCACTCTAACACCCTTGAATGCCGACCTAATAAAAGCCGCTGAAAGGCACATATTGCAACAGGTTCAACAAGACAGCTTTTTGCAAGAAATTCTCTGCATTTTGAACAAGAAACCAATTTCTCCAAGCAGCCGCCTCATCAAACTATCGCCCTCTCTAGGAGAAGATAATCTTTTGCGTTTGGCTGGAAGGATAAAGGCCGTAGAAGGCATCGATCCCGACTCCCGATTTCCGATCCTACTTGACGGTCGCCACCCAGTCGCACGGTTATTGGTAGAATATTACCATCGCAAAGCAGGTCACGCAAATCATGAGTCCGTGATAAATGAGATAAGGCAAAGATTCTGGTTGTTGAGACTTCGCGACACGGTCAGAGCTGTAGCAAACCAATGCCTCTTCTGCAGAATTCGTAAATCACAGCCGCTTAATCCAACCACTGGAGATCTTCCACCACAAAGACTAGCTCATCACCAGCGAGCGTTTACCTTCACTGGTGTAGATTATTTCGGTCCTGTCAACATAACCATTGGACGCCGCCATGAAAAGCGATATGTAGCCCTTTTTACGTGCCTCACGACCAGGGCCCTCCACTTGGAACTGGTACACAGCCTATCAGCGGACTCTGCAATCATGGGTCTCAGGCGTTTCTTTGCCAGACGCGGGATTCCGCAGACTATATATTCGGATAATGGAACCGCATTCGTTGGCGCAAACAGGATTCTACGCGAATTTTACACAAATGATGTGCAAGATTTTGCCGCCACAAAGGGCATTAAGTGGAGTTTTATCCCAGCTGCGGCGCCTACTTTCGGAGGATGCTGGGAACGCCTCGTCAGGACGGTAAAAGTAGCGCTGAACGCTACATTGAACGAAAGATATCCCAAAGAGGAAACATTTTTGACTTTATTAGCAGAAGCCGAAGCGATCGTAAATTCACGCCCACTCTCGCATGTGTCCACAGATCCAGATGACCCAACCACGTTGACACCGTTCCACTTTCTCATCGGGTCTTCATCAAACCAAACCCTGCCAAAGACATTGGAAGACCGTGACCTGATCGGACGCTCTGAATGGAAGAAAGCATTAAAGCTATCGGATCACTTTTGGAACCGCTGGGTGCGCGAAGTGCTGCCGACTATGCAAACACGAACCCAGGTTAAGGGAGATCGTGGTCAAGACCTTCTGATAGGAGACGTGGTTATAATCGTCGACGAATCGCTACCACGAGGGACATGGCCACGAGGCCGTATAGTGAAGGTTTTCCCTGGCAGAGACGGCGTTAATAGGGTGGTGGACGTTGCGACGGCCGGAGGTACGTTACGCCGGCCCCTCAAAAAACTTGTAAAGCTTGCCACATAAGGCTTCTTTAACCCTTCACTGTTGGTGCAGTGCTGCACGAGGGGCAGGATGTTACGTACTCTTTGGTTCTTTTATACTTTTTTTATTATTTCAAATTTAAATTGTTTTTCTTTACATTCTGTTTTCTGGTTTGCTGTCAAAAGGTGTGATTTTCGCTAGATCCATTTAAATAATAAATTATATTGATTTACAAGGTAAGCATTTCATTTTCAGGATAACAGCCCACATCCCCATCTTTTTCAGTTATACTCGTAAGAAAAGAGAAAAACCAAAAAAAACGATGTAAATGATGATCTGTGTGAAAGAAGATGATGATGATGATGATGGAGGTGGCTAATGAGATGACCAGTATCAGTGAAGAGTATGGAAGAAGAAGTCATGCTGCGCCTACTCAAAATAAATTGCGTTAAGGGCAAAAAAATAATGATGGTTGAGGTTCAGACGCCAAGCACATCAAGCTACCCGAAACCACGTAAAAAAATCCCAATAAACCTTGAACCAAATGCAATAAAGTTGAAAATCTATTAAAATTATTTGACAGATTGTAGTAGCTTGATTTACTGGCATCTGTACATTAGCCCAGACATTGGCTGTTGCTAATTGTCCGAGTCTTTCCGCCGGATAAAAAGTCCATCGTCTGTGAAACGCCTAAATCGTTTACGTTATTGCGCATATCGATGCTCGGTTCACAATCGATTACCAAGATCGCATGCAACGAGACGTAATGTGATGAGAAATTTGTTCTGATGGGAGCGTATTGAAAGTAATAATTTTTCTTTGTTGCATTTGTTATGACCTACTTTACTTTTATAGTCTTTTGTATTGAGATTTAAAGGCGGATTACTTGTGCTTATTATATTGTAAGAAAGATCAATGCAATAGGTCTAGACTAGAATATGTTTTAAGGTTTTAGAATTACAATTAAAATCTGAAAAGAATCAAACCCGGAGTATTATAAAAGTCCGTTGGCTTCATTTTCTTTTTATTAAATTGCAGTATCTTCTGGTATTTTTAGTGCTCAGATGTTCTATTGAAAACTTGAATGGTTGTATCAATCATCATAATATCACGCCTTCTAATCCCCGAAAGGTGTACAAGTTTTCCTTACAAGTACACCACATTTCAGCAGTCATGTTTAAGTCCCTTGTAATAGAGGTTATTACCACTGCCAGGCACAAATTCAGACTCCTTGGTGGCTACTGTAAAAATCCTGATGGGAAATCCTAATAACACTAAGCCCAGTCGAAGAATCGAACCTTGGATCGCATGTTCAGCAGTCGCGCCTGTGACCACTACACCACCGAGGCAGTCAAATATGTTGGTGGATATTTCATTCCCAGAAAAAAACATTATAATAACTTTTCAGGCCGAAAATTTTCTATATGCGATACCTCGCTTACGGGTTTCAGTTTGTCAACCGAAAGATATAAGCATTAGATAAGTCTAAGTATAGAATAACATAAAAACAAGAGCTCAAATAAACCGCAAAACGCTTTGAACATAGAAATGTCATAGTTTTTTTATCGTAACTGATTCAGATCAGCTGTATCTATGATTGATCGATATCTTATAACATGGAAAAAGATTTCATTTTTTATTAGAACTATAATAGTTACCAACGATAGTATCTAGGAACGTATTTATAGATTAAGGAAATATAATAAAATACAAAAGGCTGCTGTATATATCTGGAGATTTGATTAGGGTATTCATTATAAAAACAGTGGTCAAACTGGCAGCATACCCACTCATGTCTTGGGGTTCTACAGGTGAGGCATGGAAAGTTTCTGTTTCGCACTTTTGGATATGCATTGTAACATTAATTATAACTTCATAGCAGAAGTGTAGGTACGAGTACCTAATAGTAGGGTAGTTCCAGGATAGTTGCCCCACTTTTTGAAATTACTTTATATCTCTTTGTCCAAAAAGCAAGATTCTCTATTTTTAAGACGCGTAGGTACTTTGGTTTAGTATCTTCAACTTCATGAAAGGAATGGACAATATCTTTGATATTTCCAGAGTTTTGGCAATTTTTGCGGACCCATAATTTTTGGGACAACTATCCCATGTAGGGGATAGTTGCCTAACGTAATTTACATGGGTTAGGCAACTATTCCCTACATGGGATAGTTGCCTAACCCATGTAAATTACGTTTAGGATAGATACCCCGTCGAGAAAGAGGACATCTATCCCGCATAAACTTTGATCGCACCTAGCCGTCGCATGCAATTGCACAAAGACATGCAACACGGTCAACTCAGTTGTAGTTGCAGAGTCTCTCGATAGATAAATAAAATAACGTGTGTTTCATTCTCAAAACTAAAGTAATTGCAATCAAGGCAACTATACCCTCGGGGCGACTATCCTGGATTTACCCTACATCCACATTTCGTCAGTTATGTTTTAAGTCGACTCTATTGCTATCAGACGGGCACGAAACCGTACTCCGTGGCTGCTATAGAGAAATGTTTGATGGGAAAACTCAATAACACTTTGCCTTACCCCGAAATTGAAACCAAGACCTCATGGTCGGCAGTCGCGTTTGCGATCACTAGCCCAATGAGGTAGGCCATTACTATTAATACTATGAACGGGATTTTTACCATGTTTTCTTATTGTTTCGAGTTCCCGATATTTCGGCGCTGTTACAAGCACCATGATCACGGATAAACTGAAGTCATTGCGGGTGAATATTTATGAGCAGACAATAAGAAAACATGGTAAATATCCCGTTCATAGTATTAATAGTAGTGTCAGTGACCATGTCAGTTTAAAAACTTATATTGAGGTAGGCCATGTTACTAATTTTAGTCGATGAATTACCTAAATTCTTGAGTTCTGCAGCATTATCCACGCTTCATTAACAACCAATACCAATCCATAATAATTTACTCCTGTCGTGGCACACGAGCCATCGGTAGTGAGTATCAACATCCACTCACAACGTATCACCGGGGGTTGCTACATACCTGTAAGTACTTGTTCCTCTTCTGTTCCCTGTACAGCCTCTTCATGTGCTCCGCCTGTTGGCGCGCCAGCTCCCTTTCTGGCACCAGTGGCAGGGGGTCGTGGCGGACGGGACATCGGTAGTGGATGTTGACGTCGCTCTCCACGTAACGCCGGGGGGATTCTATGGGGGAAAGGCAGAGATGTAGTGGACTGAAGTTATTGGCCTTCTATTTTATATGTTAGGGATGTGGTTTCCGCACTGACTGCCGTACTCAGAGATTTTAATGATTACTTAAGCCGACACTTAGTAAAGGTTTGACATTCAATAGCTTTACTAAAGTGTCAAAATCTTTACTAAGTGCAGACGGCTTAAGTAATCATTACATATCTCTGAGTACGGAAGTTAGTCCTTAAAGTGTACCATTGTATATATACGTGGTATATGTCTTAAAAGAAGCTTAAGATGATGTTTTTGTATACATATTCTATATATCGAAGGAGACGTTGTTATTGGGGATAATAATAATATTTAAGAAATGTGATGTATGCTCGGAGCCATAACTATCATTGTGGAAAATAACAGGATCTACCATTGTTTAAAGTTCTATGTTTTGTTGCTAGTTACTGAAACAAGGCTCTTAATGTATCTAGTTGATTATTGGATTTTGCAGTATGATTAGGGCTGCTAGCAAATTATATCATCAATCTATTTCACTATCGAACCGCAAATCAAACATATCACGCGAAACGAATTAACTAAAACATAAAGCTACTAAATACTGCTAAAACGGTTTAATTGCATATAAGTAATTCCCGGACATTTTCTATACACGTTACATTCTGATATACTCGTAATTATATTGTACTTTCCTCCAGCTTTCACGTAACAAGTAGGTACGTAGTTAATTGCAAATATTGCCTTTGAAAACGTTAACACGCATCGTACTTAGGTACACAGCCAATAAGTGGCTCTCAGGAAAAGGGCTTGGTCGCAAAATAACAACATTTTCTATTTGACGGGCCTACACAGTGGTTGGTGGTAAAAGGAAAAGTTTTGTTGGCACTTAGCTCGTAATATTTTCTGTGTAAACACGTACTTTTCTTTGATGATTTGGTAGATACTTATCTTACTAATATTATAAACGGGAAAGTTTGTGAGGATGGATGTATGTTTACTACTCTTTTACGCAAAAAACACTAAACGAATGACGAATTCGATACACAGTTAGTCTATAACCTGGATTAATAGGTACATATTTATACTTTTTATACCAATAAATGAGTCCACGCAGACGAAGTCGTGGGGGTAAAAGCTAATAAATAAACATTATTGCGGATTGTAAAGACAAACCTAACTAAAGAAGTAATTAAAGTTACTAAACTAAGAAATTTTGCAGATCCCTCATACAATTTCTTTAATTATGTAACAAAACATCTCATTCGATCCAAATTACAAACTCATGATTCTCGTAAAGAAGACAATACTAGCAACTAACTCAGCCCACCAGGCGTAGCAAACCTTTCATAAAAAAATAAAATATAAGTAAAGAATATTCTTTTCCACCAAAAGTGAAAGTGTTCCAACATCATGTTATGGCTCGCCATCGATGTAATGCCCCGTGATTGGCGATTTTCTTTAAGTGGTTATTATGCGATGACACGTAAGAACCGGTTGCAGCCATTTTGTAACATATCGGCGGAAGTAAGAGGCGGCGTGTAAGGAGGGAACTCTGTCTAATCAATGATTTTGGGTTACTATTTTTTCTTTATTGTATTCAGAAAATAAACAGTAGTTGAATGGACATTATTGTAGACAAATTCAAGAATAGTTTGGTCTAGACTTGAGTTTTTGTTTATAGCTGGTCTATTAAAAGTACCATGAAACTAAAATTATTATTGGTAGTATTTTAGGACTCTCGGATTACCAGTTCAGAATAGGTCTATTACCTACTAATTGATAATATCGTCTGTTGGTTTATGTAAAATATAGATTCAACGTATTAAATATAATATTTTATTAGATTGGAATTCGATCTTTGAAGTAGTTGGCTAAAAGACCGGAGAATAAAATTATTATTGCAATAGTTCTACCGTTGATGATCAGGATCAAACTGGTCACAAAATTAATTGACACCGTTTTTACCCGACTACGGCAAAGCCAAAGGGGGGTTATGATTTTGACTGGCTATGTATACATACATACATGTATGTATGTATGTATGTTTGTATGTATGTTTGTATGTATGTATGTATGTGTGTATCTTCATCTGTTCCCTCATAGCTTCTAATCTACTTATCGGAACTCGACGTATGAGGTATCGTTAGAACCGTCTTAATTTTCCGCTGAACATAGGCTACATGACGTGTCACAAAAAGCGATTTGGCGCCCTCTAGCGGACAAAAAGTAAGGCTTAAAAAATAAAAATGGAGACAAATACGCCGTGTTTGGTATCATTTGAAAGGGCCTCACTTGTACATTTCCAAAATATTGCTCAAATTTAAAATCACGCCCTCTAGCGGACAAAAAGTCAAGAGTAAAAAAAAATATTTAACACCAAAATTGTTTAAATAAAAAAAAAGTAAAAAACTAAAACCCGACTACGACAAAAAAAAACACGACTCTGAAAAAGTATGAAACAAGATTTTCAGGATAGAACAAAAAGAAAAGCCGTAGTCACACGTTATAGGTACCAACCTAAACACTTTAATACCGTGTGACTACGGCTTTTCTTTTTGTTCTATCCTGAAAATCTTGTTTCATACTTTTTCAGAGTCGTGTTTTTTTTTGTCGTAGTCGGGTTTTAGTTTTTTACTTTTTTTTTATCAATCGATGTTTAATGGTAATAAAAAATTCAAAAAAAAAAACAGACTAATCCTGATACTCAATGAAATATCAGATTAAAACTGTTTTCATAAAAAACCAGACAATCTGACCTAGTAACGGAAGAGCACGATTTTATAACCAAACACACATGTTTTATTTTAAACTGTTATGAGATTATGCTTATAAGGTAATTAACGTTCAAGCGGACGAAATTCCGGTCAGACCGGACGTGTTTTTATATTTTTGACCAAAAATTTATATAAAAGCATACATTTTTGAATTGTTTGGGTTGAACCGGACGTCTGGTATGCTTCTAAAATAGGTAGCGTTGGTTAATCGAGAATTTAATTTATGTTGGACTAGCTTTTGCCTGCGCCTTCGCTCGCGTGAAAATGAAGATTTTCCATTTAAACTTTCATTAACTCCCATATGGGTTGAATTTCGAAAAAATTCTGTCTATATTTCCTTCCATATTTCTTGTCTACATTATAAAGGGAACCTCTGTTCAAAATGTCAGCATTCTAGGTCCAAGGGTATGGGCTGGGCGTTGATGAGTCAGGCAGTCAGTCAGGACTTCTCTTTTTGTTTATATAGATAGATAGATAGATATTTTTAACAAATGAATCATTGTAATGATGCTAATATTATAGTGAACCTATCAGTCAAGGGAGGATTATCGTAAAGTGATTTCATAATTCTAATCTAAATCTTGGATAATAAAGACAATAGAAATTATTCTATTTTTATAACATCCTGCTGATATCATTATCTGCCAAGCCTTTTCCCAACTATGGTTCTTCCAGTCTAACCAGATTCAGCTGAAGATAAGTACCTATTTTACATGGGCCGTACTGGGTAATACGATACCCTTTGCAAAGACCTGTAACGACTGTCAAAGATATTGTCCGACAGGGTCCATAATTGAGACTGATGTAACTGTTTCCCTAATATCCTGTATACCTACATTATGGTACGCAATAAAGAATTGAGAATTGAGATGTACAAAATAACAGCCAGGACCGACGGTAAAACGTACTGTATCTATCAATCACAATGTCCATTCAAATTCTTGTCCCTATCAAAAATAGCAGTTAGCACGCACATAATTCCTACGCAAAATGCCGATCTGCCATCAAACATGTCGAATAGGACACTCGGCAGAATAACTAAACAATTGTCGTTGACTTTCTACTACAATACAGATAATCATGCTTGGCACGTACTTGGGACACGCCCAGAGTACCAAACGATAAGATTACAATGGACAAATATGTATCCGTTGGATTCCATACCTTATGCTTTAGGAGAAAACTGAATTCTTAGGAACGCTCGCGAAGTAAAAGCATGTTGTCATTTGCTGTATCTCAGGAATTTCATTTGCACAACACTAGTAGAGTAGTTTTTAGCGTTTTTAGTACAGATTTGCGAAACAGGTGTATTGGTGTCGCTAGGATTGATAGTGTTGCCAATATTTGACTAATTAAGCCTATGACTGATCAGACTGGTTTGGATTTTGCAATATAATTCACTGTTGGTGAGTATACCTACTATTGAAGGACTAGAAGATGACGACATTCAATAATTGAAGAAGCACCAGAAGAAGCGACAATTATGGAAAAGAAGTGAGTACTTGACAAAATTGGATTTAAAAAAGGAAAACCGTTTCGAGATAAATACTCGTAATGAGAAATGTATAAATCAATCATACAAAAAAGAATAGCTTTACAGAGAGATACATAACGTGAGAATAAAAAATAATCAAAAGAGACAACGAGAGATAAAACAATGTATGTCTATAGAATCAAGACTGTTATAAGTCTAGTTTTGTAAACATATTTACAAACAAACAGATCAATAGAAGACATTGTATAGACGAACAGGCTGACTGTACAAGTAAACAAATTAACGTTCCATAAAAAAAAACAATAGCATTATTTTGTAGTAATTGAGATTATTGTCATTCCGCAGTTGAGTAGTTATTTTCGAATTCCGCATAATTGCACACGCTTGATTGGCAGTTATTTTATCTTCCTTAATAGTATTTTCTCAAACATGCTTGGAAATTTGAGCATTATTTTGACAACCTTCTTCGAGATAAATCGAAATTGCTGTACTGGCCAGATACATGCGACCAGCGGCCGGCAAAAGTTGTATGAAAATCCATATCTGTCGTGTTTAGCGGCCAAATAAATTACATACTAAACTCATATCTGTCGTGTTATTTAAAAATGGAACGATCTTTTACTCTGAACCATAGCAACCAAGGAGGTGACTTATTAAAGGTTTTATTTAAATTTCGAATTGGCTGAACTCTTCAACGCGTGAAAAATTATTGTTGTATGTGATTTTGAAAAGTAAATTGTATTTAATTTCCTCGCATTATTTGAGAAAAGTACTATACAAGCCTTGGCCACAACTAGGCATTGATGGACGTACGTATGTGTGCCTCGGCTTCGCCTCGGCCCACATTTACACGTTCGTCCATCAATGCCTCTGTTGCTGGCCGCTGCAGTAATGTACTATATAATCACAGAATTTTTGTAAAGTAACTAAATTGTCATTCTCAAGCTTAGGATAGTTTACGATGATAATTTGGGTACTTAAAGTTTTTTGCGATGTCTAATTTTCAGATACAAGTTTGTGACACCGAAAACCGTTAATAATATTGGCATCAACGATAAATACGTAAGTCACTCTACAGACATACCTAAGAGCGAAATCCAAAACAATTTTCTCTGAAGTCTTAATAAGCTAATTGAGAAATAATATCTCGCAGATAGAATTTCTCACATACCAGTCGCTTCGAAGTTCGTTAAGTTGCATTAGAGCCAAGTACTTGTGATACTCGTATATCTGCGCGACATTTTGCAATAAGCTTCGCTTTTAATTACCGTTTCAAGTTACAATTAGGTAAGTTGGTATCTTAATACAACTCGATCTCTCCAAATATTTCATAATTCGTCATTGAAGCAGAACTTGGACGAAATGCCTTTGAACTAAAATCCGAATATAATCAATACAGCTGGTTCAATATTGCGTAGTAGCAGGTGTCATTGAAAATTGCGCAAATTCCGAAAAAATATGGCCATATTTTAAATCGTTCTTTAATTTCCTGAATGTCACACGGACGTGTACAAATAACATTGACTGGGTATGTACTATTAAGATCAATATCTAATTAATTAACGGACGCGACTAAACATTTCCATGTTTACATTTCATCAACATTAATCACCTCGTTATCACGTATCAAAGGTAAAATGACACAGATCAAATGCACAAGAAATTAAGAAAGTAAACACTGATTATTACGAAGATAATTGAGGACTAACACGTATTAGCACACATAATAAACATGCTTATAAATTAACATTTATCATTCGGTTAGTTGAACACCATAATTCTGATGGTGGAGATGAAAAAAGTAAAGATGATGATGAACAAACCATGCGTGGTCATTTTCTTGATTTGCTTGAGTATGCCCATAATACACGAACGATCACAGTACACAATGAATTCACAACACAGCACGCACTCCGAACGTCGGAGGCCACCGTCTGTCACCGGCTGTCGACGGCGATAGATCAGATGCACTTTCGACTCGAATCGACGCCTCAACCTCATCTCCCGCCAAACCCGCTGACTTGTAGTTTTGTACTTTCGCTTTGCACGCACGCGTTGTCAACATAGATATTATTTAACAATTTTGGATGCTTCCGCTAGAGCCGGTTATGTCGTTTCTGGTAGCGTTTGTTTTGATGTTTTGCTTGAGATATATACCTACATTTGTGTGTCTAGCTTCCGTAGTTGTTAACAGTTTTGTTTAAATTCTTATGGAATCAGTTTCAAATAGACCAATATTTATAAACATGAGATGTCAGGATATTCGAAAATTGGATGCAAATGCACGTGTCAGCCAATTTGTTTCTTCTTTGTATAGAAATGATGAATGAATTTACTCCACCGCTAGAGATTTGGGAGTAATTATAGCCGCGAAACGTATTATAGATATTCATCTTTCTCTACTCTACTAACTTTTTACAATTGCTTTCGAAGATTGTAATCAAAATTGTATTAATGACTTTGTGAATATTTGGGTGTTGTATCTTACATCGCAAGCTAAAAGTTAAGGTCAAGTATTTCATATTATGATAAAGGTCGGTTAGTTTATAAATACCACATTTGAAATCACTTGGTCACGTTAACGATGTCAAGAATTCACGTTGCTCAACGATGAGTCTGTGATGACAGAGATAACGTTATCTCTTCCAGTGAATGTGCACTTGTAATGTGGACAAAAAGGTTACATTGGTAATTAATAATAAACTCATAATTACAGACATCAATGAAAACAACAACAATAATGATTTGATTCTATGTGAAAAAGCAGTTTCCGTTTGTAATATCAAATAAGTAGAATGTACTCTATATAGTAGCCTTGAAAATACAATGGCATTATTTGTTACCGTAGACAAGCCCATAGGAAATAGTAATACAAAACGATACATAAATTGTGAATGAGTCTGTATACTCACTGTATGGCAATGGAGCATATACATCCGGATATATATCTGTCCTGTTTCCCCAATCGGAAAATTCGTGTAGCGTGTGACGATAATCATCATTTTTTATATTCGTTGCTTTCTGCCGGTATTTTACTTGATTTCCTATATTTATTTCTATATCAGGTTCTATTATATTCGTTAAATTGTGCATGGAAGCAGAATTGTATTCGGATTGATATTTGGGTTCATTTTGTATATCAGTCGCTTCTGAAACTATTTCGGATATCGTTATACTTTGTGTGTCAGCGTTATCTAAATCTGTACCATCATCAGAGTCATTGTACGATTTGTCTTGCAACTGCATAGACTTGTAGTCGTCTGTTAGCTGCGTAACACTTGTGGCACCGTATGAGATAGTAGCTGTACTCTTTTTGGGACAGACAGATTTGTCTTCAACAGATTCATTGCTTTTTAAACTGTCGGAATCATATTTAGCTCGAGATTCATTAGGGCTGGTTTCTTTTGAAAAATAGGCACTGTCACTTTCATACTCTTCAGTTTCATCATAAAGTAAATTCTTCTTCATATATTTGTTTAGAGCTAGAAGTGATCTAGATAACGATCCTGAGCCTGGTACGTCACTGAAAAATCCATCATCTTCGTAGATTATATCTTCACGGTTTGGAATATTGCTGTTGCGATTTTTTCCATTGTCACTTGCAAAATTTACGCTCATTTTGGCGGTACACAGTTTAGTAATTAGTTTATATCATATTAGCACTGCACACACCTAGATGGTTCACGATAAACTGAAGCCACGATAAGACGGATAAAAGTATTATATCAGTGAGTAATATTCGATAACACTTGTCGATACTGTCCGACTTTATACCCCGAGCGTCAGTTCCGTCAAAACAATTTTATTTCTTATATTTTATATTTTACAACAAGCAGACCGCGTGTGATCAAGCGGCTAGCCGAACTATTTACAATTGAAAAAACTCAACCGACAGGTTTTGGAAGTCCGATCCAATTGAATGACGTAAACCGCGAGAGGCTGACTGATAATCGCACGATATGAATGTTTTTTTAAAGGTCGATAAGGCACTCATGTCGTACACTACTTTTTAAGAACTAATCACTTCCGAATATACTTATAATAACTAATTTGAATAATAATCTATTCGCGACAGACAACGTGTGTTGACGGCGATGGTCAGGGGAATAAGTTAAGGCACCGCCGATTCGTGTGAACAAAGGCTATTGTTTCTTTTTTTATTCGCACATAATCTTAAGGAATATAAGCGTGTTGGCTCTCATGATGCTTACACTGAATGATTTTCGGAAGTGAACTGCGCAAAGTGTTACCTAATGTACCAAAGTAGGTCTAAATCACTTTTTGATTCGTTTTTGTGAGACGAACGTCTCGAGGTAGTGTTATTTACGAATAACTTCACGAATAGTTACGGTGTTTGAGTATTGAGCATGTACTTGCCTGTGTCTGAGTAGCTCCCGTGCGATGCTCTGCGTGGAGGCTCCGGTGCTGAGTCGCCCTCTAATAGTGTGACAAAACATGGTAAGGGACCAAACAGAAAAACATGGTAAAATGAAAATTGTATGCAATAAAAGAAACATTGATAGTCGTTATGTGTTAACAGTAAAAGCTCAGACGAAATATTTACAATTTATACAATACAGCTATGTCTATTTCCTGATAATGTACAGTAAAGATCGCAAAAAATAAATCAAGTGACATTGTCACATTTAATGCAGGACTGCAAACCATCCTTGTTTGCGTTCAGTAATCACGCAAAGTAAACACGCATAGCAGAAACGCGATACAGCGGGACCCATAACGATGATCAATAATCTTTTACGAGGGATGCAAACTTCTACAAAATTCAAATTTACTCCAAAATTAAACACGAATTGGCTACAACTTAATTGAGTTGTAAGAAAACTTTAGAAATTAAAGAAATTAACCTTGGAATGTGACGGTATGTCGTGATGGCGTGACGTAGGGTGAGAGCCTGTAGGGCCATGAAGCGGGCGGCGGCCGGGGCGGAGCTCTCGGCGGCTCGTATCGACTGGCTGGCCGATGTGCCGCGGGATTAAATTCTTGCTTCGCTAACGTGTCACTTTTTAGGATAGAGCTCAATTTTATGGATTCTTTTGGTACCGATCGTTTAATTTCTTTTTTTACAGGCGATGTTCGTCCGCGAACCAAAACAGTGGGATCCTCTATAGATCTATTGTTATCACTACGTTTTGGGTATCGATGTGCTATCCACGAGCCTGCTAAGTACGGGGCCATGTCATGTAACTCACTCACGTCAGGAGCGGAAGCGTATATCTGTCCAAGTAACGACATTGTTTCGAACCTGCGCCGAATACGGTCCACTTCTCCTTGGCGACATTCTAATGCTTCTTCTGCAGACCTAGATCGAGGAGTCGTGCGTCTACGGAAAGCCGCTAGTTTAGATATGATATCAATATGGGGCATATAACGGTTTGTGGTTCGTAAAGGTACTCTCGCCACGGGAAGTACTGCCCTGCATTTGTCGCGTCGTGACGAGAGTTTTTCAAAAGATGACCAACTACTGATGAATGCATTTCGTGCGAGCTCTGGATCGCTGCGATATCGTCGAAGCACGGCGCCAGCCGCCGTGGGCGAGTCGAAGCGCCGGGCCAGGCGGCGCACTTCGCCCGCTCGCGCCAGGTTAAGGTACGCGCGCCAATACCTCTCCGGGTCGGGTGACGGGCTCCGACTGCGCCAGATCGTCTCGTCGCTTGAACAACGTAGCGTGTCGGGCGTCCGTCTATCGGCAATGTATAACTCTGAATGAGGCGAAGCTGACCTAGAATGTAGATCAGGTTTCAGGGGAAGCGATAGAAATTTATTTTTTTCACTTTCCCCAAAAAGTTCCTTAAAATTTGTGCATGATTGTGACTGCACTATTTGATTTTTCTGCGGTTCAGTAGCCTTTGTTTCGCTTTTGGTTGGTATGACTTCTTTGATAGCTATTGCTGTGCTTGGACTACTTTGGACTTGATTTTCTTTTTCATCGGAACTTTCTCTGGCATGATAAACAGTTTTTGTTTGTTCAGCAGTGTTTTTTACAGATTCAAAATATTGAACTTTTTTTAGTACTTCCTTACTGGGACCTCTATATATGGCAGTTTTATTGGATATATCAGAACTAGCTGTCTCGGTTTCACTAGCCGAAGATAGACAAGGTGTTTCAGTCTTTTCATTGGTATAAACGACGTGTCTCTTTTGATCATTTTCAACGCTACTTATATTTGTTTGCTTTTCACTATCCTCATAAGTTTTGTGGACAACTGCGTCTCTTCGTTCAGTCATAACTTCCTCTTTCTTTTTAATATTTTCAATTTCTTCCTTTAAAGACAGGGGATCCTGTGTCGGATTATCGAATTTAGTTATTCTGTTTAAAATCTCTTTACTTAACGTTTGGGAAATCTTTCTTTTTTCGTTTTCACTGAGAGTCATTTGTATTTTATTAACATTATTTTTGAGCTCTTTTACAGACGTAATTGGGCAAGAAATTGCGGCTATAGAGTCAGACTTGGTTAATTTGGCTGGCTTTTCCCTTTCTGCGTTATATGCCGAAGTAATCAGTGAATTACATCTCACATGTAACGATGGGTTAGCCTCTACTTTATCATCTTTTACGTCAATAGTATATTTCATATCTGCCTCTTTAATAGACTTCGATTCTAGTTCTTTGCTGTAAATAGCATTCAGCTGGTTTTTGAGAGCGTTTACTTGATCCATAGACAAACTACTCCATAAGCGGCTACCGAGGCCAATTTTTTTACGAAGATCATTTAAGGAAGTCTCTTGCTGCAACGTTACAGTAGGTTTCACCGTAACCCGCTGTTCTAATCTATCATTGTCATTCTTTTTGTTTATGTAAAAGGCAGTTTCTGCAACACTTGTACCGCGCCATAAGGGTTTGTAAGAATCCCTAGATTGTGGTTGATCTAATTCCATGGAATCATATTGGGGTACTTGCTGAAAATGATCTTTGAGATCTTCTACAGATCTTTCCTTGATTCGTAGACCTCTGTCTGTATCGTAATTCCAACGAAAATCTTTTAGGTCACGGGGATAAAACAAAACATCTTTTTCGGTTTGAGCTATTTTCAACTTACGATAGAGATGGTTTAATTCCTCCTCAGCCCTTTCTATTGCTCTTATTTTCTTCCAACGGTCAAAGTCAATTATTTCTTCATCTTTCCTTCTGTGTCGTAAATCACTAGTGGAAGTAGCTTTTTCCAATTCGGCCACTCTTTCTAAATAAGTGTAATATCTGTTTAATTCCCGAAACCGTTCTGACCTCATTTTTGTGTTTTGCATGTCGCGAACGTATTCGTCATAATCTGGGTCAGCAGCATGCAAATTAGAATCACTTTTTGTTTTCATCGGAAAGTTATCTAAGAGAATTTTCCTCTCGGCATCGCCAGCACTTCGGGTACGAAAAACACTTTTTGGTATAGTGTCAGCATATTGCTTACTGTGTTGTAAACGAGCGCTGTGTATGCGACGATAAGACGGTGATCGTATGGAAACAGGCGAAGTTGAATGACTTCTACTGACACTGGTCATTGTGCTTTTTCTTGGCACTTTCGGGGATACTGGTCTCGAAGTTTGGGAAAAAAATATTGTTGAGGGATATTTCTCGTTATCAGACTTCGATTCTATTATTTCTGGATGAGGCGAACGTCTGGTAATAATTGGGGACACTGGGCGAACTGTCTCAGTAAATACAATTTTTGATGGGGACAATGATTTACGCAGCACTTGCGAAGGAGATGCCTCGCGTTTATGAAGAATTTTTGGGGAAACAGGCCTTCGTGTTTGTGTGAAAACCAGTCTCGATGGCGATATTGGGCCCCTTATCAGTATTTCTTTCGGTTTATCCTTTTTGAGAAATACTACTGTCGGTGACTTTGGACGAGACGTTTGTGAAAAATACAATTTATTGCAGGGTGGCTCGCTTTTGCTTCTAACTGTCGCCAAAGACGAAGTTGATCCAAAATCATCGCACTTGGATAAACTATCGAATTTACGAATTTCATCATGCATTTGGCCCGGCCAAGATACTGATCTAGGACTGCTAGCTCGTGATGGACTGGGATACCTATCCCACATTTTAAAACGAGATAAAGAAACTGGTTTTCTATGTATTAAATAAGTATTCAAGGATTTTGGAGATGTATTATCCTGCGGAAGAGATTGGAACATTTTTGCTTTCTGAAGCACGGTATTATTTTGTTCTAATATCGGATATACCAAAGTTGGGGTAGAAGCTCTTCCAAGAAATAGATGTTGGAAAAATGTGTCAGATACAATAGCATCATGCGACTTTTTTATGTCTTTAGAGCTGATTCGTCTAGCACCCAAGTTCTCAAAAGAGCCAAAATTAGAAGTTTCGTTTGATGTGTCGCCAAATTGACTGCCAGATTCAGATTCTTCATTAGTCTTCATGCTAGACTTCTTGTTACTTTTAGTTTTTGGTGTTTTCTTTATATTTTTAGCATTGTCTTTAGCTTTTTTACTGCATGACTCATGGCAGGGTACGCTGCGGGGTCTAATAACGACGCTCTCTAAAGATTTTTTCTTTTTTAAGTTTGTCACTACTGCTGTTTTTACCTGGTTCGGTTTCTTTAATCCGGATGCTATATTAGATGAAGATTTGGATATACTTGATGCCGATTGAAGTGAGCTTGGTTTTGGTACTTTCGTTTCATTTTTGGTCGATAAACAAGGATTGGATTTAGTGTGCAGTTTTGATATTTTCAGTTTTTGTACTCTTTCAGCAGTTCGAATCATATCTCTACTCTTGTGAGTGCTTGTTGGTGAAAGAGACTTCGTACTTGACGATGCGCTTGGTCTAGTAACACTAGGTTTATTTGCATTGTCTTTAGATAGTGATTTAGCTCTGATCTTTGTTACATCAATACGTTCATTCCTTTTTTCTGAACTCCATAATTTGTCTAAAGATGTAACTTTGTCAAGAATATTTGTAATGGGTGTTTTCCTGCCAGCTCCGCCCTCTATTACTACAGAAGAGTGTGGATCACCATATTTGCTATGGATAGAGTTGGAGTATTCAGTGGGTAACAGCATCCTCCGTGAAGAGCCAAAGCTACTTGTGCCTCCACTTCTTACCTCACTTCCCATAGTTTTCATTGAACTTTTTAAATTAGTTGTTGAATTATATTTTCTATTGACAGCAGGAGGTGCTGATGTAGACATAATTCTTGATTTTGGCAATTTTTGATCAACTATTACACATCTTTTATCTGTTGCAGAGCCTGTTTTGTTAATTATTTGAGTATTCTGGCGAGAAAGTTTGTGATTTATTTTATCTTTCAAGAAATCCACATTAGACTGCGAATATGATGCAGTTGATCTTTTTGGTGATGTTGATACCGGTCTTGTTGAAGTCACTAGTTTAAGAGTTCGGCTGTTTTTAGATGAAATCCTTCGAGGAGGAGCAGGTGGATAGTCAGATATGTTACTTGGCACATCAATGCTCAGGAAAGATGGAGCAAGTCTTTTGAATTTAACTTGCTCTCCAGTTTCAATGCTGGTTATAGGGTAGCAGATGACTTCGTGCACTTTAGGCGTTTTCTTATGAACTCTTATCTTCGTCAGTGTCGAAGAAATCGGAATGTATTCGATTTCCGATTCGTCTGTGAAATGTAACCACTTTTCAGTGATGATATTCTTTCGTTTGCACTCGTTAGATGTGATGAAAACGTGATTCCGTGCTTCTGTTCTAATTGTGTCTCTCGTAAGCGATGTTTGAGTTCTAACCGTGAAACTACGTTTGTGCCGCAAGTAAAACAAACTTGTAATAACGTGTTTAATACTATTTACGGTGCTAGTTTAATTTTGGAGTCAATTTGTGCTCATGCAAGTTGTTTACCTGGTATTACAGCAGCCTGAAGACCCATCACCTTATTATATAGAGTAGATGAAAGCATGTAAAGGCAAAAATCTCGACTTACCTCTCGTGTATAACTGTTTAGACTAGTATGTGCGCTATTGAAAGCATCATTGTCATTATATGGCGGCCTTGAGTTGGTACATCCGACTGTATGCATGTGTGTTTGCTACCGTGTGTACATCTGCACTTGCCTTGACCGAGTTTATGGAAAATGTGGTTTTCCATAGATTGTGAGATTTATTTATTGATTAAATATAAAGTTTACGAGCACCATAGAGCCAACCAATTAGTCGAAGAGGTTTTTTAAGCACTTATAAGTTAAAAATATTATAACGCTGACACCGAAATACCCGAGGTAAGTAAAAAAAAAAAAAAATAAAAAAATAAAAATACTTTATTTCAGACCTTGATCCATATGATGTTAGTAATACACACTACTTATAAAAAAAACATGCTTTATTAGTTTTCCCGTCGTAGGTACGTTAGTATATTTTATAAATTAAGTCGTTAGTTTATATCTTATAAGTATCTAAAGTATGTATTATATAAGCAAGCAATAATATATAACCATAAGTATTATTTAAAGGATTTTTCAAGGAGGTAATGCAATTTCTTTATCAGTTAGTTGTTTTACCACTTTAAATAAATTATGTTTTCTATCTTAAAATCGTAATAAACGGCATTAAAACCATATAAGTAAGGTATGCCACCTATGGACAATGTAATGCCCATTTTCACCAATACTAAGAAACATCTAAATTAATGTTCTAATATGATTGATCTATTGGAATTTCATATTTTGCCCAATGTAAGTGAAAACAGGGCAATATCTCTTTCCACACATAACAGATAGTAGGTAACTATAACTAAGCTGACCTTGTCTTGGTGGTGCTGGAGATCGGAACCCTCTGAGTGGAGGTTCCCCGCCAGCCTGCAGGTCCCTATAAGCAGCTCGCCTTTCTGCTGGCGATAGCGGCGCCTCTGTGTCCTCGCGACGACGGAATACTAGTGTCGAGTCAGATTCGTATCCGGATTCTTTTAGAGCCCTGAGACCAACAAATATATTTCAATATTTTGTTGAAAAAGGGATCTTTTGAGACAAGATCAAAAGTTTGAAAAAAAAAGACGTTTGGAGAATCAAAAATAAGTAGAGTGGCTTTCCAAAAAGCTTTTGGTCAAGACATTGGAGATAGTGTAAAAAGCCAAAATATTTGAGGACTACCAATGACAATGAATGTATGACAATGTAGATTTATCAATGGTACTGTTAAATCTTCGAAAAATAATAATGATAATATATTTACCTTGCCATATTCGATTTCGACAGAATCGTCGTCGTAAGATCCTTTTTATCTTTCGGTGAAGATTGTGGCAGAGATGTCGTACTTGATATATTTTGCTGCAAAGGAAATATATACTTTAAACTATTCATAATACGTACCTACAATAATTATATATCAGACAAGACAGAATGGTACAACTCACAGTATTTGGTGAGATTAATAAAAACATGCTACAAAGCATAAAATATTTGACAATTCAACAAAATAAGAAATTATACAAAGGCAATAATGCACAAAGAAGTAATAAGTCCATTATGTTTACATAAGTATACTTGTAACATGCTATCAAAATATAAGATGAAGATTCATTTATGATAACACACAATGATATAAAAAATAAAGATCTGCATAATTTTACTACGCACACATTTAACGGGTTTTATACCATTTATTCACAGTAAGTAATCAAAGGTTTAGAGATGACAATACACCAAAAAACATGCAAATAAATAAAACATAACATGACAACCATCACCAATAAAAATGAAATGAACCCAAAAAAGTAAGATCCCATAAAATTTTGACTCGGGAATTTAATAATTCAGAAATCCAATCTCATCGGGAAAAAGTAATAATATCAAAGATGCGATGCAACCGAAATAAGAACTAGACTGATAACAATATTACAGATTTAAAAATTCAAAAACTTAGTACTGCATGGCGAGGTGCGGGCCAAACACTGGACTTTGACAGATATTTCAGACGTGGGGTTCGGAAAGTTTCGGAATTTGTCCGTATAATATTGACCAATCCTAGAAGACATCCGAACGATATGGAATACAGTCCAATTCTTATTTCGAACGCAAAATCCGTAGTTCTCATAAATATCGTGCATGCAAACACAGAGGCTCACAATACACAGGCAGACATTCATGTTAAGGGCCTTACACTCTTCTGTATCGCGCGAGCTAGCAAGGTGGTGTACGGGGGGAGGGGAGAGTTGTCATCTAGCCACTGTTAGTGCCACCACCACACGCACCAGACAGCGATGAAAAACATACGTTAGTGGATCATAGTACAATGAATTAGAAGCTTAAGGCTTTGGGACATCAGTTGACGGCATATTTATATACATACAGTTCGATTTTAATATCAAAATTTTGTTAGCTAAGCAAATTGTTTCAATAAAATAGTTTTTATTATCAACAAATATTAAGTTTGATTCTGACACGAGTGTTGAGTAATTTAATAACTTTGTTTTATTTATTCCTGGTAATAAGAGTCACCAATACAAAATCAACGAAAGATCAAATGTTACATATATTAATGGTTAGAACATATACACACACAACAATAGTAAAAATATCGTACCCCGTCAAAAATGTCCATGACCTCGTCCCACCACTAGAAAAGAAAAAAAAAACATCGTTTTTGCTGATTTTCATGAATGTGGGATTCAGGCAGTTAGTCCGAATGGAGGTGATGTGGATGACCAATGAACTCTTTCTCATTTCAACGTACTAGATGTGCTTTTCTTTTTTGTCCTTACGTATTTTTTAATGTTTGGTAATTTTTCATTATAGCTTCTTACCAATATAATACATATTATGGTCTTCGCTAATACTCGTTTTTTTTTTGTTTTTTTTTTTTTTGTTTTTTGAAGTGAAAACGTCTTTAGCGGCGTTGTGCACTTTTTGTGGGATGGGTAAAAAATGTTAAGCTCGCCTTAGATGGTCATATATTTATTTGGTTTAAACTCTCCTAATTTGAGTTTTCTAGCCGTTCTATCTAAATGAGAGGAGTGTGTTTGTGTACTACATTCTCTCTCGAATCAATGTCTCGTTTCCGATAAGGTAGCTCACAATGGCCGAAAACTGTCAAGATGGCTATATTTTTTTGGGCTTAGTCGCTATTGACGCGATGGTGAATCTTAAGTCTTTCTGAGATTTACAAATATATGCTAGTAGTAGCGTATCTTGTACGTAGAATTCTAACCGTTACTACTAATGATAATGACAAATTAATGGCTCAATCAAACGATGGATATTATGGAAGTGTATGAATAACTCTTGAAGCATTTCATGATGATCCCATTTAAGTGTATGATGATATTTATATCATAAGATGAATCCAATGTGATGAAATAGGCTCAGAAAGAAGAAGGATACCTGTTTCGCTTCTTTGTCTACGACTGACGACTTCCCGGGCATATAGTTCTCTATTCTTCCTGGTTGGTTCTTGTAAACTTCTTGACTTGCCCTCGCTGATGCTAAGGTGCTGTATCTGAGAAAATATAACTAGTGAACCTGTCTGTCTTATAACAATCGTCATGGACATCATTCATTAGACATTTAACTCTTGACTACTGTTCTACTTTATTGAACAGGAAACACATTTAGTTCTACATTATCAGCTTTCCCCAATGAACAAAAGAGTGATTTATGTATTAAAATTCAATGCAACAGACAAATTTTCCAAATTTGTTTTAAAAAATTGTCTGTCCGCAGGTTTCCTTTAAACTTTGTTATGCATTTAGGGTGCAAGCAAGTTTAAACGATGTTTTGACAATATTTTATAATCAATGCTATACGAAGCTAATATGTACTTACTTATTAGTATTAGGTACATACTGTGAATTAACTTCACAGAACCTTCTATCTTCCTGTACCGAAGCTGTTCGTCTCCTAGGACCCGTGGTAACGTCACTGTCATAAGCATCGCTCCATGTACTGGTGCCCAGTCTGCTTAGACCTCCCTCAGGCTCGCTCAGGTATCCAGAGCGGGGGTCAAAGTACGCGTACTGGGATTTGTTGCTGAGTACCCTTTCCGGAGGTTGTCCTACAGAAAAATGTTTCAGTTAATTACGGTAATGTTTGCGCTCATCATAAAAACACCTTCATGATGTGTTACTTTTTATTTTTTTACATTCACTAATTTTCTTTTTGCATCTCCTCCGTTAATTTCATTATGTTAAAATAAAATGGTGTTTAGATGCATTTTTTTAAGAGCCTGCCAGTATTTATATGGCAACAAATAGTAGTTAAGTGCGAGTGCCGATTTTGAGCAGGCGTTAATTTTATAATAATGACGATTAATAAAATAAAATGAAAACCATTCGATTACTTAATAAAAATGTTATATTTTGTTAGAATTACTTATTGAGTTATAAAGCTGTAAAGCTAATGTTTTAGTTTTATTATGACGTGTTAGAAATTTTTATAATTTTGTATTACGAATCGTTGCAATGTTGACCTAATGTATTGTCGATTTTATTAGTTAATGCTTATAAATATGTACATACAATTTGGAACGACAGAATTTGCAATACCTATGTCTCTAAAAAGCAATAACGTATTTACAAAATGGCGATCAAATGTAATGAAATAAAGCGTTTTTAAACGGCACAAAATATGCGATGTATCAGCCACCGATGTAACAAAAAATAATTTGGAAAAAAAATACGAATAATCACCTCGACGACTTTTGTACCGAATAGTCACATAATCGTCTGAAAAAGAAAATTAAAAACATGGGGATCTTGTAAAAAGGGTACCTAATAAAATAAAAGATAAAATTAAAAAGACTGCCTCGTTGGTCTAGTAGAGTCGCAAGCGCGACTGCTACGAATGGGGTCCTGTGTTCGATTCCTGGATCGAGTAAAGTCTTATTGGGTGTTTCCATTAGTAATTTCTCAGTAGCAGCCACGGAGTCTGGATTTGTGCCCGGTTGATGGCAATAGGCTCGCCCCCCATTACATGGGGCTTAAACATAACTGGCGAAATGTGGGGCAGATACACCTCTGCCAAACCCTTCAGGGATTACGGGTGCGATGTTATGTTATGTTATATAAATTACCTGAAGATATTTGTATGCTTACCATCGTATTTGTTTTTGTGTATGGTGTCGTACATCTTTTTGTACCACCTCGAGGGGTCTTTGACTTCCTGCAATAAAAGATAAAAAAGTATTTAAAATTTTGTCATAGCAAATATCACCCCAACATCATATTTATTTCGATTCCCGAAATTTTTTTTACTATCAACAGGAATTTCTTTTGAAAAGACAAAGAAGTTACAAGCATCTTCAGTGCAATCTAGAACATCGTAAACAAATGCGCATGTAACGTTGTAGGTAAGGCCCTTGATGAGATTTAATGGGCAGCACAGATTTTCTGTAAGTAGATGTGACTACAATAATATAACCTGTCTGTCTTCATTTAGCTTTATAGAACAGCTGTAACGTGTTTGTGTTGGTATTGTTTTTTTATTGCAGTCATTGTGTTGTGAATGTTAATTTTTTATTGACAAACAACTGAGGGACTTCTATAATCCTATTCATATAATTAAACAATGTACAGACGCCAGCCCATTAAGCTACCCGAAACTGCCTAATTTTCTTAATCAACATTGAACCCAATGTTTTAGATAAAGTTGAAAATGTATTAAAGTAATTTGACAGGTTCTATTATAGTAGCTTGTTGTGCTGGCTTCTATAAATCCAAGGATAGAAGGGTTCTTAGACCCTTTTCAACAGTCGTGTTCATTTATGATGTTGGCGAAGGAACCATTCATTCATCTAATTTGCGCCGTGCAAATCAGATTTGCCATAAGATGCTTAATACTTTTTTCACCGGCTGTGTAAACTTGTTCAGGTGCTATAAGAATCCTATTGAGAACAAAACGAAATAAACTTACAGATCTGAGTGCGACAGGCATGCCGTCTTTGGTGATGGGTCCTATTCCTTCAACTTTCCTGTGGGCATCCGCCATCTTCCGGACACCACCGCGTTCTAAATCGCTTCTCTCAGCCTCACCTTCGCTAGCGTATTCTTTTCGAAGCGCATGAACTGGAATTAAAACAGAAAAAAAATTTACTGCCGATGCTCTGAAAGCTGCTAAGCTGAAGTGGGACTGGGCTGGTCTTGTCTGCCGTATGTCCAACGAGTTATGGGCTAAAATAACCAAGTTCCACAACTTGTTTGCCCTGACACAGCCAGAAGGCGTCGCGGTAGAACTCGTACGAGATGGTAGGATGGGCTGTACAGAACTAAAGACCAGTAGTCCATATTGGCATAGGATCGCAATTCGATAGACATTAGGGGAGGCCTTTGCCCAGCAGTGGGATGATACAGGCATTACATTGAACGTATCAAAGTATATATTATCTCGTATTAATTCATACGTTTCCATCGAATATATTAAGAGCAAACATATACTCTTCACTGTTTCTGCGGAAACAGTTGTTATTTCAGAATCTTCTTAATATTTTATAGCAGTCTGAGGGCCGTCAGGGCTTAATCAAATGTTTTTTGTTGCCTGTGTTCTATTTTTGCACAATGACTCGACTAATGTTATTGTAGAAGTCGTAAAAGCCAATATTAGGTATTAAATCATTTAGTTTTTCTTTAATAATAGCAACCTACAACAGTGATATGTATTATAATATCCGTTATTTTTGCATAATTGCCCTTTCAAAGGTACAATTGGGAAGGTAATCGCTACTGCAAACCGCAGGGGAAAAGCTACTCTCATCTGTCTAGAAATCTCAATAATTACTATTAATACTACAAACGGGATATTGACCATGTTAAATGAAAAAAAACATGGTAAATATCCCGTTTATAGTATTAATAGTAGTGTCAGTGACCATGTCAGTTTAAAAACTTATACCTCTATAATTCTCTCTATAACTGAATCGTAATAACACACCAGAACGACACGAGTTGCTATGTAACTCTATGAAAACAGCAACTAGTAGTAGTAGCACCCCTGGGAGTTTGGATTTGTGTCCGGCAATTAGGCGTGCTCCTTATTAAATGGGCCTTAAAAATAACTGGCGAAATGTTCATACTTTTAGGTACACCTGTGCCTAACCCTTTAAATATTACAGGCGTGATGTTGTTATATTTGATAAAAGACCAGATCATTGTATTACCTGGATCGCCTCTAGGTGGAGATGGTCGGTCGCGCGGCAGTCGCGCTGCGTCGCGCTCTTGTTGGAAATAGTTGGAACCACGGGGAAGTTGACCTTCTGGAAATTAACGAAAAAAATACTATTAGTAATATGGTTCCATCGTGCCTATCATAAAGCTTGAAAATTATTTATTTTCAAGCAGTGTGACCGTCGTATTACCAAGTCTTAAGTTCGACCCAAAACCTCTGATTTATCGGAGCCATGTGAATAGTGTGATTTGTATAATGATCACATGCTTCGGTAAATGAAATCATTGTGAGGAAACAGCATGCTTGAGAGATGTTTATCGACGGCTAAGCCAAGTCAGAGGCGACATAAAAACTCTGACACCAGTTTGGGCACTAACCACACGATAAAGAAGTCTGAAAATGTGTAGTAAATTGAACTTTTGAACTCATCAGAAAAGTTTTTAGACAACATTCAGAACGTCTACCAACATCACCGTCTTTTTCGTCATAGTCATCGTCTAAATATGTATTTATTATCTTAAAAACTATTTCGAACATAAACATAAAATTTCGTAGCGGCGGCGTAGAGGGTCTACGCTACTCGATGTTTGTAGCACATGTGGCAATGGCTGCGATTTAGACAACAGTTCGATACATTTATTGCATTGGTAATCTTAACGACTGGTTATATCCTTCATCATCATCATTTCAGCCAAAAGACCTCCACTGCTGGACATAGGCCTCCCCCAGGCGTCGCCACATTGACCGGTCCCGTGCGTCTCTCATCCAGCGGGTTCCTGCAACCCTGACCAGGTCATCGGTCCATCTAGTGGGAGGCCTTCCAACGCAACGTCTTCCGGTTCGCGGTCGCCATTCCAGAACTTTTCGGCCCCATCGGCCATCCGTTCTGCGAGCAATGTGCCCTGCCCATTGCCACTTAAGTCTGGCGATTCTTCGGGCTACGTCGGTAACCTTGGTTCTCATGCGGATGTCCTCATTTCTGATTCGATCACTGAGTTATATCCTTGACTTTATCAAACTTATGCATTTTGTACTGAATACTAAACTAAAGCTCCTTTTAAAAACTTACTACCAAGTATCAAGTATCAACCCGTTAATAAAAAGTTTCCCATGCTCCCGATATCTTTTTAAAAACCCATCCCATAACGACCAACAAAATAATCAGCACTATTTTCCTTTACTGTAACAGTTGCAGCCTTCGCTATGTCATCCCCACGTGTACAAAGTTTATGACACGGCCCGACCCTCGTCATCAACGTTATAGATGACATATCTTTTTCGAATTTATACATTGGCTTCGTATAAATATATATTAATATATATATATGTTTGTATAAATAAGGATGTGTCATATTTTGGATGGGTGAGGCAGGTATCTGATATGACACCGCGGATTTATCTGACTTGCGTAGGGAACATTATGTTTAAGTTTGAAGGTTTTGTGGTGGTTTGTTTGGTCCTTGTTAGTCGAAGTTGACGTGTTATTTTAAAAGGGTTAGTTTTTTTCGAATATCTAAATAAAAGTCCTTAAAAATCCATTCATTCATTCCATTTTTTCTGACCAGTCACGATACATTTAGCAAAATATAAAAGCTATTCTCTTTGGAAATAATGGTTTCTACTTTGAGAAAAGCCTTATTACGTAAAACTATAATATGGCTTTCAAAATGAAAGTAATTAAAGTTAGACACACAGTAGATGAAACATATTGGTGAATGTGCCTGTGCATACAGCGACTTTTGTGTTAGTTTATCTTTTATTTTCAACAGAAAATGATCGATCATTCATAGAATCGTATTTCATTTTGGTATGACATGGAATCCTATCTTTAGTGCCAATCAGAAAGCCAGAATAGCTATTTATCAAATTATTTAACCCCTGAAATGGCCTCCTATTTTTAGTGTTTCGCAACAAACAATAAGACGATAGTACCACCATGACTTTCTAATTCCATAGTTTCTCCGTTTTTACATTTTAAAGAAATTCGCATAATATGTTTACGTTTTTAAATTAAAATGCGTTAACTACACATTCCATTAAGCTCTGTCCTTCAACAATGCATTAAACACTATCGATTTCCGATGTCAATTTGTAGATACATTTGATAACAATTCGAGTGTACAATTATTACAAAAGATTGTAATTGTATACCTACATGTTTTCATTCAGTTATCAAATCAAAATAATCAGTGCATTGTTGAAATATTTCTTTTCATACGTAAGTACTTATTATTTTTCATAAAAGGAGGTCTGACGTTAATTTTTACCCGACTACGGCAAAGCCAAAGGAGGGTTATGATTTTGACTGGTTACCTTAATAGTTATTGTTCATTATCAGTGTATTGCTGCCAATTATACACCTATCTCTGAATATCACGAGTCATAATTGAGACTTTTTCAGCACTGAAAATTACGCTTAAATAGAGCAATAGGCTGTCAAGTAAATAAAATGGTCAAATATCGCACATGATAGAGACGTTTGGAAGGAGAAAGGGGAGGCCTTTGCCGAGCAGTAAGACACATTAACAGGATAAGAAAAAAAAATGATTTTTTTGCACTATCCCCTTACGGGCTGTAAAAATGAAGCTGGTTATTACGGGCATACAAATACTGATCGTTATCATAAAATAGCAGTCTACAGGACAAAAGCCTGTTTTTTAAGTAAAAAGCATAATACCGACATTTTCAGAATAAAAATTCGTCGTGCTGTCTATGCGTAAGCCATTTAATGAAAGTTTCGCAGCAATTAGCCCCGGTTCCCGTCGCCCGCTCTCGGAATAAATTATAAACTCTATGGTACTTGATCCAGCTACCCGGGAGTACTTCGGAGTACCCCGTTTTATCTCGTAAAGTAGGTATACTGCCGCGAAGGGAGTGTTATTGCAATTTGAATATATTTGTGTTTATCTAAATGTTTGAAGAAATTATTACAGTGTTTGAGTTCAATTATACAGTGAGGGAATTTAATTTGTTTTATCTACCGAAAATTTTCGAGGAAACCGAGCTTTGTCTTGGACAATTATTATTGTAATCGTCGCCTGTCGGCACAACAACCAGAAAATAAAAGCTATTCTGAGTAAAATAACTAAATGCTTAAAACAAAAACTAAATAATGCCTTCTTAACCTAAATAACACTCAAAGTACAATAACACGACGTAAAGCCCTCGAAAACTTGGTAAATGTTTCTGTCATAAGAAAGCTAAAGTTTCATTAAAAGTACTTGGAATTTTCGGATGATCAAAATTGTGTGAGAAAAGATCAGTAGGTCACTGGGTTACGAAAACTTCACACTTTTTAATACGTGTTTCTTGAAAAGAAGTCTCGAAAACTCTTGACGAACTTTTATGAAATGGCACTTGTTAGTATTTTGTAACTATTAAAAGAGAAAAGTTGTCCTATTAACATAACATAACGCTTGTTATCCCCAAAGGGTTGTTGCAGAGGTGTTGCCATTAGAACCCCATATTTCACCGATTATGTTTATGTCCCGTATTATAGGGGGCGAGTCTATTACCATCGACAGGCACAATTCTAGAGTCTGTGGCTGCTACTGAGAAATTCCTGATGGTAAAACAAAAAATAACACCTTGCCCGACTTGGGAATCGAATATAGGTCCTCATCCTTAGCAGTCACGCTTGTGACCACTAAACCAACGAGACAGCCAGTCAGTTCTTAGTATTTTCTAACTATTAAAAGGGAAAATTGTCCTATTAGGAACTGAATTCATATCTAACAGGCCCATTAAAAAGGATGATATTTCAACCTTCTATTACGATAGTAGTGGATGGGAATTCAAACACTTGATATCTATTAATTTTATCGTATCTTTTATGAGCCTGCCATAGCGTTGCGGAAGAATGGAGGTGTAACATAATACAGTCAGTAGACCAATACAGGGGCTGCGGGTTGTTCAAAAGAGCTACCGCGGCCTCGGCACAAAGGGCTAAGAAGAAACATGGGTGGTTTTTAGTCAGTAGACGTCCGACACTCCCTAACGCTCTGCCCATAGCGGGAGGAGTCATTTGATGATATCCCAACCTTCAAAAAAAAAGGTCGGCCGAAGCAAGGCAAACCTGTTCAAGTGGAGATTCATAACTGACTCTGCCCTGGAGTGTAAATGTGGTGTTGCTCCACAAACGATTGGACATTTTATATCGTGTTCTGCCTGTCCCGTTACTTGCACATCACAGGAGCTGATGGACGGAACAGAAAATGCCAAACTCGTCGCTAAATTTTGTGCTGACTCAGTTTAAATATTGTCATCGACACGCTAAGAAGGAGAGGAACCAACACGAAACACTGCCGGGTAAGAAAATTATAAGCACTCACCGCGGGCATATTTGCCTGACATGGGAATCCACCGGGTTATGTAAACTGAATCAAATTTTAACATAAAATCACGCCTGTAATCCCCAGAAGGTTAGGTTAGTTGAGGTTGGTAGAGGTATCTCATGGCACACCCACATTTCGCTAGTTATATATTTTTAAGAGCCTATACTACCACAAATTAGCAACTTTATTTGTGATGGTTCTAACTTCGTTAGAAATACTGTTAGAATAAAGTTCTAATCAGCTTGCACTACAAAGCGGTTGTTACGTCTTTCGCTGCAGCCGAATAGTGCGAAATTAGTGGTATTTTGCGATTTCAAAAAAAACTATTGATTGGACTAAAAAAGTAAAACACTATGATTTTAGTATGTTGCTTGTATAATTATTTGGCAAAAAAATCAGAACGATGACATGTATTTTAGTATTGTTTATACTCATTAAAAGAATTTTTTAGAGGTATCTTCGTGATTTTTTTCTAAGCAAAGTTAGTTGTATTATGTTTTCTTAACACTATGCTACTAGCATATATCCTGAAGAATATCATATATTTTTCTGATTTTGTTTACTGCAGTGAATCATATACTTTTACGCATTATAAAACTTGCGTTTTACGCCTGTTAGCCTCTTAAGTCCCATTTCATAAGAGGTGAGTCTACTGCCATCATCATCAGCCGTAAGACGTCCACTGCTGGACAAAAGCCTCCCCCATAGAACGCCATAACGAACGGCAGCCTGCCGTTTGCATCCACTGGTTGCCCGCGACTCTCACGATGTCGTCGGTCCACCTGGTGGGAGGCCTACCAACGCTGCGTTTTCCGGTTCGTGGTCGCCACTCGAGAACCTTCCTACCATCTATTCTTCTATTGGCACCAACCGGGCACAAATCTAAACTACGTGGCTGCTACCGAGAAATTCCTGTTGGAAAAGCGCAACAACACGTTACCCGAACCGGTATCGGACCCATGACCCCATTTCCAACAGTCATACTTAGAACTTCGATACCATACTATCAAAAACAACAATACATAACCTACTGTATTTTATAAGTCGGTTAAAATGTCTAGCAACAAATTCAGTACTTCCATTTCCAAATACCGTATTATACCATTCAAACATTTTGCCTTCATTTAACTTAACTAAAATTTTCTTAAGCTTAAGCTGGATTAATTATAGTCTTAAGACGGTTACATCAGTACCTCTAGTAAGTATAAACTGTGAAGTTTTAGGGTATAAAACGAGCAATATAATTTTGGGCAAGCCGACATAAGGGTCCTTTGCGATTCATTAACACAACGCTAAAGGTTCGAAATTCTAATTCCAAATAGTTGTGAAAGTATTGCTATGTAGTTTAGTTATGGAACTTGTTTTTGCGAGTCAATTACATTTCAACTTGACGTAAGGAGGTTCTTATGTTTGCCTAGGGAAGTTGGGAATACCGTGGCTGCGGGCTGTTTGATAGATACCGTGGCCCTGAAAACAAAGGGCTTAGAAGGAACATGGCTGGTTTTAAGCCAGTAGAAGTCTGGCATTCCCTTCCGCTGCGCCCAGAGCGGGTGGAATCATTTGATGATTTCCCACCCACCAAAACAGAAAGATTTTAAGTTTTCCCAGGGAGGTTGCTAGAGCATTAGGTATTGTAATGACAAAGAGCAGGTGTTGCTTGTATGTTCTTGGCAATATGCCTGTTTATACAAGTACAAAATGAATGCCTAAATAAATGCCTGCTACTGGACTTCCAACAGACAGCTTAGCGTTGAACAGTCCATAATTCAAAAGGACGTTTTTATTCAGGTATTGCTATGTTGTGATCTAGCGTTAGAAAAAACGAGTTTCTACAACGATTGTTGATAATTATAAATAAAAGAAAAATAAGAGGAAAATGTCGGGAAAAATTTCGACTATGACTGTGGGTAAAACTGAAAAATCTATGGATGAACTGTGTGAAAGATGATATCGCTATCTGAAAGGAGGTGACTGCTAAAATTACGAGTAATAAAGAAGTATAGAAGAAGGCGACATGCTGCGTCGACCCCAAATAAATTGAGAAAAGGACAGGAGGATGAGATATGAAAGAACAACAAAAAATAATACTAACAACATATTTACCAAATACTACTAGATTGAGACTAAAACTAAGGACAAAATATCATATTACGACGACGACAATGAGATGTGTAATTAGACGTCATATTACTTTTTCTAAAAAACCAAAAAATGTGATATTAGAATATCAGAAGACGAAAGATTTTTCACTAGCTTCAACTATCATAGCTGACGAATCAAATTTCTTAGCAACACGTTTAGTCAAAAGTATTTTTAGAGCAGTTTTGCGAGCTAAGGGCCTGTTTACGTATAAGAACTTTATCTGGATTCTGACGATCATTATTAAAAATATGTTATTACACAAAGTTTTGTAAAAGGGTTTGGGCATAAGTATTTCAACGGGACTCCTTTAGTTTATTTTTTTCTACGAAATAATCCTATTTTTATTGGAAAAAAGAGTGTGATGTGGATAAATGCATAAATAAGCCGCCAATAATAATCTACTAACTAGTCAAAAGAAGTAAAGAAAGATTAAACTAGTCCTATCTACTCTATAAATCATGAATTTGTAACTATATATTCAGCAATATTTAATTTTATTAGTTTACTATTCTCAATGAAGAAGAAGAAGATTGCGAGACTATCTAGACTACCGACCAGTGGTCCAATCGGCCTTGGATCGAAATAACTGGTAGTCAAGGGGAGAGGCCTTTACTCAATAGTAAGATGAGGCAGACTACAGTATCAGTAATCTCAATGTACTTCCTGTACCCTCGTTAGGTACTATTCCACGAATGGTTTTTATATCCTTCTTAGAAAATGGAAACAAACACCAATGTCACTGCTTACGGAAGCGTTACCATAGTGATATCGACATGAGCCACGGCTAACAGGCTAGTAGACAACAGTAAAGCTACCCAGGCTACAATCATTATCAGCCTATTAATGTCCCCACTGCTGGGACACGGGTCCCCTCTCTTCGAGAATGAATGGGCTATGATCTACCAAGCGCACACAGTGCGGATGGGTAGATGTCACAAGTCCTCTAATTTTTGGTTCTGGATACGCCGGTTTCCCCACGATGTTTATCTTCACCGGCTACAATGCTATCGCCGAAATGTACAATTTCGGCGATGGCATTGTAGCCGGTGGCTCTAAGAACATTACACATATTTAATGTTCCTATATATCTTCAGTATGCCTTCTGTCAATCAGTTTTAAGTAATCAAAAATTTTCCTTACCTCGTGCCTTCTGCAGTAAAGTAACGGTGGGATTCTGTGCCTTGGGCAAGCGGCTGCTAAGGTTGGCGCTACCCAGGGTGCTCAGACCAGTAACCGGCGCGCTGTGCGACGTCCTCAGCCGACCCTCGCTCTCTGATCCACTGGTGCAACCGTTCTGTTCTGAATTCTGTTGAAGAATGAGTGAGAATTGAGATGTCTGGCTGTAAGATAATAGAGGAGTTTTAGAGAAGAAGTAATGCTGTGCCAAACCCACGAAAATTTGGTTTAGAGCTAAAGAATGATGCCTGTCGGGGCTGCGGGTTGTCCGAAAGAGATATCGCGGCCCCGGACAAAGAGCTAAGAACGAACATGGGTGGTTTTATTTAGTAGAAGTCTGATACTCCCTACCGCTCTACCCAGAGCGCGAGGAGTCATTTCATGATTTCCTACACTCCAAAAAAAAAGGGTTAAAGAATGATGATGATGACTTACTGTAACGAAAGCATATAAGGAGCCAAAGGAGAATTCGTATCACCGCAGAAACCGTTTCAGATTCTGCGTAATCCAATGAGTAAAAGGTGCAAGTTTTTGTAGATTAAGACACACAAACACATAGCATACAAAGTGTAAATAGACACTTCACGAAGCCGCCAACCAAGCAATCTGAACATCAAATTAAACAAAAAGTATATGCAGAAATTGTCTTTGAAAAACGTATTTTTTTTAATTACTTTTTTTTATTTGAAATGGGCTTACTCTTGCTTGACCTCAATCTTGCCCTAAGCGCAGAGATGAGGTCGACGATGGAGCGAGCTTATTGCTTATTTGGGTGCAATCACGGTTTTAGGTCAGACTCCATGCAATGCACTCAAAGCTTTGTGCTGATGGATGCATCAAATAGCAAAGGAATCATAAACATGAAGGTGTATAAAGTAAAATAAAAAAAGTAAAAAAAAAACTTGTCAATAAGTTGGGAGTTTGACTTCCAATTTCTTATTCTTATTTCTTATTCTTTATTGCACACATAAAATAACAAATATAAACAAAAATTACAATTATAAAGCTTATGTACAAAGGCGAGCTTAACCCAGAATTGGAAATTGGAATTGGAATAATAATATCTCCGTTACTAAAAGAAAGAAAGAATAAGAAAGAAAAAATATTTATTTGTCGCCGAAATATGAGATACAATCAAAAGCAGTAAACATACAACTAATATTAAAAAATAGGTACAAAAAAGAAAAACAATGGTATAAGTTTAAGTACATAAAAAATGGAACACAAAAAAAAATCATGTTTACAGATTACTCGTCGTGACTGCAACAAAGAGGTTACCCACTCAGCATGGTGCTGTGCTATGGAAAAGGTTCCCGGTATGGTCCACAACAAATACATGGCAATGAAAACGAGAACAAGTGCCTTTCAGCATCGTTAAGGGTCTTTTACACTCATTATGTATGAGTGGCTGGTGGGATAAGGTTCTTATTGTAAGGATCTCTCGCTACCGTTTCTAGTGATGTGGTTAGTTGGCTATCGAAAGCGAGCGTTAATAAGTTGTTTCGGTTCAATTGTCAAACGCCTCACTAGGAAACCTCTGAGTTAAAACTCGTATTTTTTTCCCTAGCCTGCAGCTGTGGCCCACTCCTCGGAAAAGGCTTATTCAATCTCATCCCATAATATCTCATCTCTCATCTTTTTTCAGATTATTGCCTTACCTATTATATTACCAATACGTAGAAGTCCCTTTCAAAAACATTTACTTAACTAAAAGGAGATCTGAAACTTAATAAAATATGTACAAGAGACCGACCACTCGTTGGCATTCAATATCTCTACAAGAAAAAAATGGTCCCAAAGTTGGCTTTGATGTTACTTTCTTTTTGAGAAGTGGCAAAAAATTAAACTTGTAAAATAAAAATGTTGGTTCTGTTTATTCGAATTCAATTATTCAACTTTTTACTCAGTGGTTAAAAGTGCTTAAAGAAATTCTAAGATTTTACGATTCTGTAATGAAATGGCAGGAAATATAGGCCATTTTCTAATGAAACTTGTTATAATAATTACCAGTATTAAGTATGAATAAAGGAGTTTTAAAGACTTGTTAATATTTATGCCCATGTTACATTAAAATCTGCATAATTACTCAAGTAATTTTCTGCTGTTTAAGTACTCAATAATACAATTAATGTTATTCAGTATTGTAGGTTCCAAATAACGTTATAAGTTTTATGTTTCGATATAAGTTCTACTAATTCTACATACATATTTCAGGTGATTAAAGCCTGCACTCATTTGGTAATAATTATTCAAGATTAGTTTTAGTTTAAACTTTTTAAGACTAAGTTCTTGGATTTTCATTTCGCTTTTTTAAATTCATTTTGGTCACGGTGATGGTTAAGTCATCATCAAGGTTTTTTCGTTTGGAATTCCATCAACAGCTAAAAAGATTAAATAACCACCAATTTACTGTAAAAGGAAGCTTGTGAAATGTACATTCAGTGACGCCTCTGGATTTCATTCAAAGATTTATAGTTTGTGAAAAGCCTTAAATAAATATATGAGAGAGTCTGAGGAGGTATTTACTTTGTGTCAAAATTCTTAGAAAAGAGTATAACCAAACAATATCGACGGCTTCCATCAAATATTGGCTTTCATTTTAGATTTTTGGATGGAATATCTGAACATTATTTGCGTTTTCTAATACAATGAAGCTTGAGAACTTCATTGATTTCCCTAGATGATTCAGACTTGGCATAATATTATATTAAATTAAAGAAGCCTAGTTCTATCTATGGAGAGGGATTGCGTAGTTAATGGGCCCTAAATATATTTTACGAGCTCCAAACACAGTCGTATCTCCAGCAGTGCTTGAAGGTTAAGTCTGAGATACATATATTAAGCGGTGACATCTACAGCGGTGACATCTACAGCGACACGATTACAGTAACGACTCTCTAGAGATAGAGTACCTAAGAATATATTAGACGTTTAGTTGTTAGCTGTCAACGAATTAAATTAAGGCACAATATATTACAGTTTCTCTCCAAAGAGGTGTGATGACTACAAATGTTTCAAGGTATTTTGTCGGCTAATAGGCCGTTATAGTTATTCTCGCAGCGTGGCAGCGGCTGGGCAACCGTAGAGAGTACTTACTCAGAACCCCGTTCAAGAACTGTCCACGGACCTGCCATGATAATAACGGCTCTTGAACGCAGTTGCAGTGATGATTGTATTGGTTAAATTCGCCCGTAGGCGCCATCCTCACGGGATTGGCGCATTTTCGTTTCTGTACGGAATACTTACAGATTCTATCTGATAACCATACTTGACTGGCTCGGTTTGCTACCGTTTTTACCCGACTGCGGCGAAGACCAAAAGTAAGGTTATTGTCATTTGTTATAGTGTCGTCACGTCAATATGCCGTCGGCTGGGGCAGGCAGGAGTGGCGGGACGGTAGTACTTAGTACAGCGTCGTGGTCATAGGTATATGCGCTCGTTAAGGAATCAGTAGGTACTATAGAAACTAATCAGTGAGGATGCTCTTCTTTAATTACATGGTAAAGATTCTGTACAATAACGAAAATGCGCCGATTCGGTGAGGAAGGCGCCTTAGTTGAATTTGGGTTTTACGTGCTTCTTACAACGTTGTAAATACATAAATCATACCGGGAATTTACGGCGGCTGGGTGGCGTCTCTTCGAAGTGAACTGGCCTGAAGGACTTGCGCGGCGTCTGGGGCGAAGCGCCCGCGCTGCCCGGCGTCCACACGGGGGGCGGGGGCGGCGGGGGCGGAGCGCCCGGGCTTCGCGCGGAGCTGCCAGGTGACGGGGGCGGCGCGCCCGGCCTCCAAATGGCTGTGAAAATAGAAATTGGAAGAAGGTAAGTTGATATGTAAATACAAGAGAGATAGAGCTGCCTGGTAACACGATTTTTGAAGCAGGAGGATTACTTAATAAGGTCTAATATATTTTAACCTATGACCCAGAACAGGAACTCATCATAGAAGTGTAGGCAGTCGATAGAGAATGAGAGGTCAGACTGGCAGGTACTGGCGGATACACGCTTACCATCATTTGGATACATAAACTCGCGCCTTTTCTCATGGAGATAGGCAGAAACCACAACGAACGCCACCTGTGCTTCGATCCTAACGTACTCCTTTCATCTCGTATACGTTCATACATCCGGTCATACAAACACACCGCTGCACCGGTTGCCAGTATTCGCACTAGCTGGATACTGGTTGAAAAAAGAAGAGAAAAAATAAACGAGTACGACCCGACCCTTTTGTCTAAGGTAACTGAGCTTTGAACTTTGACGAATCTCTTTAAAGTCTTCGTATTACTAAATGTTTTGTTCTTTGAGAGCACAAACTCCAGATTGTACCATTTGGCCTTGATCTCATAAATCCACGTATTAATAAACAATGTTTATTCATGGTTTTATGTAAGCCTTCTGTTCTCTCACGTCACGATGCATTTCGACTCAGGTGCAGTAGCTCAGTCAGTCTTAAATTAGGCATGAGTCTCGCTCGGCTCAAAGAGTTTTAGAGCGATCGTGTATCTAGATTAGGGATGTTACCGAGGTAGTTTCACCGGAACCGAAATCGTAATCGGAGTTTTAAAATTTTGTTTGTCGGAGTCGAAACCGGAGTCGGAGTCGGAGGCGGAGGCGGAGCCCGAGATGGTGACAGAAGACACATGAGTTAAAAAGGGCGGGCTTAGTAAAATAAAATGCATGCATAAACCTGTTCGTAAACGTTAACTGCGTCCGCCACGCTTCGACCTCCGATTGAAACTTCGGATTTAAAAGTGTCGGAACCGAAGTCAGAACCGAAGGTGTAATATCAATCGGAAATTCCGACCTATCGGAATCGGAGTCGAAGCTCTGTAACATCCCTAGTCTAGATGTTGAGTTTCATTTACAGGCTGACCTTACATTTTATATGGACGTGGGAAGGTGTAGTCTTATTTCCCTGTTATGGAAGCAGGAGTTATGATACTACTGGGAATTTGTCGTTTTGTTACAGCCGTATACGCCTTTTGTACTTGAAACTTTTCGTGACGTGGGTTTTATATGCATTTAAAATTCGCAAAGTTACATGGTAGACATATTTGTCATGACTATTATTATTGAAAACGGGATATTAATAGTAGTGTCAGTGACCATTTATTATCAGTTTAATTTAAAAAATATATATTAGTCATAGTAATCGGTTGTTTGTGTGTGTATAGTCATTATAATCGTTACTATTATTTGGATAATTTGCATTTCTTCATTTCAAATCCAATTAATTACTGTCTTAACTTGAAATTTAAATAATAACTGCGTAGCGCGAAGAAACTGTACTTTTGCAAAATAGGTAGGAATAACCAAGCTATTACAGCTTTAATAAAACAAGCACTAAGTACCCAATACCTCGGGTATATCTTTAAAGACCAACGGAAGAATGCCATTAAATACTATTCATTAAAGTAACAAGTATTAATATTATTAGTTGGAGTAAAGAGCTCTTTCGTGGCCATCATAAAAATATAGGGCTCATAAAATATTATAGCGTATTTCGCCTCGCCTCACACTGCCAAGGCTCTCTGCCAACATGTCAATCCGAAGACGAACCAAAACAATTCAGGCACAATAAAACTAGTACCTAATAGTACCTTTGCGTAGGTTGAATGATGTACTTAACTTAGAAAAGAAATACAGTTTGCCAGTTATGTTGTAGGGGGCGAGCTTATTGCCACTGTGCAAAAATCCTCTCCGTGGTTAGTACTGAGAAAATTCTGATGAAAAACCCAATAACACTTTGCTCGACACGGGAATCGAACCCAGGTCCTCATTCCCAATAGTCGCGCTTGCGAACATGAAACTGCGAATGAAAGCTCATTGGAGACCATATATTTCTATGACATCACCAAGATTTGCCATTGTCTGAAGACTGTCCAAAACAATACGAGCCATTAAACGTAGTACGAGTACCTCCATTTGAAGGCTGGATGATATACCTACTCCATTCAATTTGAACGTTTTTACACAGAGAGCTGCATTTTACGATCTTGCAATAAATCTCGGTGGGGCGTAGAATCGACGTGTGTTTACTCGGTCGTTTTCAACAAATTGGGTTAGTGGTACCGCACCCTGGCTGTCGACGTAATCGCTTAGCCTGTTAGGACTCTGATGTGATCACGCCCAACTCGGATCTTCACATATTTACCTTCACTCGCGCACTGATAGGTTCGCACACACGTTTGCTAATCAAAATTGAAATTGTTCCGGACCGAGCGTCAATGTCAATATGCCTTTAATAACGTATACTGGAATTCAATCCTCATTTCATGTTAACATTGCTTTCCAAAGTGCTTCCTATTATTAAAATATCAATTCATTACATCATAAAATGTCACAATATTATGCTCTGTAATCCAGATCACATGCGGCAGTCCGTGAGGATTAAATCGTATCCGATAATTGGTTATTTATCTAAAAGCCCTGGGATCGTGTGCCGACATCAAAGTGAGAAAGTGAACGCAAATAAAATTAAAAAGTGTGCTGAAAACGAATCCAATTATGGCACAACGGAGTAAAATTCAGTTTTTTCGTCGGTGTTGGAGTTGCCTCGTCTATTGCAGTGTACAGGTGAAATGTGTGTGTTGGATTTGCGAGCCTGTGAGAGGCCACTCTTAGTTTTTTTTACGGTATCCATTGCGGGCCCACACATTGTTTACGGTTTGGCCAGTTTTTTGTTGATTGGAGCGATACAAATATGCAACTAATTTCGCACAGAAAATGTTCTAACGCTGATGAATGGCAGCGTCAGTGTCGCAGAAAGCTCAACTCAAACAGCGGCTACCCACTGTTTCGCTTTGCACAGTTGCACTGCTAATCACACAAAACCTAATATGGTAGAGTGGCTAGTTAGTAGCCATACTAGCTATGTTTATAACGTTTGGTCATATACTCGCCTGAACAAGGATAACTGTGACTGTAGACGACGATTCAGTCTAAACACTTAATATTTATGGGCAACACTTTGATATTTTAAATAGAAAAAACACATTATACATTATAGTAAATACTATGCTCACAACCTACCGTCGACTGTATTTATGTAGGTATGTAGTTGGATTGTGCAAACACTGGCAAACAAGGTAAGGACATGAACTGGGCAAAATTCCAACCCCGGATTATAACTGAGAGCTTTCTAACAGTTCTAACAAACCCAATTACATGACCGGACCAATGATGTGGAGCTTAAATCCTCTTGTTTTAAAAAATAATGGCGAAAATTCTCGTACGTCACGTTTCTGCTTCTCACAGAGGGACTTTATTTTTCCGTTTGACCATTAGGGATTCAAATCAGAGCGGTGGTCGTGCCACCGGCTAACTTACAGCCTTTACCTCTAATTGCGTTATGAACTCCTGGTAGCACGCTCGTATTTTGGACAACAGATTGTTGTTTATATGGCCTTCTTTCTCCGTTTGGTATATTTTTGTTGTTTTCGTATTTACGAGGTTTTGGGTTTTGGTTTGAGTTTTATTGGCAGACTGAGAATGTGATGTATAGTGCGGAGATGAAAAATTGCTAGCTGAATATTTCTGAGAAGGGCTCATGAATGACGAGACCGATCGGATGGTAATGTTTTCAAACTAAGCTGCTTGCACCTGACTTATTTATCTACATAACTATGGTTGACGTATCCATTAGATTTATCATAATAGTGTTTCATCTAACTTCAACAAGCAGTATTCATGAGTACACCTCAGTTCCTTTTCATTGGTACTGTAGGAGTTATAAACAGTTTTTCTTTTTCAAATGAACATGAGAAACTAAGTGAACTGGAAAAAACTTAAGCAGATATCGCACGGAACTTGTTACTTCCGACATAGGAAAAATAAAATAAACATGTTGTGTAACTAAACCTGATATATTCTATGGCAGGTAAGTTTTCTCGTTAAAAGTATTTTATTTATTTAATAACAGTTAGCATAAGATATGTTGACCATTTGAAATGTTAGGTTTCAAACTTGAATAAATAATATTGACACATATAATGTTCTTTTAAAGCTGCTGTACATAGGTTTGCCCCAAAACCTTCCGCTCTAATATCTATACAGATTTTTCTGGCTAAACTCACATAACAGCATCCATGTATTTTGTTATTTTAAAACTATTATTTATCAACATTGTCAAAATACTTCTCGTCTCTCAAGGGAGAAACTTTAAGAGCCATTGACCCAATTTAACATACCTTTAGAAAAACCCTGAAAAGAGGGAAATGACGTTTGTTTTTAAAAGAATTCGTCTATCCACTTCCATTTGCTTTCGCAAACGAAAACTAGAACTTAATTTAAAGACAAAACGCATCAAAAGACATGTTGCAGTACAACAAAGCACACCACATTTCAAATGCAGCATCTAGCGGGAGTTTCTTCAACTTTTCTCGTTAAGGACTAGTCTGTTTACCGGTCCAGTCATAGTCAGTTAGGTACTAGTCTGTTTACCGGTCCAGTCATAGTCAGTTAGGTACTTTCGTATTTACGACGTTAACTTCGCGAATGAATAAATTAATATTAAAATATTGTTGAGTCTGTAATGGTTGGTATGGTGTTAGTGGCGTAAGGTTTTAATTTTGTTATATGGCTTTAAAATATTTATCGTAAGTTTCTAACTGACAACCTAAGTGGACGAGGTCGTAGTGCTATTTCTGGTTAATTTTTTGGTTATTTTAAGACGTGCTGTTGTTTTTGCATACCTCATAGTATAGTAAAAGGCGTGAGTTTTTTACGTCTCATGTATGTCTTTATTAAGAGCTTATGGTACCTCAAACGCGAGTTTTATAATGCGTAAAAGTATATGATTCACTGCAGTAATCAACTTCAGAAAAATATATGATATTCTTCAGGATATATGCTAGTGCCATAGTGTTGTGAAAACATAATACAACAAACTTTGCTCGATAGAAAAAAATCGCGAAGATACCTCTAAAAATTTCTTTTTCTCAAACATGCTTGGAAATTTGAGCATTATTTTGACAACCTTCTTCGAGATAAATCGAAATTGCTGTACTGGCCAGATACATGCGACCAGCGGCCGGCTAAAGTTGTATGAAAATCCATATCTGTCGTGTTTAGCGGCCAAATATAGTACATTACTGCAGAATCCAGTAAGTAAGCCTTCCTGGCCAAGTATGAGTTAACCGGACCGAACCGCAGGTGAGGTCTGGTTATATACGAGGCCAGGATGGCTTTCTTACTGGTTGAGGTTTGTATAATGCTTTTCTCAAAAATTAAAGAAAGTTTAACAACAAATTCGTTTAATTAATATTGAAGGTTACATTCATATGTGAAAAACACAATAGCACTTTTTGGCCGACCCGGGAATCGAACCCAGGACCTCACGCTCTGCAGTCAAGCTTGCGACCACTAGACCAACGAGGCAGTTTAGGAAACAACTTTAGAAAAAACTTTTTAATAAACTGATATTACTAAATACAATCATAAAATCCCACACTATACTTCTACAACATTACTAAGTACAAAACGCAACGTATAAAATGGCTGTTTAAGGTTCCAAAAATATATGTATCTCATAAAATGTCATACCAAAAAGAGAGATAGATATATATTTGGAACCTCCCTTCTATAACCATGTTATAATGGCTAAACTCTAATCTGTGTCTGGTACTATGTTTTTTTTTCTAAACAGATCTAAAGAGGATGACCTAGTGTCCAGTAAGTAAATTACATACTTACTTACTGGACAGTAGGAGATTCCAAGTTTGAAATCTCGCTTCTTACTGGACAGTTGTGAATAAGTCTCCGGTAATAGTACATTACTGCAGAATCCAGTAAGTAAGCCTTCCTGGCCAAGTATGAGTTAACCGGACCGAACCGCAGGTGAGGTCTGGTTATATACGAGGCCAGGATGGCTTTCTTACTGGCTGAGGTTTGTATAATGCTTTTCTCAAAAATTAAAGAAAGTTTAACAACAAATTCGTTTAATTAATATTGAAGGTTACATTCATAATTATGTGAAAAACACAATAGCACTTTTTGGCCGACCCGGGAATCGAACCCAGGACCTCACGCTCTGCAGTCGAGCTTGCGACCACTAGACCAACGAGGCAGTTTAGGAAACTACTTTAGAAAAAACTTTTTAATAAACTGAAATTACTAAATACAATCATAAAATCCCACACTATACTTCTACAACATTACTAAGTACAAAACGCAACGTATAAAATGGCTGTTTAAGGTTCCAAAAATATATGTATCTCATAAAATGTCATACCAAAAAGAGAGATAGATATATATTTGGAACCTCCCTTCTATAACCATGTTATAATGGCTAAACTCTAATCTGTGTCTGGTACTATGTTTTTTTTTCTAAACAGATCTAAAGAAAACTTTTTAAAGAAAACGAGCAGAGACAAGAAGACATAGAAATAATAAACAAAAAAATAGAAAAACTAAACATAGAAAATGAGAAATTGAAGAATGAGATTAAAGACCTAGTAAAAGAAAAAACGGAAAAAAACCAGAAATGTACTGAAAACAACAGCAAGAAAATAGTACTCTATGGTTTTCCTGAATATTATAAAGAGCCAGATTATGATCAACAATGTAGATTAATTGATCTTTGTTATGAAAAACTGAATATCGACCTTACAGGGTATATAGAAGAAACATATAGAGTAGGCAGAAACTATAATCAAAACCGACCCCTAGTAATTGAACTCATTAGCAAGAGAATGGCTAAATACATTGTCGAAAATAAACACTGTCTCCAAGGAACCAGATTGTTCTTATCTGAATTTTTAGACGAAAACGCAAGATTAGAAAGAAAGAACATGCGAGAAGAAATGTTGAAAGCAAGGAAAAAAGGTTTATATGCAATAATAAAAAACAATCAGTTGTTTATAGAAGGTAAAAGAACAGCCGTACCGAAGGATCAAACCGACATATACAATGATAATAGACAAATAAATAACGAACAGAGCGTAACTCAAGTAAATATAAACGAAGATATAGATGATCGTAACTTTCGTACATCTCGAAACCCCAGACCAACAAACTACAACGAACAACAACGAAACTTTCGTACATTTCGAAACCCCAGACCAACAATTTAAAATTCTATTCCAGAATATTCAAAGCATGTATAACAAACAACACCTTATAGAGGCTTTCATTAATGATCAACCCACATTCAAAGCAATATCATTGTGCGAGACCTGGCTCACCAAAGATAAATTAGAAACTGTGCAATTTAGTGGATTTAAAACTGCAGCATCGTATTGTCGCCGCTCTCGAAGTGGTGGCGGCGTCTGTATTATTTTAGACGATAGTATAGAATATAGAATGTTGTGATATTAGAGATATGACTATTGAATATTGTATAGAACTATGTGCCTGTAAGCTACCAAAGCAAAATTTGTTAATAGTTACTATGTATTGGAATAGAAGAGAGGAAGTAATTTTTATTAGTCAATTATTAAAAATAATGCAATATATAAACAAAAAATACCAAAAATTTAACGTCATAATAGGAGGAGATTTTAATATAAATACCTTAGAAAATAGCGTAAAATCAAACCAGTTGATCGATCTCATGCTAGAATTTAAATTTTTACAACACATAAAAGAACCTACGCGAATATCACAAACTACGTCAACATGCTTAGATTTGATATTTACTAATTTTAACGACAGTAAAATGTACACGACCGTAGAAGAATTAGCCTTTTCGGACCACTGCGGAACAATAATGCATATGATACAGGAACAGCAAAGTAAACAATCCATCTGGTTTGCCAATAAAAGACTATTTAATACAACTAATATACAAAAATTCAAATCCAAACTAAAGACACTAAACTGGAATGATATTATACAGCCGAATAGAAATGTCGATGAGAACTACCAATCGTTTCACAATAGTCTGATAGACATCCTAGATGAATGTATCCCTAAACGCAGAATTAAACTAAAAACAAAACGTAATAATCACTGGCTAACCGTGGGTATTAAACAATCTTGTAAAAACAAAAGGCTACTAAAAAATCTTTCTTCAAAAATGAATAATTCAATATTTACGACCTACTATAAAAAATATGAAAAAATCCTAAAAAAATCAGTAACAACGGCAAAAAAATTACATTACATAAGTAAAATGAATAAATCATCAAATAAAGTTAAAACCATGTGGAACATTGTTAAAGAACGGACAAATAAAAAAACAAAAAAACAAAAAGACAATATAACATTACAAACAACAAACCTAATTAGTGAACCAAAACAAGTAGCTAATGTTTTTAATACCTTTTTTGCGTCAATTGGGGAGAGTACCACCCAAACATCTGGCAGTACACAGACAAAAACATCAGTGATGAACCCCACTGAAAACACCATGTTTCTTACCCCTGTTGACGGATATGAAGTAAACCAGATATTAAAAAACCTTAAAAATAAAAATAGCCACGGCATAGACGAACTCCCTCCTACTCTATTCAGACAGTGCGCTGACGAACTAACCCTACCTTTCTTTAAATTAATAAACCAATCCTTCGAAGAAGGCACTTTCCCTCATCAATTAAAAAAAGCTTTAATAAAACCCATTCATAAAAAGAACGCAAAAACAGACCCAAGTAATTATAGACCAATTTCCCTTCTTCCAACAGCATCCAAAGTCTTCGAACGCGCAATGTGTGATCGTGTATATTCTTTTTGTGAAAAATATAAGATTTTCGATGACTGCCAAAATGGTTTTCGAAAAAACAGATCTACCACGCTAGCTGTTTATAAATACATCCAAGAAGCATTAAATATTGTAAATAATAAACAATATGCAATAGGGATATTGCTCGATATGACAAAGGCCTATGACAAAGTTCAATTTAAAATACTATTAAATAAGCTAAATGGAATAGGAATACGCGGGAAAGCCCATGACTGGTTCGCATCATTTTTAGAGGATAGAAAGCAATTAGTCGAGATAGAATATTATAATAAAAAATCAAAAGAAGTACAGCTAATTAGATCTGATGTAAAAACAGTACACGCTTCAATTCCCCAGGGAAGTGTAATAGGTTGCCTCCTTTTCCTAATATATATATAAACGACCTCCCCAAAACCATAGACGGCCCTTGTGTTCTTTTTGCGGATGATATCTCAATCCTTACCTCATGCCAAACAAATGCTAATTTACATGAAAAACTTACAACTATTCTCGAGAAAACTATAAACTGGATGCATGACCATAATCTTGAAATAAATTTTACTAAAACTAAATTAATAACATTTCACCCCTGGCAGAAAAACCAAATAAATGTAAATTTTACTTTTAACCAACAAAAAATAGAAACAGTAATTTCACTCTCCTAGGTTTAACTATAGACACAAACATAAACTGGAAAACACACATACAGACAGTTAAATCAAAAATCTCAAAGTTTTCATATGCCCTCCGCGAAATTAAAAAGACAACAAACCTACAAACCGCTTTAACCACATACTACGCGTATGCCCACGCTTGGTTAAACTATGGCATAATCTTATGGGGAAACAGCACAGACGCCCCCTCACTATTTACCCTCCAAAAAAAGTTAATTAGAATAATTACAAATATAGAATCAACAGACAGTTGCAAACCTTACTTCCAGAAACACAAGATTCTCACGTTAGTTAGTATATACGTATTGGAATTATGTAAACTAGTCCGCAAATATCCGGATTCTTACAGCACACGGGGAGACGTACAAACCAATTATTCGTTGCGACACAAAAAATAGACTGAATTTGCCACCTTCCCGTCTTAAACTACACCAATCTAGTCCATATTCCATGTCCATAAAAATATATAATAAATTACCAGAAAACATAAAGCAACAAAAGAAAACCAATATATTTGTAAATAAATTAAAGCAATACTTAATTAAAAAAAGCTACTATACAATACACGAATATTTAACAGATAAATCCGATAATAATACATAAGTATAACGTTTAACTAGGTACTAATAAAATTAAAACAAAACTTTTGAAACCAAGTAGGTAAACAAATAAGTAATTTAATGAATATAACTAACTAAATAATTAAAGAATAGATAGACAGCTAAAATATTAATAGAATAAGTAAATAAATATAGATATATAGATTAATAGATATAAGCTAGGTATAGAAATAATACCAACATTTACAAAATATTAAAAGAAGCAAAGCTCTCTTCCTCTCTCTAATTCTCTAATTATTTTATATAGAAAATTGCTGTGCCCGACAGGGTCCATAATTGTGTCTAAAATTATTTTATACCACCTGTAAAAATGTACATTATGGATTGCAATAAACGATTTGAATTTGAATTTGAAAGAGGATGACCTAGTGTCCAGTAAGTAAATTACATACTTACTTACTGGACAGTAGGAGATTCCAAGTTTAAAATCTCGCTTCTTACTGGACAGTTGTGAATAAGTCTCCGGTAAAGTTCACTTTCTGGATACTTTTTAGAGATGTTATGGCAACATTACATACCATTTTTGAGAAAAGTTCACTTTCTGGATACTTTTTAGAGATGTTATGGCAACATTACATACCATTTTTGAGAAAAATTACATACTAAACTCATATCTGTCGTGTTATTTAAAAATGGAACGATCTTTTACTCTGAACTATAGCAACCAAGGAGGTGACTTATTAAAGGTTTTATTTAAATTTCGAATTGGCTGAACTCTTCAACGCGTGAAAAATTATTGTTGTATGTGATTTTGAAAAGTAAATTGTATTTAATTTCCTCGCATTATTTGAGAAAAGTACTATACAAGCCTTGGCCACAACTAGGCATTGATGGACTTACGTATGTGTGCCTCGGCTTCGCCTCGGCCCACATTTACACGTTCGTCCATCAATGCCTCTGTTGCTGGCCGCTGCAGTAATGTACTATTAACGAGTAAAAACCATACTAAAATACATGTCAACGTTCTGATTTTTTTGCCAAATAATTCTACAAGCAACATACTAAAGTCATAGTGTTTTACTTTTTTAGTCCAATCAATAGTTTTTTTGTAAATCGCAAAATATCACTAATTTCGCACTATTCGGCCGCAGCGAAAGACGTAACAACCGCTTTGTAGTGCAAGCTGATTAGAACTTTATTCTAACAGTATTTCAAGCGAAGTTTGAACCACCACAAATAGGGTTGCTAATCTGAGGTAGCATACGCTCTTAGAGTCATTTAGTAGTTGATGGAATTGTAGACTTCTACGTTTTCGTAGGACTACGTAGCACCCTGCTACGCCGTAGAGCCTTTATTGTAGCAGCCCTATGTTGTTCTGGACAGAATCTACTTGGATTTTTTTAATGCTGTTATATTACATTTTAGTAAAAGGATCTTGTCAATAATATTAAAACAGGTTCGAAGTTGCAATCACTCTCTATGCTATGCAGTTCGAACTAATAACCAATGCTTCATATAGGTACTGGAGTTTGACTGGCTTATGCAATTAATATCAAAGTACGGAGAACACTATCTGGAAAACCAGACTTACTTGCTTGCTTAGTGCTAGCGAATTCAGGGAATATTAGTTTCCCTAAATACCGTTTTCCCGAATATTATTTCAATCCTTTTATTCTGCTTAGGAAAACACGTTAAGCCGTTGGTCCCAGCTACCATTGGTAGATCTTTGACAGTCGTTACAAGTAGCCAGTGACCCGATAGTCTGTGGAGAACAGACAGGCAGACGCTCTATGTAAAATACTGGTATTCGGCTGCATTCGGTATGACTGGAAGCCGCCCTAATAAAGTGGAAAAATGTTAGGCATATGATGAATAGTTTTCCCGAATATTATTTCAATACGTATCATGACAAAAAATACTTTATTAATGAAGTATTCTTTCAGACGTCGACGAGACATCAGTGGGGTATTCACAAAGGCCGTGGTATTTACATCACCTAAATAAGACTGGCATTACGAAAGTATGGCAAGTTTGTAGCTTGCCACGTTGCCTGGCATCCCTGTCGTCCATTATCGCGCCAGACAATAGAAATATGACGTCACGGTGTAAAGTAAATCTTGTGTAATGTATGTGGGTTTCATTACTGTTGGTCTTGGCTTAAAGACGGCTGCTGTAATCAATTTAATGGCTATGCTGTGGTTATTCGGGTGGTCAAGGCATTGGCATAGTTTCAGCTGTAATCATACAATAAACGGATTAAATTACATAATGTAATTTAATAACTTTATTTTATTGTTACTACATAACATAAAATCGTGCCTGTAATCCCCAAAGGGTTAGGCAGACGTGCAAATAATAAGTACACCCACATTGCCTCAGTTATGTTAAACTCTCAATAGGAGAAAAGCCTATTGCTATCAGTAGGAGACAGATCCTGACTTCGTGGCTGCTACTGCAAAATTCCCGACAGAAAAACCCAAAAGCAATTAGGCCGACCCCAAAACCGGCCCCAGGACCTTATACTCGGCAGTCGTGCTTGCGACCACTATCCTAACGAGGCAATCAGACAGTAATTAAATTACGTAACATAATTCAATTCCTTATTTTATCGTCACTAATAAATCTCAATTCCTACCGAAAAGCTATAAATTCCATAAAAACTAACGATGTAAGAATATCGACGGAAAAACCATGAAATCAGTTCATGATTTTGTACCCCAGAAATGCCTTTTGGTTAAAAAAAAAACAAACTATATGACCCCTTTGCGTTTCAAATGCAAGCAGGACATTAGCTACCAGCACTTACAGTCCAAATTCGTTTATATAGTAAAGGGTGTTCAAATAACAACTGAATCGAAAAAAAATATGAACAAAACTCTCAGTAGTGTACACAAAAGAAAAGTAATTGTGACACAATTACGTTCCCTTTGTGCCTGTATAGTTGTTGTTAATATGTCGAGCACCCTGTATACTGAAATATATGGAGCATAAAACACTTCGGGACTTGATTTAGAAGAGAGAATATAAGTCTTTGGAGAATACTACTGAATTCTATTGAAGTGGTAATTTGTGAAAACGGCCTGAAAGTAAAATTATCTTAACTTTATAGACATAGTTCGCTTTCACGCAATTTATAATATACTTTTATAGGCATTTACATCTTTGAGAGGTAGAATAATTTTGTCTAGAAAATACCCTGTTTATTAATAATCATATTCAACTTGTATTTTGAGCATGAATTTCCTACATTTATAACGCAGATATTCTTAAAATATTCCAAAGACTTTATTTCAGTACCTACAAGGATTTAAGAAGCCCTAAATTGCGTAATAACATCTAATTTTATCCTTCAGTTCCATCCCACGTTCCTCCCCATTCTCCAACATTCAATCTCAACACTTTTCCCAAAGAAGGGGCGTCTTTTACTTCGCATTCTTGGACCCACATTATCCACTCAGTGATTTAATTACTCCGAGATAATCAAGGCACATTGCTTCGCCAAGAGATGGGAAAAATACCGGGAATTTAAGGTTCTGTAGTCAGAGTAAAGTGACATTCTTTAAATCTTTATTTTACATCTTTTTGCAGTTGACTGATCTTCTACTTCAGTTAAGTTTTTGAAAGGAATGAAATGCAACAGGAGTCTCAAGAAGATACATCGATCTGACTGAATATTATCCTAAAAATAAACTTATGAAAGAAAGTCATGTCTACCTAACCTGCCTTTCCCAAATTGGGAAAGGCTAGGGGGTTGGCTTCCAGTCAAACTGAATACCAGTATTTTACATGGGGCATATATCGCTGACTGAATACATTAGTGGCACAAGTCGAAATTGTGGCAATTTGAGTTAGTAATGAATTCTTGTTCTAAATTAGGTACTTTATTTTATGCAATAAAGACCTAACTCGTTAGTTCATAAACTACCCAGTTGGAGGCTTAAGTGTCGTTAGTGAATGAACGAAAATGTTGCATCTCTGTTGTGCAATAGTGACACTTCGGAGTTGTGCCAGTTTTGCACAAACATCGCGAAGTTTTTTTAGTTGTGCCTGGTGTAATTCTGATAACAATGATGCCAAACAAAAATATGTGTGCTGTACCACGGTAAGTAGTCATTAATTTTGTTTTAAATAAAAATAATCACCATTAATAATACAACATAATGTAACCATAGGTACTGTGAAATGTGTGGGGAGGCCTATGTTCAGCAGTGGACGTTTTCCGGCTGATGATGATGACTGTGAAATGTGAAAGACACTTGTTTGCGTAAAAAAATTAAGTACGTAACTACGTACAGTTCGTACGTAGCTGATTGTTATGTTCTATTGTAATGTTTTTTAATGTATCACTCTCAGCCCCTTATTTGGTCTGAGGTATCACTAGTAAAAACTTAATACAGCGAAGTGTAAAATATTCTTTTGAAGATTTAATTGACAAATATATTTTTTTTATCAAGGTCGCTCTTAAAAACAAATAATATAATTGACATCGTCTAATATAACGCAAATTTCTTAATACCGCAAAGAATCGAGTATGGATTAATATACTATTAACTGTTTTTTTTTCAGGTCTAAAGAAAACCCTTGTCAAAGTGAACACGATGAGACTGGTTCATCACTCAGTGACCCTGGTGTAAAAAAATTGAGTGATGCTAGAAACACAATTGAAAACAAATGTTTCTCCGGACTTGATTATGATTTAATGAAGGATCTCTTTGGCGAAAATTGTGTTTCGAATGTATCTCAGATTTTATGTAACTCACCATCGACTGCATCAGATTTCGAGTTTTCGCAAAGTCAACCTGAAAGCTTGGACAAACAATCAAAAAGTGTAATCTCTTTGGAAAACGATAGACCAACGTTCTTCTGCGTGCCAGAGGGAGAAATATTGTACGAAAGCTCGGCTCTTTAAATACAGAATCTTTATATACAGATAAAATTATAAATTACCGTACAATGTATAAGCAAGACACGCCAAACGATCCAAATAACATTTTAAATAACATTAGTCCTGGTAGTCCTTCGATTTTGCCACCAACGTCTGAATTTAGAACTGAACCCATAGAAGACGATTTGACTGATTGTGAAAGTCCTAATAAACAGCAAATGCCCCTAAATCTATCTCCATTAGATAGCCCTTCGCGATATGACACTCTACTTGATTTACCCACCAATGTGTCTCCGAAGCACCATTACTCCGAAGTCAATTTAATACCAACTTCTGAGATTCTAACAGATGTGTCTTTAAGTTCGGAGTCAGAGATTGACGACTCTGATGCCGACCCTGATTATGAAAATCTTGATAGGATCGAAACTAGAATTTCTGAATCTGATGAAAGTTTATCAAGTCTATCTGAAATTGTGCAGGAAGAAAACATTAAGCCGAAAACTCGCAAAAGAAAAGCAAATCCTACACTGTGGAAAAGAAATAGAGCAAAAGAATTACGTAATTCTGGACAGGAGTATAAAACTTTAAAAAAAGGTAAACTGGTGCCTTCAAGGACAATAGCACAGATTACCAGATACTACACTGAATACAAAATGTTCAATGCCTACCGCTATAATAGCCTACACTTTCAAGTCGATAGACGCTGCGAACGAAAATGCACCTAACCTTACAAACTTAAAGTGAGTTTTGCTTTGTAGATGCGCGCCGCCGCGTGGATATTGTGAATTGCCAGGGCTGCCTCTGTCGACAAAGATGTCAGTAGGAATTTGTAGTATACTTTATGAAATAAAACAAGTTTTTTAATGTATCAGAATCTAGAATTGGTTTAAAAAATAAGTGTAAAACGAAATCGATATAAATAAAAACGAATTGCAATTCTGTTAAGCGGCTAACAGACGTAATTAAAACGCAAGTTTTATAATGCGTAAAAGTATATTATGATTCACTGCAGTAAACAAAATCAGAAAAATATATGATATTCTACAATGCTAGTAACATTGTGTTTTGAAAACATAATACAACTAACTTTGCTCGATAGAAAAAAAACACGAAGATACCTCTAAAAAAATCTTTTAACGTGTAAAAACCATACTAAAAAACATGTCATCGTTCTGTTTTTTTTTGTCAATTAATTCTACAAGCAGCATACTAAAATCATAATGTTTTACTTTTTTAGTCTAATCAATAGTTTTTTTGTAATCGCAAAATACCACTAATTTCGCACTATTCGGCCGCAGCGAAAGACGTAACAACCGCTTAGTAGTGCAAGCTGATTAGAACTTTATTCTAACAGCATACTGTTCCTATGACCATCATTAGATGAGCTCCATGTCATCATAATAATGCATTGTCACGCGATATTCATATACCTACTCTTACGATTGCATCCGCTCAATCGGAAGCCGGGCAGTTAAAAATTAGCAAGATTTTACTACAGACAGACAACGGAACAAGTGAAATTAAATATAATCTTGTAAAAAGAAAGAAAATATTGTCTTTTTTAAAACATTGTCCTACGCTAGGAATTTCTCCTGTTTCGTGGGTATATTTAAAAACATCGAATTCGAAACGAAACATCGTCGATGAAAAAATGTAAGTACCTACCTACAACTATTTTATAAACGACCGAATTTTTAGTGGCTTGTAAAAGTGTTTGTAATTTAAACCTATTTATAAAATAAACAACATTTATCATTCAAAACCGAAAAAAGATAAATTTTTATCTCTTCTCTTGCTGGATCTACATCCATCCACTGCACACAATGCACCAGAAGTAGCCATTTCTTAAGATTTGAAAACTCAAGTCGACCGAAATATTATAATAATTATGCGTATACGCGCCGCGCGGCTGTTGACAACCCACTGCCAATTGGGCTACGATAGACCGGCGCCCGGTAGGTAGTTAGCGCGCGTAAGTACATGGAGTGTAGTATCTGTAATCTGTGACAATAGGGCTTCCCTGCACTGACTCTTGCAGACGTAAATGCACACTAAAAATAAGCGAAGATGAACGTAAGGAATATTTTCAATCGTTTTGGTCTTTGAAAGACCATAACAGACAAAGACAATTCATTGCAAATTCTATGGAACTAATTCAACCTAAATATAGATATCCTGTTTTACGTGAAAATCGAACAGCTCGCAAATTAAGGAAGGAAGGAAGGCGGAAGCAACTGAAGAAAGCTTACCCTGATAAGATACCCATTTCCCAAAGAAAATTTCAAGATTTGATGTCTTTAGTTAACTCCAATACTATACCACGATGTTATGCAGATTTTTTTCAAAACTTGAAACATGATTGATTTGGTTAATTTTAGGTAGATGCTACATGTTTACTCTTTCAAAGAACTTACGTTCTTGTCTACTATTTGATTAGGTACTTATTTTTGAGATTGTTAATTAATATGTGATAGCTAACTAATAATTTCCTACTGGAATCATAAGGCTGATTTTTTTGAGATTTGAAAGTTTATTGAACTGAAACCTAAGAAGTCTAAGATACATTTATGTTGGTTAATTTATGTTATATGGATTGCTAAAGTGGTTTTATATATTTTTTTTTTGTGTAGTACTTTTTATAAGTGCAAACATAATAGTACAATAACTGAACTATAATTTCCTACTGGAATCAAAAGGGTGATTTTTTGTGATTTGAGAGTTTATTGAACTGAATCAACCTAAGAAGTTTTTGATTAATTTATGTTGGTTAATTTTTGTTATATTGCTATTATAGAGGATTTTATATTTTGTTTCTTAAGAGTAGTACTTTTTATAAGTGCAAACATAAAGTACAATAACTAAATTTTGTTTGTTGATTTGTTTAAAACTGATTCTCAATACGTCCGTCAGACTGAAAAGTATGCTAATAAATATTAAATCAACATTTATGGTACTTTTATTTACGATTTAACGATTCCATTGAGGAGCACTTCTAGTCTGTATTCTACTTAGTTACTTTTTCGTGAAAATGTATTCTTATTTTCTTTACTTTTATAAAATAATTTCTAGCATTACTCAAAAAAGTGAAAACCAAACAATGCAAAACTGGCACAAATCGGAGTCGCCATCTTCTGAACCTCATATTAAATAAAATAAGAAAAAATATTTTAAAACTATTACTGCCGGCAACTGAAGCTATAACGAAGATGTTTATAAACCAAACATGAACTATATATTCCATAACATACAGTCAGTAAGAGCTTTTTTGTGCGCGCGCACTAGTTTTCGAACCTTTAATGTACGTTTTCTCAAATTGTTGAATTTTGTCTTCTGCCACTATTGTATTCAGTCAGCGATATGACCTCCACAACCCAGTCAGCACGGGGTAATACGATACCTATTGGTGAGACTGGTTGTCCGACTTTCGGAATCAATCTCATACAACATCTACAAATGACAGCTGGGATCAACGGCTTAACGTGCTTTTCGACGCATCTATACAGACAAACCTAGGCATGCGCGGTTTAACCTGAAAATTGATCCCAGTGGCTATTATTATATTAGCTACCGAAACACAGACAGTGATAATTTTTATTGTTTCTATCAGCCTTAAATAATGATCTGTTATTAGAATATTGACGGACATCATTAGAAACAACTATGCATGTAAAACTGTTTGTTGATTGGACAAATCCGAAACAGTTAAGTTCTTCAAAAGCTTCTATTAGTCTTGGATTCAAAGAGATTACGGAGGGACAGAGTTCTAGCTTAGAACATACAGTAAAGCTGGCTCTAGACAATGCTTTAAATAGACAAATACCAACAACGTATGTGTAGCATGACTGCATGACTTTAAAGCTTGTGTGCAAATATTGAAAAATGTTTTGCAATTTGATATTTCTGCTTGTGAACTTTTATAACAAGGTGTTCTATTGTTTGGAGCTGTGTTTTGTTTCTTATTAACTAGCTTCGCCATCGTATTTGAATGTGTAGAAACATAACATCACCCCTGTAATCCTCGGAGGGTTAAGCAGAGGGCTCCCCATTCGTACTCACCCACATTTCGCAAGTTATGTTTAAGTCCCATGTAATAGTAGGTGAACCTGTTGTCATCAACCGGGCACAGATCCAGACTCTGTGGCTGCTATTAAGAAATTCCTGATGGGAAAACCCAAACACCCCGTGTTTAAACCCCGTGTTTGCCCAACACGCTGGCGAACACTAGACACTAGATGTTGCAAAGTATACCATGGAAACGTGATACCAGGATAAAAAAAAAACATTTCTTCACCTATGTCTACCTGCATACCTTTCATCATAATCCTTTTAGCCGGTATGGCTTAAAAAGCAGACATACAGTAAAGTTGTTTTCACATTTATAAGTTTGATACCATGGATCCAATTGACCTCAATCTCGCCTAATGGATAGATAAGATCCTTAACAAACTAAGGTTCCATAATTTGCAGTTTCAATACGGAATCCTAAGCCGTGGAATAAGATTAAACACTGAGAAGTATCCGGCGCTCAACAATGTAATTGGGTTGCAATAATTACATTATTCAGTAAAGTACGGCGGCTGGACTTAATTGGCGGAATGTTCGCAATTGTTCAACTATAGGAGATTTGTTCCGTTGTTTACAAAAATGCAGTTGGTACGGCTACAGTGTAGCTAAATATTACATGGGTTTTGACCTATTTCAGCCACAAATTGTCGATTGGCAGTGGAAAATGTGTGGTAGAAAAAAACGCCGACCCCAACTAATATGGGAAGGAAGATGATGAATGCGAAGGGGAGATTGTCATTGTTCACAGCCTTGAAGAGCTGGTCATTGTTGGCAATACCGAAGGCAAGAGAGTAGGCCGACCGTCGCTAACATGATGGTCTGACCAAGTAAAAGCAAATTTCAGCAGGTGGTGAAAGACAACTTTGAACCGGACTCGATGGAGGCAGATTATCTATTGTGATCAATTGTTGGAGGAGGATCTCTATGTAAATCTGTGAATTAGATAAGGGTTATCCAATCAATTCAGTCGTAATAAAAATGCCCGTTTGAAATCTATTTACTAACTCGTTCTACAAAGAAAAAACCCTCAGAAACAAATACTCCCTCTACTCAACCCTTCTGCGCAATCAGGCGTGATATTACGTGTTATGTAAAAAGATAGTTCTAATAATACTCCTAAAACCTTATCCGCATTGAACCGTGATTACCGATCGCTTATCGAGATACAAAGCGCTATAACCGGACAAGCTCGACGCGCGAATCAACGCGCATTACAACATGCTTATATGAGCTTCTGTATGTCAAAGAAAAGATATATTGGAGATAAACACGTTTATCGAGTGATAGGTTTTAAAAATAAAGGGTAAGTTGGAAATGAAAAACATATGTATTAAAAAAATTGGAGGCTTTAAAAGTGAGCGTTGATGGTCTAGTGGTACACACAGCGACAAATTCTATACATTTCCAGTAAAACACGGGCTCCTTTTATGCAAGTGGCCCTCCATAATCCACCAAGCGGGCCCATTTCTCCATTTTCTAAAGGCAGGTATTCCGGCAGGGGACTGATATAGCATAATCAACTCTTAATCTAACTAAAAGTCACTAACAACCCAATTCAAAGTCACTGCAGTGCAGCTAACCTAAAGTAGGTCTTAATAATTTCCCACTGCCCAACATATACCCAAAAGTGGAGCATAAGTGGACCCAAAATCAACTTCCAATTCAGGGATCATTACCAGATGTTTGTCGAGAGCCTATCGATATCATTATAGGAATTCAACCGAACACGATATTAAATCAGCTGGGGTCGGATGCCAGCATGTTTTTCGCCGCCAACATTCCGGCTCACCCATTTTCCGGTGCGGGTATTCATACGATAACAATCAAGTTATCGGAGGGGACCAGCCGATATTAAAATCCAATGTTGTACCCTACAAATCTAGGCATGTGTTGTGGAACTTCATTATAATGAAATTTCAGTAGCGTTACGTTATTACGTAGGTACATGTTTATTTATGTAAAGTCACGAACGTCAATATGTGCTTGTTTTGGGCCAACAAAATATAAAACTGTCGTGCCAGCGACACGGAGAAGAGATACTTTGTACCTGCCAAAGTGCTTATTTTATTTTTTTTGGAGAGTGGCAAATCATTAAATTACTCCTCCCGCTCTGGGCAGAGCGGTAGGGAGTGTCAGGCTTCTACTGACTAAAAACCACCCATGCTCCTTCTTAGCCCTTTGTGTCGAAACCTTGGTATCTCTTTCGAACAACCCCCAGCCCCAAGGCCCTTGCAGGCCCAAAGTGCTTATCAATTTTGAGGTTATAGGTACCTTTTCATTTAAGGATAGGTCCTAAATTTATTAGTGAATGTGCTCATAGTTGGGATGTAGAATAAGCGAGCGTAATAAGTGTAAACGATAATTATTTGAGGAGCTCGTGGCAAAATAAAATAACAGCTGCTCGGGTCGATCTTCTGGTTAAGCCGCTCTTGCCTAGGTAGTTCCGTGAATGGGTGACCACCTATAGCATACCTAGTTTCCTCAGTGCCTTGAAAATCACGATGGCCATGACGATTGTAGATTTTTGACAGCCGTAACATCTAGTCAGTAGCCCGAAAGTAATACCCAATACCAACTAGGATGTGGAGGTCAGATAAGCAATCGCTCTATGTGAAAGGCTAGGCAGGTGATGTAGTGTAAAAAATCAAGTGCTCGTGATTCTACGTAGGAAGGTTAACACGCGACAACAGTATATTACATATTGTTACCTAATAGTGTAATTAATTAGTTTGTTTGTATAGTGACCCTAAAGGGTAACTTAATGGTATTATTTTTTTTGTCGTGGTTGAGCCCCATAGTCTATCAACCTGTCTTGTTACCCAGAGACGGGGTTGTGGGGATTCATCTACATTCAGTTAAGACTGGAAGCCGAACCCGACATGATTGGCAAAAGGATACGCAAATGATGAGTTTGCAAGTCAATCCTGTACCTTGTATATTTATTAAACAAGCTTCATCATTCGGATAGACGGATGAGTTTTAGGTCATTCCTGTCTATTGTGGTCACTGCGATTAAAGACCTTATAAATTTTGAAATATGACTGAATATTGGAAATATTCTCATGTCAATACAAGTGACTTATGCAGGCTGTTACGTCATAAACATTCTAAAATTGGGCAGCAAAAAGTTCAAAATCATAGTGCTCAGACATTCCTAATTTAAGAATGAAATTCATTTTGACGTGACAACGTCTTATAAATTGGTTTGCCGGGTGACACTTCAAGAAACTGCGTTACGCTCCGCTCACGTTATGCGCTCACAATGAGAGCGAGTGAGAGGCACGCGTCCCTTCCACTCGGGCATGGTTAGCCCGCCTAAGAGCGAGAGAGACAGACATAAAAAGTGAAAGGCACGCGTCCCTTCCACTCGAGCACAGTTAGCCCGTCATCCTTCTTCCTACTATACGAATGAATATTCACATTAAAATTATTTTACCACTCAAAGTCGTTGTCACGTAAAACTTTCGCCCGTATACCGACTTTACAGGCAACCAATTTTTTTTATATCATCAATATTGCTCTCAAATCACGAATTTGATCCCCTTTAAAATAGACAAAGAAAACAAAAAATATGTAAGACGTAAAATAAACGAGAAACAAATGAGAGTGTCAAGAATAATTCTTTGAAAAAGGAAGAAAGATGTCATCGCAAATCGTTTTGCCAAAGGACTATGGAGATGTTAAATTATTGTCTAAGGATTGCTAATAGGGTCATCATTTTAAAGAAGACGCAAAAACTGAGGGCAGTCTAATGGTTTGTTATGCTTTGGGAGATTTGCGACAGCCCTGGGCAGAGAATTTATTTTAATACCTGTAATTTTTGTTTTATCCTAATTTTATGTTAGTCAAATTTCCGTTTTCGTTATCATTAGGTGACCTTATTGAGTGCCTAAACAAAAGCACGCTGTTATTATTTCAACGCTAGCTTCAACCTCGAGAGTTGAAGCCGATTAGTGCAAAAAATATTTAGGCATTCGCTAGGTGACACTTAGTGTTACCGAAAACGAGCATAAGTACTACATAACATACACAAAATCACACCTGTTGTAGTCCCTGAAAGATTATGTAGAGGTATACCTTATGGTACCTACACCAATATTTCGCCAGTTAAGTTCAAGTCCCATATAAAAGGGGACGAGCCTATAGCAATTAACCAGGCACAAATCCAGACTCCGTGGCTGCCACTGAGAAATTCCAGATGGTAAAACCAAATAACACTTTGCTCGACTCGGGAATTCAACCCAGGACCTCGCGAGTTGAAATCTTATTAGTGTAAAAATATTTAGGCATTCGTTGACTGACGCTTAGTGCTACTGAAAACGAGCTGTACTAGATATGTTATGCTAATATACCTAATAGCAGGTAGGTATCATAATAAACCGAATGACCTAATTTCGCTAAACAAATGGCGCTTAGTGCTATACTTACTTAGGTAAATGTTGGTCTCTTTTTTTGTCGTTTATAAGTCACCGGCCTTTATGATCCGCCTAGATACATAAAAGGTCGCTTAGGTGAATTTTCACGCTAAGCCTACTATAAGTAAATTAATTATTAAAAGGGTAAGCTTTAATCTCTTTACTGTTTTTGTGTGGGGTTTTGGTGATATTTTACATAATATACGCATAATATAATATATGGCCATTGGCCACAGGCTTCAAAACTTCAGATAAAGTTTGCGAAGGATTTGATACGGATTGTATTTGGTTACTTGGCGAAAGACTTCGAGTTTACCCGTAATTAACAAATCAAAGTAATTAAATAGTATGTTTTAGAATTGAGTAGAATACAATTTATTTATTTTTAGGTAACAAAGACCCATAGATACCTATTAATTAAGATACAATTTTTATTCTGTACTTTAGTTAGAAAAGTTAGTTCTTGACTTTGCTTTCTTTGACAGTTCTCACTTCATTCAAATTCTTGGATAGAATTGTTTACATAGGTAATAACATAAATACTTAAGTAATTACCTACTTACTTTAACTTGACTATAGATATACTAAAGTGTTAGACCAGAAGTAGGTATTATAATCAAGCTGTAATGTTTCAAAATGCTGAAACATGCCTGTCTCACGGGTCTTTTATTTTTTGGTACAAGAACATGCTGGTTTCGTTGACCGTTTTGAGAGCGAACGATGGTACAACGTACCATCACCAAAATATGTATCTGCTCATTTTTAAAACAAATCCCGTGCACACGATGACCACAAACCACATCATTCAGTTTACCGTGCGGACCAATACTGCCTGGCCATGCAAGCAAGAATAGTCCTTACGGTGGCCATAATCATTTTTTGCCAATGGTTTTTGGATATGGGCAAGAGAAGACCATTACTGTATAAAAAAGGTAAGTGATTCAAAATCAATAAGTCAAACACCTAGTGAGTGTTGGATATAACACTCCCAAAGGACTGCAAAAAAATTGCAGTTATTACAATAGCATAGAATTTGTTAAACAATTTCTTAGTATATAGCAGAGAAGAGATGGATGCTGTAATATCGACATAATCCTTTTGCCACGAGGCACTCATTTTACTTTCCTTATTTACTCGGACGAACCTCGGTCGTATACTGTCCGGGATAACTCAAGCTAAGGAATCAATCTATCGGAACGAATCCTAGATTAATATAGAAGTTCTCAATTTTCATTGTTCATTCACGTACAAAGCTGTAACGCTTTAAGCGGCTTTTACAGGCCCAAAGATCAAATAATTCTAAATCAAAGACAATGTTCAAATCTCCGCAGACGTCTGGAACAGACTTTAGCACCCTACTAACCTAACTTTATAGATTAATTCGCTTGAAATAGTCGCCAAAATTCTAGAAATTAGACACGAATATTTATTCCGGCGATCTATGTGGAATTCAGTTGATTGTACTAATTAATTTTGTGGAATTTGAAACTTTGTGATTATAGGTAGTCGAATTATTTTGCAGGATATTATATGGGTAATATAAGAATTGTGATAAATGGAGCATACATTGATGTAAAGTTAATGTCCAAAATGTTTGCTAATATTTTATTCTGTTATTCTATCCATAGAAAACAGAGCAGATGGAAAGAATAGAGCAGCGATGTAATTCCATTTACTAACAATGCTATGCTATTTTCATCAATCTGTTTATCATTCGTCATCAGCCTAGGCCCTAGTCTATTTCTCAACTATGTTGGGGTCGGCTTCCAGTCTAACCGGAATCATTATTTATAGGCATAAAAAATGTTATATGAAAACGTAAGGCCTCTTTTCAATAGTATCCGGGCTCATATTATATGAATGCCAAAAGTGTAAGCTTTAATATGAATGCAATTGACATAGTGTAGCTCGAAATGATAGCACTTTGATATTCCCACAACTTTTATTCGTCTGCTCCATATTTCAAAGTGGTACGGGACCATTTTCCCAAAAAAATATTCCTCTTTCAGCGGAAAAATAGACGAGGCATCCCGTTCGCATCACACGTATCATATTCCATATGCAAAGGTAAACTTGTGATATTCCACTATGTCTCCCTGCTAGTATTCAAACCAATCAGTTTTTAGGTAGGTTTTTTGGAAAATGTAATTGCGGCGAGAGTGTGAATATTCAATATCTGGTTATTAATCTGTGGGTATATTTACACTGTTTTTTTATTGACTACTGTAAAAGTGACACTAAAAATTGTGTTTTGAGACCTGAGGCAATTTCACGAGTGGTTTAAACATAACGTTAATACGATAACACGAATACGATACTATTTACTTATATTGTTGGCATCAAACACAATTAGGTATCATCAACAGATTTATATAAATAAAATTCTTAAAATTAGCAAAATGTTATTTATGTGTTACGAGTGTTTTTAATTTAACGTTTCAGTTACGTTTATACTGGTGCTCTTTGACTTCTGATGCTTTGTTCTACTAACTACTGTTAACTTTAGTCTTGAGTCGAAAAAATCAAATTTGGTAGGCACAATCTAGGATCTGCCACAATCGTTTCTGCTACGTAAATTAGTGTAGGTGTTTATTCGAGTTGTTACTATTAACGCCTTTTGTTTTCAATTATTCTATGTTTATATTTTATATATGTTTATATTTATATGTTTATATTATTTTATATGTTTATATTTCTATGTTTATATTTTCTATGTTTGTATGTTTCTAATTATTCTGCCCTTATCCTAATTTATTTGAGGACGAAGCAACACGTCGTCTTCCATATCACTTTTTTCTCTATTCGCCATGATCTCATAAGTCAATTCCAATCTAACCATATCATTCACGCAGTCCATCAATTATTTATTTTGTCTTCTCTTACTCCACTTCTCCAGTCATCCACGGTCGTAAATCTTTTATGAACTATAAATTCAATCAAAACAAAAGAAACTCCTCTCTGCGTTTCTTTCAAAACAGTACATTTTTTATGACGAAATCCTTAAAAAAATATTGAATTAAAAGGATATAAAATTTCAGTGACGAAACCAGAGCTTCAAAGACATTTTTCCGTTGCCATGGAGATAATCCGACATTGGCCTTGGCTTTGTCTATCAACTTCTTGTTGTGAAATCCGAACTCGAGAATGGTGCTAACTTACTAACTAGATTCGAGAACAGATCATGTTTTTTTTTTATTTGCTACTACGCACATACGCTTTTTTTTTTTTTTGGTGTGTGGAAAATCATCGAATGACCCCCCCCGCTCTTGGGCAGAGCGAAGGGGAGTGTCAGACTTCTACTGACTAAAAACCGAACCCATGTTCCTTCTGTGCCCTTGTGCCGAGGCCACGTCATCTAGTACTAAACCACCCAGTCAATTTCAATAATTTTTCTTTTGTGTCAGTTTGAAAGATAGGATAGTTTTGGATCCAATAGGTGGTGCCACACCAACAGGGGCGGTATGCTAGTACTAGTAAAAAAGGTAGTTCATCCTCATTTCAGCCTGGAATCACCCACTGTTGGGTACAGGTTTCTCCTTTCTTCTGCCATTCTTCCCTGTTATGTGCGTCTCTCATCCATCCGTTTCTCGCAATCCTGACGATATCGTCAACCCAACGTGCTTTTGGACGGCCCTGGATTCTTAGGCAAAGAAGCGTGATTTATACTTGAAAATAATTTTAGAAAAGTTGAGCTCTACGACAGTTGACCCACTTACTTCAAACCTCCTGTTTTCTCCTCTGTTTTGTACTTACATTCTCTTTGACCTTTACCCAATTCTCCGAAGCAAGTAATAGAGCAGTAGAGAACTTACCTGTAACAAAAAATAAACAAAATGAATCACGCGCCGTCTTCCCTAGACCGTGTGTATTTGTGTTGAGGTTTATAATGGTTACTTAAATAGTCTGTGTTTCCTGTTTTCGCGGCTAACGTTCGTCGGTTATGCAACTTGTCAGTTTGCCAAGTGTTCAGGTGTTGTGACCTCAGGAGTGACGCGGCTTGCTGACATGTGACGTGAGTCATGTCCCTACGTGATGCCGCGATCTCGTACGACTGATCTATTCCTTGTACGGCCTAAGGTTACGCTACAAACTGTCTTACAGGTGTTCTTGTCCTAGATTTAATATAGCAAGCGGAAGTATTTAAAAAGGGCGTACCACAAGTCCTAATTAATGATATTAAAAATGCGAATTTAAGTTTGTTTGTTACCTATTCATGTATAAGCCACTGAACCGATCATCTCAATATTTTGCATATAATTTGTCAGGTGTACAGAAACGGACATAGGGTACCTACCTGTCTTCCCGAAAATAAACTGTTCCCAAGGAAAACAAGAATAACGTTCTTAGGATAATAGATGGCATCACGTGTTTTCCGAATTATGATTGAGTAGTATATTTATATTAATTTCACGCGGACGCAGGCCGCTGAGCTCAGCGGAAATAAAATGCAATAATACCGCTTGTATCGAAACATCATTCAATTTGGCATCCAGCTTACGCAAAATGGATATTATTTTTATCGACATCCGATAAGTGATCATATTTAAATCTTTGTGCAGTTAATAAAATATGGATACTTGATAAATTGATATCATTTATACCGCTCTCGTAAAGTTTCCTTTGCAATTGTGACAGCTTGAATTTATTATTCGCATTAAGGGAATCGTTAATGGAAAAATAACTGGACAGATAATGAAGTGTAATAAAAGAGGAGAACATTATGGTCTCATTTGCGGTACGGTACGGACCAATACCGTGCGATTCTGTGCGATCCCGTGTGATTCGGTGCGATTCTGTGCGGTCAGATTACAAATATCGTGTAATGTATCGCACGATATCGGTCGAATTGAAATGGACATCGGTGAGGTAAGTTCGCTAGTGTATTTACCGATTTGCGGTCGGACAACCATTCTGGAAAATGGTTTTATTTGAAAAGTGATTTGTGTTTTAAATAGAAAAATATCTCTACAAAACTGGAAATCATAGTTACTGGATATTCTCAGAAAATATGGAATATTTTTTGTTGCCCAAAATAATAGTCTTATTATTTTGTGCTAAAATCATCATCTCCCTAGCCTTTTCCCAACTATGCTGGGATCGGCTTTCAGTCTAATTGCGTGCAGCTAAATAGCAATATTTTTATGAAGCGATTGCATATCTGACCTCCACAACTCAGTTAGTTCTGGGCAATCCGACTTGCGACCCTTTGGTAAGACTGGCTGTCAAATTTTCAGGCCTTTATTTTATGCTTAAACACAATCTTAAATACATGTGATAAGAATTAATAGTTTAATGAACACTGTAATAGTGAAAGATTAGAAGTAATTGAATTTAATTAAAATAATCTTGCCCATAAGTCTTTCGGCGACCTCATTAAACCTTTAGCGATCATTACTAACTAAGCATTATTAGTGAATTATAAAAGTTTTCATCTTTTATAATTTCTTCTATAATTACTTCTATTGTTTTTGTTTTACAAATCTAGTATAATAAAATACAATTAAAATCTAGTACAATTAAAATTTTAATTAAATAATAACAAAAGAGAAATTGGGTAATAGTTTTGGTTAACATACATTTTCAGGACTCGTTTGTACCCGTGAATTCGTTTATGGAAAGTTATTTATTTTATTTACCATTTAAGTGTGACTGACTATCTGATCTCTATGACTCGGTTAGTACTGACTGGGTTATACTACTTCCGTTCAAGATTGATCGCCAGACTTTCAGGCCACTGACTGCAACCTGCAACGACTGTAAGATCTACAAATGACAGCTGGACCAACATCTTACGTGGCTTCCGAGGCACGAAGGAAACTCAGTATCTAATAGGTGGTCACGCATCCACATACCAACCTTGTCAAGCATAGGTTAACCTGACAATTGATCCGAGTGGCTGTTTTTATTTAGCTACGTCCTCCTCCGAATACATTTCTCAATGGGCGTGCGTTATATTATTATTAACGAGAATCTCCATGGACTTTTCAAACAAATAAATTAATGTCTCGAAGTATCTTGTTATTTAATTCATAACATAATAATTATTATGCCTCCTCAGTTCTTATCTTCCGTTACGATGAATAGTACAGAAATTGTAAGTGAATATTAATTATCAGTACGATAGTCATAACTTCTTGAATACTGTATTTCAATTGCCTACTTAGTAAATTAATTGATAAAGTTATCGGAGTCCACTGTTGGCGCTAACGTGAATTATTGGAGTAGTGATAATAATATATATATTAGTAAGTAGGTATCTGCAAGGTTATTATAATAATATAAGTTAAATCGTTGAACTAACAAGTAACATTCAATTTCCTAAATAATTTGGTCTTGAAATTCATCTTCGTATTTCTGAAAGTTGTATAAAAGAAAAGTTTAAATGATTACAATTCCTAACTTAAAGTTTATTACAATTTATATACACTGTGTGTGCCAAAATAGTATCTATAAAATGTTTATTTTTTTTAAAGTATAGACAAAATTGACTGATTGACTGCCTCGTTGGTCTAGTGGTTGCAAAAGCGATTGCTGTGCATGAAGTACATGAGTTCGATTCAAAAAAAATAAATGTTATTAGGTTTATTTTCATCAGGATTTGTTCAGTAGCAGCCAATGAGTCTGAATTTGTGGTTGATTGCTTAAAAAATAACAGACGAAATTCGGGTGTACTAATGGCCTTAGCCTAACCCTTCGATGATTACCGAAAAGGTGTAATATTATAATATATAAATTGATTGACTGATAATTTTGAGGGCAGTTTAACTAGTTTGCTAATAGACATCACTGTGGGCCAAAGCACCTAAGTTTAAAAATATTAAATACAAAAAATTATGAATTATGTAAAAACTTTTTTTAACAAACTTCATATTTTATCTACATGAGACCACCGAGCCCTTAATTTTCGTTATGAATAATATAGACGGTTAAAATAAGCCCGTGTTGACACACATCTGTGGCTCTCGAATAGTGACTCTATTTCTGTCTGTCGGTCTCGTAATGACTAGACGATATACCTACCTACAGTTGTATATTTTGTATATTTATTATGTAAGCTGTTGGGCATTGATACATTTTGGTTTTATTGTTATAGTTATGCTTGTTTCGAAAAGGAGAATGGGCTTATTGGTACACCCCTCCAATAGCAATGAGATATACGTCGTTGGATAGCTCTTTTTAACTGAAACAATATTTACTATTACAGTTTTGTTGAAATGTTTGTCCGTTTTGAGTTATAGCTCAAAAACAAAAGTAAAAATGGATACCTATTAACGTTATAATATCTTAGTGTGTAAGCTAAAATTACATCAATGTCGTTGTATATAACGTAATTCCTAATTATCATAACAAAACATAACATCACGCCTGTAATTCCCGATGGGTTAGGCAGAGGTGTAGGTGCCTAATAGTAGGTACACCCACTTTTCGTCAGTTATGTTTAAGTCCCATGTAATAAGGGGCGAGCCTATTGCCATCAACCTGGCACAAATCCAGACACCATGGCTGCTACCAAGAAATTCTTGAGGGAAACTCCAATAACACTTTGTCCGACCAGGGAGAATGTATGGAAGCTGGTACACCCCTCCAATAGCAATGTCATATACGTCGTTGGATAGGTCATTTTAAATGGAACAATATTTACTTTGACAGTTTTGTCGAAATGTTTGTCCATTCTGAGTTATAGGTTAAAAACAAAAGTAAAAATTGATGATATTAATATTGTGATATCTTGGTGTAAAAAGGAAAATAACACGTCGTTGTATAATAATATATATTATTATAGTATAATAATGTAATTCGCAAATAACATAACATACCATCACGCCTGTAATGCCTAAAGGGTTAGACTGAGGTGTAACTTATAATAATACACCGATGTTTTCGGCAGTTATTATGTTTCCCATGTAATAGAGGGTGAACCTATTGCCATGAACTAGGCATAAATACAAATTCCTTGACTGATACTGACAAATTCTTGAAAGAAGAAGAGCAAATCCAATAGGTAACAATTTACCCGACCCGGGAATCGAACGCAGGGCCTCATGTTCAGCAGTCGCGCTTGCAACCACTAGATCAACGAGACATTCAAAAATTACCAATTAATAAAATGTACGTAAACAGATGAGTACTTTGTGTCGGAATACTAAAAACTTTTTTTAACTTTGGTTTTTGAGATATAACTCAGGATGGACAAACTATTTCGGCAAAGCTGTCATAGTAGATATTGTTCCATTTAAAAAGACCTATCCAACGACGTATATGACATTGCTATTGGAGGGGTGTACCAGCTTCCATACATTCTCCCTGGTCGGACAAAGTGTTATTGGGTTTTCCCTTACGAATTTCTCAGTAGCAGCCACGAAGTCTCGATTTGTACATAGTTGATGACAATAGGCTTGCCACCTATTACTTGGATATTAAACATAACTTGGATATACTATCAGATACCCCTCTACCTAACCCTTCGGGGGCTACCGGCGTGATGATATGTTATGTTATTTGCGAATTACATTATTTTATTATTATACAACGACGTTAGTGTTATTTTCCCTTACACACCAAGATATCACAATATTAATAATATGATTTTTTACTTTTGTTTAAGAATAGAATAGAATATGTATTTATTCGCTAATGGACAGCAGCAACACAAAAGAGCAGCACATATATAAACAAATAACAACAAACAGCTTAACAATTAATTAAACAGCTCAACTGCGCTGAGCATGCCCATAACGAAAGGGTAGCCAACTCAGCATAATATGCTGGGTGTAAAACACTCAGCGCTGGTTTTCAGTAGGCCCCCCGCAGTGACACACGGATGAGGGTAGTAGGTAGTAAATAAATAATTTTATTCTAGTATAACCTTTAACTCAGAATGGACAAACATTTCGACAAAACTGTCAAAGTAAATATTGTTCCATTTAAAAAGACCTATCCAACGACGTATATGACATTGCTATTGGAGGGGTGTACCAGCTTCCATACATTCTCCCTGGTCGGACAAAGTGTTATTGGAGTTTCCCTCAAGAATTTCTTGGTAGCAGCCATGGTGTCTGGATTTGTGCCAGGTTGATGGCAATAGGCTCGCCCCCTATTACATGGGACTTAAACATAACTGACGAAAAGTGGGTGTACCTACTATTAGGCACCTACACCTCTGCCTAACCCTTCGGGAATTACAGGCGTGATGTTACGTTTTGTTATGATAATTACGAATTACGTTATATACAACGACATTGATGTAATTTTAGCTTACACACTAAGATATTATAACGTTAATAGGTATCCATTTTTACTTTTGTTTTTGAGCTATAACTCAAAACGGACAAACATTTCAACAAAACTGTAATAGTAAATATTGTTTCAGTTAAAAAGAGCTATCCAACGACGTATATCTCATTGCTATTGGAGGGGTGTACCAGCTTTCATACATTTTCGCCCATTCTCTTTTAAAATGTTTTTTGATTATGGTTTGTTCGTTGTTTTTTGTTTGAGTAATAAAAAAATAAAAGCAGTTTAGATTTTTTTTAAAGGACACCCTGTAGGTTGTTATCATCCCGATAAATTAGCTTTAAGTATAATATTAAGGCGTTTAGTATTCTTTAAAGCGTCTGTTAGGCAATACGGCCGCCGGAAAGTGTCTGGGAGTATTTGCGACTTATTTTTAAGGATATTGCCTAAAATATACGTAAAAATCAGCTTGGAGAAAATACGTGAAGTAAGTAATTTTTTTGTGTACCTTGGTGACCTGATACCTGAAAATTGGCCGTCCAAGCAAGCTAGCTGGTAGTAGTGTTCTTGGTTCATACTAACACTACTCAATCGTCCACATTTCCTTCGTCAGAAAATACGTGACGTCTGGCGGCCCTGGGATCTTGGATTATTCGCTCAAAAACTGGAATAAGACTGTTGGATTGAAGTGGGATTATTGGTAATTTAAATTGGTTAAATACTTACTACGTTTTTTTTAATAATTAATTAATAGTTTTTTTTTGCCGGAGACAGATTTATAAGTAAAAAGCCTTAGGAGCAAAAGCGACACATCTGGTGACACAATAAACGTTTCAGTTAATTACCATCTGTTGGTCCAAAACTTGGCGCTATCCACGTCTAAAAGTACTATTTCACTCATCACATACTTCTGAGTTCATGTGTATCTATTCCTCTAAATATAGCAAACTAAATCACATCCCTCCATCTTTCTAAATAAGCTATCTATGTAGATTACGAAAGTAATATATCAGAATTGATTTCATTATCAAACTGGAATAAAATGTGATACAGAGAATTTATAAATTAGCTACTGGAAGAATATCGTACGTGTATTTAAACACAGGAGAAAATACGCTTTACTTTTGTGAAATAAGAGTGAAAATGGTGTGGCAGAGTTAAGGTGTAAACATACCGTTGCTACACTGGGTTAAGAGAGAAAAATGTGATGAATGAAGGTATAAATAATCATGTCGGCCGCGTACACTTTAATCATAGTTGTATTTTCAGTGATATACGGCAGGCTTAATACTTTTCCTCGTTATTTAAGGGAGAAAAGCTTTCTTTGTTTTCTGCATTCATCATTATCAGAGCTTTTTGGGTAGGCTGTTGTTTGATGCTTGGCAACTGCTCCTTAGGAACGAGATATAATGCAACTGGTAATTTATTTCATTGATTGGTGTGGTGTGACGGAATTCTAATCTATCTACCTACTACATTAGAGACATTAGAACCAAAGGACCGTCATATATTCGGATTCCGTTATTTTGCCTCTGAAGTTTATTTTCTACCCGTTTTTTCATTCCCAGTGGGTTTGTGCCATGTTAATTATGCTGTCTGTGGCGTTGTTTAGATTCTCCAAGATACAGGTTTAGGTGAATACATTGGAATATTTATTTAGGTGAATAGTTGAACAGTTTGTTTGTGTAAATGCAATAATTTCTGAAACTACTCGTACTACTATGGGATACAGTAATCTCTGTAGGTACAGCTTTTTTACCTCGGCTAGCTGTCAAAGCTTCAAAGTGGCTAACTTAAAACTTGATGCCAATAAATTAACAAATTTCATTGATCTACATTGTATTGTATTGTATTGATTTAAACTCGTGTGGCCATAAAAAATCCTTTGTTTTTAATTGCATATGCATTTTCGGAATACTTACTACCAACAATTTGAATATTCAAAAGTTCGGAATAGCATTTCATTGTCCAACGGATGAATAAAACCAAAATATTGCGCGCAAACGAACTCCATTCAATATTCTGCTGTGATGAATAATTAACTAGCTGACGGTTCACTACCAGTCACTGTTTTACTATCAACTGTTTCCAAAGAGTTTTTGGCAGGTTTGTCATCAGCATCATTAATATAACCATCGACATCACCACCATTTATATACGTATGAACTACAGTTTTAGTTTTTAGTTTGCCCATATTGTCTCAGTCACGGGCAAAGGCCTCCCCCATTCCTTCCACTTCACACGATGGGTTGCTTTCTTTCCTAAAATCTGTATATATTTATTTTATTATTTTTGGAAAACTTACAGCTAGAAAATTTACATATGGTTTCTGTAAAAAACTGTTACTTTGAAATAAAAGACTAATGTGGTCACCAGTCTTCCAAATTCTGCCGAACCTCTTTTACCTGACATTTGCCAGCTCAGCTCAACCCTTTAATGTGGTTTACCGTGGAGACACAAAAAGCTCAAAGCATGAAAGGTCACTGATCCCAGAGCTGACCACTGTATTCTCGCCACAATCAATTAATTTACTTTGTATGGTATCGATCTGGCGACAATGGCTTCATCAACACATTCTATTACACGTATGTCAGTGGTAGAAGTGATTCTTTTATTGATGGCGACACGCCTATACCTCGCACGATTATCCGATTTGACAGAACATCAAGTGTTTTTTTGTCTGATTGATATTAATTATTTTCATGTACATAAAATTAAAGTGACTGTTTGTAATTTCAAAATTTACTGAACGCAAATATATACACGACAACATTAAAAAAAATTGTCTCTCACTCTGTTTATTCCGACTAATATATGAAACGACTGGGCCGATGTTAAACGGACTCTTAAGGACAGATAGCTCATGTTATAAGGATTGATTACTTGTTCTACTTTATTATTTTAGTAAAAATATTGGGCTTCTGTGAAAAAACCCGTATAATTGTTAATAAAATCTGATTCAAATATTCCCTGGGATTATTTTATAATAATTCACAATAAAGATCACGGGCCACAGCTAGATCATAATAATAAATGTACAGATTTGGAACACACGATACCCAGTCAAAGACTAATATTACAGTAACGCTCCATCAATCACCAAACATAGTTTGACATCAGTTTATAATTTCATATTATACACAAGGTTGTCGCTGTCAAAAAAGACAATGGGCAATTTAGTTCCAAATGTTAATGTAGTGTGAAAAACGGGAAACGCTGCCAATATTTATAGTGTGTGGTGCATATGTTGGTTATAAAACGGGCCGAGCCGACAAGCGTAAGGTCACAGGGCATCTGGCGTAGGAGCGCATGTGCTCGCTATTTTTATCGCCGCCATTCAACGCTTTGATATCGCTCACTAAAGCTCGTAGCACACTTGTGAGTACAACGGGTCCATATTGGCTCACCTAAAGTTCTTTATCCGAAATTGTTCTTCCTAACGATTTGTAATCCGAATGATCACTCTTCCTAAAATTTTTCATCCTAAAGTTTTCATTCATACTATTTGTAGTCCTACCGACGATGTTCATAACACTCATGTTTCCGAAAATTGGAATTCATAATATCATTAGTGTAAATATATTTAAACTCCTACTGTTTTTTATCCTAACGCTTTTATTCCTAAACATAATTACCATAATATTTTCACTCATACAACTGTTTAGAATGATTAAAGGTCGTTTCACTGATTTTTGTCTTGAAATAAAATAAATGAATGAAATTCAGGTCAGAGTGTCGTCTTGGGGGCACTATGAAAAAAATACTTAGAAAAATTTCGCGACCAATTTCGAGGTAGCGCTCGCCGGCCGCTGCCGCGGCACCGCTCGCTTCGCTCGCTCGGCTCGCGCGTAGTTGGTCACAGTTCTAACCTAACCTAACCTATGGATATCTTTGCATAGTATATAAGGTCCCATTAAAATAGGTGGACAAGTTTTAACACAGCGTTTAGTAAGCCTAACTAAAGACATCTAAACAAAAAAAAAACACTATATATAAAGTGATTTTATTTTGACTTAAAATAATAAATTGCCGGCACTCTAGAACAAACTCATCCTATAAAAGTAGGTATTTTATTTCTTATTCTTATATTTTTTTTGCTATTGTCCTTATTTTAGCGGTCTGAATGATTTCTAAAATTTTGTCCACCTATTTTAATGGGACCTTTTATAATACTGATTATTATGAATAAAAAGTAATATAAACAAAAAAAAGATATGACTTTGAATAATAGTGTAAAAGATGGTTATGTTGAGAAAATATAGGAAAACAAATAATAGTGTAATAGATGTTTATTGCTACAGACATTATGAAGTTGAATGCTTCGGAATTAAAACATTAGAGACAGAGAAGTTAGGAATTGCGATTGTTAGGATGAAAAATGTTAGGAAGAACATTTTCGGATTTCCAATTATCGGAGTTGAAATTTTAGGTGAACTTTGGCGCACCCGAGTACAACACTAGATTGGCATCACCTTACCTCATTTTTTTAAGTTGCTGTTTTATTATAACTCTAATGTGCGAATTCGTATCTGTAAGTTTTATTATTTATTAATTAAAGAAAAATTAAACATGGTTGCGTGGAGCCGTAGTTCTCACAAGGAAGAAACGACATAACGTAAAATCACGCCTGTTAACCCTGAAAAGTTAGGCAAAGGTGTAACTAACAAGCCTATTGCCACTAACCGGACAGAAATCCAGACTACGTGGCTGCGGTACTGAAAAATTCTTGATGAAATACCTCTTAACACTATACCCAATCTGGGAATCAAACCCAGTCTCAAACGATTTTGACATAACAAAAATATTAACTTTAGCAGTTAAAGTGCCTACAAGTGTGCGTTGTAGGTATTATTATAGAGTTTAAAGAATCCCGTATGCCACGAGCTGGGGTGATGTTGATCCGTGCTTACAACTGTGAGTTGACCCTACAGTGTATACGCCTCCAAAACATAAACAGTACAATAAACAGACAATGTCAATGAAGCTGATAACATTTTGTATATTTCTGTATTAATATCGATGAATATCACCTGTTATTTGTATTTTTCGAAGTGACTTAACTCAGCATACTACCCAACACGTATGTGGGGGTAGTCTTTTATGATTTTTATATAAATAGGAGTAAATACCCATATCAGTTACATGTACTGAGAGAACCTTAGAATATCTGAAAACACAAAATGACGGATTGGACGACATTCCTCTGAAGGCTAGATTCTTGGAAGATCATGTAAGTTTCAAAGCCACGAGGTGAGGTGAATTTTATTCGAGGAATTGTATCCCTACTCCTTCAAATTAGTTATTTAGTTTCAAGCATGGAGCACAATAACGTATATCAATCGAAAATGGTTTCCACCAAAGTGCCCACTAACTTGATCCCTGAACCACATACTGGAAGTTTCTCAAATGAAAACCTGTTCCCGAAACCGTTTTAATTTTCGCAATAAATACTAGAAAAAAGGTCAGTCCTTCGATTACCGTGCTTTTAGTGGGCTTGAGCCAAACAATGCAGGTACAATGGGGCTTTTAAGGTAAACTGAGTCTTTTGTCTGCGCTCCGCTGCCGCGACAGGTTTCATATAAGTGCGTTATAGACTACGCCAACACATTTGCGCTCAAGAGTTATCCGAATGCAAATAAAGAGAGTATTTTATTGAGAGGGAAATATTGTAACTATGTTCTTTTTTATTTTGATTAGTTTCTATAACGATTTTTTGTAAGGTTTTATTGGTATCTAACGTCGCGTCACGTCGCGTCGCTTAGCTAAAAATAATAAAAAGGTTCTCAACGTCTATCGTCGTTGGCGAATAAAGCGTTACAATACAACGAAAAAGCAGAGTCAGAGGCCCATGAGTGGAATAAAAAAAATTGACACCAGGTTACACTAACCACACGAAAACGGAGACCAACAATTTAACATGAATTTCGGAGCCTGTCATTTCCGAATATTTTAAAATAAAATCAACTTTTACCTCACCGGGTATAACTCAAGTATTTTCAGAACACATTAATACTTTATAGTGTTTGAGGTCTCGGAAGACTGACATTTCAATTATTAAAGTAATCATTATTTTAAATGTATGTACCTAAAGAGCCATTTATCGACGAAGATATAGAAGGTGACTTCATAATGTCCGATCTCTAGCAGTCAAAAGTGACGAATAACAGATTACTCAATCACTCAATAAAATTAAGAAGACCCTAATTGCACCAAATAAAAACGACAAGGGCATCAAAAAAATTGTCAGTCCCTCGTAATCGTCGCTTACATCTCGTAACACGGCTAACTTTCATTGAGTTTCACTGAGCGCCTTTTGCGCGTCGAACACATTTTTCCTGGTGTAAATCTGAGCAACGTAATGGGAAAAGTTGTAACAAGTATTTCGAACATATTATGTGCCATTAATATTCTGACGATTCCCCGACGCTGGCAACCCTATAAAAGTTCAATGAACGAACATGGCGGTAGCTTATAATTTTAATATTTACGTGTTATTGCGTTCTTGCGTATACAGGTTGAGTTTTTGAGGTGAAATTGCAGGGTTTGAATCTGTGCTTTTACGAAATAAAGAAAACAAGCCAACTGAAATTTTGATCGCTATTTTTGAAAGAATGAAAAGAACGAATACTCTTTTTCAGTTTTTATAAAAAAAGAAAAAGATGTCGGCACTGTGCTGTGATCCCATTTCACTAAACTCAGGCTGAACTTTTATGTTGAAAGATGAACATTCGTGTAAAAGGATTTTTGTGTCGCTTTCACAAATCAATCTGAAACTTTCAGCACGTGTGACGAACGTGTTGAGGCTTTGACAGAAATCGCAGCCTTTTGCGCTTCACGCTGCCAGGAATTATGGCATAAGTTCGTTTCTTTTATTTAAAAGAGATGCTTACATAAAAATCACTTAACATAAAATCAGACTTTTAAATTGTATTTATTTATTTATTTATTTATGTACACACAAAAAACAAAAAAGGATAAAAAACATAAAAAAAAATAGAAGAGCACAAAGGTACTGCTTATTTCATGTGAAATTTCTTCCAGCAGACCTGCGAGAGGAAAGTTGGATTAGACACGTAGACACAGTGTGTAGAAAAGACAAACAGGAACGTTTTAATCAGAATTACAAACAAAGCATATAATAATAAACATACATACAAATATATACACAAATAAAAATAAACACTAATAATATAAATATGAATATATACCTACCTATACTATATAAACATACATATATACAGAATATCACGGTATAGAGGAGAGGTATTTGCTTATCCAACTAAAAAATCAATTGGGTCATAAATAAAAACCAGTTTTCCGAAGGCCTAATTTTCCGGTTATTCGCTGTCAATTTTTTTTTTTTTTTTCATTATGAAGTACTCGTTAATAAACGGTTACTCATACAATTACAATCTAGACCTTGAGGCTAATAAGTAATTTAAATTTAACTTAATTTGCTAAAGCTTAAAAAATTAAGAATGTGTCCATTGGCACTTTTCTTATAGTCTCTATTAAGTTGAAAGACACTTTTTTCTCGTGTTCTTTAAGCGTAGCGAAACACTCACTGCACTGCACTGCATTACACTAACTTTACTAAACTAACTCAAATGGTTTAGTTCTTTTTAGTCTCCTCACTATGTCCGTGGTGTCAAGTAGCTGGATAGCCTCGACGTTCACATGATGAAGAAGCCTCTGCTCGTGTGCTTCGGCGTGTTTTTTTATAACTTCAGTTACAAGATCCACTCCAAGGTCTCGGTGGATGTCATCATTTCTAACGTACCAGGGAGCATTTACTATAGCCCGAAGTACCTTATTTTGGAATCTTTGTATGATATCAACGTTAGTCCGTTTTGTACATCCCCAAAGTTGAATGCCGTATGTCCATACAGGCATGAGTACTTGCTTGTATAAAAGTACTTTGTTATACACTGACAAGGTAGAATGTCTGCTAAGTAGCCAGTACATATTTTTATAGCGTAGGTCTAACGCCTGGCGTTTCTTTTTGACATGAGCCTTCCAGCGAAGTTTTGCGTCTAGCGTCATGCCTAAGTATTTTGCCGTATTTTCGTATGGTATTACACGATTATTAATATATACTGGTGTATAATTAGGTCTTTGGTTTGTGAAGTCGATATGTGTCGATTTAGACTCATTTAATTTTATTTTCCAGGTTTTTGTCCAATCGGTGATGGCATTGACGGCAGTTTGTACCTTCTCCACTGCTTCTGTGTGAGTGACACCTGTAGCCATGATAGCCGTGTCGTCTGCAAACGTAGCAATGACGCTGTTATTGGTTTCAGGGATATCGCAGGTGTACAATAGGTACAGGATAGGTCCAAGAACACTTCCTTGCGGTACACCAGCTTTGATTTGTTTAATTCGCTGTCAATTAAAGAATTATTATATTTACTCAACGAATACCTTATTTAAGCTGTAGGTAAATAATCTGAGACGAGACGCGCAGACGGTTCTCAGTAATATTCGGAAAATAAGAGGTTCAATTTTTCACCTTTTGTGGGCAAAGAAATATTAAAAAAGGATTTCATACAAATGGAAACGTTCCCTTTTCGAGCAGTCCATTGTTTGTACGAGGCGAGGAAATGTTTTCTGGGGGAAGCAAAAACCCTTTTCTGTTCACCACTTAGCTGTGAATGGCTCTAAATGGCTGGAATTTATAATTTATTTCTTGTTTAAGGATTAAGAAACTAATGTGTTATATTTAAGTGTCAACGCGATACCTAATGTCATAGCGAGATTCAAGTAAGTTCCTCTTCATTGTAAAGACTGTCACTTAAATAATAGGCATTATTCAATTTGTCCGGACATTTACAATAATATCATTTAAAAGCCAATAATTAACACCTCAGTCAAATATATACCGAGTGCGAGAAAAAGGTCGTCGGGCGTGGAAGCAATTTGGTAAGTAAATAAATAATTTGACATTTTTACTTTACGTTTTCTTTTTTAAATATTTAAGTGTTTGACGACTTCGACAATTACGCAGCCATTTTTAATAGCCTTTAATTATTTAGATATTGCTACGTAAATTGCGATGATGTAAGTGTGAGTTATCGAGACTTGTCGAAGTGACGTCTGTCAGACGTATGCTAACGATTACAATAAATAGTGTTGTTTATGTAAGAGTTGAAATGCAGTACTTTAGCCAATTCAATATATTGTTTTCACGCCGTTTTTTTTTTTTGTTGTACATGTCTTTATAACTTGACATTGTCGAGGACAAGTACTCAGTTCAGGACAATCGAAACTACTGATTGATTGATTAGATTTACTGATTTGACTGGAGGATATTTGACCTACATAACATAACATCATGCTTGTAAATCCCCACAGGGTTAACCAGCGGTGTACTTAATAAAACACCCATATTTCGTCAGTTATGCCTTAGTCCCATGTAATAGAAGTCGATACTATTGCCATTAACCGGGACAAATACCCCAAAATAAAAATGCGAAAAACTTCATCTTCCAGTTTTCATCGAAAATATATAAAATCTGATAAAATTTCCACCCCGTTTGTCACCCAGTAACTCGTTTTACAAGAAAAGAATATAGAGGCAGAAAAGTTAATTCATAAGATATTATAAGCATGTCCTTTCTCTCCGCTTTCATTTTAATAAGACTCGTAAGGGTTACGTTACGGTTTTCAATATACTAACAATGTACAAAGACCGTAACAAGATAAGTTACGGTATATTATATGGTAAACTTGTTATTGCCTGCGACTTCGTTCACATAGAAGTTTTGATGTGGATTTCCAGGACAGAAACATAAGAATATACAGACTATAATCAGTATATGTGCCAAGTTTCATCTAGATGAGCCGTTCTGGCGTGATTGAGGAACAAAGATTCATCCAACGAAACTTTATAGCATTTATTAGAAATAATACAATAAGGAACAATATTAGATTTTTGTTTAATATGTTTCTTAGTTTTAGATAATATTCTTAAAAAAAAACAGATCGGAATGAAAAGTCAACCAGCAACGATTGATCAAAACTGGAGTAACAAATAGATCATCTACGGCGCCAATAAAAATCGTCATTCATATAAATCCAATAAGCCATTAATACGCATTTTGCATAAATATATAATTTTAATCCTTGATTATACAAAGTATACAACGGCAAGCCTTCGCCTTGAAAGGAAATACCTAACTCAAAGGTTAATTGATACGACGGCGTCATGAAGTGTCTCTCATTAACAATGAATTATTTACTTCACGTTCCTAAAGTAAAACGAGAACTGTAGGTCTGAATTGATTGATCAAAATATACAACCAATTTGGGTAGGTATAAAATGTTTATGAAGGAGCTCGTGGCTTAATAAGAACTGCCACTCGGGTCGATCTTTAGGTAAAGCTGTGCTTGCCTAGGTCGGTCTGTGGATGGGGTGACCGCCCGACATACCGAGTTTCCTCTGTGCCTCGGAAAGCACGTTAAGCTGTTGGTCCCGGCTGTCATATATATATAGATCTTTGGCAGTCGTTACAGCTAGTCAGTGACCTGAAATTCTGACATCCAGTCTTACCAAAGGGTATCGTATTACCTAGTATTAACTGGGTTGTGGAGGTCAGATAGGCAGTCGCTCCATGTAAAATACTGGTATTCAGCTGCATCCGGTTAGACTGGAAGCCGACCCCAATATAGTTGGGAAAAGGTTAGGCAGATGATGATGAAAATGTTTATGAAGGTCTCTAAACTTACACCTTGAAATTCTTTCTTTCTTTCTCGCGTAGTTAGAGACTAACCAGTCAGAGTTTTTATGCCGCCCGTGGGCAACTGACTTTGTTTTTCGTGGCGTCGAGAAATAATCTCTGAAGTATGCTGGTTTCCTCGCGATGATTTCCGTTACTGAAGCAAGGGCAGGAAAATTATGTTTTTTGAAAAAAGCCTATAATATGTGCACTTACATTTTTGTCTACTTAATTTTGCCTCACGGTTTGCGGTTCGATATAATTAAATGTATCATCGACTTGCAGGCAAAGTTATTAGGAAACATAAAAAGAAGCGTTGTTTGCGTTTAAGAGATATCAATTATGAAATTGACAGCTCTTGATCGTAGTTTACGCGTGTTGATCGCGTTCACATTAAATGGCAGAATTTTGTTCATCTTTTCTCAATTATTAAGACTTTTGTTTTTATTTATTACGTCCTAGAACTTTTCCGGTAATGACGAGGAAAATTGTCTCCAAAAACTTAAAGGACACAAATATGTAGTTACAATACCATCCTCCTAAATGTGTCATTAAACAAACATATCACGACTGGAAGTCAGGTTAATGGTTACATTGATGATTTCATGTTACTGGTAGTCTGTCTGTCATCGCCAGAATGTGGGATGTCGTAAAACTAACTATATGTTTGTACCAGGGTTACAGAATCTCAAGGCAGTCGAGGTTATAAGTTTAGTTTGTTGTGGACATTATTTTTTAATGTGTATATGTTTTAGGAACCAGCGCCATCCTAAAGCTCGTTGGGTCGAGGATATCGTCAAAGTTTCCCTCGGGAAACGCCTGGATAAGGGACGCACAGAACCGGGAAGTGTGGAAGAAAAAAAGGGAGGCGTTTATCCAGGAGTGGGTGATACCGGGCTCATATCATCATCATCATTCATCATCTTCTGCCTAGCCTTTTCCCACCATTGTTGGGGTCGGCTTTCAGTCTAGCCGAATGCAGCCGAATACCAATATTTTACATAGAGCGACTGCCTATCAAACCTTCACAACCCAGGTAGTACTGGGTCATACGATACCCCAACATCAATATTAATCTGCACTTATCCCAAATACGTGCCTGTATATATGTATACAAATATTGCTCATAATATAATATAGGATGTTCAGTTACGCTAACTGGATGTAATACCCATACAAGTACCCACGCTTGTATTAATATTTATATTTTGAGACTACTGAGCCAGGAAGTGCACGGTTTTATCGTTATCACATAGTGACGTAATATTTACATGTTACACGTTACACGTAAGGCAGAGGCCACACGCGGCGTGTGCGCAAACTTCCACATTATAGGGCTGTCGTACGTACGTCAGTCTTTCTACCTCAAAGAGATGAGAAAGCAAGGGCCGACACTTGCCGGAGCTGCGGAACTGTTCGAAAGAGATACTGGTGCCCCGGAACACAAAGGGCTAAGAAGGAACATGGGTGGTTTTTAGTCAGAAGAAGTCTGACACTCCCGTCCGCTACGCCCAGAGCGGGAGGAGTCATTTGATGATTTCCCACTCACCAAAATGACAATCCTTTTTTTGGACTTCGCCGCAGTCGGGTAAAAAACGCCACACATGGCGTGTGCGCAAAGTTCCACATTACAGGGCTGTCGCGCTAATGTGACGATGTCGTAACAACATTTTATATTCATAGGAGCCGTGAACACGGTTTTTTACGTGACTTTCAGGAATATGCATAAAGTTTTTATTCAGTAGAAAGTTGTGCTTTTGAGTTTTATATAATGGTGGAGGCAGAATTAATTTTGTGCTGGTTTGTTGTGGAAAGATTGGATCCATCATTTTTATATAAGTCGTGGAATCCTAGACAAAATAGACGATTATAATTTTCTATTTATAGGAATTTGATTTTAATTGTATGAATTGTAATATTTGGTAGTTGTGACATTTGTGTACATTTGTTTATTAATTTATATTTTTAGATAAATGTATTTATATGTACCTTTTTATGTGAAGGTACTAATTTATGTTTACAAAATGGTATTTTTGTTATTTTATTTGTACTTAACCACAACACCAACTGTCCTATTTGATTCAAAGGTTGACTGGTAGAAAATATGTTGTGGTATTAAGTCTACCTATGTACTTACAACTCTCGTACATGAAATAAATAAATAAAAATGATTTTTTGTAATAGGTAGGTAGGTAACTTAAATAATCTCTCGTCGATTATATTATCATAGTTTTTGGGATAGAAATTCTAAAACAGTGCTATAAAAAGAAAGTATCTAGAGCAATCCCGTGATCACTTATCCAAATAGTAATATCATTTCAACATATATCATAATCCAAAAATCATATGCACCAATACGCATGACTGGCATAAAAGGCTCTACCACTTTAATAATAAGGATGACAATGTTATGCAAATCGTGGTCAGATATAACATTTCTATCCGCCTGTCCGAAATACGCATCGTCAGCGGAACCATGAAGGGACTAATGCCCGTTTTACGGCTTTTCCCTCTTTTTATGGTTATTTCGGATATGATTGTCGACACTCGTAAAATAACTTTTCTTATAAACGTTTTCATATGGATCAGCGTTGACGGTGTCCTTTCAAGGACTTATGTATATTCTTTCGAACAACTTCTTTTGAGGCAAATTGCACTGTTTTTTTCCGACGAATTTCGAGATTTTGGAAAACTCTTTGTAGCCAGGACAAAACAATTTGTAACCTAATCAGACTCCGACAAAATGCGTAAGTAGCGTAACCTACGATGTTTAAATAATTAAATTTATAAACAAAAAATTGTGGGGTGCTTACGTACATAAGAACAAAACGTATTAAGAAAAAAATACAACATCAAGTGGTTAATTTAAAAAGAACACATCAAACCGAAAAAACATAAGGGAGTTAAGGGCACACGGCATTCCATTCTGACATCAAATTAGTGTAACATAATATTCACATCAAATATAACAAGTACAGTTGATTCTAAAATAATTTACCGACAGTGTAAACAAAGAAATATTGTGAAATTGACTTGTCTAAAAGGAAATAGAGGGCTATACCCAGCAGTGGGTGAGTTCAGGTAGTAGATGATGACTGATGATTCTAGATCAAACTTAGCCAAAGATGTAGCCAAATTCTTTCAATACTTGATTGTAAAAATACATTTGTTCCATACAACAATTTCACAATATTACTTTGTTTACCATGTTGTTATATTCAATAGAAACGAACTCTATAAAAGAACACCAACACTCTGTTAACATCAATTCACTCGACACGAAAAACGGTGTAAATCGAAAATCGAATTTTTCTAGACATTAGCAAGATAAAAAAGTTCTGTGAAGAAAAGTAATTTTATCATGCTAATGATATTTAAGTGCTTTTTAAGAACATTTGTATTCAATTGACATAATTTTCATATGCTTTGATTTGTTTTTAAACTTAAGTACCTATTTCTCCACACCTAAAAGAAATCTTCATAAACCCGTTTCTGATGTTTTCTAACAAATTATGTATTTAATAACCTGAACATACCTACAAGAGAAATTGGAAAAAGCAATTTCCATATAAGCTTTGATTTCATAGAATCCACTTTTCCAAGCATTATAGGAAAGGTAAAGCTGCGAATGAAAACATTTTCATATTTTATTTTTTTGTCAACATTTTTATACTTTTCTTTTTGTTGGATTTGTTTTTACTAGAGGATAATTTCGTATGACTGATGAAAATATAAATGGTGTACGTATGCTTTGGTGAAATGCATGCTTACTCATTATTATTTAAGTGCCTTTATTCCACCATATTCTGCCTTCGGATATCTGTTTTGTTTTTCTTAATCTTTGTTAAGTATTTTCGTTCATTGACTTAAGTACAAAGTTCATAAACTCTAGGCTTAATACTCCAACTTCTTAGTACTTAAGCTCTGAGCTATGGAGCTCATTTATATAGACAGAGCCGATATTACTAGAAACTTTAGTTATTTCGCGAAAGAAAAAAACTTTTGCACTATTAGTAGTCCGTAGAGTTTTAATGAATGTGCGCCTAATGGCAGCCATTAGGGAGTTATTTTTACTATCTTTAAAGTAAATATTACTTTTTTTATATTTCAACTCTTTTAGCCAGGTAAGGCAAACACAATTTTACTGGATCTGTTGAAGTATTAAGATTTTTCACTCAGCAAATTGAGCTATGCTACGAAAAGATACTTTCTCTGAATCGCTAAGAGATCAAAAATTCTCTTCTCAAATTAGGCCGTTGCCACAATACAGCTTATGATGGCTATATGTGGCAGTTATAAATATATTTAATAAATGCTTAGCCGTCTAAATACATATCTTTTGACTTTTTCTTTTAGACAGGTGCAGTACTAATACTTTCTATTATTTTATCTTTCTTATTTTCTTTTGTCTATCTACCTTAAAATTAGCATAGAATATATCGTAACTAACACCTACTTTCAAGCCTCCTTAGAGACATCCTCGCTACTGCTTTCCCTACCCACAATATAAAACAATCAAAGCATATGAACGCAAGGTACCAGGGCACAATAAACTAGCAGGATCAGGTAAGTTAGTCGCCGGGGACTGTAGTGGTACCTGGGGAGGTCGAGCGCGCCTTGAAGGTCGGTGCAATCATGACTGTCTCTGGAAATTACAATCAAATATATGAAATATTATATTTAGACTAGTTTACATTTAAATTTATACGTGAATTAAAATAATACCACGATTATAATCCCCGAAGGGTTATAGAGAGGTTGTAACCCTTTAGTATTACATTCATATTTAACTTAACATAACTTTCATGTCAGTATATAGGGCAAGCCTATTGCAATGCTGAGAGATATTCGTAACGGATAATCTCAATAATACTTTGCCCTGGGAATCGAACCCAGAACATCATACCCACAAGAAGTGCTTGCGGTCACTAGACCGTCGAGGCAGTTGCGTAGATTCTTTGATTCGCATTTCGAAGGTAATTTTAACGAAAATTAAACCGAAGTCAAGAAATCTAATATCATTTATTTAAAGTTAAGTTGTCAAAAATGTCACTTTTGACAATAAAATATTGTTTGCCACAAAGGACAAGGGTGTAACTCTTGTTTTCGTACATCGTCCATATTTTGATATAAATAACTGGGAAGCCTCTAATCGTGGCAAAGTTCGGCCGCTATCGATCAAAATTATTTTTGTTTACACCCACACCCCTTGGCCGTTCATTGTCACAAGAATTATGATGAAGAACATTATTGACGTTTCGTAATATAAATTTTATCAGGTGAAAACCATTTCAAGAGAATTGATCCCAGGACTTCTAGCTTATGGATTGATATCGTTGCGTGTTGTTCAAAAGGACACAAAGGGCTAAGAAGGAACATGGGTGGTTTTTAGTCAGAAGAAGTCTGACACTCCCGTCCGCTCCGCCAGAGCGGGAGGAGTCATTTGATGATTTCCGACTCTCCAAAAAAAAAGGACTTCAACCTTGGTATCTCTTTATCAAGAAAGTAAAGTATACACGTGTGGTATCTATTTAATACCTCTAATTATATTCACACGAAACATCTTTGATAAATCCATAGAAATACAACAACAACAACATTTTCCTTATAGCAATCTGTATAACACATATTATTACACGTAGGTATACAGAGTAAATACTTTACTACAGTATTTATTTTCCATTGTATTCCTTTACAACTGAGTAAACATATTTTCATTGAATAATTTTACGCACCATTGCTATACTACTCGATAGAAAAATAAAAGGGAATAAAACCAGTGCAACACAATGCATGAATGACAAAAACCTAAGACACTACGTATAAGGAAAAAAAGCAAAAGAAATGACACCACAAACAAAATGGCCGATGGAAATGTCAGAGACGTGCGCTCTTTTTTTTAAATTTGAAAATCGAATTCTATCAAATTAGTTCGGTATGGTTTTAATAAGATTACTTTACGTAGTGATAGGGCACAACACAATGACTACATTCTAAAAACAAAATGTATAAAAAAAGAGACGAGAATATCCTCTTTAATTAAATAAAGGTACGAGTACATGTACGTGTAATGATGAGTTTACAAGGGAAAGTGTTTATATGCATCTATGTAAACAAAGTAAATTATATCATCGTTATCTACAAGACACTCATATCTACGAGTCTCGGGCAAGGTCATCCGAGTTTGGAATGTGAGTGTCCATTATCATACATATTTCATTTGGTCGTTCAATTTATGAATGTAAGGTTATCTTGTGGGTAAAAAAAGTTAAACATGAATTATTGGAACGATAAAATAACTGGCGAAATTTGGGTGTACTAACGGGTACATCTCTGCCTAACTCTTCGGGGATTACATGCGTGATGTTATATTATTGAAACGATAAGCGGCAGAGCCAGACCATGGTGGATATGACTATGCGTTTTCGTAGGTTTTTGAATACGTGAACTCCAAAATCGAACTCACGTTAAATAAATCAAATCTAGAGAACTATAACTTTGAAGATTAGCACATTCCTTTCACATAACAAACATCAGAAGAACAGGATTAACCTTGAATGTACAGAACCACATGAAGGGTAGATGCGCACCCGTCGGGTTGTTCGCAAGAGATACCGCGGCCTCCACATAAAGGGCTAAGAAGAAACATGGGATGTTTTTAGTCAGTAGAAATCTGACACTCCCTTTCGCTCTGCCCAAGAGCGGGAGGGGTTATTTGATGATTGAAAAGATTAGAGTTTTACATTCTCCGTGTAGAGTTGTAGATCATGATGGATATGACTTCGCGTCTCCTCAGGTTTTTGAGTACGTGAACGCAGATATCCAAATGCGGACAACTTTTAATGATTATCACATTCCATGGTTAAATAGATTAGATACATAGGATAAACCATATGAAGGGTGTTCCAAGTTTTGTAATATGCCAGTATGTGCCTCCCCATAATTCATCTTCTCGGATGAATAATCGGATACGCAAAAACCGGACATCTACATTCCACCTAACAATACAAGGGTAAAGGCGAAGGATGTGGGCCAAAGCGAGAACGGTGCTAAACTAATATTGAATTAACGCGCACGGAATAATTGCAGAGAAAGTGTACCGAGCATTTATCAGCTGAGACTAGGGTGCCCATCCATCCAGGATTGTTTGGACGTGGCAGGCATTTTGGCCCTTCATGCGGTGTTGTCCGGCCTTGTCCCTTAAAAAAACTTTTTGGTACAGAAAAAATAACGTAACTACTACCATCAGAACTAGAAGAAGGATGCGCGGTTTCGCAAAAAATGAAAGGAGAGGAGGACTTTGCGCTCAGGAGAAGAACAGAACAGGCCAAAAAAAAACGTACTCAAAAGAGAAAGATGAATATGTATCACTACGATGTCTAGCAAAAAAATACACAGACAACGAACTCAATGATATAAAACCTCGTTACTTTCCGACATATAAGATACAATATCCAAACTTTTTTGCTTAAAAACGTCAAAATTTTAAACATCGAAATGGTAACCCTAGCTGAGACAAGCAAGTGTTTAAAATTGAGTTCATTACCATCACTTTATGTATTTAGGACGCTTTATGTAAACGCAACGGAACCTTATAACTATCTGTATGCTTTTTGTGTTTGTCATAACGGGGAGCCTTCGGTGTTCTTGCGTATATTCTTGTTGTTACTAAGTTGGAAAAGGGTCTGGTAAGAATTTGTAGATATTTCAATTTATTGTCTTTAAAATACATAACAAAAGAAACGAACAAGATGTGCAAGTCGTGGCCAGATCTTAAAATCAATTCTAAGATTAAAGTGGTTAATTTGATTTAAGGAATCAATCACTACATGGTTCCATTTCATGAAATAATCGACATCTATTTGTTTATTTATTATATAGTCCTCCTGACCGTTTTTCGGCCACGGCGGCCAATCTCAGCGGAGATTAGCCATCTGCGCGGGAGATATTATAGTGCACAAGTGTGTGCGCAGGCACAGGTGCACTCTCTGTTCCCTTTCTCTCATAGTCCGATGGGACGGCAATCCGACACGACCGGAGAGAGATCAGGCGCAAAACCAACGGCTTAACGTGCTTTCCGAGGCACGGGGGTATTATACCGCCAACTTCCAAACTCCGGGCTACTACTGGGAAATTTCTAATGAAAGACCCAATAGCACTTTTTGTCCGACCCGGGAATCGATCCCAGGACATTTAGTACAGCATAACCCTTTAACACTACATTATATAATCCTTTTACTCGGTCTTCTCACAGAACCACAGACATTCTAACATTAATGTCTTTCATTCATCAGCAATCAAGTCCAATCTGTACTAAAACTGAAGAGTTTGTTTGTTTTTACACTAATCTGTAGAACAATCGAACAGTCAGGTTTAAAAAATTCTAGTTACGACCCCTAGAAACCGCGCAAAATGAGAAAAATGACGGATGAAACTGCGGAACCTAGAAAGTAATATAATATAGGTAGGTTCATATACTTAACATTACATTACTCTGAGTGTTTAATTAACGATTAAACCTTTTATTTTTCACCCGTTACAATAAAAGGGTCCGAAAGATTTTTAACGTAGCGTGGGTCGTATGTATTCACATTTCGATTGATTGTTAAGCTCTTTTCCTCCTGTTTAAAGCATCCATTACCCTCTTAACATGTCTATAAATAGATATGAAGTATACTGTGATAACAGCTACATTACATCTTCATATTATTTTATCGAGAAAAGGTCGCAGACTAAACGAACGTGAATATCATTTATTTTAGGATATCAGTGGAACCTTTTGTGGTAGAATACTTAAAATAGCTTAGTTTTGTGAAGCCGCCCCTAATAGTTGCCGGCGACCTTATAGAACTGACGTCATACTACGGATTTGTAGTAATAGGGAAATGGCAGTGAGGTCGGCCGAAATGGAAATACAAAAGGCAAAAGTCGACGCCTGTTTAGGTAAAGTCGGTATTCTATATATGTGAAGACTGCTTTAAGCTTTCACTGTTTATAACTAAACTACTATATAGTAGTTGTAGTACGTAAGTAAGATTATCCTCACAATAAAGCTCATAATAAAGGATAATTATTACGGAAGATAACCGTAGATATCTCATGTTAGATATTTTATGAGTAAGATCACCTGTGTAAATTGGGATAAATTGAATTGAAATTACACATGAATATCACTTTCATAATCTCTGCACGCTTCGTTTGGTTTAATCAAAGTATTCTACACAGAATTAAGCAGCTATGAGGAAAGATAAAAAGAGAGAAAAGATAAAAAGAGAAAAGAGTAAAGATATTTGAGAGAATGAAAGTGAAGGAAAACATCGTGGGAAAAAAGGCATGTCTTAGAACGAAAAAAAAAAATACGAAGACATGTGACATCTACCAACCCGCGCTAGGCCCGTGTGGTGGATATAGGCCATCCTCCAAGGAGAGCTAGGGCTAGAGAGGAGGAGGCTCTCTCTATAATAGAGAAGAGGCCTGAATCCCTGCAGTGGGAACATTATGAGCTGATGATGATGATGAGAGAATTATAATTTAACACGCATTGTGGATAATGCAGAAATGTCTTGTAAAACATACATATCTACCTTTTATATGAATTAGTTCACCATTTATGTTAGTTATTCCGCTGGTAACATTATTTCTATAAGTATAAAAGTTGTAGGGCTTTTAAAAATAAACATTGTCTAGACTAGTGTCCTTGTTATTATAATAATTCGGATTAATCAATATCTTTGACAGATTATAGACAGCAGCTCAAGTTAAGAGCTAAGTGCTAAATCAAATCTTCTTCGTTCATTCCTTCCATTTCAATCAGTCCTAAAACTGATTTTTTTTTTGAAAAATAAAATCATAAAGCGGTTCACAGAATACATCTACCTACCAAGTTTCAACTATGTAGTCAATAGTTTCTGAATAAAGTGGTTTTGACATACGGACGGACAGACAGACAGACATGACGAATCTATAAGGGTTCCGTTTTTTCCCTTCGGCTACGGAACCCTGAATACACCACCTAGGTTTATCTAAATAATAAACTTTTACAGGAGGCCAACATTACGTCACTACATTAACAAACAAGACAGATCGCTCACAAAACCTAACGATGACAAATCTGCCAAACTATTCTCAAGTATCGGAAACTTTATACTCCAAAAGAAAAACTTCCGGCGCTACCGCCATATTATGTAGACCCAAGCGTCATTGATACAGGAATTATTTTTATGAATCAGGGCGAGTCTCCACACCCGAGTGGTCGCCGGCGCACCTAATAGAGCCCAGATCCTGTGCACTGTGTGAACCGACCGCGCCCATCACACACAATCACACTACATGGACTTTAGTTCCTACATTGATGAACCACGCACACATCGACGGTCCCTACGTACATACGGTCAAGTCAAAAACCGAGGTTTACAGGAGAGCGTAATTTGTGTTCAACACGCCCTAGAAATAATTGTATGACCAATAATAAATATTTTCTTTCTCCAATATTTTAGCTGTTATAGGAGCTTTATAATGCTATTTACATATATTCTATTTTTTTACGTTTTCTTGAATAAACTGATAGATGACCGTTTCTACGCCGATAATAAAATAGAAGCATGTCAGTCATGTCTATGATATCGTTTTATACGCAGGAAACAAAAAAACAGTGTCTGATATAGAAATTAAATAAAATGTTTTATGAAAATGTAGGATTATGTTACTATTTTTAAATCAATACGTTAAACATCCTGAAATCGTCACCCATGAGTATAAAAAGTACTTCAATGAAGACATATCACTTTATACGTGGTTTTAGTCATTCGGGGTAGGACTATAGTTCTTTAATGTAAAAAAAGACATGTCTTTTAAAATTATCAGGTTTGTGTTTTATTAATTAAACAAGGTTTATAAATTCAACATTATATTATTAAAAAACAATCTTCTTAGCATCTAAATAATAGGTACCTATAGACTCACTGAAGTAAGAACTAAACATTAAAAATACTGTTGTCTAATATTAGTAATTAACTATTTTAATTTTAAGCATGTGCCTCAGCCTAATCATGTCTAGCAATGCAATTGGTACCTAGTATTTAATAATCATCTCAGTTTTATTAAGTAGGTACCTCAGCTTAGGTGCAATTAGGTGTTAAAGATGAGGTAGTTAATTATAACTACCTCATCTTTAACGCCTAATTGGTAACATTTATCAATCATCACAGCTTTAATCAGACTGTTTCATCTTCACATCAATGGCCTCCTGGTTCCTGGTATTGTTGGGTACGCAGTTGACAGCACTGTCATGGAGAGTAATACATCCAGCGCAAAAGCCGGTGGTGATGAAGTACGTTCATTGGGAGAGACCAAGGTAGAGCGAACGAATTCAGCCTTGAGACTTGTCTCCGAGTGACGAGAATCTGGATGATTTCAACGCCACCAAAAAGCAAGTGTGGTTCAAAAGGAGTCCATTTAATCTGGCCCCTACTTTTCGGAGTGCGTCTGTACAAGTTACTGACAGTCTCGAGCTTCTTGGCACTTCTTGGAACTTCGGCGCCTTCATTGAGTCGAAAGCTCAAACTGTGGCAAAAAAACTGGGTATCCTAAATAAGGTTAAGCGGTACTTCAAGCCTGGACAGCTTTCAATATGATATAAAGTCCGGTCCGGCATGGAGTATTGCTGTCACCTTTGGGATGGCTCAGTTAATGGCAGTTGGTATTTGGAAACCAACTTGCCACACTTGACTCTGCAGAGCGCAGAGCCAGGAGGCTAATTGTTGACGATAAGCTGGTTGCCAAGCGACATAGCCTGGCTCACCGCCGCAAAGTCGTCAGTCTTCTACAGACTGTACTTCAGAGAGTGTGCGTAGGAGCTCCACGGGCTGATTCCACCATCTCCCTTCTTCCATCGGGAGACTAGACGTACTGCAGGTTATCACCCATATCTAGTCGACGTTCCACACATTCGAACAAAGCACTTTGCTTAGTCCTTTATTATGCGCACAGCCAAGGAGTGGAACTCCCTGCCTGCGTCGGTTTATCCGAGTTCATATAGCCCTAATCTATTTAGTCGCGAGTAAATAGACTTCTTCTGGGTAGGCTCGTTCCATCGTCGACCTCATTTCTGCCCTCAGGGCAAGATTGTTAAATTTATCTTTACTTTTTTATACATTTTGTTTTGTTATTTAACTACTAAGGGAACTTTATTAGTAATAAGATGAATCAGTCTGAATAAAGCTGTGATGATTGTTAAATGTTACCAATTAGGTGCTATAGATGAGGTAGTTAATTAAGCTGAGCTACCTACCTAATAAAACTGTGATGATTATTAAATACTAGGTACCAATTGCATTTCTAGACATGATTAGGCTGAGGCACATGCTCAAAATTTAAATTGTTAATTACTAATATTAGACAACAGTGATTTTTATGTTTATTTTCTACAGTGAGTCTATAGGTACCTATTATTTAGATGCTAAGAAGATTGTTTTTTAATAATAAATAATGTTGAATTTATAAACCTTTTTTAATTAATAAAACACAAGCCTGATAATTTTAAAAGACATGTCTTTATTTACATTACAAGAACTATAGTCCTACCCCGTACGGGAACGCCCGTAAATGGCGATAAGTCTGACATGACCGCGTTCGCACCGAGTGACATGCATTTTAAAACACCGTACAAAAAGATATGTATAGATGTCCGCATCTACGACACTTATTCGTTGTATATATAATACTTGTTCTTTTATACGATTTGTAAAACAAGGTAAATAAATACAATTTAAACAAAAATCGTATGTCAGTATGTGCGCATAGATAATCTAAAGCCAATTATACAATAAAAAAAAAATGCTATTTTCGACTTGTCTTCATATACGTAGGGACCGTCGACATATGCAACACACACGTACACGAAATTTGAAAGAGAAAAAAGGGGGATTCGGTAGTAATGCGGAGTTAGAAGTTGGTGTGTGAGTGTGTGTATTCTTGTGGCTACTGGTAGAAGTTGAGAATCTGAATAGAATGTGATCTATGCCGCGCCTGTTGGCACATACAATCAAACTATCTGCGATGTCACTTTTATTGTATGAATGACTGTTTGACAGTAAACTATAGTTTGCTGTAAATTGAATTTGTATAATGGAGTGAAATGTGACGAGAACAGATTCAAGTTTTACGTTATAGAGATAATTTGTCGACCCCAGCTTGGTTGTAAAAAGAATAGGTAAGCAAATTAATGATGAGTAATGCACAAGATATGGTAAGTTATGCAAATAAATAAGATGATGATGACGGAGGCACACCTATAGCAATGCCGATAACTCGCAGTTCCGTCAATTAGGTATTTAAATGCCAAAAAAACTAGACTGCCTCGTTGGTCTAGTGGTCTCAAGTGTGTCTTCTGAGCATAAAGGCCTTGGTTCAATACTACAGTCGGGTAAAGTGTTATTGGGTTATCCTATCAGGATTTATCATCATAAATTAGCAGTCATGGAGCCTGGGTTTGTGCCCTCTAATACATGGGACTTAAACATAACAGGCGAAATGTGGGTTTACTTGATAGATACAAAGGAATTGCAAGGCGTAAAGTAAAAACATTATATTCTAAAACACTAACTATAGCAGGTATCGTAAGAAAACCTACAAATAAAACTATCTAACCCCCGTATTTATACTCAAGTCAAAGTAATTACTTGGACTTAAGTAATTACTTATGCAAATATTTTTAAGCAATGGGCAAGAATTTAAACCAAGTTAGAACCGTCAATGAAAGCAAAACTAAGAATTCTAACGTTTGATAGTTCTAACATTAAGGAATTACTAAACTACAGAGAAAAAATCGTATCTTAAACAATGAAATTTACTCAAGTAATAGTAATTACTTGTTTATAAATACGGGTGTAAGTACCCAAGTCTCCCATACGATTCGTCCTTACTCTGTGCACGTAAAAAAGCAACAAATCTCCCTTGGCAATTCAGCGTAATCCATACAAGACAGCTGAATCCTATTTAAATCCGAATGAGATAGATGACCAATTTTATGATATCTAGGATAGCTGTCGATTTACGTAATAGTATCTACTTTTAGTCTGTGAGAAGGTGAATACGGACAAATTATGCAAAAGGGTGTGTTATTTGAAAGGGTGAGGAAAAATGGCTCATTATGAGAAATTGTTGTCGATATAGGCAAATAACAGCGGAGGGTAAATTAATATGGGGGAGTAGCAAACAAAAGTAGTAAGCTGCATCCATAGAATATGTAGGTATAAACTAGTAACAAATAAAAGTCGTTCTTTAGACTGTGACGAATTTTCACATATTTTTATGCATGTGACGAATACACTTTCAATGTATGGAGTTTACAAAATGTGACGAATTTACTTGGTGGCGAATGTACAATATCACAATTATTTTGTATAAAAATTTAAAACAAAAACAAGGTCATTGAAAAATAATTCAAATGCCAGTTGATTCTTTGATAATTATGGTCTCATTCATACCCTAACGTTATGGAATATAAAAAACCTTGTATGATTGACTTTAGTTTTTTCTTAACGGTCTACCCTAAACGATATTCAATATCGACTATTATATTATTAACCGTATCAGTATTGAGTATCCGACAATAGATTTTTTGTCATATCATCGATGTACGCCTAAAAGCTTTCTCTTGTATGGATACATTTTCATTTCATATTTTCATAAATGCTTCGTGACGTTATGTTCTTCTAATACCATTTAAACTATACGACTTTAAGTAGTTATAATGTAGAACTATGTATAATCAAATGTAGTTATAGATTCGCCCCCTATTATATAAGACTTAAGTAAACTGGCGAAATGTGGTTGTATTAAAAGATACACTTCTGTCTTAACCTTCGAGGATTACAGGCGTTATGTTATGTAGCTATAACGTCGATTTGCCTGCATATATTAATATCTCATTAACACTTCTATGTGATTTCGAAGTACTCGTAATCTTCATACCTTTATCCCATTCTTCTCTGTTAGACGTCAAGGTGGCATATACTCCATTCTTTTTCGTATCACTCCTCACACATTCCATCCATCTTTTCTTTGGCCTTCTTCTCCTTCTACTAGTTTAGTTTGTCTAGTTTAGTACTCTACTAGTTTAATTGGTAGCAGATGTTCTAATATTTGTACTACAAGGATCTTGTTAGGTACTAACGTTATTTTGACTACCTACCTCTATAACACTCGAAGGTCGATTTACATACTACCTATTGTTTGAACATCCTAATTGCATACATAACACTACGCGTGTGTTTCCGAAGGGTTATGCAAAGGAGTACCTAGTTATAGTACAGCCGTATTTCACCAGATATGTTTGAGTCTCATGTAATAGGGGGCCTGACTATAACCATCACAGGGACACAAATCCAGAATCCATGGTGCTACTGAGAAAATAAATCCAATAACACTTTTCCTAACTCGGAAAACGAACTCCGAACCTGATGGTTAGCAGTCGCAGCTTGCGAGAGGTAGTAAGGTAAGGTAGTCATATCCTAATTGCATAGTCAATATAAGCCAGATAATCAAAGAAGCTCAGATCAACAGTTTTTCTCTATCTATTATCTTATTTGAAGGCCAAACCCATAAACTAGTAACAGTCTAATATCGTCCTAAACAGAAATGGAACAGAGTACTAAACACGATGTTCTAAAAAAAGGACACACGTAAATTTCAGCGACAAAAATACAAATATTACAACACTATTGAGTCACAACATTACGTCCGTCGACGTAATAATAGTCGGACTAATGAATGAGCTGAATCATAACCGCAAAGTGAGCTAAATCAACGAAACAGAACAGGATGGAAAACTTAGTAATAATTTCGTAACTTCACCGTCATCACTCTAGTAGCCTTTTCTTAACTATTTTGGAGTCGGTTAAATCCCAGATACTCGTATTCCAAAATTATTTCAAAAAGTATCCTGAAGCAACTTAGAGCATAAATAGTAGTTAATAAATGGTAATAAGCTCGCTCTACTTCATGAACTCGTCACCTGTCTGGTAGTCAGACTTTCGGGCGACTGACTACCTGTAGTGTATGTCAAAGATCTTCCTGCCAAGGATCAACGTGCTTTGCAAGGCCCGGAGGAAATTTGGTATGTAATGGCTGATAACCCATTCACAAACCAACTTAGGCAAGCGCGGCTTAACCTGAAGATTAACTCGCGTGGCTGTTATTATTTTGCCACGAATACCTCCGATCCAATTCCGTAACTACACCAACCGCAGTTAAAACTGATCACTAATTAATACTTTATCGGTTCTGTCTTGCGCTAACAGTAAAATAATTCATTATTCCAGTCCTTTTTATTCTTGCTCATACGTAATTAAATAGTGCTCTGGCTTTATAATATTCTCGACTGCGGCTTATCATAATGACTATTCCTCTTATTACCTATGTGAACGCGCCAAGGGAAATAAGACGAGGTTATTAGGAAATGCAAACAGTACCATAGAAGTAGAAATATAAAATAAAACGAAGCTTCTTTCAAGGAAACTGACTGGCTTAATTGAACTGATGATGTGAAAGTTACTGGAGAAAAACAAAGGAATATATATACATTTTAAAATACTAGTTTTCTCCGTACCTCGGAAAGCACGAAAAGCCGTTGGTCCCAGATCTGATGTCAATTGTAGATATTTGACAGTCGTTACGGGTCACAATCAGTGGCCCGAAACTCTTACAACCACGTCTTACTTACAGTACGATCAAATTATCTTGGCAGGTCTGAACATAGGCTCTGCGAACTTTTACGCATGTAAACTTGTGAAGAAAACTGTTATTGCCAGATAAACCAATACCTACCTATAAGATCAGAAAATATCTAATTTAAACAGTGAGAAATACAAATAAAATAAATATCATAACAGTTTTATACATTAGTTGTAACAAAATAACCTGCACGAAGTTCGGACCTGCCAAGATAATTTGATTGCACTGTACCAAGGTATAGTATGACCGTATAGGCGGCCGCACAATGTAAAATACTAAAATACTAGCTGAATGACAGTATTTTACATTGTGTGTGTGACTGAAAGCCGACCCCAACATAGTTTGGAAAAGATTAGGCAGATGATGACATTTTAAAATACAAACTCTCCAATCTATTTTCCAAAGCACATTATGATAAGGCAATATAATTGACGCTTTAGAACATAGAAAATAATACAAAAAAAAGATCATTGTAGGAATTCTTTCAAAAATAAAACTCAATGGCCACTATTAAAGGAACGTAACAATTTATCCAATCTTTTTCATTGTGCCTACGTTAAGTTGCTATCAAGGGATAATCGTACGAATGGATAAACGTAAAAGCTAATGAAAGCTCGCGTCTGACCAAAAAAGGCTGCTTTCGGGTCACGATTATCGGCTAGTTACGCCTATCTAAATGAACATTTGTGTAGCTGTTACTAATAGCAGCAATTTATTATTTACAGATAACCTTTGGTACTTATATCCTTTTGGGGATTATTTATTTGCTTATTAAAATAAAGACGGATTATCGCAATATTTTCCAACAACATTTTTTCTTTATTAACTCCCATTGCTTCATAATCTTTAACTTCATAAGTCTTCGTTTGATCTGCAATCTCAATTACTTTATTTTTATAAATTGAGTAGCGTTTTTCTTAATCTCTTAAACGATATGCTTCAGTTTCTTCAAACGAAAGTCTGACTCACCCATTAAGGTAACTTAGTAACAGAAAATTTCACAATTAGTATGAACGTGTTGTTTAATCTAACACCTACAAACCTAAAGTGTGTTAATGTTAGAAAATTACCACGAATTTGAACCGTATTCGAGTGAACAACCGATTATTGTAACGATTCCGTTTTATACAATTCAGGTTCGAAGAATTTTTCACGAGTAATTATTCGTTAAGGGAATGTAAAATTATATGCGAACGTGATGTTTGAGTGTTGGCCCACTCCAGTTTTGTTGATCTTTCTTATATTTTGCCGAGTATTTGCCTAACAATTATAGTGAACTAGTCTGAAGCGTATTGCTTTCAACGGTAAGTGATCGGTAAATATAAACTGCATTAGTCTATTTACGTGGAAAGAGACGACTTTACAATGATCACGTTCAGAAGCAACTAGTTTAAGTTGACAATGGTCTACTTATACATTTTTTTGAGTCGGGCTCGGTTCTGATAAGTGCCTTGATTCAAATACCATACTTTAAACTACTGAAACCCTTTCGCTCAATTTCTCTCAATCATCTGTTAAGGTGTGCTTACATAATAATATTAGCATAAGCATACTATAGAAATTGAGAGTTATTACCAAATACGACTATTGACTTTAATGTACAGTCCCCTTTCACTTTGGACCTATCATAACATCGTTAATGGCTGTCTAACCGTCAGCTAACCCTTCGATGTCCCACATTTCCACTGGTACTTTAATTACCCCAAAATATACAACTACAGTAATTACTGGAAAATTATTATATACTAGCTGATGCCCGCGACTTCGTTCACGTGGAAATTTTGATGAGTGACTGTCTCGTTGATTGAGTGACAGTGAAATTAATGATAGCTTTGATTTCCACATCAGCTGTTCCAGATCTTCAAATTTTATACGACAACAGAGAGTGCTTATCAGGCTGAACAACTCTTGCTAAGACGTCATTCCTATATACGTTATAGTGTAGCTGGGCTCTTGGACTTCCACATCAGCTGTTCCAGATCTTCAAATTTTATACGACAACAGAGAGTGTTCATCAGGCTGAACAATTCTTGCTGAGACGTCATTCCTATATATGTTATAGTGTAGCTGGGCTCTTGGAGTTCCACATCAGGTGTTCCAGATCTTCGAATTTATTCTCTTTGCAGAAAATGCTCATCACGTGGAACAATTTTTGCTATGGTACCATTTTTGTATCTCTTATAGTTAAGCTGGTCTGTTGCGGTTCTGCATCAGGTATTCAAGTTTCCAAGATAAATTATAGCCTATATGTTGGCCAGACTTAATATCTATACAACAAAAAAAAACCATTCAAATCCGTCGAGTCGTTCCGAAGATTAACGTGTACAAACAAACAGACACACAGACAAACAGACAGACTTTTTTTTTCGATTCGTGCTCTATTACTGTTTCTAAACTCACAGACACAGTTTTTTTACTGTTTTATTATATGTATATAATAATAGATAGATATAGATAGTCGGTATGACCCCATTTATATCCCCAGATATTATAGATGATCATCTAATGCGTTCGGGTAATTGCCCAGATTACCGTAGTGTACTGCATTGGAGTAATTATTGTTAGCTAGGTATTACTCATAATGGCATTGTGGCTATTTAGGTTTACATATATAACAATAGTGTAACTATGGCAATATTAGAAATGGAAACAAAAGGGCTAAAATCCTAGATTTGATAAAAAGAAATAAACTTGAAATAAGCGTTATAGAAGATATTACAATAAACTTTTACAGTACTAGTGAATAGAAAATACAGAGAAATGAGAGCAAATGCCCAATTACTGTGATAACATCGAAATTGGGTTTCGAATGATCACGATATCCAAATATTGTACAGTTTCATTTATAGATTTCTAGATTCAATGACGTCTCTTTGTCTAGTGAGGAAGTTGTAAATAACCATGTAAACGATACGATGATAATTAAATAAAGACAGCCATAAATTCAGAATTACTCACGACGAATAAATACAAGGCAGAGTATCTAATATTACTCGTACCATGGCTTGCACAATCCATATGTGCCAATACAAGTTTCATACATTAAGACAAGTCTATGACTAAACCTTTGTCTTGATCACCGTAAAAGGTTCCCCAAAGCCTTGTGAGGCACTGTGGACTTACAATTTACTACAACAGGCATGGAAATTGATTGGGCCGCCAATTTATGATGTAACGGCATCTGGTCAAAGGCGCCGGGGAAGATCAATCGCCTTTATTACCGTGAAATAAGGGCTATTGTTTGTGTAGTCATGGATAATAAGATTAAAATGGAAGATTTTAGTCATGCCTTTGATCTTTGAAGGGTTTGGCTACAGATGCTGGTACGTAGTTGAATTTTTGTTTCCATGTGATTAAGCGTGAGGGCAATAACCTTAACTGCTTTAATAGTAATACAATAATGTTCGGAACTGGTAACATTTAATTTTATGCTTATTCGAAAATGGTATGTATTCGAAATTTACATAAAAAAGCATCTGACAACATCACCAAGCCCAATCCATTTCTATTTTTTTAAAGAATTAATTCTTGAACAGCAGTGAACCTTCATTAATAAGTTTTATAGCCTACCTAAAGATTAATACCCGTTCATATTCAATTCATGGGTAGTATAAATACACTATCCATACTAATCAAGTGTGGACAGGGATTAACCCAGTATACAGCTATAACGGCTGGATGGGCGTAGTCCACGACTCCACGTGCTAAGTCCCTGACCCAAATACGTCGTGATGGTCTTGCCTGCAACGTGTGTTTACCAAACACACCGATAATATATTTATTTTCGTCCGAGGACCGTGATACAGAACTTCAATCTCTCTAATGAATGGCCGATAAGTCGGATTTCGAGTAGTTTCCGTTCAGATTGGAATTTTGTTTCATGAAAATGTATTGATTTTGTGTTTAAAGGCGGAATTTTGTATGCATATCGTCTATATAAAAATTAAACTCCTAAATGCTTTAAATAGATTTTAGTCGTTTAATAACGAAAATGAAGCAAGCACTTTCCTTAAACAAACTGCAATGGGAAAAATTATGTTTAAGAAATTGGGGACCAAAAATGCTTCCCTGTGGAAATCTAAATTTGTTTTGGTTACTTTCATCTTTCTCTTTCTAATAATAATTATTTTAACTGTCTTGTTTTACAAATGGCTGTTTGGAACGATACAATAATTCGTGTCCAATATTTCCAGTAATTTCACAATAACTGCGCACTTGCATGTCCCAAATGACACATGAGTACAGCCACTATGTCCAACTAATTGTTTGTAAGGACTAATGAGTTGCTAGTGGCCGTTTGTTATTTCATAAGCACTTATGGTGTGTACTGAATAATTCCACAATCATTTCGGCAAATGAAGTTATAATTTTGTGAAATATAGTGGGAGATTTTAGTCCGTGGGGATGTTTTAATTTTACATTGGAATTATTGGTGATAGCTTGTTGTCATTTTGATAGCTGCATTTTGATTTCATTGCGGTACTGTGCTGTGCCCGCCCCGTAGACCCGTAATCCACCAAAGCGGAGATGTGCCAAGCGGAGAGGAGATGTGCCAAATTCGACCAATCACAGTTACATCTGGTCTTTTGCCCTTCCTGTGATTGGTCGAATTTGGCAATCTCCTCTCCGCTTGGCACATCTCCGCTTTGGTGGATTACGGGCCTTATAGCACTTATCATGACTTGCAAGCTGTTATCTTTTTTTTGTCCCGTCCTGTTTTGTTTATAAATATTTGTCATGCGTTGTATGTTTATTGTCACATTGTATGCACGTCATGTATCTGCGACAAATCATATTTTTTTCTTACTTTGTTTTATAATGATATTCATTTGAAATGTATGAATGAAAAAAAAAAAACTTTAAAGCGTCAATCTTCCCATTTAAACCAACAAAAAGGTTTTAAAAGGCCAAACGGCGGATTTTTGTAGCTGTCGACTACGTAGAAGTTACTAAAGTACTTAGTTATTACTCTACTTTGGCAAGAGATTTTTGGGGGTAAACTTCTTCGTTACTAAGAGAAATAAAATGTATGTTTCCATGACCAAAATCACTTACCAAAGTTAGTTAGTTTTCAGAAATCAATATTGACGAAGATCTAAGAAACAACTAGGTACTGCACTAGTGGAATTATTTCTATGACTGTTCTCGTTTCTGCAGTTAGACACGTCACTAAATTATGGCATAAGAAATAGGCATAATAATTCCTTTACACGGTCAAGGTTTTATTATGCGTATTACGAATTAATCTGAGGTTTTTCTTGCTGGTAGAGCAACCTGGTGACACATGTATGATCTTAGAAGAGTTTGTATGAGTCATTCGTTGGAGATTATATGTTCTAGTAATACAATTACTATAAAAATACTATGGCTGCATAATATTAAATAATAGAGGTTAGTGAGTCACCCCGCAATGAGTTTTATCTATACTTCTCTAATAATATTATAAAGAGGTAAAGTTTGTGTATTTGTTAAATTGTAAGGGGTAATCTCGGGATCTACTGAACCGATTTTAAGAATTCTTTCACCAATAGAAAGCCACATTATTGCTGAGTGTCATAGGCTACTTTTTATCCCAGTATTCCCACGGGAACAGGATCTACGCGGATGAAACCGCGGGACGTCCGCTAGTAGTAAATATAATTTAATAGTTTTGTAATATAATTGTGTAGCTCTTAAAATATAACGTTACTTTTAATATTATTGATAGAGATATGCCAGTTTAATTTGATTTATAATACCACTACTAATAACGATATTTAATCATTATTATAATGATTTATTGCAAGAATTATGCTGTAAATAAATAACATCCTCGTTTGTTTGTCACTTCCAAGATGAAAGTGACAAAAAACGTGGATTATATTTAAGTTGCGAGTAAATTGACTTCTTTTGGGATAGCTCGTTTCACTGTCGATCTCATCTCTGTCCTCGGGACAAAATTGAGGTCAAGACTAGGCCCATTTCATATTTAAAAATATACAAAATTAATGAACTCTGCAAGTTTATTAGTTAATTAATATATGACCATCTTTAGAAGAATCGATTTCATCAGCTTCTTTAAATCTTAGATGTTAAATTAATTCAGTTGTCACAAGTTGCAAATGACGCCCACTTATCTCAATTTTCATTGACGTGGGCTGTCAAGGTAGGTAATAATGGAAGAGAGGTATACTAATATAAAGTAGGTCTATATTCTTCTAGTTGGATAATAACACTGCTCACCAGGGATGGGTACTAACTGTATTATTTTTTGATCGGGGTGATTTTCGAAAGCATTCTCAAATGGGAAGACGTTTAGTGCTCAATGCATAGGTGCCCAAAAAATAGAAGCTCAAACGGGAATACTTCGAATGTTTTTTACACATTAATTATTATCCAAAAAGGGCTTCATTAATAGAATTTTATATTGATACCTAATACTGCTCTCAAGGACAGGGCTTTTTTAACATATTGTAAAAACATAGTGGTATTCTTAAACATTCAAATATTACGAGTTTTAGACGGGAAAATCGTATTCCAATATTTGTTACTAATGGGTAACAAATCGTTCTATCTAATGTCAAATCGTTGACAGATAACATTCGTGTGTCAAAATAAAAAAATATTCGGTGTCAAAATTTTTGTATGAAAATGTTCCCAATATCCGCTTCCGTAATTTAAATCTCTTTGGCTGTATTCTTTACTACTAGTGTTTAATCGACCAACCCTACTACTGCCGAGTGTCTTAACCCTGACCCACCGGCTGTCATCTCTGCTAGTGATCGCCCACGACCCGCTAAGTGGACAGACGTAAATGTATTTTCCTTTTTAAGATATAATAGATGCGAGATTGTGAGATAGGAATGCAGAATATTATGTTGTTTTCTTTGAGTATTGCGTGCTGTGTCATTTGTAACGTAATTTGTAAGGTTACGTGTACAAGGTGTAACATGATAAATGCAAGACCTCCCCGTGTGCACTCGGACTATGAAACTAAACAACATTTTATTCTACGAGTTCTTAAAAATCGCAAAAAAGTGGACTTTTTATTGGAAAATTGTTATGAATTTCTAAAAGTCATAGAACAAAAGTTTACCTGTTTCAGGGTCTGAGACACGAAACGAGATGTCTTTGATTTATATTTTACACAATTACACAATTTATTTATTTTTATAAAATAAGCAGCATTTAGTAGAGGAGCTCGTGGCTTAATAAGAACTGCCACTCAGGTCGATCTTTAGGTAAAGCTGTGCTTGCCTAGGTCGGTCTATGGATGGGTGACCGCCCGACATACCGAGTTTCCTCCGTGCCTCGGAAAGCACGTTAAGCTGTTGGTCCCGGCTGTCATATATATAGATCTTTGGCAGTCGTTACAAGTAGTCAGTGACCTGAAATTCTGACATCCAGTCTTACCAAAGGGTATCGTATTACATAGTATTAACTAGGTTGTGGAGGTCAGATAGGCAGTCGCTCCATGTAAAATACTGGTATTCAGCTGCATCCGGTTAGACTGGAAGCCGACCCCAATATAGTTGGGAAAAGGCTAGGCAGACAAAGACTGGCCTGCGTAGCAATCACCGGCAGCATGAGAACTTCCCCCACTGCTGCCTTACAGGTGATGCTGGGGCTACCTCCCCTGCACCTCGTCATAAGAGAGGAGGCGGCCTTAGCGACTTTCAGACTCGAAGTATCCGGTACCCTAAGAAATGACTCAAGAATCAAACACACACGCATCAGAGAAGATGCAATCAAAGAACAGCCAATGATGACATCACCCATCGACAGAACCCTGAAGACCCATTGCTTCCAAAAACATTACAACATAGCGCTCATAGAGGAGTGGTGTGACTACTCAGGTACAAATGAGCTAAGGATTTACACCGATGGATCAAAAACTGACTATGGGACAGGCGTCGGGGTGTTCTCCGACGACTTAAACATCAAGATATCCAAACCACTTGGAAAACTTAACTCTGTTTACCAAGCAGAGTGTGTAGGTATCATCCAAGCGGCACACGCTATAGAGGCCAGGGAGGTTACGGATACTAATATTCGAATACTCTCCGACAGTGCCTCAGTCCTTCAATCCCTGAAGAGTAATCAGATCACGTCGAGACTGATACTGGAATGCCACAAAGCCTTGGAACGATTGGTAATAAATCACAACAAGGTAACGCTGCAATGGATTAGAGGTCACAGCGGATCGCTTGGAAACGATGCGGCCGACGAACTTGCCAGAAGAGGATCTAGCACAAAGCCTTACGGACCCGAACCCATTGTGCCCATCCCTTTCAAGCAGCTAAGAAGCTGGCTAAAAGACCATACTCGAATACAAGCAGAGAAATGGTGGAGCTCGACACCAGGATGTAGGCAATCCAAGGAGGCTATGCCATCCCTGCATATAAAACTGACAAACTGACAGCTGAGATAGCCTGCGCCTGGTGGCGGGGACCATCACCGGACATTGTTCACTGAATAAACATTTTCACACCTTAGGAATCACTGACAGTCCCCTGTGCAGGGCATGCATGGAGGCGGAGGAAACTGTGGCGCATGTGCTCCTTGAATGCACAGGCGTTACCAAGATCCGCGAGGAGACCCTGGGAACACCACGATCTCTTGCGGATGCCCTGAGGAGACCGGGAAGTCTGATCTGCTTCTGGAGGGAGGTAGGCTGGTTGGAATAATCGGCCGCCACGGCTCACGCACAATGGTCCACTTTAAGGACTAAGTGCGGAAACCTGAAACCCCATAAAGAAGAAAGGCTAGGCAGATGAGATGATGAAGCAGCATTTAGTACTGTTGAGGTTTTATTGAGTATCTTTGTTGGATCAGCTGTTGTTTTTGTACCGTGATAAATCGATAATGTTATTTGTGTTCATTAGCTGTAGTTGATGTCCTTCAAAACGAAACACACACATGAAAATGTTAAAATCGCATAGAAGGTTACAAAGTTACGAATTACAATCGGATGATACGGAAAAAAATAACAAAACATGACATACCGAAACTAATTACTACTATTCATCATTTTTTTTTTTTTCATCATTTCAGCCAAAAGACGTCCACTGCTGGACATATTACTACTAATAAGGGTGTAAAAAATATTTCATAGCTTAGTACTATCGTTTCTACATTAAATTCCAGATATTTCAATATTACTTTGGTATTCTCGTTATAAAAAAGCATCCTAAAACAACTTAGAGCATATAGTCATTAACAAATGGCAAAAAGCTCGCTCTACTCCATGACCTCGTCATCTGTTTAACCTTTTAACAATTATCTTCTAGTCGGCTTCCAGTATTTTATATTTAGGAACTGCCTATTTAGATACGCGTCCCTCCACAGCCCAATTAGTAGTTGGTAATACAATAACCCTTGGTAAAACTGTTTGTCAGACTTCTGGACCATTGACTACAACCTATATAAAAATAGAAAACAATCACCAGCATAAAGTAGTGAGCCAGGACATCTGCTATACCCCTTTAAATAAAAATGGCGTAACGAAGTGACTAATACAGTAACATGTTGATACAGATGTTTTTCCTCTGATAAATAAATAATTGTACATTTTAATTAATTCATGTTATCTAGGTTAATGCCAAGCTATAGTTTGATTTCCATCTGTTTCCATTTAAATTAATTTATTATTAGCTACAGATTGTAATAAAATACAATTATATATATATATATATTTATTTTAATTTTATATGGGCTTAATTTCAATCTTGCCCTAAGGGCAGAGATGAGGTCGACGATGGAACGAGTTTACCCAGAAGAAGCCTATGTACTCGCGACTTATATAGATTGGGGTTATATGAACTCGGGAAAACCGACGCAGGCAGGGTGTATATACAACGAATGCAGTCGATATTATGCAGTTATGATGGATAATTTATTAATAGTTGTAGTATGATTTGCATGAAAGCTCGATAAACGTTGATGTTAATGAGCTTATTAGAAACAAGCCTATAGGTATTGAATACAGCTTGATTAAAATCTATAACTCCTAGATATCAATAATCATCATAATTCTCTTGCCATTATCATTATTAGGAGCTCGTGGCTTAATATGAACTGCCACTCGGGTCGATCTTTAGGTAAAGCTGTGCTTGCCTAGGTCGGTCTGTGGATGGGTGACCACCCGACATACCGAGTTTCCTCCGTGCCTCGGAAAGCACGTTAAGCTGTTGGTCCCAGCTGTCATATATATAGATCTTTGGCAGTCGTTACAGGTAGTCAGTGACCTGAAATTCTGACATCCCAGTCTTACCAAAGGGTATCGTATTATCTAGTATTAACTGGGTTGTGGGGGTCAGATAGGCGCTCCATGTAAAATACTGGTATTCAGCTGCATCCGGTTAAGACTGGAAGCCGACCCCAATATATGTAGTTGGGAAAAGGCTAGGCAGATGATGATTCTTTTGCTATTATCCCAACCTATTTGTGGTCGGTGCAGCGTGTCTTCTACTTCCATACCTCTATATTACTCGTCATATCATCAAACACCTCCTTTCTTGCCAATCATGCTTCACACAGTCTTCCTCTACTTTTTACTCCTCCCATTCACACTCAAAACTTAATCATCATAGTAAAAGAAATCCACGTCACCCCTATTGACGTTAATATGTCCCCTACCGGGTAGATATCGTAAAGAAATAATCATAAAATTGTCCACGTCTTTATCATTTCGTTTGTAACCAGGGTGAAATAAAAAGGCGTTTGATATGAAGAAATATTGTTGAATACGACCTTAAGTATACAATAAACCAAATATGCATACGCATTATGGGGTGGAAGCGACGACGGGTGTGGGGGTGACCAATATGTAGGGAGGGTGACATATAAAAAGAGGACTCCACATTCTGTGAGGTTTATTAACCCTTCGTATTGTTATAAATTGGGTATTTCTCTTCCTTTTTGTGTCTATTACTTACAGGGTCTTCCGAATAATTTATTACATGATCAAATCGTAAATTTCGTGTCTCAATACCAGGAAATAAACAACCAAAAAGTGTCAAAGCAAATAACCTTCCTAAAATAATAAAAACTCACGACAAACAGCATACAGATAGCGTCGGTACACACCGATAAAAAGATAAACAAGTGAATCTGTGCGACCTTCGACACGCCGCCGTCCTTATCACTAATCTTACATAATCGCGATCTAATTCATTAACAAATCCCTAAAGGTACCTACTTACGTCAGTAAAAACAATATTATCCCTCGATTCAGTAATCCGATCACGTGCCACACACACGGGGCCGACACACATTAACTTATCATTAACTCGATTAACTTATAGGAATAAACACTGCTTGTTTATACACACCGTTAATTCGATATCAGGGTGACATATCCCGATGCGGCACGATAGGGCGAGGGGAGCGGATTCGATACGAGCCGACGACGTTCGGTCGCCGCGCGGGAAACTCGGGAAACGGGAAAATGGCGGCGAGCGGGCGTGCGTCGGTCGTGGCGGCCGCCAGCCAACTAAACCCACACACTGATAACACGACGACACTCCACGGAAAATGGAAAACAATGGAAACGCGACGTGTTATGGTTATTTCGCGAGATAACGGTAATGAGATTATACGTGGTTTGATTTAGTTGTTATATAATGTGATAAGAATTCCTTTCGCTGTTCCAGTTTGCATCGGATTAAGGACGGGAGTTGGGAAAGAGCTGTATAATGGAGTGGCCATCATGTTTGCAGCACTTGAGGCGCTTGTAACGTCGGAGTGTTTGTTGTTCGATTCACTTCAACTGGATTTAGTGGGGTCGATTAAAAATGCAATTCCTTTGATGTGTTTCGTTGCTACTTTATGTGTTCCAATTTTGTGTTAAGTATGTATCTCATGGCCGTATCATTAGAAAGATGATTTTCTATTGTACAGTTATAATGGCTCGTTAATCTTAATTGACATGCCAATACTTATTTCAACAGTTTTCTGTATAAGAAAATGTTACCTACTTTACGCAAAACAAGAAACAGGTTACCAAAATTATCTATCCAAACCCCCCCCCCCCCTACTTTCGAAACCAAACAATATTTTACAGTTTTCTTTAGTATCGACGTGTTTAGCCCTTAGATTCGCACGTCGTTGGTCGCGACAGGAAGCCCCCAAAATAAACTGGAACAAAATATCTGGAAATAAACTCGACCGAATCCACTAAGAGTTGCTAGAGACGGGCAAACCATAGACAAATCATGAATGAACGAGTAAATGAGTGAAGGGGGAAAATTAAATTATCTTTGAGTTTTTAATAAAATTTCTTTCAAATGTTTTCGATGTTTTCGTTAAAAGTTTCCGATGTCTAACATTGTTTAATGTGAAAATAATAATAATTCTAATAAATTTTGACCATTGAGACTGACGATTTTCATGTCGTTGCCAAAACGAAGAAGCAATTATACTATAATAGCTTTACTAAAGCTATTGTTTACAAGTTTAAAGCCAGTAAATTCTAGTAGGTACCCAACTAAACTCAGACTGTTTTCTAAAGACTTTACCTATATGTGCCTAACATCTATCGAGCATGAATTGCACTTCAATGGAATTCCGAGCAGAATTTATTCGAGTTTCCCTGTAGTAGAAATGTCGGTTCCCAATGGAAATAGGCAAAGTTGGAGAGGATTGAAGTCAGTTAAGGGCTTGAAGTCGTAACCTACAGCTGCAAAATGATCAAAATTGAGTAATATGTATGATACCTTGGATGAAATTTGTCACATTCAATGATAAGCTTTCTGTAACTTCCTGTAATCCGTCTTCAAAGAGTCAAGATATAAATCTGAAGGGCCATCTACCTATCTACAGGTTAGTAAACCGTATCCCCACTTACCTTTGGTAACAAAAAGAACAGAAAAAATATCCAATAACGCTACTTTGAACCTATGTGTAAAACGAGAATTTTATTAGCTTTTCCTCTTAAAAGGGAAGTGAAAGAAAAAGTACCTAATTTCAACGAAAAACTACTTCAAAGGTGAAAAGGAAAAAGTAATACCTTATTACTGAGAAATTATGAAATAAAGTTCGAGTAGCTTATACCTTTTCAAATCTCTGCTGCATCCAAAATGCACTTCGCCATATTTCTTGCTGCTCCATAAACGACTGTCAAAATGACAGCCAACAAAATGTATGGCGAGCTAATTAGAATTGTACATTCATTAAATTCGTAACGCGTACACTGAAATGTACAGAAATGCAACAGAGGTTAAAATAAATTGGTCTATTATTGCAGTTACCACGGCTAAATTAGCCACATCCTATATATCGATGTCAGAAACATGGCATCCAGTTCGGTCACCAAATGAACTGCATTATTCATTTCAGATTCGTCTGATTTCACCAAATTGCGAGCATTTTGCTCTACTCCGCTACAGCTACTCATGGTGACTTTTAATGTACACATCTACGTGCAGTTTTTAATCTGGTTAATTGTAAAAGTGCATGAGTCATTTTGATTAATTATTATGATATGAATGTCCTTGACATATGGATATGAATATCAATCCATATACTTGCATACTATTCGAAAGTAACTCTGTCTGTCTGCCCGTCTGTCTGTTTGTTTGGTATCTTTTCACGCCTTAACGGCCACGGAATTTGATAATATTTAGCATACAAGTACACCATGATTATGACATATTGGTAAGTCCTATTTAATCCTGGGGGTTTAGCATGACGTCATAAGCAGTAGGTATTATTTTAATTCCGGAAAGAAATCTAGTTATATAGGTACGTATACAGGACATCTCTTTCTCATTAAATGAGTGCAAAACTTAGTTTCGATATCAAAGCCTATGCATGACTAGGTATGAAATGTTTTTTCCTTCCTACTTCGCGTAGGTTTTTCCAAGCTTGACCTTCCCCTGTCAATATTGCAGAATGTAACACGTCATCCAGTCACCTTTCCAAGGTCTTACACATTCACTGTAATATTATGGAAGGCTATTATCTTTTCTGCGACCTATTTTATTTTATTTCTTAGTACGGTCAGCATCAGAAGTATACTAACATTACTCAAAGTTTCGAAGCTGTTTTTTTAATAAAAACTTGTTGGATATTACTCATTACTACATGTTATTGGAGTGTAAGGACTATTTTAACGAATAATCTTCTGAAACATTAAAAATAATAGCTAGAGTCCTGTACATAAAAGAATTAAAATTCCGAAATGTTCAGCTACTTCTGATGCTGACCGTACCTACTGTGTAAAAATGCTTCTTTGTTCTTTCTAGTTTTTGTGCCACCCATGGTCCTCCGACTTGACTTTTACATATCATCTGTACAAATATTTTGTTGCTGACTGTCCTAAAAATGTGTCAGGGTATCTGATCAGATTATAATCTTTTACGGGAGATTAGACCGGAATAGAATATAATTTATAATAAAACGGATCCCCTAGGGTAGTTTATGGGGATCCGAACGGAATAACTCATCGAGAAATATCTCTCAGCTTTGCTGGTTTCCTCACGATGTGTTGAATACACCTAAGCAAGTGATAATTATACAAAATTACTAATCGACTAATTTTTCAACATTCTTGGGGCGTTACGACTATATTACTACTATATATTATTGCTCTGTTTGACTCTCGAAGGTTTGACTGCTGTATCTTCAACTCTCGTCGCTGAGCCTTGGGTTTAAAATTCAACAGTATTGCTCTCTAATTTAGACCCTAAAAAAATGAGCATTATCTATTCGTGGAATAGATAATGGGTATCGTATTACCCAGTATTAACTGGGTTGTGGAGGCCAGATAGCCAGCCACTCTATGCAAAATACTGGTATTCAGCTGCATTCGGTTAGATTGGAAGTCGCCCCAACATAGTTGCGAATAGGCTGGGCAGATGATGATGATTTATTCGTGGAATGTTCGAAGATACAAAATTTATGCTCGACCATAAAACTAACAAAAAAATTACGTCACCAAAAATTTAAATAAATAATCTTTCCGGTAACATAATACTCATAATACCAGTAACATATTAACTAGTGTCAATTCTGATGACCTTGGGTCATTGCCATCTGCCGAGTGAACACGGTGAACTCATTCATAATCATTGAATGTTATAATGTAATTTGCATACCAATGCGAGCCGTGTCGAGTGAGCTCTGATTCTATTATAGAAACTAGCTGATACTGTACTTCGTAGAGGAGAGGAAATTAAAGAGGACATTTAAATGCATTTTAAGCTTTAAAGAATCAGCTGTTTCGTTAAATGACTTTAAATTCGGACTAGAGTTTGAATTTATAGTCATCATCTGTCTCAATTTTTCCAAACGGATGGTTTGTTGGTCCAGTGGTTCCAAGCGCGACTGCTAAGCATGAGGTCCTGGGTTTGATTCCCGGGTCGGATATTTACAAAGTATTGGATATTTCCATAAGATTTTTTACGGGACTAGGTTTTGATTTCCGGGTAGACTATAAAGTAATCATTTCATTCATATCATTTGGTAGTTGAGATGCTTTACGAGGTTCAATAAAATCTTGATATTTGTTAAGCTATAAATTCTACTGCATAGTTCTTATATTATATTAATGTCAATAAGGAAGACAACGTCATTTTAGCTAAATAGCCTATGCATATATTGTACCTATGATACGTAAGTTCGCTTAATGAGAAAATATTATAAAATCCGCTACAAGAAATATGTTATGACTTAGTAATTAAATCTGAAAATTCCAGCTCTTCTTTATTCCTTTCCATAATTACCACAACATAAAAAAAAATAACTTATTAAATTAGCTCAATTAAATAAGTAATAACTCGACCGCGTTGCCGACTGAGTTGTATTGATTCAACGTTTCCGCATGAAATGCTATCCGGAATCTCAGTTATGTACTCAACTCCGTCAGTATCGAAGCCTGGAAGTCAGGAATCAGTCTAACTTTAGGATACTGTATCCCTTTAGTCGAGTTGCTAAGATTAAATTGCTGGTGAATATTATTATTAATCATAACGGTGATTAGACTGAAAACTCAGCTACCAATGTTTGTCTATATGAAACTGTTTGGTTATAGCTGTCTGAGAACATAACGAATGGGGGCATTGAAGGAAAAGTGACCACTAAGCAAAGATTTTTCGTACACTTCTATGATCCTCATCATCTCGTCGACTTCCATTCTAAACGGATGCAGCTGAATACCAGCATTGTACATAGAGTGACTGGCTGTCTGACGTCCACAATCCTGCAGATGGTATTGGATTATACGATACCCCTTGATAAGACGAATGTGTGAATGTGTAATAAATACAGTGGGTTTTTTTTAATACCAAAGGGTTCGATTCATGACTAGGGATATTGATTTTCCAAAAATCAAATGATATCGGTAATTTTAGTTTTCATCAAATTTGGGCTCGAACCTCTATCGAAACTTTTTCGCGGTGCCTTATAGTTTCAAACGTCGCTATCCATGCCCACTTGAAAATAATACCCTGTGTTCTTTAAAATCACGTTCCCGAGAGCCAAATCACCGCTAACGACGTTGTTGAGCCGTCAAAACGAAAGCGATTGTCATTAGGAGTGTGTAACGTAATTAAGGTGCAGGTTGACAGCGCTGAGGTTTGTATGCAAACCAAGTGGAGGAAAACAACACAGCTAATTTGTAATACATGGGAAAATGGTACGACGATGAGGAATAAGTAATTTCTGATGAGAGAAAGTAATAGTGGCCATTAGAGAGGTTCCCATAGTGTTTGCACATCATTCTTCAGTTCAAACCTTGTATGAATGTTTAATGAACGTATGTTTAAACTCACATAGATGATAGTAGGATTCCGGGTCGGTTGAATGAGTTCATTTTGATTAGCTATTAAGGTTTAACGTTACAAAATGCTTTTCTTATATGGCGGGGGGAAAGAAATTTATTTTTTTATTTTTTGATGATCGGAAAACCACCGATATCACGAACTGAGACTTAATGGGTTGTAATTGATGTAAATGACAAAAAGCCGTTGATTCGAAAAGGAGACCTAGATGCAGACAAAGACAAACAATCTCCCGTCGAAGAACTACTAATACTGATCACAAATTCATCTGCAGAAGCAATTGATTATTACACTTTCCCTGAAACCATTCATACGGAAACCCATTTTCAAACAGCAGATGATAACACGCTGATAAAAGACGGTACGGTACAATTACAGGACTCATTAACTAAATTGAAAGATTTCAATACTACATAACTAGAGGCAGATTAGCCGAACCCCTCCGTCCGCTCAAATGATCCAATTTGCCAATTGACTCAGACAACCTACGTAGAAAGAAGCAAGGCTAATTCACTATGCAGTTTGTTACGGATGCTCGCAAAATGTGTCGTGTGGTGTTTGGTAACGGGATCATGTCTGTCGCGAGTAGGGGTTTTAATTGGAAACGTGATGAGTATCTCGGGAAGAGCAACTTGGTCTGATTTATACAAATTAACTTTAAAGATCGACCTCGCCCTATAAGGTCATATCCTCTTCCTGCCCTTGTCCCATTCTACATATTTAGGGTCGGTGTAACTTGTATTTTCTTCCATTCTTTTTCATACCATTCCTGTCACAATCCATGCATCTTTTCTTAACGTAAGAAAAATAGAATGTTGTCATCCTCCTTCGTCTTTTGTGCAATCAAAACTTTTTACAGTCTCTTTAAGTGTTCGCCTGTTCGGTCATGCTTCGACCCACGGGGTCGAAGCATGACCATGGCTGGCATGTCATGGTTCATAACGTTTGGTTACTATCATGTATTCATCGTTCGGTCCCTAAAAACGTCATCCCGTTTTCGTAATGTCGCCCAGCCCAGTCGTATGTATCTCAAAGTTTCCTTACGAGACTATGGTTGCCCACTGCAATATTAACAAAAACAGAATGATCGTCTCAAAAGTTTATAGTTCCTTTAATTTTAACCGCCACCAGCTATAACCAAAAGAAAGCTCAAGCCACGGTAAAAAGATTGACCAATCAACAAGATTGCTAGTGGAACTGTCTGCCCAGGGTGCGCCAGACGGACTCAAGAAACGTCACTCGCTCTTTTATGACAACCTATTCCTTTTATGAAAGTTAAACTTAAACCTAGTCCATATATGATTGTAATTCCTTTGTTTCAAGCTATACAAGCAGGAGAATGGTAGAATAATAGTTGTGTTATACAACGCGGGAACCACCACTGTCGGTCAATCACGGTAATCTTCTAAGCACATGACTAGCTTTACAGCAGTTTCCATCATAACAAGCGAAAATAATCCCTAGAATAATCCCCACAAAGCACTTTCATGAACAATAATGCGATTTGATTAGCTATTGTGTAGGGTTGTCTGAAGGCCGGACGGGTGCGTGCTTGCCCTGTTATTAATTTAACCGCAACTCTAATTAATCTTGTCCGTTGCGGATTCCCGCCGCACTACGATTCGAAGTGGCCACATTTCAACCAAATTCCCACTGACATGACTTGTATTACATAAAGGCTGCCGGACGATCTGACAACCTAAATTAAATCGTGTAAATGTCATATTAAACTATGTTTTAGCTTGTCGTAGCCTGCACTTATTTTGTGTTGGTTTATGGAAAAGTCGTGGTTAATCGTCCGTGCACAAATGGCAAGTTAAACACTGATGGCCAGAGTGATGTTGTCGATTGTTTGTCTGCCCCAGTGACCTTTATTGTTATTTGAAAGACAAAAAGTTCACTGATTTTATTTTCAGTTGCTCTACGCTGGCAAAATGTTTTAGTCACTCATACAGCTACACCTAGGTGTCCATAGATTCACGCCCTTGGATTTGCTGTTTGTTAGTGCAACATGAAATAGACCCAATTTTGTCATGATATTTATTGGCTTATGTCTGAAGATAAAACCTTGCCTTATTATAAAATTGATACTAAAGTTTCTATAAAATAATATTATTCAATCATGATTTGAAAAAAAAGCGTGGCGCCATCATTATCATAAGAACGTTATGGTTGTTTAGGAGTAGTACTTTTTCGGAATGAAATGTGCCCTATATCCGTTTCTGTGCACCTGACAACATACATGCATAATATCATAATGATTGGTTCAGTAGTTTAGGTGTGAAAAAGTAACAAACAAACTTACTTTCGCATTTATAATATTAGTAAGAAAAAAATCAAATGTAACTTCATCTTTAACCAAAAGCACATCAAACTCCTTTTCTATAAAAGGAAAACAATCAATGTACCTATCGACGTGGTACACAAACACCCAGTCGTGACCGTATAGGTCTTATCCGAGGTGTCACCTCTCGGGTGATCATCGATCGTTACTCACAGAACATTGCACATGTTCGCTACCAGCGTTGGCTTAGATATCTGCAGCTTGTATTTTTCTTCCTTTTGTTTCATTTCTGCGGTAGGGATAACTGAGCAAATAATATTTTATGTGAGTTATACTAAATAACACATTTTATGTCGGACTTTCAAGGAAAATCTCATCGCAATTTTTTATTTATTAGCAAACAGGTCGTTTGACTACAAGGAGACATTCCTGAATACATTAATTTATTACTATGAAGCTGGGTATTGATCTCATGAATATATTGTTACTATGTAATCGGTGTTAATGTCTTCATTACCTTGACTTTTCACAAATACAGTCTCAAACAAATATAATTATGTTGACACTTAGCTAAATTCAAAAGACATTTTCTTGTGAAAAAACTGTTCGTACTTTGACCTATTTCGTAAAACTATGGCTTCCGAAAAGCTATGTTCATGGAAAAGTTTTTCAACACAGTAACAGAAAATCACTTGTAAAGTTTGCTTTTTGTTTATATATTGGTGCTCGTGACTTTAATCCAGAACACAATAATTCAACAAAATGTTTTTAAAACTCGTTTTTCCCGGTTGCCTACTTCAATGCTATGAACTATCACCGAGTTCCCGCAATATGAAAAAATATTTCTCCACTTCGTGAAGCGCTTTCACGGAACATTGTGCATTGATTGATCTAGCAGTTGGAGCATAAGTGAGGAAGATCAAGTGTCGTTATTAATAACTTATTCAATATTCGACCTACGATATTATTATAATGCGAAAAATCTCTCCTTTTGGTTGGAACCTATAGTTTTCTAGACCTCAAAAACCTGTTTGACTCCATAAAATCTGTCACCAAGATTCCTGAACGGTGGCCATGCAACCAAATTGAGACTGGCGGAAATGAATAGCGCAGGCTCCGACCGCAGTTATAGGCGATGATCAAGACCACTCTACCAAGAGTGAACGACTAAGAAGAATAGACAAGATAAAATAATCGTCTAGGCAAGTAAGCAAAAAAAGACTTAATTATAACCAAGACAATAAAAACATAGCAGGTAGAGAAGGAAAAGGGGTTTATTTAGAACATTGTAGAAAGCTTAAATCGAGTCGCATTTAACTGGTAATTACAGTCTGCCCGGTTATATAAATATCGATAACTAGCGACCCGCCCCCGCTTCGCACGGTTGGAATGTGCTACATATAAACCTTCCTCTTGAATCACTCTATCTATTAAAAAAACCCGCATCGAAATCCGTTGCGTAGTTTTAAAGATCTAAGCATACATAGGGACACACAGCGCGAAGCGACTTTGTTAAGCTATTGCATAGCTTCTATCGCGGGCCTTGAGCGTGGAGAGCGAATCCAGAAATTACATAACGAAAATATTTCAACCAGGTTTCAGGTAAATTAAATAATTAATAAAAAATACTACGCATTAGCTTTACCGCGGCAGTCTCCGAGTGCCACACTTTTTTTTATACTATGTAGTGATAGTGATGATAGATAGACCGTGCTAACTACGAGGGATAAGAAAGAGTTCAAAATCTCGATTACGCATTTACAAAGTTATAAAGGTTATATTTCGTATATAGATTGTGAGATGAACACGCTTTCTCCGATCAATTTAGGCTGTATTCTATTTATGCAAAGAGAGTTACTAGATGTAGAAGCCATGTCTCAATCGGACATCAAGGCTGCTCATTCACTGAATATCCCATTGTCTTCAGTTGCAGTTTACTCGGAAATGTTAATACCTATTTCTAGGTAGCTAGATGATGTTGGATTAGGAAGCTTCTCATGATATAAATACAGTCCAATATCCCTAGTATAGAGACAGACTAGCAACCTAAATGACAAAAGATAGAAAAAAATGGATCAATGGTTGCATATGAGATGCCATACTCCCTTGCAGAAAACTGATATAACATGCAATTTTGTACCCTGAGCACACTAAGATAACAGTCACTAGAAAAGAAGGCTCCTGAGCGTGTGAAACATGGCTGTTGATGTTAATGCGCAAACAAAACCGGTGACCACATCTTGTATACTTTATCATCAACCCTCACCTTTTCTAAACTATGTTGGGGTCGCGTTCAAGTGTAAAAGGATGCAGCTGATTTTTTTTTGTATCTCATAATTCTGCGACAAATAAATATTTTTCTTTCTTTTCTTTCTTTTCTTTCTTTTCTTTCTTTTCTTTCTTTTCTTTCTTTTCTTTCTTTTCTTTCTTTTCTTTCTTTTCTTTCTTTTCTTTCTTTTCTTTCTTTTCTTTCTTTTCTTTCTTTTCTTTCTTTTCTTTCTTTTCTTTCTTTTCTTTCTTTCTTTCAGTATTATACATAGAGCGACTGTCTATCAGACATCCCTCCACAATTCAGTTAGTATTGGGTAATATGATACACAATAGCTATAGCTAGGACCAATGGCTTAACATGCTTTCCGAGGCACAGACGAAACTCAATAATATTATTAAGAATAGACCCTCTCAATTGGGTACTTAACATTTTTTTTTTACTAGTGATCTGGAAACAGTAAATAAATTGATAGGCATAAATAAAAAAATAGTGTAATATTTAAAAAAAATGCCTTTTTTATTTTTAATCGATATAAAATGACTTGCAAGTTAAAGACAGCGCTATGAAGATGTGACGTCATAACTCATACCACCATAGTTACGTACAAATTTTCGTTTCGTGCGACAAGGATAGAAAATGCCCCCAACAATACCTTCTAAACCGTGTAACTATTTAATTTTTTTATCGATTTTATTACTTTTTTTTATACATCGTATTCTTCCTTATCAGGAACAAATTACGAAAAGAACTAACGTTCTTTTCGTAATTTTTTAACAGTAGTCAAGTACCCAATTTTGAAAATAGAAACGCGCAGTTTGTTTATTTTAAACCACGAGCTCCTCATTTAAAAAGCCTCTTCCTAATCACACAATGATACTTCAAAAAGAACCTACCCATACAATAATATTTAATTTTCCTTCACACGGTTCCATAAAGCTCACTTCAGTGAGATGTTTATGGCGTGCGGAGGAGCAATATATTGCCTACAACCTTCTGACGGTGATTTATATAGCTACGGTACTTGTGACAACAATTACGACGTACGTTGTTGTTGATTGTGATAGCAATGACATTACCTAGATACTAGAAACTCTACTACATAATGTCCTATCTAAGGGTGAGTCCACATAATGTAACGTAACATGTTATGAAATAACATAACACAACACCTTGCCTGTAATCTTCGAAGAGCTAGGCAGAGGTGTATCTAATAGTGCACATTTTACCCAAGTCCCATACACAAATGCAGACTCCATGTAGATCTTTGACAGTTGTTACAAATAGTCAGAGATCCGAAAATCTAACAACCATTCTTACCGAAGGCCCTATCGTTTTACCCAGTGCTAACTGGGTTGTCGAGGTCAGATAGGCAGTCGTTTCATGGAAAATACTGATATTCAGCTACATCCGGTCAGACTGAAGGCGACGAAGGCGAATTTTAGTATTGCAATCTTTTTCTGTTTTTATTGATAATTTCACTATATTATTGAGACTGACATTCATTTTATTGTAATTACCTGCATTCCAAGCAAATAAATAATTTGATATGATTTGATTTGACGTCAATATATTTGGGAAAAGACTAGGCAGATTAGGATGATGAGTGAGGGATTTATTTAAATCTTACCAATACTATCGATTATTGTTTACAGCTTAAGCTAACCTTGCTCTGTAATTGGGTAATTTTACGCATATCCCTTGTTCATCTCTAAAACGCAGCATAGATCTCAATTTACACAAATCTCTATTGTTTAGTAGAGAGGGGTAAGTCAAAATGTTAATCAATACGGTAAATATCAGATATCTGAAAAGAACAAAGGGTGTCATGTTATCAATGAGGGTTAACATGGGTATTCCATGGGGAAAATGTACCCCTTAATGATTTATAAATAATTTTGATGACGGTATTACTATACAGTGAACAATTACTATTTTATGAGAATTAATCTTACCACTGAAAACCTTTAGTTACCTAATCTAATACCTATAAACAAGCAATTTTTGTATACCTATATTTATTTATTTATTTAAACTTCATGCACAAGAGTGGTACATAGGCGGACTTAATGCCACAAGGCATTCTCTACCAGTCAACCTTAGGGTCAAAAAGGACAGCACTGTGGTATATAATCTGAATCTCGGAAACGGGTCCAACGATTTTCATGAAATTTAGTGTGCATGGGGTTTCGGTGGCGGTAAATCGATCTGACTAGGTTTCATATTTAGAAAATTTACAAAAACAAGAAACTAGCAAAGCTCGGTCATCCAGGTACTTTACTATTAATATCACACGATTCAGAACAGTTCATATTTATTTAGTAGTCGCTCCATGTATTGAACTGATATTTAGCCGCATGCAGTTAGACTAGAAGCTAGTACTAGAACATAGTTCGTAAAACGCTTTTTCATGTTTGAATTAGAGTTCTGGAAAAGGTACGCCAGCCTGGTTACCTTCACACTTTAGGTTGTGGTAGACATTCTGGTTAAGCAAAAATATCTGCTTAATTAAAAGTTTTGTTCTGCAACGAAACTATACCTACCTAGGTTACTGAAGACATGTACACGAGTCTTTATATGTTTAGTCTGGTATATTACTATAAAAGTAGGATGGGGTACTGTTAACCTGATCGTATTATAATGATGACAGAATACATTTGATTAATGTCGTACATTACCGACGCCGTCCCGCAAAGGGTTCCACTCAGTATAATGTGTTATCTGTCTGCTACTTATCAAAACTGTCTACTTTAACATAATGTGACGAATAATCGAATATAATTTAGCATTTCAGATGAACATAAAACTTATGAAAAAAAGATAATATGAATTGATATGAAAAAATAATTAATGAATACGAGGGTTTTAAAAAAATCTCTCACGTCTTTTATCATCTACAGCACGAGATAGTATTGTGTAACTAATCCATATAATTGGCGTGTTGATTTTGACAGGACTTAAAAAAAAAAACAGCATCAGCAAAAATAAAAGTAGCCTAAGTTACTACATAAGCTACTTTTATCATAGAAAGAAAAAGACACGCAAAAAAAATAAAAATTATTAACAAAATTCAATTCAATTAGGGAAGTAATATTTTTATGAAAATTTCACGCGGACTAAGAACGCGGGCAACAGCTAGTAGTTAATTTACTGAAATTCATTTAAGATTATTCACTACAAACTTCCACAAATCAAGGAATTTCCCATCGATTATTAGGAAAGTGGGCAGTTCACATTTTCCTTGCATCTGCCGTAACGCCTACAGAGATTTAACTAGTCACAACTTTCTAAGCACAGAAAGTTTATGAGCTATTGAAAATACGTGCTGAATTCTTACTTTCGTACCTTTAAAAAGAAGATAATAATATACGCGTACTTTATGTTGACTAGTCCTCAAAACATTATGTGTTATACGGAGAGGAAACACATTCATTGATGATAAACCTCGATAAAAGCTAGTCCTATAATATAATAATAATAATAAGCTTTATTAGTTCTCACAGTATAAAACCTTAAGATTAATTCATAGTTACAATAATAACAGTGATCGTAGCTTTATGGTCACAGTACGGATCGCAACTGGCATCTTAGCTAGATTACAAAGTAACCTGTGTTAAAGATACCAGTCCCATTCCCTTATAAATCTTTAGGACAATAATAATTTTACGAATTTCAAAGTTTTTTTTTTTTTTTTTTTGCAATCCAGAATCTATTAACAATGTGTTTAAAGTAGAATTTAATGATGACACCCCAATGTCTTGAACTTGATTATTACTAAATACATACATAAACTAACGCCCTTTTTCCTATTCGACTAGGGAGCAACCACCTGCAACGATCCTGATGCGTACTCTTTTTCCTCGTCCAAGTTCATACACGTACGCCGGTTACGAGCACTACGCACCTGACCTTTCTAAAGAACCTCACCAATAAGGTAAGTGGGTCCTCCTAGGGCGTAAAGAGTGGAAGGTAATGAGGGACTAGGGGAGCATTTGCCCTGCAGTGGGACGATATAGGGTAAAAACTCAAATCTCCTTCTGGGCCATCTCCTCCCGGTGTTGCCATTGACATCTGCCTTGTGTTAGCAGCCTTTCACTCATCCTCTCCACATTACCAAACCATCAAAATTCCTTCATCATTTTTCATTTGGAAGCGTACATGCAAGGCTACGTTTTATAAACATATCGCACTGGTAACACAAGACTTTAGCAACTCAAAAAAAGATTTTCGAGATAACTCATTCTTCATCTGTAAAATTTAATTATCTACGCGTCAATAAATCCGTGACTGAAATAGTGCAAGAATTTTATGACTAATTGTAAAACAGTGTTCACTTTTTTACAATAGTTCAGTCAGTCGCTTTTTTACAATCGGTCAGTTTTCCATAATTTCTGAAAAAAGTTTCATTTTGAGTTGATACAGTTTCGTGTTAGCAGTGCGATATGCAAAAAGGTGGAGATAGCATTGGTGATTATAATGACCAACAACAACAGTCGAAAACATGATCTCAAGTTTGACACTGTTCATGAGACGTTCTTCAGAAACTTGTTTCAAAGTCACGTAGTCCTTTGAAACTAATTTGCTTTACACTCAGGAGTTACATCCCAACACAGCGTTGTGGGTACTATTACAAATCACAGCCAGGCTCTAACTTATTCTGTAGACCGTACAAATATTTGACCCATGTTGAAATCGAGTTTGTATACCACAGTAAGTATCTAGACATTTACAGAAAAGCAGATACCGTAGCAATAGGGGATCGGACTGACTCAAAAAAATATGATTCTGTTTAGTCCGTCAGTTAGATTATCGAAAAATATTAGATACGTGTTTTTTGTTTTACCAAATCAATAAAAATTGACGAAGATAAAGCGCGTCAAAGATCATGGAGTGGGGCTTGAAACGTCAATTGAAGGTACAAAATGTACTATCATATGACGTCACACGAGTTTTCGAAGCACTGTATCGTCTTCATTTTTTGTTTACGTGAAAAAAGAAAAAATACGTGGTTCATATTTTTTGGAAATCTATCTGACGGACTAATTATTAGTTTTTTTTTGTCCGATCCCCTATTGTGTCCTCGATCAAAATTTTGGAAGACTTCGTTAGAGAATGGTAAATCTATAACTTTCTCTACAGTTTTCTTCAATTTGATTGTTTATCCTGGGTTCAGATCCATGTCCATCATATTGTTGGATTCTTCCTTAAAGAATTTCTCAATTTTTTTGATGGCGGTCGTTGCATGGGACTAAAACATAACTGGCATAATGTGAGTGTACTATTTAGTACACCTCAGCATAACCTTAATGCGATTATAGAATATGTTATTTTTACTTCCATTGCTCAAAGCATTCGCAACGTATTGGATAGAACACGATTTGAATACAAAACTTCATAGTTTCTATATACCCGTCTAAAAAGCGGCGTGGATGTATGTTGCTTTGCATATTGTACACAGTTATAGTCACTAATGCATAGAGATTAGAGACCATCATCAAAATGCTAAGTTGTTAATAACATTCCAGCTCAAACCCAATTTAACATGAATATATTTCAGCGCCCTTTATTGTGTTATTGCATTAAACAACAGTACAGTCAGATTCTAATGTCGATATTTGGCATATTCCTAATCTGTAGGCTAATTGCACTGCAGGGGTATAAAGTAGAAGTAGCGTTAAACATGATTAACACAAAACCTGGCTATATCTTCTTTAACGAAACAGGAAAAATTGCAATAACTTTGAAATCATTAGGTATGTGATCGGTTGCACTAACGAAGTCCCTCTTATAAATCTTTCAGAGAGCTTTAATAGATGTATTATTACGAAACAAAAGCCCTTTGTTTCCCACTTTCCTTTTCTGAAACACGCGATTCGAATAAATGTTCAATCAAAAAGAACTGTTAATATGGAAACATTAACATCTGCCATTCTTCGTTCCTGTCAAATAAAAATCTACGGCACTAGGTAATAGTGCAGGCATGGCCATATGCAGGGGAGATCCAAACCCCCAGTAATGTTTATCTCATTGGTTACCCCCCATCCCTATCTGCTTTTTTCAGTCAAAAAACCCCTCCACTACATGAACCAAATTCTTGGCTACGGCTCTATGTGTAACTTTCTATCTCTACGAACTTTTGAAATTAGATGAGTAGTTTTCAAAGAGTTTCCTGATCATCCTAACCTTTTAAGCAACTGAATATTAGTATTTTACATGGAGCGAATGCCTATCTGACCTCCACAACACAGTTAGTACTGGTTATGACCCAGATTAGATACAAAACCAAATTTGATTACTTAGCAAAACAATCTCATAGAACTATTAGATCTTCAAATGAACGAAGTGCGATTGATGTACTTTCATCTACATATTGCACATAAGCTCGGTCGTTGACCTCTCAACCTTTCTCCGACCACACAAAGGTGTCCTAAGACCTAGGAGACAAAGGACTAGAAACTAGATGCCCGCCGCGCTATCATATCGCATATATCTGTCTGTTCATCTGATTCAAGTGCCACATATTGTACGAAGTGTTGAATTTATACTGACAATTGCATGAGATTGTGTATCGTAACTAAGTTTGAAGTGTCTGTCATTGCTGGATAATATAAGTTTAATATCATGACTGTTTTTTCATGAAAGGTTCAGCAGAGGACCTATCAATATTAGCCAATCGTTATAACAAAATTGTGTTATGTACCAGCTTGTCACAACTACAGACAGAAACTGAAAAATTTTCCCAATCAATGTAATGTCTTAGTGTCAAGACAAATTCTTTGGCAATCACATAAGGTTATATTCGGAATATCCTACTAAAATCTATTAGAATTGTGTGGTATGTTCGAATTTTACCAATCCGAATTCAGTTCGTCTAACAAAAAAGTGAGATTAATTTTTGCGTTAAATTTTTCATAAATAGTTTTTATGACCTCTTTTTATCGCTTTGTAATCTTAAACGTTACCTACTTAAATATTTGATATTTCGTTGTGCATTTTTAATTTAACTGGAAAAAGGACTAACTAAAACTCAACGAAGTCGGTATCTATCTATTCTGATTTCCAAGATACAGGTTTTTTACCTAGTTTGGAAGTCAGGCGTCCGTATAGTTCATTGCAGCCTTTTTTTGTATAGAATCCCCGATAGTGAAATTGTATTAGGCTATATTTTAATTGAGACCAATAAACGATTATTATTATTATTATCTACCTACGTACACCTTTTGAATGTGGGAAAATCATTTAATATGAAAATACTAATAGTTCCATCACAGGAAAACAGCGCCAGGAAACCAGCATGCCTGAGAGATATTTCTCGACGGCATGCGGCATGGAAAGTCAAGTCAGAGGAACTATAATAATAATATATATATAACTAGCTGAACCCGCGCATGCGTTGCAATGCGTTTTGCCTACCTACCTATCTACTACCCTACGTACTACCCTACCTACCTACTACCCTACCTACAAAAAAAAAAAAAAAAAAATCTTATGTCCTTTTCCTGGTTCTTAGCTACCTCCCTACCAATTTTCAGGTAAATCCGTCTAGCCGTTCTTGAGTTATAAATGGAGTAACTAACACGACTTTCTTTTATATATATAGATATAATAGTTTAAAAAAACTATTCCTTTATGATTTGTTTTTAAACTGACATGCAGGTCACTAACAGTATTATTCATATTGAAAACGGGATATTTACCATGTTAATTTTTTGTTTCAAGTTCCCGATAATTCAGCGCTGTTACCTACAATCACCATGATTACGGATTTCCAAACCGAAGTCATTGTGGGTGGATGTTTATTAGCAGACAAATCGGTCTATCCTCTTTCTTGTTCGTTTTTTTGCGTTCGGTACCATACCATTGTCACTCACTATACGATTCTGTTCCCGACATACAAAACTCAGTGTCCACTCGCGAACTTTATTCGGCACTTTTCCGGTTTTTGCACAGTTCAACCACTGGATTCCAGGCCCTCGACAGTTGAAACCCATCCTCCCGGTTAAAGTTTTTATTTTGGTAATTTCAATGGCCTCTCTAACCAGACGAGGTACATAGTGTCGAGATGACCTGAGGGTTAAGCAACTCAATCCAGTGGTTCGATCTCGATTCTAGCAGATGTTCAGCTATGACCGATTTTTGGATGTCATTATTTTTCAACGCCCTAATATGTTCGGATATACGACAAGCCACCGTACGTTTCGCCTGACCGATATATAGGACATGGTAAATATTTTTTTAACCTTTTTCAGTATGAATGTAAGTATTCCTTTAATTATCGAATACTGCTACAAAAAATAAAATAAAAAAGTGTGTTACAAAATTCGGTTCTATAATCCACCTATTGGATCCGTTTCACAGTTTAAAATTTTAATAAGTAAATATTTTACGGTCATGTTAGTTTGCAGTGGACCGGTAACTCCTGAATCCCCATTTTGGTACAGCCCGGGGCAGACTGTCAGGCGCTATCACGTTCTAATTAAAAATATCATCGATGAAAGCTTGTTTTATCTGCTGATAGCTATGTTGTACAGAAAGTAATAGTAACTTAAAGTTATAAAAGTTAATAGGTTCTTTTTATGACAGCTGAAATACGGGGTTTCAAAGTAATTTTTTTTTTATTGTTTTGTCTACCTAATTATTTTTTTCTTTGTTTCTTAAGATTCAATTGTTTCTGTCCAAATCTTGATTTTTAAATCACAGGCGAATTCTCTCAGGGAGGAAACCCCATTAGACACTGCCATAGTAATACCAAAAAGAAGATTGCCCATATCCTCATAGGTACAAGAAATAACCTCGTAATTAAAATGACAGTAGTACCTAGGCTAACTAATTAAACCTTTAGATACAAAACCTTCAAGAAAATTATTATTCCACCTAAAAGCTAGACAGATAGGTAACGGGTGCTAAATAACAGTCGAGTTCATCAATTGCTTCATTGTGTTGTGTGATGGAACAGACTTCAGCAAATAGGTACTGTGGAAACTATTCCTGGTCCCTATTTACATGAAGCGACTCGCTTTCCACTAGTTTCAACACAAGTTTCAAAATATCACTGTTTATAATTTTGTAGTTTAATTTGTGTGAAGGATAATATGGCTAGAAAAGAGGTGACTGCTGAGATGATGAATAATAGAGAGGTATTGGAAAAGAAGACCCCATGCAGACCCCAAATAAATAGGGATATATATTTTTTTATATATTTATATACTTTATATATCATAAATGGGTTTGCTCTTGACTTCAATCTTGCCCTAAGGGCAGAGATGATGTCGACGATGGAACGAGCTTACCCAGTAGAAGCCTGTTTACTCGCGACTTAAACAGATTAGGGTTATATGAACTCGGAAAAACCGACGCAGGCAGGGAATTCCACTCCTTGGCTGTGCGCATAATAAAGGACCCAGCAAAGCGCTTCGTTCGAATGTGTGGAATGTTGACTAGGTATCGGATAAGCGCAGGAGAAAGATTATGTTGATGATGAATCATTAAGTAGGTACCTACTTAGTTCATTTACCTAAATGATACCTACTGTTTAACTAGGCATCTAATCGATTGCGGAATGATTAAAGTATTTAGAGTTATTTTGTTTGATTAATTTTATTAAACATTGCCTCAGTTATTTTTATCTTATCGGTGCCCTTTGTAACCATTACAAAATAATAATAAAAAACAATTCTCTTACTAGATTAGTAAGTTTGTGTTTTCAGTAGGTACCAAACAAAGATATACAAATCAGTAGTAGGTATACTACCTAATCCCCAAAAGGTTACGCAGAGGTGTCGGAACCTTAAGTCCCATGGTGATGGAGGACCTAGCCTATTGACATCAACCGGGCAAAAATCCAGACTCCGTCAGTCAAAAGCGGCAATCTGTCAGTAGCTACTGACAGATTGCCGCTTTTGACTGACTAGGTACTATTCCAGCCAAAGTTAGAGCAATGTTTAAATACAAATAAACTGTCAAATTATGTCACATCACAGAATAGCCGAAATAACTTTGACCTGATTTCTATTCCAATAAAGTTTACTCATTATTGTTTCTCAGAACTCCCGATACAAATCAACACTGAATAGACATCTCGCGGAGACAGACCGAACTTATTACTTTAGTTCCACCTTCAAGACATAGATGGCGCTTTTACAAGAAAGGCAAAGTTATAAATGAAAAAGTTTGAGACAGACGGAAGGAAGCTTTCAGCATTATAACGTGACATAATACCGATGGAAAAAAATATATCAGTGCAAAGACTTTTGCGAAAAAATTAGGTACGTGAGTAACGGAAAATAAATATAAGTTTACACCGAGTGTGCCAAATGTATGTTTCATTTTAGTTATTGTGTAATGCTTTTTACATGAGAAAAGCAGGCAGAATAATAATTTTTTAGGCCATCAGGGTTATGTTAGGACATCTCTTGAGCATGTGCTTGTACTAGGAGTGGGTTCACGATTTTAGTAAATACAGACAAGACAAATCAAGCTACAATCTGTAAAATTTCTGTAATAGATTTTCAACTTTATCGCTGAAGCTTTAGGTTTAAGGTTGATTGGAAACCTATTACAGTTTCGGGTAGTGTGATTGCTGGCCTGGCTACGTCTGTACCTAAACTACTACCTACTGATCATGGTTCGTGAGTTGATACCCACAGCCCATCGGCCACTAATAAAGAAATTAGTGATTGATGTCACGACCTCAAACACGCGACTTCTCACCTCACTCATTGCACTAAGGCCGTTTCAGTTTGTACCTTATTAATATTATCTTATCGCACACATTCCTAGAACTTAGAACTAATAAGATTGAAATAGTTTCTATATAACATCACGCCTGTTATCCCGAATGGTTAGTCAGAGGTGAGAGGAGAGGCCCTAATAGTAGGTACACCCACATTTCGCCAGTTTTTAAGCCATTTGCAACCCTATTGCCACCAACCGGGCACAAATCCAGACTCCGTGGCTGTCACTGAGAAATTCCTTAAGGAAAACGCAATAACACTCTGCCCAACCTGGGAATCGAACCTAGGACCTCAAGCACAGCAGTCAACCAACCACTAGACCAAGTAGGCAGTTGCTATAATTAAATAAATAGGTACATAAATACGAAGCAAGCGAAGTATTACCTTTTTTTTTTTTTTGGTGGGTGGAAAATCATCGAATAACCCCCCCCCCCCCCGCTCTTGGGCAGAGCGAAGGGGAGTGTCAGACTTCTACTGACTAAAAACCAAACCCATGTTCCTTCTTCTTCGCCCTTGTGTCGGAGCCGCGGTAACCTTTCGATATCCACAAGCGAAGTATTACCTACCAATATAATTTTAATACAAACCCTGTCGGTACGAAAAAGCCAATTTATAAGTGGGACATGAGTTGACATGACACATGCGTCATTTATCAACAAAATAATGACCTACGACATTTGTACGCGAACGAATCAAAAGTCAATGTCAATAAAAATAATTTATATAAAGAGCAACATACTCACATACAGCGTGCTCCGAAATTACTTGCAGGTGTTAAATTACTGTTCGGAATATTTTCTTGTATTTTTTAACGCTTTGTATTTTTGAAATTGGAATGTACTTTATAAAATTGCTATGGGCGAACCTAGCGACATGTCAGCTTTGGCGATTAGAAGAAGGATTTGGGTATTTGTTTTTGTTAAAATTTTAGTATTTCTGTGCCAACAAAAGCTATAAAATTAGTTTTTGAATTATGTGTAACTATATGTTGTAGAAAGTGACTATTATAAGAGTATTTCTCAAAATAAGTGTACATCTGTTGAAAAAAAAGTGTGCCTCGAAATAGTAACAAAGTTTCAACGTTTTTATTTAACCATACATACAAAAAACAACATATTTGTGAAAAAAAACTATTAAACTTTAAAGTTGTGAAGAATAAATGGTAAAACCATAGTATTCAATCAATTTTAGAAAGCTTTTTTAAAAAGATGTTTTTTGCGTTTCATACAAAAATCAAATTGCCACCCTACGACTTCATACATGTAACACTTCATAACATTCGATATGTCGCGTTAATATTGTGCATTTTTTGTATTACAGACCTTGATTAAATGTAGCTTCTTAATTAAAGTGATTTTCTATGGGGTTTCATAGTAAAATATAAAAAAAAATGCGAAAAACAAAATGAGTCGTGCCCATTTACTTTTTAGTAACTTACTCTTTAGTTACGTTTTATTTCTACTTCCACGTAATTTCTGAACGCATCCGTTACCTTTTAACACGGACAACACTAGCATCATTCTGATTGGCTGTAGGTCTGACGTCTCCGCCATAACTTTTAATGTGAAAATCAGTTTTGAACGTGTTGTCCAAGGGAGATTACTTTTTCGTAATAAGAAATACTTTTTAAATTTTTCACATTAAGATAAGTCTTGATTTATATATGTTATTGTAATACGTGTCGTACGAACATTTAAGCGTATTATATTATTTGCAGTTTCAAGTTTTATCAAACCATCGACTTAATATGATCATAATTTGTAAAATTTTCGTTGCTTTTTCGTAACGTTTTTTATGAATTTCGTTACGTTATGAAAAAGTATAGTGTAAATCTGAGTGTATACAGTTCTTAAAACTATGCCAATATTAAAACCTTGGTGAACATTCACTGGCAAATAGTTCTTTACGAATTTTAAAGTCTCATACGCTTTATTTAATAGGTTGGTTTATAGCCTTATGTTTACTATTTAGTAACATCTAGAACTATTTCATAACAATATTTCGTAACAACTTTTTCGTTACGTACACTTTTTTTGAGAAATACTCATAATAGTCACTTTCTACAACATAAAAAAATAATTTTCTACTTTAGAATATTATAATATTCTAAAGTAGAAAATTATTTTTTATTACCAAACACATGACAAGCGCGTGTACGTCGCCCTGTTTATTGTTAGCGTTACTTCCAGCTTGTATATTGCCAGAGTCGTGGGAAACACCTAGATGAGGAACACAGTACGGAAACGAGACTAAGGATCCATGTCAAAAGTACAAGAAGATCTGTACCCAGCACAGGTCAGGGTCAAAAATAATGAGGCCAAGGAATAGCAAAAGGTCAAAAATACACTTAATTCCACATCACCCTATATAAAAACGCGTGTGTGTGCGTTGCAAGTCCCCCAGTGACATCACTTCCGCAGTCAAATCACTTCCGGCGCGCCTGCGGGCGCTTTGACGTTCTCTCTTTGTTAGGAGACTGACACGTAAAATTATCTCCTGGATGGCGAGTCATGATTAGCCACGTGGAAAATGTACCTATGGTACTGTTAGCCGACAAATGGAGGAACTAAGTTGTGGGGACTTTGGATGTGTGATTTATTTGGAGGCGGTATATATTATGTAACTAGCTTTTACTTGCGTGTTTGATCGCCTTAAGTTAGGAATTTATCCTACAGCAACGTTTTATTCGGAAAAAGAGTTTTCAGAATAGGATCAAGTGATCATCATCATCATCTGCCTAGCCTTTTCCCAACTATGTCGGGGTCGGCTTTCCGTCTAACCGCATGCAGCTGAATACCAGTATTTTAGATGGAGCGACTACCTTTCTGACCTAGGATCAAGTGATAATAATCCTAAAATGGCACAAACCCAGTCAATATTATTTTAATAGATATCAAAATTTCACTTTGTGACTGTTTGAGGCCACCTGGAGTTCTTAAAATTAAATTGTACTGGTTCCTTTACAAAACTAACAACCATACAAACTTTGCCTTTTTATAATTTCAGTATCTATGCTTATTTAGGCGATTCTTTAATAAGATTAACATTCTCCTGCCCTTATCCTAATTTATTTGGGGTCGGCACAACATGTCTTGTTCTTCCATACTTCTCTATTATTTTCTCGTCATCTCAGCAGTCACCTCCTTTTGTAGCCATATCATCCTTCACACAGTCCATCCATCGTTTCGTTGGTCTTCCGATGGATTGGATGGTCTTCTCTTTAATAAGTATTTAGCCCAAAATGATTATTTGTATATTTTACCTGTGTATTCATTTGTATTCTGCGAACCCACCAACTTTTACAGCAAATAGTACGTTGCCCCCACCTTTCTGCATATAAATGATTATTGTGATCAATTTTGGGTTTTGCCATGACCAACTGTGCCAACAAATGAGTTCGGTTAGGTTCAAGGTCACTGCGTTCTTATTTAAATGACGTCATATTAAATTATTAGTTATTCGTATTTTTAGGCAGATAATCTGATCAATATTATAAATTATGTATTAGTTTAAAAAGTAACCAACTCTACGCGGCAGTTTTTACACAGTTTTCTTTATAGTTTTTTTTAAAACCACGCTTCTAGTTCTCATTGCCATGAAAATTTCAGATGTCGTTAGGTATTCGTGTGTTAGTAATGAACCTTTGCGAAATTTGCACCGGTTGATTTGTGTGATGCTACAACATGGACATCTTAAAATCAAATCCGGTTGAAAACACTACATTTTTTGTTTACCTAAAACAGCATTGTTGTGATTCACACGAATTTAGCAAGAGTTCAACGAATGTCAAGCGGGACAAAAAAGAGCTAACCAAGCATAGCAAATACTCGTAAACCCACACAGCTATTTAAAAGATTGTACTTATAAAGACACAAAATATTACCAACAGACATTAATAAGAACGAAAATGGAAATATTTTGATATTTAAATTCATTTGAAACCATGCATTTTTTTTTAAGGATGACATATCGTCAAATGTCTCCTCCCGCTCTGGGCAGAACAGAAGAGAGTAACAGACTCTTACTGATTGTCGATTGATTTATACTCATCCGTATTCCTTCTTATTTATACCCTTGGCGTTCAATGGCCGCGGTGAATTTTTCGAAAAAACTCCGCAACCGTCCATAGGTACTATTATTTTAAATTCGAATCTCAGCTTGTGTGTCTGTTTGTTTGTAACCTTTTCACGTCATAATGGCTGAACGGATTTGGATGAACTTTGGCATACGGATTGACCATGACCTGGGTAAGGTAATAAAACCGATAATTATAATAATATCCCGGTCGTGTGAAAGTCTGATAATTTCCGATATTCACGAGCAAGGCTGCGTACAAAACTTAATCCTACTAGTTCTGTTAGTATTATTATATGCAAAAGTTTGTGAGGTTGGATTTGATTTGAAACTTCTGACAGTATTTAGATGATATTTAGCACACAGATAGTTTATCACCTGAATTAACACATTTAATACTTTTATCCTGGTAGTACCTATGATCCTGTGGGACAACGAACTCTATACGGGCGAAGCTGCAGGTGTAAGTTAGTTATTGTATATTTTATCACGAAGCTTTATAGAACGTATTGAACATTTGTAATTCACGAATACGAAACCGTATAATATTCTTCAGGATGAGTAAAAGTTTATTGTGGGATGCTGAGCAAGTTCACTTATCTAATAGTTCTCGATTACGTAAGACGTATGTACCTACAGTTTCCGACGTCATACATGTTAAGATGGAAGGCGAGTTTGTTAGTTTGCAGATATTTTCGGAAACTCATCGGAAAGCGATGCGTTGTGTATTGAGATGCTACATTTATGATTGAGTGGTAAACAGTTTGTTGGTTTCTTTTTGACAGTGAAGTCTGCTAGTGCGTTATGAACTTTTTGTGGGTAGACGTACTTAGAAACATTTTTAGTGCAATGGGACTTGATAATATATTAGGCATATTCGTAAAACAGCTAAAAGAGCGATTCACATTAGAGATAGTGTCAAATTGTCAATAACACCTATACCCATAACTAGCATTTAAGGCGGGGTTACCCCGATAAACGTCGTCAACAATAGCGTTTTACTCGTACATGGAACGGATTTAAATTTTGAAAAAAATGTATTACATAGTTGACTCTTCGATCATGATATGTCGGGCATGCGATACACGATTACTTACACTTCACTGCATCCAATTAAATCGCAAAGACATGTCCAAATGATGGCTAAATAATCGTTTTACTTGAGTTATATTAGGCTTTGAAAAATAAAACTTATATCATAATAAAGGTCGTAAAAAATGTGTATTATCTCGGGTCACATAACGTATAATTTCTTTATCATTTTTCTCCAAGAGAGAAAAACAGTCAAAATTTAGGCATTATATCGCTCGCGCGGCAGGGCGGGGGGTGAGGTCATGCGTACATAAAAACAAAGTAGGGTAACCTCGCCTTAAATGATTTGATCAAAATAAAAACACCCTGTAGAGTGTAGGTAGTTATTTTCATCAGTTCACTGAAGGTCGACTATTTTTTATCCTTATGACATAGCGCATAATTTAAGGGTGAAAACTGGTAGACCGTCAGTACCTACCTACCCCACACGGCTACATTCTTGTTTTCCTTGAATTGCGTAATGATTTCTATGAAAACGAAACGAGTTTAATTTCACTCTTTTTTATCGTACCTAAAGGAAATCTGAAATCTGGCAAACGACAATATATCTACATCACGTCTATTTTTAGCCCAGACTATGTCTAGTTTTATAGTCAAACATTTTTCCTGCAAAACGACTAAAGTGTAGGTTGATAAGTGTATGTTTAAAAATGCAAGCAAAATACACAGACAGCTGGTAGGCAATTTAAATAAAAATGTGATGTATTTGACGTAAACGGATGCACGATTATATGCGATTCGCTCACGTGTGTTTTCACTGCTGACTGCAGCTTCAGAAAAGCGAAAAACATCACAACTATTTCTGTGCACCGCGTCTTCGCAATACATTTACCAAACTATCGTGTCGAATTCAAAACGACTGAAGTTTTATTTTTAAAGCGAAACATACGACCATATTGTGACAAAAGTTATTTTAGCCCGGCAACTCAAACCACATAAAAGAAAATTCCTTTGCCTCGACGCAAATCCGAATTGGAAACTAATCGATTACAGGAACTAATCACGTCGATTGCCAAACATATATGGTTGCGCCAATTTTAAATCATAGATTAAATGTAATTATTTGGCAACATTGCGAATTGGTTGGTAACACTTCCCTATCTCCCATCCCTTTCTTGCACGGAACTTATCGTACTCGTGGAAGCGAGATGGCAAACGTACGGCGGTAGTGTTTCGCCATTGGACATTCATATCATAAGATTTTTCGTTGGCTATGAACTCGTGTGTCGCGAACATTGCGTTCCTAAGAAAAACTAGAAAATTGGTGTTTTGTGCGTGAAAACCGCTGTGAAACTTACTGAGGAGCTGCCGCCGAGGATATCAAGGTACCGTGCACCCCTGTAACCCTTAAGAAAGACTGATTTCACCCTGTGTCTCCACGCGGTCTTTCAACGTCCCGTCTCATTACCACCAAGTCGAATTTGTCGTCTTTATTTTGCTTTCCCGCGCAACCATTGGTCCTTTTCGAGCCGGATTCCATCTGGAATCAGTGAATAGCCAACCATTCCCCTATTCTGGGTCAATTTGTCGCAAAACCCGCAATTGTAGCCGCGCCGGACGCATGTGCCGGTAGTTAGGTTATAGGTACCTAGATAAATCGTAGAATCTCGTAAACCCCGCTAATATAGTAGTAAATTCTTATTCATATCGTATCGTCGTAATCTAGCAAGTAAGTTAGATTTTTCGCATCCGCAAACCTAACAAATAAGTTAGACAATCGTTGTCGTTTTAATATCGTAAATAAATAATTTTCTCGTTCGTAATATCCAGTCAAAACCGGTTCAGTTAGCAAGCAAAGAACCACATTTCATAACTTTACTTGCCCTGTTAAATAGGTATAATCGTGCGTTCACAAAATCATTTATTGTAATTTTTGTGTGGAGTGTAACCGATTCACAGTCCTTTCAGAACTACCTACCTACTTGTCGTAAATATTTAGTTAGTCGTAAGCCGCTAATAAAAATATGGCGGACGCAACTTTAAAAAGATTATTATCGAAACGCGATCGGATATTTGCTCGCATGCAAACTATATCTGACCAAGCAAAACGAATCGACTTAGAAGGATTCGATAGGGAGTCGTTCTTCTGTGACATTAAAACAGTTGATTCATTGCGTGTGGACTTTGAAAACATATTGGACCAAATTGTTGCCCATGAGCTCAAATTAAATCCTGACTGCGCTGTCTCATATCAAGCGCTTTCTTCATTCGAAGACCTTTTAGGCCGTGTAAAGCGAGCTGAAGAAAAACTGTTAGTTCAATTTCGTAATGAGGTCAAAAGGTCACCTCGATTACCTCCTATTGAAATCCCCGAATTTAACGGAGATCATAGAAATTGGCCATTGTTTATCGCTAGCTATAAAAACGCAGTGCATAATAATGTTTCTCTGACAGACTGTGAGAGGTTATATTATTTGTTAGGAAAGTTAACAGGCAAGGCTCGTTCAATATGTGCGGGTATAAATCCATCAGCGGATAACTACCCTCTTATTTTCGATTCGCTTTGTAAAAGGTATGAAGATAAGCGTCAGTCCGCAACTTCATATTTAGACCAATTATTTGAATTTAAATCTATCTCGACTGGAACCCCAAATAATTTAGAATCATTTCTCGATAAATTCTCGTCGTCCGTAGCCGCTTTAAAAAACACAAAGGTCAATGACCTCGCTGATTTTATTTTGTTACATATCGCTATTAAGAAACTCGACCAAGATACTGTGCGTACCTTCGAAACTAATTATCAACTAAGATCTAATAGTTCCGAAATTCCATCTTTTTCCGATTTGGATTGTTTCGTTCGGGACCATATAAAAATGTTAGAACGTACTTCATCAGCTGTTGCTAGGGTCACCAACAATAAGAAACCACTCGAACGTAAGTCTACCGTCGCGTACGCCAGCACCTCTGGTCCCGAGAAAACAACTTGTGGTCTATGCAATGAGCAACATGATTACATTTATAAATGTAAGGTATTTAATAGTTATAACCCTGATCAGCGTTTTAACTTCGTAAAGTCTAACAATTTGTGCATAAATTGTTTAAGTAGTGGTCATCGTGTTTCCGCATGTGAGTCAACTTCTAAATGTAAAAAGTGCCACCGCAAGCACCATACATTGTTGTGTTTTGGGGCCCAGCAAGCCGCGTCTGCTACCGTTGCCAATGCGGCACCTAGTGACGCTAACGCTACCTCCGCTCGCGGTGACGTCGCGCTGTGTGCGTTATCAGCTAATAATAATCAGGTTGACCATTTATCTCGCTACCCCACGACGGTTTTGATTGCAACTGCGCGCATTATTGTCGTGGATTCTCATGGTAATAAGCACATTATTCGTGCATTGTTAGACAGCGCTTCTCAAAGTAACTTTATCACACGTGAGTGTTGTCAACGCTTAGGTTTGAACATAAATAATCGACCTAATTGTTCCACCGTGAAAGGAATAGGTGGTTCAAGTAAAACAATTCAGGGTTCCGTAGAATTTAAATTTCATTCTCGCTTCGATCGTAACATAAATTATAGTGTCGACTCTTTGGTAGTAGATAAAATTACTGAACATCTACCAACTGCCACGGTTAATTCTTCGCTCTTGTCTGACTTCAAAAACTTGCCGTTAGCAGACGACACATATTTTTCGCCGGGCCCGATTCAAGTATTGATCGGTGCTTCGATTTACCCGCACTTACTCTTGTCGAATAAGGTTCAAGGACAGCCGCCATATGTATCACCGCTTGCTTTAGAAACTGTCCTTGGCTATGTTATAGTAGGTGACGCGCCGGTCCGTGTTGATAGCAACTCGACCGTTTCATATTGCTGTACCGCGGACCCGTTGGACTCTGCAGTTCGGAAATTTTGGGAATTGGAGGAGGTGGATGTTCCCCCTGTAGTCAGCTCGGACGACAGGGAGTGTGAGGAGTTTTACACACGCACCACTACTAGAGATAGTGACGGTCGATACGTGGTAGCTCTGCCTTTCAAGGGTAATGTCGAATCCCTTGGTAACTCACGCCAAGCAAGTGAACGTCGGTTTCACTGCTTGGAAAGGAAGATGCAAGCTTCTCCACAACTCAAGGTCACGTATGATAGCGTTATCCTCGAATATTTAGAAAAAGGTTATATTTCACCTGCAAATTCAGATTCTTCAGAAACTTCGTATTTTATTCCGCATCATGGGGTGATCAGGGATGATAAGATCACAACCAAACTTCGTGTCGTTCTCGACGGTAGTTGCAAGACTACCTCCCGCATTTCGCTTAATGACCTCTTGTACGGTGGGCAAAACCTGCAAGGGAGTTTGTTTAATATTATCGTCGGTTTTCGTTTGTTTTCGATTGCACTCTCCGCAGACATTCGTCAGATGTTTCTTAGCATTGGAATCCGAGAATCTGATCGGCGTTTCCAACGCATTTTGTATCGCTTTTCCCCGCAAGAGCCTTTACAGGTTTATGAATTTAAGCGTGTTGTTTTCGGGCTTAAGTCTAGCCCCTTCCATGCGCTGCGAACTATTAGGCAGCTGGCAGAGGATGAGGGCGACTCCTACCCTCAGGCTAAAAATATCGTCACTTCAGGTTTGTACATGGATGATTTCGTCCATTCCGTCCCCACAGAAGATCAGGGTATTTCTACCGCCTCAGAAATGATAGGTCTCATGAAAGCTGGCCAATTTGAATTGGTTAAATGGACCAGCAACTCCCAAGCCGTTTTAGATTCAATTCCACCCTCGCATCGTCTGCTAGCTGTCAAAGAATTCGACGAGTCCGACCAGCAGAAAGTACTGGGCTTGTGTTGGTCGCCTACGTCAGATCACTTCAGCATGAGGGTCAATACTCCAGCACAAAATTGTACTAAACGAACAATATTATCGTGTGTCGCTAGATTGTGGGACGTCATGGGATTTGTCGCACCGGTCGTCTTGTACGCTAAACTTCTTATCAAGCAGCTTTGGCTGCGTGATTGTGACTGGGATGATACCCCACCTGAAGATATAGTCAGGCTGTGGACTCGCTTCAAGGAAGAGCTCCCGTTGCTCTGTAATATTAAAATCCCACGTCACGTTGGTATCGTCGCCGATAGTGTGGTCACTATCTTGGCTTTCGCAGATGCCAGTGAGAAGGCATACGGAGGAGTAATTTACTTCCACGTCCAAAATAGCGATAGCAATATTGTTTACTTGCTAACCGCTAAATCAAAGGTCTCTCCTAAGAAAGTCGTTTCTCTCGCTCGTTTGGAGCTTTGTGCTATTCTTGTGCTAGCTCAACTTATAAAAAATGTCATAGTTGCTTGTCAGCCCCGCATTGCTTTTCGTAACATATTCGCATTTTCAGATTCGACAGTCGCGCTCTGTTGGGTACATTCGTCGCCCCATCGTTGGAACACCTTTGTGGCCAACAGAGTGTCGAAAATACAAAGCGACTTGTCACCACAAAATTTGTATCACGTGTCCGGTACGGACAATCCAGCAGATTGTCTGTCGCGTGGTCTCACGCCTTCTCAAATTGTTGACCACCCGTTGTGGTTCAGTGGTCCTCCGTGGGCCCATTTGGATGTCTCACAGTGGCCTGTCGTTCCCTTCAGTCCTTCGTCGGTGCCTGAAGCGCCCGAAGAGAAGAAGCTCTCGTTACTTTCCGCTGTACTAAATGAAAGATCTCGTATTCTTTCTTTGGTCGATCGCATATCGTCTTGGAGTAAATTACTTCGAGTAGTAATTTACGTTTGTCGTTTTGTCAGGTTGTTACCTGTTAGATATCGCATGTCAGCGTCGGATTACGACTTCGCTGAATTGCTCGTTCTTCGTGAGCTTCAGCGCCTTTATTTCTCCACTGAGATTGCTAGACTCGGGGAAGGCAAGGATTGTAGTCCTGCTTTACGACACTTAAAGCCGTTTCTCAAGGACGGACTCATTAGGGTCGGAGGCCGTTTAAGAAATTCGGATTTAAGTTATGAAGGGAAATATCCCATTTTGCTTCCAAGCAAGGATCCTGTTTTGAATTTACTCGTCGAATACCATCATAAATTAAACTGTCATGCAGGTCCCGACCTGCTGATGTCACTTTTACGGCAGAGATATTGGATACTTTCTGCTCGTAATTTAATTAGAAATAGAATCCATAAATGCATTCCCTGCTTTCGCCTTCGTCCTAAGTCTAGTTTTCCTGAAATGGCGGATCATCGCTCTTGTCGTGTCGTCCAATCCGCTAAGCCATTCGTTCACACGGGCACGGACTATGCCGGACCTTTTAGGGTTACCATGTCTCGCGGTCGAGGTGTTCGTTCCACCAAAGCCTACGTGTGTCTGTTCGTTTGCATGACTACACGCGCCGTGCACATCGAGCTTGTTGGTGACCTTAGCACAGCTAATTTTATGGGCGCTTTCAAGCGGTTCTTGTCAAGGCGCGGCCCGGTGAGTAGGATTTATTCGGATAACGGGACTAATTACATAGGCGCTAAGCGCAAACTCTCGGAACTTCACGAATTTCTTTGTTCAAAATACCATAATACTGAATTTGGTCACATGCTAGCTGAGAGTCGCATAGATTGGTCACTCAATGTCCCGACTGCCAGTCACTTTGGGGGCAATTGGGAAGCTAATATTAAAAGTCTAAAGTCGCACTTGTATCGAGTCATAGGTGACACGATTCTCTCATTCGAAGAATTAAGTACCGTTCTTACCCAAGTCGAATCGGTAATGAACACTAGACCTCTTTGCAGGACACTCTCTAGTGATCCATCGGAACCGCTAGCTTTAACTCCAGCGCACTTTTTGAATCTCACGCCTTTAAAATATTTGCCTGCCGAGGAAATAGACGAGAGAACTACTGTCGCTAGACATGAACTGTTAGATAGACTGGTACAGTCGTTTTGGAAGCGCTGGAGGAGCGGTTACCTCCACACCTTACAATCGCGTCGCAAGTGGAACACGCCGGTCGATCCGGTCGCTGTCGGCACGGTCGTGATTCTCGTAACTGATAATTCGCCTCCACTACACTGGCCGTTAGGTGTCGTGGAGGAAGTTTTCCCAGACTCCACAGGAGTCACTCGCGTCGTTCGGGTTAAGACGACGACTGGCTCTTACTTGCGCCCCGTCGTTCGTCTTTGTCCGTTACCTAACCAATAGTTGGGCAATTTCGTCATTAGGTTAGGTTAACGTTAGTAATTAGGTATTTAGTTTATCGTTTAGTTTGTAAATTTGCTTCAATTCTTGAAGGCATCGCTTCAAGCCCGGGGGGATGGTTGCGCCAATTTTAAATCATAGATTAAATGTAATTATTTGGCAACATTGCGAATTGGTTGGTAACACTTCCCTATCTCCCATCCCTTTCTTGCACGGAACTTATCGTACTCGTGGAAGCGAGATGGCAAACGTACGGCGGTAGTGTTTCGCCATTGGACATTCATATCATAAGATTTTTCGTTGGCTACGAACTCGTGTGTCGCGAACATTGCGTTCCTAAGAAAAACTAGAAAATTGGTGTTTTGTGCGTGAAAACCGCTGTGAAACTTACTGAGGAGCTGCCGCCGAGGATATCAAGGTACCGTGCACCCCTGTAACCCTTAAGAAAGACTGATTTCACCCTGTGTCTCCACGCGGTCTTTCAACGTCCCGTCTCATTACCACCAAGTCGAATTTGTCGTCTTTATTTTGCTTTCCCGCGCAACCAATATATGTTCTGGAATGCAAAACATCGTTCTCGTTTTATTTATTACTGACCAGTGTCGACTAACTGGGCAAAAAGTTCCTTCAGTCCTTCCATCTTTCTGTCCACAGCTGCTAGAAGTATAAACTTCTTAGCATTTTTCAAACTAAGTCATAATAAAATATTATATATTTTATTTAATTCCATCTTTATATATATGTATTAGTATGTACGATTTATGTAGGTATATTAATTTATGTTACAAAATAGTATTCTCCTAATTTATTTATTTTTGTACTCTACCACAATGATGTCCTGTTTGACCCTAAGGTTGACTGGTAGAGAATGCCTTGTGGCATTAAGTCCGCCTATGTACCACGTTTGTGCATGAAGTTTAAATAAATAAATAAAATAATAGGGAGTCTTTTTGACTAACCAAATGCAGCAAAATATCAGTGTTTTATAAATAGAAAGAAGGAAAAAATATTTATTTGTCACAGGGACATGATGTGTATAGTAAAAAAATATAATATATATATATAATATATAAAACAATAAACATACAACATGAAACAAAATATCTATTGTATTGTAGCGACGTGGTAGCGACTATCTGTTTGTCATCTAGATAACTTAGTTACTGCTCATGATAGTATAGTAAGATTAGAAAACAGGCTGCTGATTTATTTAGGGTTGGCTCATTAATACTTATTTCTCCATGCTTCTCTATTATTCATCATCTCTGCATTCCATCTATCATTTCCCACCTCAAAGCAGGCTCTATTTATCTCCCTTCCTCCTTATCTCTGTCTCATTTAATATAAAGTCAGCATATGGCCAGGAATAAGTTGATTACATTATCGTATAAATACAGGGGCGGGTGATGTTAATTGAAATGCCATCGTTATTGCCCTCGCCCTGCCGAGCGTTCGTGATTGGACAATTTAATTGACGCTGATTGATAATTTAGATAGAGATTATTACTGAAGCCTCACTGACTTTGACGTCGACGATTCATTATTTAAACACTTACCATCATACCTGGTCGATCCTGAAGGGTTAGGCAGGGGTGTAATTATGAGTAGGTACAACGATATGTCGATAACTATATTTTCAGGTTATGAATCGTGAGGAACAGCATGCTAGAGTACTTGACGGCATGTACAACTCCAGGCCAGTGGATCGTATAAAAACTGAGCCACTAGATTAGGCTTTAACCATACGATAAAGAAAGACAGAAGGATATGAATATCATAATATACTCCATGTAAAAGGCAAGCCTATTGCCAACCACCGGGCACAAATTCGGACTCCATGGATGACAAATTCCTGATAGAAAATCCCCTTTGTCAAATGAATCGAAGCCTTCGTTTAAATAAAACATACGCATTAAAATAGCAGCCATCAACACAGTTACTATGCAAAACATAAGTAAACACAATAGAATCGTTTCAGTTGAACAACAAAGAAAATACGATTGTGTAAAAGAAGAAAATAATTGTTACTCGTAATTGCAGCGCATTGCAGAATAAATTGAAGCTATAAAGTACTTTAAAAGTATTATACGATACGACTAAGGGATTCAATTAAGCAGATAAGTTTAGTGGCTTTAACATACCGTGTGTGGAAATGTAGTCTACCCGTAAACGTAAAGTTAATGAAAATCAATACACGAACAAGTTATTTCAGAAGGTACTCGTAAATCTGTCTCAGATTTCCGTAAACCCATGTTTTAACTGATAATGTTGAAATTGCGAATACAGCCGTAACAAAGTTTAACATAAATTATGTTGAAAGAAAGAAAGAAAGAATATTTATTTGTCGCCGAAATATGAGATCAGATACTTACAAACAAAATTAAATCCAGTAAACATCAACTAATGTTAAAAAAAATAGGTACAAAAAAGAAAAACAACAGTAAGTATAAGTTTAAGTACATAAAAATGGAACACAAAAAAAAACATGTTTACAGATTACATAATTATGTCATGAATGCGACAAAGAGGTTACCCACTCAGCATGGTGCTGTGCTATGGACCGTATGTAGACCCACAGCACAGCGCTGCTCGTATAAGTATTGGCTGAAAACTCTTTAATGGACTATTTACATTCATATTTAAAGACAGTGCAAATAACAAGGTATGCGTTAGCGGGTTTGAGTCACCAAAGGCCATTTAGCACCGATTTAGCCGATCCAAATATTTTCACGGACGACGCTCTTGCCACACTCGGCAAGCAAATTATTCTCGTCTGATATAGCGAAAATTGTACACGACACAGTTATTTGCTTACACGCAGATTCATTCTATAAAATATTTGGTTTATTGGGTTTTTTCATCAGGAATTTATCAGTAGCAGCCACAGAGGATTTGTGCCCGGCTCATGGCAATAGGCTCGTCCCGTCGAAGTTAAACACAACGAGGTAGGTATTCCACATTGGGCACCCGCTTTAACGGCACCTGAGGTAATGGCACCTGAGGTATTCCACATACGGCACCTGTGAAATTCGAGGATTATAGGGGTCATGACGTAAGGTGATATAATATCTTGCTACTGCTTTTTAGACCATTTACGCACACAATCAAATAATCTTATTCCAGTACCTATACTCAAATCAATAACAGATAAAACATTATGATCATTTTGTAACAAACATGTTTATCAAATAATTACGCACAAAACGACCGATATAAATTGGTCTCGATCTAATTATCATGTTGGTGATTGTATGCATTTCTGATAAGAGTTATCTATTGACCGTAGTCCGGAGCGGTTCTGAATTACAAACAGCTGTCCGTCACCTGTTCCGCTGCTTGCTTCACCGTGAAATTGCAATATTCTGACTACAATACACGTAACATTAACAATGTCAGGAACAAACATATACCTAACTTTATTTCTATACACGTAGAGTGTATAATCTCTATCTACGTCAGACCAATACAGCATCGAGTCAGACCAGAGGGGCATTATTAGAATCGTAAAACGAAAATACTGGAATAATTTGAAACAGATCCAAAATGAAAATTCATTCATGCTCTCATTAGAATTGTATTCGGTTTTGATAATTATTTAGCTGGATATTAAGTGGTGCAACCATTAGAAATGAATTTACTAGCGTTGATATAGGTCATCTTTTATTTATTTCGTTTTTATAATGAGTAAAAATAAGAATGTGTAGGTAATCAACTAATCAGACATCACGAAAATAAACTTAATATCTATGTGATGCGTATGTTTTTTCGAATAAATTATGGTTTAAATTATTGGATACACTTATATTACACAATACTCATGCGTAGTATTCTGACTCATTTCCATTTAGCAAATGGAACATTTTACTCGTAAAATGATACTTATTCTAAAAAAGTGTAGAGGCATTATGTTTGACATGTAAAAGCATACGTAAATATAAATAATGTATACAACTTACCTGTTTATTCTAATATGTTGATGTAATACAATTTCGACGAAGTGTCCAATAACTAGATTAATGGTAAGACTAAAATAAAAAATTTGTTACAATTTTGGTTTAACATTTCATGCAATGCTACACACAAAATACACACTAAAGCATTCGTATTATTTAGGGCATCAGTCACAATGTTATGTTAGTCGTTCATTTGTTTCGTAACAATCGCAAAAAGTATTTGCCGACTGCTATCACTATTATAATCACTGCACACAAAATCACAAGATGCGGGGATGCTGGTCCGTTGTTGGACTCACCAGAGCTGCTCCTGCCCTGTTCACTGTCTTTGGCCGTAAAACGAACGAACTCTTGCAAGTGACTCGGCAACTTTTTAACGTCTTTCTCTTCACCACCTTCAATCACTTTAATTTTATGTTCAATCACTTTAGGTTCTTTATACACATTGTTAGTTTCTCGTTCGTCTTCAGTTTCGGGATCTTTGATACCTAACTTGTCCCACCGTTCCCTAGCTTTCGATATGAACTCCTTCTCAATTCTATTGTTGACCTTGCCGTCAAGAATATCGAGTGTTGGCATACTTTTGGATATAGTTATGTGGTTTGTTGACGCTGGAGCATTTGTTATTTTAATGACTTTGTGTTGCTTCCTTTCTTCACGTTCTGCCATCTGAGATACGTACTCCGAATACATTTTTTCACGAAGTAATTCTTCCTGGCTACTGCTGAATGCCGATAACTTTGCTCTTCTAGTTTCGGATCCGTGTGAACTCATAACCACATCTTTTTTACGTGAAATACTATAGTTATTTGCATCTCTTATCCTTTCACTAATTACCTCCTTTTCAGAAACTAATGGTGCTCTAGGTCCTTGTTTTTGCATTTGAGGCATATTGTTTTTTAAAGCTTCAAGACGCTGAATTTCAGCTTCGACTTCCTTTTCTTTTTGACGGATATATTCCATTTGTTGTTCACACAAATCTTTGGGAAGTGAAGGCCTTCTCGGACATCTATAGTCACTTATCTCATCTCTGGTATCGGTAAAGTATCGATGCATGTTTTGTATTGAAGAAATGTCACTCTCAATTTCTTTATTTAGGTTTCCAGTAGAGTAATGGAAGAATTTCCTCTCACTTTTCATTGAACGCATAGAACTATCGGTAAAATCAGAACTTTCATCACTTTCATAAAACGAAGACGAGTATTTTTTTGGTCTGGGTGGAGGAATCGGCTTGAATGAAAAATCTCGACTTGGGAACCGGTCATGATTACTTTTCGCAAATGTTGTAATCGTCCGCTTCTTCTGTATCTCGTCTGAACTACTATTTAGTCGTTGGTTCATAGAATTAAGAGTAGTTGTTAAAGTTGGATCACGAATCAAAGCAAGCAGGCGACTTCCAGTCTGTGATTTAAACGGAATAATTGGAGTAGTATCGACTTCATTTTCCTCGCGCTCCTTTTCATTTTTATATTGTTCATTGTAACCCCTGCGATCCACGTATTTTCTATGACTGTCCACAAGGTGACTAGCGTCATCTTTTGTTATCACAGTGTTTGTTTTCTCCATCAGCATTTTTTGAGAAGGAGATAGACAAACGTAAACAGGTTCTGTTTTAGTTGGTATACCAGTCCAGTGCTCGTCCTCCTGGGATGATTTTCTCAAAGATGAACGGCGAGGTTTAATTGGTGGTGGTACTGGATCTTTTGGTTTGATTGGAATAGATATCGCCTCAATAGATGAAACATCAGGTAACTGATAATGTGGCATACTTTCGCCGTTCTCTAGCTTATTATCGACTGTCTTTGAAGATGTGCCATAGAGTGCAATGTTTTGCAAACGTTCAGAAACAGATGCTAATTCTTCAAGTATCTTCTGACCATAAGGCAATGTTGCAATATTTCTGACACAAATATCTCTAAGCTTCAGAGGTTCTTTTGGGTCATCGTCAGTTTTGGTCTTACTTTGGGCAGTAGTTCCTGTAACACATTCAAACACATCTTTGACATGACTCGTAGTTGAAGACAATTGTTCTGAATTTATTTTATTATTCACACTAGTTTCGTCATGCGTCATGTTAGATATGTCATTGAGGGATGAATAATTAGGATTGTATTTTGCCGTGCACTGAGAGGAATCCACACTGCTCGAGGAGTCTTGGCGTGAAAATGTGTCTTTTGGATTTTCATTAGTTTCTTCTGATTCAGAGGCCACTTCTTTTATTAAGTTATTAATTGCATCATTAAATTCACATTTTATAACTTTTGATTCTAAATCGAATTTGCTTTGTTTTGATAGCGATTTATTATCCTCTTTATTTATAGGTTCATCAATATCTTTGACATACAAATCAGTTTTAATGTTATCTGTCGATAAAACAACTATTTCGTGAGAGTTTTGACTAGAATCCTTTTCAAAATCCCGTTTTTTTGCCGTGGAGCTCTCTTTGTACTCAACATTTACAATGCGCTCATTTTCAATTGTTTTAGTTTTACCACTAGGAGGCAATTCCTTTTCTTTAAGATCTTGATTAAGAATAACTTTGACGATATTTTCATTATTGTTTCGAACTTGAGATTTGTTTTTAGGATCGTTGTCTTGAATTATTGGGACAATCCTTTCAGTGCCTGCCGGGATAGGCACAGAATGTGTATTGTTGTTAGTTTTACCGTCTTCTAGTTCTACTTGAATGATATGCTCAGAATTTGTATTTTTACTTGTCTCTTCTTCGAACATTTTTTGGGAAATATTTATTTGTTCAGCAGTTTCAATGATTTTATCTTGTTTGGTTTGTTGTCCTTCATTTATTATGTGTTGTTTATTGTCTTCAGCATTTGAAATGAATGTCTTCTTTAGGAAATTTTCCGTATCAGTAACTTCTATTGTTGGTGTTATCATGCGGACTGATACATCAGTATCAACGCCTTCATCTTCATCTTCAATATCATGAAGAGAACTTGTACTACTAGATGTGTCTGTTAAGTATACTACTTCAGCACCAGTCATTTTCTCAACGGTTCTCATAGTCCAGTCGCCTCTGGCTTCAGACACTTCAGGTTCTTTTAGTTTTGCACCGACAAGAACACATTCTTGAGGAACCAACTGCCCAAAGGTTTTTTTGTGGACCGCAACAGACATCATTTTCTTTTGCTTAGTTAATTTGTTCTTATTGTCTTCAAATACATCGTCATCTAAGTCTTCCACATCACTTTTCTTATCACTTAGGTAAGACTGACGACGTGAAGTCATAGATGATCCACTACCACTGCCTTCTTCATCAATAACGTCCAACATTCTTGGAGGTCCAATTCGATGTAAGAAAAAGTCATCAGCTGATGCTTTTTTGCGTAACCTGTGTTTAATTTCTTGTTTTATGATTTCTTCAATTTCCGTTTTAATTTCAATAGCGTTTAAATCCTCCGGGTGTGTTGCTAGATTGAGAGTATTCAAATAAGTTCTTAAAGATTTTTCTTCGTCAGGTGTCAATGACTTGGTTTGGTCACATTGTGCTACATTAAGTGGGATTGTGGTAACTGATAAAGTCCCAGTAGCAAGTTCTTGTGGTTTTGTGACGCTTATTTCATTTAGGTCAGCTGCACTTTCCCACTCTACATCAGATTCAACATGAGTAACTACAACATTTTGACTATCTATTAGAGCCAAAGCATTGTCATCTCCTGGCTCAACATCAGTGTCATCATCGGTGATTTCAATAATTTTTGTAGCGTCATCATCATCCAAACTTTTACTTTTCACTTTGCTTTTTAACTTAGCTTTACTTTGATGGGATTGCTCAGGAATATCTACGACGTAAGCTTTGGTATCTACGATCTCATGAACATTATCCTGGCATTTTTCAACTGGTATTGGCAATAGATTGCCCACTATTTGATTGCTGTTATTATTTAAATCACCGTTCAAATTAACTAAATCGCTAGAAGTACTACTTGCCGTGTTTTGATTATCTGTTGAATGTTGCAAAATTTCAACTTTTATTTCCTTTGTAACTGCACTTTCAGCGCAATCTTCCTCGTTGTCATTTTGAGTGTTACACGATTCACTGTTCTCTAATTTGGTTTCGTCACTATTATTTTTATTCGCATCAGGTCTATTGTTTTTATTTTTACGTTTGTTTTTATTATTTTTACGGCGCTTCGGTCTTTCAGGCATGGTTGAAGATCGCTACACTGTTATCACTGGCACAACGTAATCATATCACAAACACACACGTTCCATTCACAGTCGGTTCACGCGTCTCGCGACACCGGTATATATTGCGTAGGAGTGACGATTCGTCGAGGTTCGTCTAAACGTATTTTAGGGTTTTCGCGTCGTTTGTTGAACAAGGGCCCGGTGTACAGGGACGTGAGATTCGGGTTCGAGGTTATCGATTGTGATTTTCTTTTAGGCGAGCGGTCGCCGGCCGCGGCAGTCATGCACTCGCGCGGCGATTTACTGATAATTATAAATGGGTTGAAGTGCGAGAGCGCGGGCCGTGGACTTTATTTTTACGCGGAGACGTGTACGCTTGTGGTGCGCGCGCGCCGGTACACTACGAAGGGAGCCCGCGCGCCGCCGCTCGCTACCAATACTGTCCGACTGAATTATCATCGGGCGCACTTCAAATCGTATATTGCTAATTAATATTGCACACACGCATCTTAACCATTTTAGGGAGGAATAACGGGGAAGGAACTCGAAAACACAATGGCTTCTAATACCTACATATTAGGATTTAGATAGGACGCAAACAAAATTCTAAGTTTAATTTGCTAAACAATAAAACTCTTAGGTAAGTTTGGAATTAGTTGTTTGTGATGATTCAGTGTATATAATTGTATTGTGTTGTGGTTTTATTGCGTAGTATTTAAACGTGGAAAATAGGTGTCGACACTGAATATAATATTTAATCAGGTGGAGACTTTCTGTCGTATTTTTATGTAGTTATGCTAGTGTATACCTATATTATAGCCAGTATCAATCGCTGTGGTTCGTATAAAAATCCTACAATGTAACAAGTTTGAAAACCCTCTATTTTGTAGAGGAAATCACGACCTTGGCGTCACGTATTGTGACTGAAACCTGTATTTAAATGTAAAGTACGGTTTTCAATTTGATTATCATCAATATTACCATACGAAAAGTAATCGATGATAACAATTTTATCTCGTTTACCTTGAGAGCACAATCACAGTGTGGCAACAAAGATTTTATTTCGATTTACAAGTAATAATAGCTATTAATGCGTTCCTGATTAAATTATACACTCGAGAGCAATGAATCCGGGTCACTTAAAGAATGTTAAAAATCTCGGAAACTAAAAATGATAGGTTAATGCAATAAATTGTATTTAATAGACAATATAATACTCCTTAAATGAAAGTAAAAAAAATATGAGTCACCATACATTTTATTAGCACAAAATTACATAAAGAAAAAAACTGCTGATCTCTCCTTAAAACAAAAATAGGAAACATGAAATTTTTGAACTTTATTACGATTTTCTTGAATTTTAATACTTCGTATTGCCTCCTCGTGCTTCCATTACTGCGTTTACGCGGTTTGGCATGCTGTACACCAAGTTCCTTATACGATTTTGGGGAATATTCTCCCATTCCTCTGTGAGAGCAATTTTGAGCTCACGAAGCGTGATTGGGGGAGGGTTTCGTTGTTTTACGCATCTGCCTAGCTCGTCCCAAGCATGCTCGATCGGGTTGATATCCGGGCTGCGCGCTGGCCACTCCATACGAGTAATGTTCATCTCTTGAAGGTAGTCATTCACAATCCTACCTGTATGAGGTCGGGCATTGTCATGCATAAATATAGCATCCTCACCTAAATTGACCATAAATGGACCAACGTGATCATTGAGGATTTCTTCCACATATCTTTCGCTAGTTAAAGAGCCGTTTTCTATGATCACCAGCTCTGTGCGACTTTCAGAAGAAATTCTGGCCCACACAAGTACAGACCCACCACCGTAGGCTACTTTTTCTTCGATGCATGCTTGCTTGAATCTTTCCCCTGGTCTTCGATACACTCTGTGTCTTCCATCGTGCTTGTAGAGCATAAATTTTGATTCGTCGGAGAACATAACTTTTGACCAATCTTCAATACTCCAATATAAGTGGCTCTGGGCATATCTTAGTCTTGAAATACGATGCCCACGCTCCAGTTTAGGGCCGTTTGCAGGTCTAAGGGGTTTTAAGTTAGATTCAGCAAGCCGACGTCTTACTGTCCATGCACTTGGGTTACTTCCTCCGAGGCGTCGAAACTGATTTGTGAGTTCAGTTCCTGTGAGAAAGCGATTTCGAAGCATGGTGTTCACCAAGTATCGGTCTTCTCGTGCTGTGGTACACCTGGTTCTGCCCGTTCCTGGTCTGCGTAGGTTAGAACCAGTTTCTTCGTAACGTCGGAGAACTCTTTGTACTGTTGACATCGACACACCGACAGTCCTGGCTGTATCGCGCTGACTCCGGCCGGTTTCCAGCATTGTAAGTATTCTGGTGCATTCTTCAGGCGTAAGCGACATAATTTCAGCTTGAATAATGAATATAGAGCACTATCAACATGGTTTATGTACCCACATAAATGACAGATTACAAACAAAAGCAAAACCAAATGCTGTAATTACGTAGTTCCATCTTCGAAAGTGGCCCTTTTTCAAATTTGATTTTTTTATGATATAACTTTACAATAACTAAGAAGTTTTAATACCTTCATTTAAGGAGTATTACATTGTCTATTAAATACAATTTATTGCATTAACCTATCATTTTTAGTTTCCGAGATTTTTAACATTCTTTAAGTGACCCGGATTCATTGCTCTCGAGTGTAGTTCTTGTAAATATATTAATACATTGACGTGTAGTAAAATATTTTATAGTTCCAGCAATTAGGTTCATTTAATTATTAGTAGGTTCATTTAATTTATTTATTCCCAAAATAAATAAATGAATAAATTAAATGAACCTACACACGTAACATAACATCACACCTATTATCCTCGAAAGGTTAGGCAGAAGTAGTGTATCTACTGTACACTCATTCGCCGGTTACGTGTATGTCCCACGTAATAGGGAGCGAGCCTATGAGCCTACCAATTCAATTAATTATTAGTCTTAATAAATTAATTAATATTTACCTAGTTGAATAGAGAAGTAGAACATCTACATTCAAATCTTTCTAAAACATGGTACTGTTATCGTTAAAGATAACAATTTATTTAGCAAAATAATCTTATCATTACCTCATTACGGAAATGTCTCATAAAAACTGAAAAATAGGCTTATCTAAAATTCTTTAACCTATTTTCATTTAGTTTAGTTTAGACTTCGTAGATGATGGCGTGATGATCTGGACAAGACAAGCGGCCTGTGGTCCACATTGCCCTTGGATCGAAATAACTGGAAGTCATGAGGAGAGGCCTTTACCCAGCTGTGGGATGATGCAGGCTCAAAATATCAGTTCCTGAAACTATTCCTAATAGCCTTTTATCAGTAAAATAATAAATTTTTCAATACTCAAGTACAGTTCTGATGACATTGATTAGGTTCAACGGATTGCAACGATACTTTGCGGAACACTTCCTGACTTAAAATCTAGTAAAATAGAAAAAAAAACAAATGATAAATGCAGTCGAGCGAAACTGGGTAAAGAGCTAATCTTAACAAAAACTCTTTGACCGTTTATAATAGCGATTAGAGATATACCTTCTTAGGTAGTTGTAGAAGATTTAACTTGCATGTTGTAGAGGGAATTATGAATTAAATTATCGTGTTTCTGACCGCTTTCCCAGTCTACTAGTGCCAAGCAAAATAATGATGTCTAAAGCGTAAGATTATTTTATATTTATTTTTTATAGATAATATAATCATTAATATCACAATCCAACTATCCACTCACAGACTCACAGGACTGTTGGAAAAAATCTTATGATATGAGCAGTACTTTTGTGCTCTTCTGTCTAATCTTAATTGTAGAGTCCTGTTAAGTATTTTTGTGTACTTACATGAATAAGTATGATTTTGCCTAACCCTAAATTCCTAGTAGACAATATAGACCCACGTCGATGAAAGTATGAAAAGTTTTAAAGTTTCAAAGGTAAAGTTATTAAGTATGGCATGTAGTCATCCCTTGAAGGAGACACTCACTAAATTCCGACTCTGTATATCCGGAACATAATCTCAAACTATTAACTAACACATAACTATGGACAATCTCAAGACACTGGACACTATCAAAGTTTCTAACAAGCAGGTACATAATAAGCTGTTAAAATTGGTCCAGTAAAACACAAGTTTTAGAACATAATATGCACTATCACACTCACTGACCACTGATTTTCAGCCTTATGTCCTGAGTAATAAGATTGACGAATGTTTGTGAGCCCGGTAGTACCTGCTAGATTGCATCCTATTACGAACTACCCACGTCAGCAAAAAACGCGACCCGATTTAATCCACACTTCCATGCTAATATGTAATATAAATTTTATGCAAAAATAATTATGTCTTTCTGTCTGTGTGGTAAAATATGACAGGACTAAAGAGATTTAGAGGAAACTTGAGAAATACTCTATAATATAATTATATTGTGTCATCATCTGCAGTGCAGAGCAGTGGTGGCCCAGTGGTTGCGGCCCCGACTTACGAACAGTTGGTCGTGGGTTCGAACCCAGGCAGGCGCATTACTTTGTGTAATTTATTTCATCACCACTGCTCTCAAAACGGTGAAGGAAAACATCGTGAGGAAACCGGCATAGCTTAGAACCAAAAAATTCGAAGATATGTGACATCTACCAATCCGCACTGGGCCCGCGTGGTGGATTATAGCCCATCCCTCTCCTAGAGAGGAGGCCTGAGTCCCTGCAGTGGGAACACAACCTTTTCCCAACTATGTTGGGGTCGGCTTCCAGTCTAACCCGATGCAGGTGAATACCAATATTTTACAAGGAGCGATAGCCTTTCTGACCTCTACCACCTAGTTAGTACAGAATAACACCATTCTTCTTGATAAAACTGGTTGTCAGACTTTTGTCCCACCTGACAACCTGTAAAGAATGTCTAAGATCTACAAAATGACAGCCAAGACCAAATGCTTAACTGTCCGGTTAAGCAGTATACCATCCTCTCAGAGATGAACTGCGAGTAGCCCTTACAAAAAAAAAAAAAAAAAGATGCTTAACTTATTTTCCGAGGCACGTCATAGTTATACTGTGAACACTATATTGGATTACTACACATAATAAAAATTTAGTAATTTTACAGGGTGGATACAGGTAGACCATGACCTGAGTATGTTTTTTTTTTTTTTTTTTAAGTGTTGCCCCACACTAGGAATTTCTCCTGTATCGTGGGTGCGTTTACAAACATTGAAACTCACATACACAAACACACCCAGACCCGAAACAACTATCTGTAGGCCATACAAATATTTATTCCGTGCGGGGATCGAACCCGCGACACGCAGCGCAGCAGTCCAATTGCTCAGCCACTGCGCCAACCGTGTCGTCAAATTTCATACGATTACTTGATACTTTTCATCTCGGTAGTAAGTACGTTTCCATATAAGTAAGTAATTCCAACATCAACAGGAACAAAACCACAGGAAAAAGCTAGTTTCCTTATAAAATCTGTGCGTAACTACATAACAAGTCAAGACGGGATATTGCGCGTTAGGTAATAGGTTAGGTAGCCTAGCCTGGATCTAGAATACTAGACTATTTAGACTTGCGGGTCATGTGGACTGATTGACCACTTCCAGTGGCGCAACGCTGTTACAGCCAATCAGTATGTGCTATTTGCATTTGGAGCTACTTATTACATACGAGTATAAGCGGCTTTTCATTGAGCTAACATAAATTCCAATATGGGAATCGATGTTTAATATTTGTGTATTTTAGACTAGTTTTTGTCCAGATATGGAGTGCTTAGATCTCTGGATTCGTTTTCAGAAATTGATCATGAATTACCTCCTTTTTCAAACAGATAGTATACCTGTAATTAATCATGACTATTAATTAATTAATAAACCTTGGAATAAAACTACACGGTGGTGGTGTTATTTTTTTTTTGTTAGTTTGCAAAAAGATGAGAAGAAGTTTGGACTCCAAAATTGATTATGATTAAGTTTTTGGTACCCAGTCACATTGAAACAAACAATTGTTCTACAAAACTAGTTTTAAAACGCATTTAATAACAATAACTTAAACCTTACACAACGAAGTTAAACCTTCCATAAAGAATAACTCAAAACAGGTAGCTTTTCAGTGTGAAATTCCCGGAAAAATGTAGCACTTTGACTTTCAATATAAAACCTCCAGTATTCAATAGCTATAACGTTTTCTCTCACGGAAAACTAGCGGCGGTTTCTCAAAGAAGCACGTATAGAAAATGCAATGGCTTGCAAAGATATAGAAAGAATAAAAGATGTAATAAAGAAAAGAATAGTATAGAATACTAAAGTGTTGTTATCCAGCTGCACATACAAAGTACAAATAAACTTGTACATAAGATCTGTGTAAATAATACTGCAGACATTGACGTAGATATTTACTTTATTCGATGAGTTTTGTCGGATTGTGCGATAAGATTTATAAAACGTTTACTTGGATCAAGTAGTTTTTAGAATTCTGTAAATGTTTAACGTATTTGTTACCTGTTAGAGTCATCTATTGTTTAATAATGATGCTTTCTCTTAAAGCTGAATAAACATTTTGATAGAAGTGCTAGTCTAGGGTTGTGGCCATCGAACTGTCAACGCAAAGTCATAGGTCTTGAGTACCTACAGACTGCTACAGATCAAGCTATACATTTCCAGTTTACGCTGATCTCGCACTGTACGGAAATCCTATACAATGCGAGACCAGCTTATACTCGAAATGTATAGCTTGATGTGTAGCCGTGTGTACGAACCTAAGACACGCACCCCTAATATTTCAGATTCATGTTTTATTATGTTGCTTCGGTGCAGGAAAACATCGCGAGGAAACCAGGTAAAGTAAGTCAGAGTCAACTCTGACACCAAGTTAGGCACTAATCACACGATAAAGGAAGGAACATTTTTGCCCTTTGCAGTCATTCTAAGAAATGTATGTTCATGACTCTTAACAACCTAGTTTTTCATTATCGATTTCTAGGAACATAGTCAGTATTTTACTTATCTATATACCTATCTAGTATCTACGTCATCATTAGGTCACTACTTAAGATGAACATTATTCACGCAGTAGGTTACTTAATTCATCATGCTTGCAATTACTGCGTCGTAGTTCAATTGTTTTTCTCATGTTTCATTCTTAACCTAAGACTGGCTTCTAGAGTATAGTTAGGTACCTATTTTATCAGCACAGACGTCGCTATGCTTAAATCAATAAATTGCCCGATACTTTTATGAAAAACGGAGACTTGATTGGCCTGGCCATTAGTCAATAGTGCTTGTATTCCCTTGGCTTGAATTATTTTATCACCTTTTATAACTCTGTAAAGTGTTTCATAATGAAAGTTCATTTTTGTTATAGCAAATCTGGACTAGCTACCAGTGGTCTACGTTGGCCATGGATTTAAAAAGGCCTTAAGACCAACACATCACATAGCTGGGCTATGTGATGTGTTGGTCAAAGGCCTCTGTCCATGACTTCCACATACGCAAGCAAACAGTATCAGTAGCAAATCTGTACCGACTGATTGATTGTCTGCCAGTCATCTAAGACTGACAAGTATAACACAAAACCCAAACAACAAGACATACAAACAAACACAGTTTGGAAAGCTCGTTTCTTTAGAACTTGTCGAAATGCACAAAGAAATGTTTTTCTTTTGCCTTTAAGTCAACCTCAAGCAGATCAAACGGGTTCGAAAAAGCGTGTATGGGAATGCGTCGAGGCCAATATAGTCATAATTCATCAATAAATTACATATTACATAAGAGTAAATCTTTAACCTAGGTAATTTTCCCAAAATAGCTCCCAACTGTGCCACTGAGCCGTATCTTTCGATGTCGAATCTCCTAACGCCCGAGGTGAGGTAATGCTCTCCAATAGCTTTTAATAATATGTAGTTAGAGACTATTATACCTACAAAGTATCTGGAACAAATATTCACATTTTGACGATGACATAAGTACCTACATCATTCCGGACTAAAAGAAAATTCTTACGTGAAAGAATTTACGCTGTGTGTCATCAAATGTTTGGAATAGAGGGTAATTTTAATAAAATTCTGAATAGTTTTCGTGTGTTGAAAGTATTTATATGTAAAACAATATATTGAGCATGAAACTCGGCTTTAAGATCCAAACAATAAGTCGAGATTTGTTCTGGAAAGAACGTGAAGCTTTTCCATAGAAATGATTCAAAGATTCCACCAAGTCACGTACAGATGTAATTATGAAATTTTCTCGCTAATTTAGCTTCCTACTGTGAAACTAATGACAGAAACTATTTTTCTAAGTCATGTTTTGTAATTCGCATGCAATGATAATTCAGAATGTTATTCATAATAATAATCGTGTAATAAAAAGCGTCACAACAAAAACTAATTAAGAATTTTACTTGTCTGTAAGTCAAATCTTCGAAAAATTATAGCAACATGAATAAATGATACAACTCAAATATATTTAAACATCATATTACAAGAAACCGAACGTCATAACGGAAAACACATCCGTGCAAATAGGTCAACACGTTCACTCTTATATTAAACGTGTTTAAATCGGGATTTCACTCTCATTCAAAATACTCGGTTATTTTCGGTACCACAATCTAGATCAGCTGACGTATTCAAATTTAGCTGTCTCAGATCAAATCAATCAATACAGATATTGAAGAGCACGACCGGATGTTTGTTGTACACTAACACATTCTTAAATGTATTGTGTAGTAAGATGTAATGTGTAAAATGTAACGTCTCACACCTCTTAGAAGATGACGGGACGAGTTGGACAAAACCAACGACCAGTTCGATCTGGAAGAACTAGAAGTAATGTAGGAAGATCTCTTTTTACAGCAGTAGGAAGACAGGGAGGAGAAAACGAGTAGGTTCACAGTAACAGTAATTTGTTTCTTCGTCCGTCTCTAACTTTTACGATTTATTTTGGTTTATTTCTTATAAACGTGCTTTTTTAATTACGTCTTAATATTGTACTGATTTGTACTCTTATATATGCATACAAGACCCCACGAAAGTCAACTTAATTTATTATGTTGCTCAGTATGTAGTTTTCGAACAACCCAGGTGCAAGTTGAAGAGAAAACTGAATCGCTAGATCGCCGGCATCCTAAGCATGCAATAATAAACATCGTGGGTGAGACAAATATGCGAACTGCAATTGGCAACAAAACGGCGATGCAACGACCTTCCAAGTTCCAGAAATATAACCGACCGTCCTCTGCTTTCTCCACAATAAAGCGCCATTCCGATATTTGTTTGTGAGAACGAAATAACAAACTGGGATCACGACGATGCATGACATAATCGCTACAAAGATCCGTGCCAGTGTGCCAAAACAGTGCGACCGCTAACTCTGGCGCCGCTGTTCTGGCTCCAAGTCAAAGGGTTATAAGGTGAATGTGTCGAGACCTGTTTCATTGTTACATTTAAAAATACATTTAGAACTCGTCTTCGATGCTTCGGTCCATTATGCTAACAATTTCTAATTAGGCCGGTATTTACGAGCAGGCGAGAACTCGCGCAAACTGAAATGAAGCTTGCACAGTAATAAGGTTAAATTATGTTTGTGCAGTAATGAACACACGTGTTTGCTTCTGTATTGTTAAAACAGTTGGAATATGCACCTTGTCTTTCATTGCTGCGTATTTTCAGCCTATTGCCAAAGTGTAGAGTGCAACTGTGTATGTTTATTAGCGTTTGATCGGCTCATCCATTACTGCTGCGAATTACTGGTTTGGCGTTAAGGCGGGGTTGCAGTACTTTTTAAGATTTTTGACCTTTGAAAATTGAACTAAACATGAGTTTTTTATAAATAAAAATCATTACATAAAAATTGAACATACTCTCAAGTAAATCGTAAAGATAGAAACGCGATTTAGAATGATCGGCTCGATCATTTTTTTTATCAAACATGACTCTAAATCACAATTTCAAACGTGTACTGCTAAGACATTTCATCATGAATTTATATGAAAGTTATATCAGTAGATAGAACTTTTTATTCTGAAGTAAATGTTGTAAACATATTGTATAATTTCTTTATAATTTTTCTCCAAGAAGTAAAAACAGTCAAAATTGAGGCATTATATCGCTCGCGCGACAGGGCAGGGGGTGAGGTCGTGCGTTCATAAAAACAAAATACTGCAACCTCGCCTTAAACATTACAGTGTTAAATCTACAGACTTTATGGATCTTTGAGTTATTACACGTTTGCTTTGTTACATATGTGCAGCATCAGGGTCAGACATACAAGACTTCCTAGTAACTGCAAATATTGGAAAGGGATTTGTTTTTGAAGTTTTAATAAAGAATACTACATTTAATAAAGTAAAGAATACACAGATTACGCTTATACTGCTTTTAAAACTCAAAACAATTTATATGCAACAGCACCAAAATTATATTCAACAAAATTTGAGGGACGCATGCATTCAAAACAGGGGCAAGTAAGTTAGGCCGGCGCATGACAATCGTGCCATTTTACTTGCTAATAACACTGACCAGCGCATAATGTATCCTGTTATCTTGTACCTTGCCATGTTTGTGTTGTATCTCGATAAAGCCTAGCTCCTGAACAATATAGTATTAAGCAGCTTATGTGCAAGAGATGGCCTTGCAGATAATTTGTTTCAGTTGTTTTCCGTTTTAAGATGTTTTCTTGGTGAATAATAGATTGATAAGAAGTTGAACTAATGGTAAGCAGTCATAGCCTACAACAATATGACAAATCATGGGTGAGGCCAGTGTTCCAGACATGGGGACGATATAGAATGAGAGTGAGGCACATTTATGAGTTGACATTGCTGAAGTGTTTGATGCACCTGTACCTGATTACTACGGTAACGATTCAAAAAATAATTCTTCTTTTGGACTTCGTCGCAGTCGGGTATAAATGATAACAGCAACGTAGGCCAAAGGATGATAATGTGTGATGTAGGTGATGAGTAAAACCAGTAGATGTATGACAACCCATATACCCATATATGATTGCGGAGATGACCTATAATAGGTAAGACTCGCACGGACTAGAGGAGCGTGAAGGAGGCCTATAGGTACATAGCAGTGGGAACAATTGCTGCGAATCATGATGCCTAACAGCGGATTAATCCAACCTAATAATGTTGCTGATAGAAAAAAAATAGTGAAATTGAAAAATACATTTGAACTTTGACGTAGTATGACGATGTGCTGTACCTGTAATACTGTAATGCGGAAAAAACTCTCGAGATTAATAACAGATAAGATATTGCAGTAGTTTGTTACGTAAGGTTAACAGTTGCGTCAAAGAATTTATGAACGGTAATGATTACTGCTAACTGTAAAACGGATGTGTTTTCCGATAAAATTTAAATGTAGGTAATCTTCAATACCTTTATCCGCATAATGTTAACTTTCAGAAAGATACTACAGAGCTATAGTTTTTAAGACGTTTTTGGTCAACGATTGTGAATGACTGACCCATCTCTGGTAATACCAGCATTACGATAATAAACCTTACAGCTACGACATAAAGGCTGTGTCAAAGCCTAGTCGTTGCCATTGTGATGTGTGGTTGACTGTCCGTACCTTTTTGTCGTTTCCGAGAGTGTAGGTGTAAGCTTCACACTTTTTGCGTTTCAAAACAAAATAACTCAGTGTTTAGGTCGTGTGTTGTTCCAAAGTTTCAGGTTACCTACGTAAAAACAATGGGATTTTTTGTTGAAAACAACGGGTCGTTTAGTACAAAAAGGGTTTTACTCACGTTTCGGTGACGGGCTGGGAGCTGTCGGCGTGTACGGTGACTTTACAGCCTCGTTCGGGACCACCTCGGCCGCTTTCGTCTCCGCTACAAACAAAAAGATCACATTACTAATGATTTTCTTCTAGAACCTTATATTCGGTTGTAATAAGATTTGGAAATTCAGTATTCAGAGATTATCCTCGTTTCCTGTCTATGCTTTCTATCTTTACAGTGATTCTATTACCTCAGTGAATCTTAATAACCGATTAATTATACACAATCATAATGATCAATATTTGTTTTGCTGCCAATGACAAATCAAGTAGGCGGTAAAGAAAATATCTCCAAGTTTGATCACTCATAAAGTACCTACTTATGCATACAGTAAGTACCTATATAATAAAAAATTAAAAGGCAGGTAAAATGACTAAGCAATGATGACCACAAGCAAGATCCAACCTTTAATCCCAAATACAGAATTACCTTGAAAGTACTAAAGACCTAAGCTAAAATATCTCAGATTATATCCCAACAAACACATCAAACAAGTTTAGTCATATTTATTTAAACAAGAAAGCATCAGTGGGCAAACTCGTAATCGCACAAAGTGTTTGAACAAACGTTGTCACAAAGGACGGCACTATAACATAAGACGGAGAAGGAAAAATAAAAGCAAATATGTGGATTGAAGACGCGTCTTCAGAAACGATAAATTATTCGGAAGCAGAAGATTGTGCTCACTTTGTTTATATTTGCGTGACAACCCTAAGACTTGTCCCAATATTACCGAGCACTATTTGAATAAGAAAGGATTTCACCGGAAAATTTGTGTTTGCATCAATGATGTAAAGGGTGAATAATATTTCCTGATGACTGTTCCAAGAACAGGCTTAGAACTGTGACATGAAAAACATTTTTGTTTGTGAATTAATGGACGAGCATTAAACAACTAGACACAAAGGGAAATGTCCGTGTAACGTGTCATATAAATGAAAAATTAAATGCCACTTCAGTATTCATGAAAGCTCGAGAAGCAACTATTTCCAAACAGTAAAAAAGAGAGACTGATGGTTTTCAATTAATAAAAGATGTTCTTTGGTGCATTGTTAAACTAATCGAATTCCCTATATTTATTTAACAAACATTAATTATTAGAAGACATGAAGTAAATTACAATGCAAAACACCAAATAATCACATCAACCCGAAATTCATACAAATCCCGTACAACACAAATAATTGTATGTAAATGAATCACATAATGAATTGCAGAGTCGAGTCGCTAACGTAACTAAGCATCCCACGTGTTCCGAGAAACAGAAGTCCACTTACCATAATATCGAATCAAGTAAAACGATACGATTAGGAAATGTCATTCGAACAATGAAACAGTAGCTCAGTAGCTTCCGAAGAATTTAATAACGAAATAACTGTAAGTATCAGTTTCTTTCCGATACATATAATGAGCACAGCTGGATTAGTTTTCGCTACGGTTCCGATAATTCTAAAATTAGGCACGGTACACTGTTATTTATAAGGGGTGTTGTTGTAATGAAACCACAGCACTTCCCGGCAGTGCGTTGCGATTAGCAGACCACTAACTACAGAGTTTAAACTAAATGCGATGCGCGTCGCCTCTGTTTAGAATCTGAACCAGGAAGTGCAAGTGATCGGGACATTTGGCACGGAGCAGTGTCCCAACAACCTATTGAAACGATACTTTAAATAAATCACTTATTTCGATCACAGGTGTGTTCTATTGTGAGTCATCCTCATCAGACTCTTGCCCTTATCCCAATTCATTTGGGGTCGGCGTTGCATGTCTTCTTCTTAGATATTTCTCTACTAGCTTTAGCTTTAGCTCGCCCGCGTGAAAATGACGATTTTCCATACAAACTTTCATCCCCTATTTAACTCCCATAGGGGTTGAATTTCGGAAAATCCTTCCTTATTCCTTGTCTACATTATAAAGAGAACCTCTGTGCAAAATTTCAGCTTTCTAGGTACAAGGGTTTGGGCTGGGCGTTGATGAGTCAGTCAGTCAGTCAGGACTTCTCTTTTTATTTATATTAATTTAATAAGGCAGATGATGATGGTGTAAAATTACTCCAGTCAAAATATTCGAACCCCTTTTATTGAATTACGTAATAGAAATAATATATGATATTTTTGTGAAAAAGTTGTTAGAAATACAATAATGCGAATCCTTTATTAGAGGTTCCACGAATAGCAAGTTGATAAGGGAAGCCTATAAAATAAGAATTCCTTTTTCACTGAATGAAAACTTATATTATTATTTACGTTAGCGCCCTCGGCAGTCAACTTTATTTAATTTCTTTGGGTGGATATTTTCAGTAATTTAATTGTGAGACTTCGTGAAGTGTAAAAACACTTATATCATCTACATTTTACCTTCGCATTATTTTATACCTACAATTCAATCGATATTGATCGTAAAGTATCGAAACCTCACTTTAAAACAGTAATATAATAATAATAATATAATATAATATTCCACAACTATCACACAACGCCATCTAGTCCCAAGCTAAGCAGAGCTTGTGTTATGGGTACTAGACAACTGATAAACATACTTATATATTTCTAAATACATACATATTATAGATAAATTACACCCAGACACAGAACAAATGATCGTGCTCATCACACAAACATTTGTCCTGGGTGGGAATCGAACCCACGACCTCCGGCATAGCAGTTAGGGTCACTAACCACTAGACCAACAGGCCAGTGTTTTAAATCAGTGCATAATTTGAATTAACCCTTAATTTTAGACCTTACAAGAGCCATATTAGACCGTATGTTACCATACCTAAACAGTGTTAGATTAAAAGTTGTATATGTTATGATATTTTCACATTTCAGCGTATCCATTAGAAACCTTAATATAAATATCTAAAAATAAACTCATTCGTTTTCTCAAGCAATATTTTTTCTATGCGGCTACAATATAAAACTGAGACTTAATAGGTAGGCGCTTAGTACCACCAAATACTTAATCTTTCTCAGAAGAAAAGCTTATTTAAACGGTTGTTTATGAAGCCAGAGTAATTTTCCTTAAATCTCCATCATTTCAGGAGGTTTGAATGGTGCTTCATCACTGAGTTTAAGATAAAAGACGGATCGATTGCAGTTCACTCCTCCAATAGTGATAATTAATCAAATCGTTACATTGCGTAGCTGAAATAAATGATAGTCCATTCAAATAATTAAAGAAACGGCAACTTTGTAACGCGTATGAACGTGGAGGTATGAAAAGGGTTAAGTATGAGGCGTTCCATAGTCTCTGTCTACCCCAAAAGGAAAATAGCATAAGTTTATAAATTAAAGGTATGTTTTTACAAATTGTAACATATTATACACAAGTTCTGAACACATATACAAACAACATTTAAATCAATGAAAACTAATACACCTCCCCCAAGCCGGCTGGTCCCCGTGGGGGAATATGACCAACCCCTTCCAGCACAATATTGTCAAGTAAAAATAACAATAGTATTAAAACAATGGATAAAAGAAAACTTTACATTGCCACCTTAAACTGCTTAACCTTGCGTACAGAAGAGAGTTTAACCGAACTAGAATTAGCACTTTCAAATATAAAGTGGGATGTCTTAGGATTAAGTGAAGTAAGAAGATTAGGAGAAAGGAGTTGTTCCGGTCTGATCCCCTAAACCGATCCACTGCCAATATTTTTCTTTTGTTTATTCCGTTCTGATCCCCTGTAATTTATCATTCCGTTCTGATCCCCTTTTTGACACAAGTACAAGTGAAGTACAGTCAACCGAAAAACAGTTGTTAATGAAAAAATAATCAGTTTTTATTTCTATATCATAAAATTGTACGATCATCCCACAAACTACCAGGAGAACAGAAGTCGGAAGGAGGTATTGGAATCTTTAAATCAAATCTATATTATTTCTTTCTAATACCTACCATGCACTTTTTTTTGGAGATAGGAAACCAGGATAGTAAAGTCCCACAAACTATTCCATTCCAATTTCCAATACCTCCTTCCTACTTCTGTTCTCCTGGTAGTTTGTGGGACTTTACTTTAAAGGCATATTAAAGACTTGATTTAAAGATTCCAATTTCCAATACCTCCTTCCTACTTCTGTTCTCCTGGTAGTTTGTGGGACTTTACTTTAAAGGCATAATATAGATTTGATTTGAAGATTCCAATTTCCAATACCTCCTTCCTACTTCTGTTCTCCTGGTAGTTTGTGGGACTTTACTACCTATACCGCTTGTTTTCGACAACTCTGTGATTTCTCTCTCACCACACGTTAAAGACTTGGGCCTGCACATTGACGGCACACTTAGTTGGAACAAGCACATAGCTCAGGTTAGCCAGAAAGTCACATACTCACTGCGGTCTCTCTATAGATTCAAACATTTTCTACCACCTAGCACTAAAATTACTTTGGTCCAGTCACTGGTGATTCCCATTATAGACTATGCTGATGTTTGTACCTCTGATCTTTCCCAAGAACTTTTAAGCAAATTGGATCGGCTTCTGAATAATTGCATTAGGTTTATTTTTGGCCTTCGTAAATACGATCACATCTCATCATACCGTTCTCAGCTTAAATGGCTGCCTATCCGGTACAGGAGATCTCTTAGAACTCTTTGCACGCTTTTTACTATTTTGAAAGATCCATGTGCACCTGATTACCTGAAAAAATATTTCAAAGTGTTGGGCAGTTCACACAGTCGTAACCTTCGAGGTTCTAATAACCTACTCCTTGAAATTCCCTCACACCGTACTGGTTTCATGTCATCTTCTTACGCTGTCTCAGCCATAAAACTCTGGAACGCGCTACCCCTTGGCATTAAAAAAGCGGAAAGCAAAATGGCCTTCAAAAGAAATGTGCGGAAGCACTTTTTAAAATCGGACTGAGTTAATCATATTGTATGGTAGTCATGGTAATTATTGTTTGGTTTCTCATTTAATTTTTTTATTTTTTGAACTATTTGTATGTATTATAATATATATTAGTTTATTTAATTTCATATTTACTTATATGTATTAGTATGTACCATTTATGTAGGTATATTAATTTATGTTAACAAAATAGAATTCTCTTCATTTATTTGTTTCTGTACTCTACCACAATGCTGTCCTATTTGACCCTAAGGTTGACTGGTAGAGAATGCCTTGTGGCATTAAGTCCGCCTATGTACCACGTTTGTGCATGAAGTTTAAATAAATAAATAAATATTATGTTTTTTTTTAATCTAATAGAACCTGTACAAATTTTTGTTGCTGACTGTCCTAAAAATGTGTCAGGGTATCCGATTCTTTTACGGGGGATCAGACCGGAATAGAAAATAATTTATAATAAAACGGATCCCCTAGGGTATCAGTTTTAGGGGATCAGACCGGAATAACTCGGAGAAAGTATTGAGGACCGCAAGGAGTATATTCTATATTACAAAGGCGAAACAAAAGGAAACTATGGTGTGGGCTTCATGATTAAAAAACATTTAGAAGAAAACATAGAGGAATTCAAGGGTATATCAGAGAGAATAGCTGTACTTAATCTGAATCTACCGTCGTATAGAAACAAATGGTCGATCATCCAAATTTACGCCCCCACAGAACAGTACGAGGATTCTGCCAAAGACCTCTTCTATGAACAATTAACATCAGTCCTACAGCAATCGCACAAGAACGTTATGTTGATAGGAGATTTTAATGGCAGAATTGGTTGTCAACAAACTGGGGAAGAAAATGTAATTGGTAAATTTGGTTTTGGCAGACGAAGCAACAATGGCAAAAGAATGATCAATATGGCCTTTGAAAACAACCTTGTGTTTATGAATAGCTTTTTCAATAAAAACACAAAGAAAAAGTGGACATGGCTATCACCAGATGGATCATATAGAAATGAAATAGATTATATAGCAACTAACAATAAGAAAGCTTTCTATGATGTAAGTGTTATCAAACAACTGAATTTTAATACAAACCATAGAATGGTCAGAGCAATATTGAATAGTACAGAGCCGAAAAAACCCAGAAACAAATTTAACGCAATAAAGAAGAATATTAAGCACCCAAATGATGTAAAAAACGAAACAGACGAAAAATACGAAAAAGGAATAAACGAAATATACGGACCACTTTATGCTCAATCGGCCAAACCTAAGGCATGTTATACGGAAAATGAAACCAAAACCCTAATAGAAGAAAGAAGACAGCTTTTAAAAAATAAAAAAGACAAACATAATTTAATTAAGAGCTATTTCCGAAGTAAGTAAAAGAATAAGTAAAAGTATTAAGAAGGACAGAGCAAAAAGAAGATTTGACATACTCAACACTCACATAAAAAAGACAGGTGGAGTTAAAAAAGCCTTAAAAGAACTGGTCGATTTTAAACAATGGATACCAAACATTAAAGGTAAAGCAGGAAAGAAGGAAACTACAAGAAGAACTATAATCCAAATTGCAACAGACTTTTACAGGTCACTCTACGCAGCAGACCCTAATGCTCAGATTTCAACAACAGTTCTAGAAGACGATAAAACTGAGGATATCCCAGTGTTTCTACAATCAGAAGTAGAAAAAGCTGTTCACAGTCTAAAGAGCGACAAATCACCAGGGCGAGATCATATAACGAACGAGATGATAAAAACTTCAATCATTACACCTGGAAACCTAAGAAAACTCACGGAAATATATAATACCATCTTAAAAAATGAATATATACCATCGCAGTGGACAAAGAGCACAATTATACTTCTACACAAGAAAGGCGATCGGGATAACATTGAAAATTATAGACCAATTAGTTTGTTGTCAAATATTTATAAAGTATTTTCAAAATTGATCTTAAATAGACTGACAGGGATTATGGACGAACAACAGCCAATCGAACAAGCTGGCTTCCGAGCGGGATTCTCAACCATCGATCATATACATGTATTGAAACAGTTAATAGAGAAATCTAAGGAATACAATAAAACACTGTATATTGCATTTGTGGATTACAGTAAGGCGTTCGATTCCATCAAGCACGACTCACTCTGGAAAGCTTTAATCCAACAAGGAATTCCCAAGAAATACATACGTTTAATCAAAAATATATACCAAAAGAGCACAGCACAAATACAATTAGAAACAACCGGCGAAGAGTTCCCTATAGCAAAAGGTGTAAGACAAGGAGACCCGTTGTCCCCAAAACTTTTTTCTGCAATCCTAGAAAATGTATTTAGGAACATTGAGTGGGAAAAAGTAGGCATTAATATTAATGGGGAACAACTCAACCATTTGAGATTCGCAGATGATTTAGTATTAATTACGGACAGCGCTAGTACACTGCAACATATGCTGCAGCAATTAACAGAAGAAAGCAGAATAGTTGGTCTCACCATTAATAAGTCTAAAACCAACGCAATGACAAACAGGGAAGAAATACCCATAACAGTAGATGGCGAAAGCTTTGATTACGTGAAAAGTTATACATACCTGGGACAATTAATTTCATTCAGAGACCAAACGGACATGGAAATCGAAAGAAGAGTTGCTAGTGCATGGAAAAGATATTGGTCACTCAAGGAGATATTTAAAAGCAAATACTTTTCCATGGCAGCTAAGAGGAAAGTCCTCAACTTGTGCGTCTTACCTTGCCTGACTTATGGGAGCCAAACGTGGGCATTAAATCAAAAGCATCTTTTGAAACTGAGATCATGTCAGCGGGGAATGGAGAGGAGCATGATAGGTGTCACTAAGAAAGATCGGTTAAGAGCAGCTGAGATACGATCCAGAACCAAAGTAGAAGATATAATAAAGAAAGTAAGACAGTTGAAATGGAGATGGACCGGACACATGACGAGAGATAGCAAGACAAAATGGACCAAAACAATAACAGAGTGGCAACCACGCGATGGCAAAAGGAATAAGGGAAGACAGGCAAAGAGATGGATAGATGATATAAGGAAAATTGGAGGCGCTACCTGGTCTAGGAAAGCTAGAGACAGAAATGAGTGGAAGAAGCTGGAAGAGGCCTATGTGTCACAGGACACGCTGATCACTAAACCAGAAAACCCGATGTGTTAGATTTAAGTTTTTTATGTTATCTATATAAATAAAAAGAGAAGTCCTGACTGACTGACTGACTGACTGACTCATCAACGCCCAGCCCAAACCGTTGGACCTAGAAAGCTGAAATTTTGCACAGAGGTTCCCTTTATAGTGTAGACAAGGAATAAGGAAGGATTTTTCGAAATTCAACCCCTAAGGGATTTAAATAGGGGATGAAAGTTTGTATGGAAAATCGTCATTTTCACGCGGGCGAAGCCGCTGGCAAAAGCTAGTATTATTATATTGTAGTTTAGTTATTCAGCAATAAAGGCTTAATAAAATACACAAGTTCTTCCGTGTGGTCTCTCGGGCCATGAAAATAAACATACCTATCTTAAAATATCTTCTAACTTCGTAAAAGTTCCTGAAATTCGCAAAAAATAATTGATTTTTGTACGATCTGGCGCGATTTTCTGATAAAAGTCCAAAAGTCAGAACAAAAGTTTTTTAGTTTCATAGTTTGAGACAACACCCGAGAGGTTTTGCGTACATACACCCTGTGTAATTGATTGTGAATGAGGAAAATGTAGAGAGGAAAGTTTTGAGAATGAATGTGAATGGGTATAAGAGTAGAGGAAGATCAAAGAAACGATGGGTGGACTATGTTAAGGATTATATGACAAGAAAGGATGTCTGATGAGTATTAGAGAAGTAGGTATGTAAGAAGAAGACATGCTGAGGAGACCCCAAATGAATTAGGATAAGGGCAAGAGAATGATGACACCCAGTGTAACCATAAACGAATACTAGCGATGTATATTTAGATCATTCCCATAAATAGAAAACATGAAAGGAATGAAGGAATATTACATTGTGTTATTCAATTTTGAAACGATATTATATAGAAGAATATTTGCGCATTTAAGGGCTATGTCAAGGGGTATGAACCGAGGCTACACTATCGTAGTAGCCTCGGTTCGGGATCAGCTAGTGAAAACTGGCCAAGTGCAAGTCAGACTTGCACATAAAGGGTTCCGTACCATGACTTCTTATAGGTTTTCCTGTAAAATACAGAAATTAATTTAACACGTATAGATATACGTGTTAAATTAATTTCTGTATTTTTTTCAGAATTTTAGGTCCAGCAGTTTCGGAGATAAGGGGGGGGGATGGTCGGACGGACAGACAGTCAGACAGAGACACGAGTGATCCTATAAGGGTTCCGTTTTATCTTTTTGAGGTACGGAACCCTAAAAATAAGTTGAGAAAATGACGGCTTGATGCATTGTTTTTAAAAGCTTTATAAAATTAAAAATGCAACAGATGGAATTAAATTGGAAACTGTAACCAGAGGCCCAAACACTAGCTACGGGTTGTTCTAAAGAGATGCCGCGGCCCCAGACACAAAGGGCTCAGAAGGAACATGGGTGGGTGTTTCGTCAGTAGAAGTCTGACATTATCTTGCCCTTATCCCAATTCATTTGGGGTCGGCACAGCATGTCTTCTTCTTCCATTCTTCTCTATTTCTCGTCATCTCATGAGACACACTCCTTTTTTGCTATATCATTCTTAACACAGTCCATCCATCGTGTCTTTGGTCTTCCCCTACTCTTATACCCATCCATAATTCAACATTCATATCCAAAACCTTTCTCACGACATTTTCCTCATTCATACAGTAAGATTAACCACCGAAATAAAATCCATAAAGATGCCAACCCTTTATGCCAAATTCCAACAGATCATCTTTGAACGATGCTTACAGCCGCAATCAATTCTAAATCGAGTATTGAGGAAGATTCGATTCAATTAAAGTAATCTCAAATAAACCATTGTTTGTATTTGTAAGCAGTAAATATTATGTAATTTAGAATCCACAAGTATTTTTTACATTTACTCCTGCCTAAGTTAAAAGAAATACGTTGGTTCAGAATCTTAGCTCGATTTAATACCCAATCAAGAAGATTTAATTAAAATCTCGTTAGCGAATACTTAACTTGGCATGTTGAAAATGGCTCAATTAGCGCAAAAAATATAAAGTAGGTACTGACTCAACACCAAATTAAATTCAGTATATTTGTGTAACGCTATTAATTTTATCTCATCGCGGTTATGAAACTAGTGTAGTCCCACTTATTTCATAAACCATACTTTATAGCTTCCCACAGCTGCCATTACGCACATAACCGCAAAAGCTTTTAATTAAAACAACAAATAATAAACAAAACTTACGTATACAAACTCCGATTACACGTATTTTAACGTCACTTGGAAAATGGTACGAAAACGCATTCGCGAAAAAAAATCACAACACTAGAAAGATGACCGATAGACTATAGAACGCGGAGAATTTTGGGTCCAAATTACCGCGGGTCTAAATAGACCTAATCCGACGGTCTAGTAGACCACGCTGGCCTACGGAGGCCAGAGGGCAACTGTGACAGGGCGCGCACTCACAATGGGCACTTTCTGTATGTAAATCACAATAAAATACCAGCTTTGTGCTCTGATTGCGACACGCTAAACTAAACACCGAACGTCATCTATGGTACAGTTGGTTTTTATAAGCGAATATTGACTCTATTTGGTGCATGATACGGTCACACGTTCGTATTGACGGCTGGAATATGGGGGGTTCAAAAACCGTATGACAGCGAGGTTGAGGGAATTAATAATGAACATTGGACGAATGTTCAGTCTAGTGACAACATCATATCGACAAACTGCAACAAGTTGCTGGGTAGCTAGGCGTTTACGCTAGATAGATGTAAACGCACATCATCAGCCTATAATGTTCCCACTGCAGGGACTCAGGCCTCCTCTCTAGGAGAGGGATGGGCTATAATCTACCACGCGGGCCCAGTGCGGATTGGTAGATGTCACATATCTTCGAATTTTTTGGTTCTAAGACATGCCGGTTTCCTCACGATGTTTTCCTTCACCGTTTTGAGAACAACCATAGTAACCACAAACGCACATAGTAAAAGAAAAAAGATTCCAGATCCAGATAATGAGAAGTTTGTAAAAAAGGTTACCAACAAAGATTTAAATACAGCCATGATCGACAGTAGAATTACAAACAAAATGCTTCAAGTAACTAGGTAAACAAAGGCATAGAAGTCGATAATACTATGGAAGCATAGTACAAAATGAGATTAATTGTAACGAACACGAATAATATATATGAAAAACTTGCAAAAAGGATACCAATAAAAATTAAGATGTATTATGAAAATACTACTAGTAGCCGTAAGAAACCGGATAGCCAAAATCGAACCGAGCACTCAGCATTGTGTAGTCACAAGGTTGAAAAAGAGAGAGAGAGAGAAATAGAGATGAAAATCTATCTTAAACCAAAACACAATATTACACAGCTACGAGTATAACCATAACAGGAAAATAAGACCTAACCACAACTGCATATATCACCAATTTCCAATATCAATGAACAATACACCAAGGAGATATGGATCAGGTTCTGCGCATAAACGCAGCTTACAGAATGTAACCGATACTTATACAAAAGATAGCATCAGTTTCAAGACTATAGGAGCTACACGAACGCCTAGCTAAAGAGCCCTTTTGAAATTTATAGGATACGACACGGTAATTGCACTGTTAAATAACATATCGTATAGAAAATTGCACCGTTGTTGATTGGCAATTTGGCACAAGATTTATTTTTTTATTTGTTATGAGCTTACTCTTGACCTCAATTTTGACCTAAGGACAGAGATGGGGCGACGATGGAACGAGCTTACCCAGAAGAAGCCTATTTACTCGCGACTTAAATAGATTGGGGTTATAATATGAACTCGGGAAAACCGACGCAGGCAGGGAGTTCCACTGTTTGGTACCAAAGGACCAAGATAACGTGATAATCTATCAGCGATAAATATGGTAGAAATGTATTACATTGACATAAGCTACTGAAGTGTGCTAGTCTTTTTATGAATTGGTCATTTTAAGAATTAGTCCTTTTGCGAATTGGCCATTCTAAGAATAAGATCTTTTACGAATCAGCCCTATAGCGAATTAGGCTTTTGTAGAATGCTAGGCATTTTACAAATTGGGCATCCATCGACTAATCCTTGAAATCGATAGCTACTTCTCTATGTTCCAGGTTCTCAGAAACTGTTAACTTTGGACAAAGTTGTCTGTGTCAATTTCATTGAATTTGAAAAGCGATTCCACACAATTCCCTTTATGCACATTAGCTCCTATTGCTTCCTGATATATATCCTTCTAAGTGTCATGAAAGTGAACTGTTATGAGAAGATTCTACAGCATCCTATTACTAACCAATGACAACACATTCTGATTCCCAATTCCGTTAACAACGGGATCATTGGAAAGATCGTAATCATGTATTACAGTCAATGTTTACAGGCTGATGCAAGCATAATTACAATAGTCACCAACTATCGTATCGTTATCGTCCCGTAACGCAAGCCCATCGTCCACAAACCGAATGCACAATTCCGTGCGTGTTCGCAGTGATTGACATACAATATATTGTCCGATGGCAAGGTGTGGTGGATTGTCAGCCTAATTGTGCGAGACCAAAGTTTAGTTAGGACCATCCATCACTTTGATACATGTCTGGCCTATTCAACGCCGACCAAAAACTGGGACACGGAAACGCGAAATAATTTGTCATTGTATACTTGTTTATTAATTGTTTGCGGTCTGTGGTCGTCTACGATTATGTCAGTGTGATTGATATTAACAGAGGACTAAAGTTTTTTTAAACTTATTTTAAGAATTTTGACGATATTTTTGCAGCCTTAGTTTTATAAAGTGTGGCGTGGCGGGTTAAAACCCATTCCCTCATACAGAGAAGAGGCCTGAGTCCCAGCAGTGGAAACTTTATAGGCTGTTTATGAGGCTTATGGTTACTCATAAACATATCCGTATCGAATTTTCTATATGGCATTTTTGAACTTGAAACTTTACACTGAAATAGAATTGATTCTAAGAAGTTGCCGAAATACACTCAAATAAAATAACTCGACAGAATATTCAAGACTGAAGACATAAAACTCAAACCGCAACAATTTACTAACATTAAAATCAGGTAGCTTATACGTATGTTCAAGCTATAACTTTGTCACTTGATGAAGATCAGACTTTTCAAATCAGAACATAAAGCTTTTACACGCGCGGTTATACAAGTTGCGTAAAGTCTTCCTTACAAACGATAAACAATTTATAAAATGTACAAACATATAAATCGTGCTATTATCCTCAATGAAACCAAGAACCTCATCGGTTCTCGTTTGCCCCTAATAAAATACCCGGAAAGTCTTAATAAAATCATACTTCGATCACTAATCCACGGTGGTTATGGCAACATTCCCTTGCGGGCATTTGTTATGAGTTTAGGGTAGTGTAGGAGCCAATGTACTCGTGTTTATTTGTTAAATAGCTGCCAGATGGCTATACGTGAGGAAGCCTGAAAGTGGCACCGGTGACCGAAAAGTTGTGTGGTAATCAATTGTCGTTGTAAGGGTATAAAATGCAGAGGAATGAGGAAAATGTCGTGAGGAAAGTGTGGATAGGTATAATAATGAAGGAAAACTAAAGAAGCGATGGATGGACTTTAAAGGATGATAATAATATGCCAAGAAATGGGGTGTCTGATGACAAGAAGAGTAAAAGGAAGTAAGAAGAAGAAGACGTGCTGTGCCGACCCCAAATCAATTGGGATGGGGGCAGGAGAATGATGACGATGTGGTTCAAATGTTGTTGTTGTTGTTGTTGTTGCAATGTTTTGTATTGAACAATTTTTATTCCAGGTTCAACTGAGAGCTTTGTCAAATAATAGGGCAAAGTTTTCGTTCTCTATGTATCTCAATTTTCTCCTCCTACCTTGTAAATTTAACTATTTATGATAATAAAGCTGCATTTTCAGAGCTTTATTAACTTCCGTACTTTTAGCTATAAATAAATTCTCATGTCGACGTTGACACAGGTGTAATGTCATTCCTTTTACTACAGGTAAAAGTAAAATAAAAGCAGTAAAATAAAATGCCACGAGCGATAAATTTCACTGCAAACTTTTGAAAAGCTCTCTAATATTTGATTATTGGCAGCAAAAGGCTACCCCATTTTAGCTGGAATACGGATACGGAAACGTGCAAAATCACATTATATGCCTAGCTTATATCCAACTACACTGAGGCTGGCTTCCGGACTAACCGGATGTAGCTGTATTGGAAGGAGAAGAGGTACCCCTCTACCCCCTTTTACATGGATTGAGTGCTTATAAAAATAGATTCCTTCAGAATCTAACTCGATACACCTTGGATAAGACGATGGTCAAACTTACGGCCTTTCTCTACCCGTATGTTGTTGTTATGTTAGGAAAGAAAAATTCACTTCAAGGTCGAACCGTGCTACTGTTGTCATTACGCTACGAGTCTCCCTTGACTTGTGCGAAACATAATTTTACTGCTTTTGTCTCATGTTACTTGGGGTCGGCGCAACTCTTTTCTTCTCTTTCTACCGCCACGCTATCATTAACTCCTTTTTGTTTATAATCATTCCTCACAAAATCCATCCATCGTTTCCTTGGTCTTTTCCCTCTCTATCCATCAATATATAAATTGATAACTCTTTAAGTTTCATGCGATTTGTCCCTCCTCATCACATGACACAATATAGGTACTTTTATTTCACCCAGTGCTATTGCCCTAGTAATAAAATATTTGTACCGTATTTTCCTTTCACTGAGATTTATACTCACGGCAATATGCAAATTTTCAATTACGTTAATAGACCCAATCAATTAATTAGGACAAATTAAGAAAAACGTGTCGTCCCAGTTTTAATAAAAACACAAAACTTTTTGTAGCACTTTACATTCAGGCTGTATTTTAATTAAATTGTCTTGTTTATATTAGCTACGTTATTTTTTTAAAGATTTTATTTACCAGTTTTAAATAGCAAGTACGCGGCATTTTCTAATAATAAATTATAATTTTATTGCTACATTACGTTGCTACTGTATCTAATGCAGATTGGAAATTATTTATTAACCCTCGTTAGCTAAAGAATATAGATATTCCTAAATGTGTTTCCATGATCTCATTAATTGATTTTCGTGTTCTTTTTCATTATCTCCAAGCCTTTTCTCAACTGTGTTAGGGTTGACTTCCAGTCTAACTGGATGCAGCTGTATAAATAATAATAATAATAATATTCCACAACTATCACACAACGCCATCTAGTCCCAAGCTAAGCAGAGCTTGTGTTATGGGTACTAGACAACTGATAAACATACTTATATATTTCTATATTATAGATAAATTACACCCAGACACAGAACAAATGATCGTGCTCATCACACAAACATTTGTCCTGGGTGGGAATCGAACCCACGACCTCCGGCATAGCAGTTAGGGTCACTAACCACTAGACCAACAGGCCAGTCCAACATCCCAGTATCTCAGTACTTTACATAAAGCGACTACCAATCTGTTGTTTAGAAACCGACATCTTCTTCTATCGTTATTTAAACTGAAGTATACCAATCAGGCAACTGAGCAGATTCACTTATGGTCATATACATGTTTAATTAGGTTTCTGACCCCGATTTTTTTATCAGCTACCATAAAATGTCAAACCAACACCAAAGGATAGCAAATAAGGAACAATCTCCCACGATCTACTTTCATTTAACTAAACAAGAATCAAAATAACAATGATTTGCTACACCCTATTTATTTCCGAACCAGTTAAATTGTCATAAAAGAAAATTACCCCACTCTACGTTTAGTCTGCAAAGCTTCCATAGACTTACAAATCATTTAACAAAGCAAATTGAGGGGCAATAAAATAGAGTACATATTACAGATTGTAAACATTCAATGTACTACATTCTAGGCCCAATTACATCACGACAATTCATTCGCCGTGGGAAGGTGCGTCCGTAACGTCCTTTCGATAGCTTTCATCCAGCTTCAACCACAATCATAACATGACCTACACAGAACAACCACACCAATCTATATTTTAGCTCAATAAAGGTCTAACTGAACTGGTCAGCTTTATTTGCGCGGGAAAAATCTTCAATAGCATAGTTATGCAAGCGTTGTAAATGTACGGTATCATTGGGCCGTGACGATTCAAGCGTTTGACCAATCAAAAGGGCGGAACTATGGGTATCACGGTAATGCAATGCGTAGCCGCACCCCTATGTGAGATCAACGAAAACGTATTGTGCTCCATCCGGTGGTTACATAAAGTTTACGGGTATTATGTTTTTCGTAACTAATATAGTTGTATATCAACTGATGAAATGGTGTGTTGTGTATAGGCAATGGGCCAGAAACCTGTCACTGCGCACACCGGAGAGAATTTAAAACTCAATTCGTTAGTGTCCTTTCAAGCGCCATAAGTCCTGAAGCATTCAGCGCTGGAAGCGCTTAAACTTTCACTCACCATAAACGCAAAGATGAGGAAATAATCTATTCACGTTGCTAAACATATATCTCTCTACATAATATAATATATGCATATGCAACCCGGAACGCAAACATATACTCTCATTCAACATTTCCAAGTTCATTTTATCAGAAATGACAGCAGAACAATAAATAGAAGAGCTATCTTTCCTTTTATCTTTACAACCTTGACCTACCTTGATAAGGGACTTACATTTCCTAGGAAATTGTTAGTCTAGGAAAGATAAGATAACCTCCACCATCTTTGTGGTGACATGAAGTATTACAGTAAGAATAGAGTGTTAAGGTATGCGCAAACGCTGCTTTGGGGGGTATGAGGAACAGGGTGTAAAGTTTCTCATCCCCCGTTGAAAAGGGAGGATCCTCCGACCGGACGGGTGTTGTGTCCGGCGGGCTAACTGCCCGACAGTTGTAAGTCGGGAACTCCTATATAGGCTTATGTCGCGGATAATGTTGATAGCGCGATGTAGGAACTTCTGTCGATCGTTTGTTAGTACGCAGGTGTTGCGATAGATGTCGCTAGTCGCCACATCACTCCCCTCCGAGACCGGAGGTCGAAAGCAGGTTAAGTCTTGGCGCTTGCCAGCCAGTGGAAGGTTCCAGTGAGTCGGAACCGGATGCCGCATAGTTCACGGTGAGTCGGAACTGTCTGCGGTGATACCCCAGTGAGTCGGGGTGATGCTGCATATTAGCTCCAGTGAGTCGGAGTGATGCAGTGCTTGCCGTGATGCCCCAGTGAGTCGGGGTGTGCAGTGCTGCGTAGTGGCTGGCTGCTGCGTCGACCAGGAGAGAAGGACGTCTCTGCTTGCTGACCGGCCGAAGTGCAGTGTGCTGTGCCAAGTTCGCTGATGAGGCTGGGGGTGATGACCAGGAATGCGCTTCCGCTGCATGCTGGTGGTCAGGATACCCCATGAAGCCGTGGCTGCTGGCTGACGGTATGACTCGCTGCTCGAAGGCGAAGGGGAAGTGATAACGACGTATGAAGTAGTTGCACGAAGGCTGCGCTGACGTTCATGCTCGGGGTCACCAGTTTGGGGGAATGAGGAACAGGGTGTAAAGTTCCTCATCCCCCATAGAAAAGGGAGGATCCTCCGACCGGACGGGTGTTGTGTCCGGCGGGCTAACTGCCCGACAGTTGTAAGTCGGGAACTCCTATATAGGCTTATGTCGCGGATAATGTTGATAGCGCGATGTAGGAACTTCTGTCGATCGTTTGTTAGTACGCAGGTGTTGCGATAGATGTCGCTAGTCGCCACACTGCCGTTAATGCATGTCGACAATAGGAAATAAGCCATCATGGTGTGACAAGACAATCAATATTTAACTATTTAATTATTCGTCGTCTTGATGACTACAATTGCAGTTTTATGCTGAGGAAACTTACAGTTTAATGAATGATCCTTTTTATGAGAGAGAGGCTTTAATAAAGGAGCTTCCATGAATCTTCCTTTGCAAATTCTTTCTCGTAATTTGCAAAAAAATCTGTACGTCTTATAATTACAGAATCTTTTAATTTTTGAAGTATTGTTGAGATAGAGGCAAGTAGATGATAACCTAGAGCCTCTGAAAATAGGTTGCTTTTGCATGCATATTTAGTTTTACTGAATATGACGTTATCACTCCATCTTTCATGAACTATGCCTACAGTTAACTCGATCCACATGGGCCACGTGGTGCCATACCACGCGATGTAAACAGAGAAATTTGTTTTGCTTTATATGGGCCACTGAAGCAAACTTCCTGCATCGCGTTTATTATGGACTGTTCAGGAATGTTATGTTTTATGAAACACACAATCATTACATCGCTACTCTTAGGAGTATGGAATTTGTAGACAAGGTATTATTACGAATAAGAGTACTTTCGTGGACCTTTAACAGTCGTAAAGGGTGGTCAGATGATCGAAAGTCAAACCAGTCTTGGGGTATTGTGTTATCCAACATTTGGATTCGTGGGCAGCCAGAAATGATTTGTTTGGCCTCAAGATAGTTCAAAATCTTGCGTGTAATGAAACCAAACTTGCACCAATGATACATTGAGCATGACATCTTGAAAATTAATTATGATGATTTTTAAATTACTGCAAAAATACTATCCTAGATCTATATAATTGTTAAATAGATTCAAGACTAGCTATTTGGCTTCGCTACAAAATTTAACTATGCGTTGCCTATTTTGAGCAAACGCACATACTTACAGGCAGAGCCGTAACGGGTCAAATGACCGAGAATGGCCGGGAATCGCCGGGACGGGCCGGGAATGTCCGAAGCAAACCATGTGCATTTCTGTGCAACATAGTGAGAGTGCATTGACCCATACCAAATAAATAGCGGCCCGTATTACCAATGCGTGTTTCCGATCATTCACGGAAACATTACATTGTATATCCTTGGCCATATTTTAAAAAAGTGATTGATTTATAAAAAGACTAGTTGCGCAATGCCTTTGCAAAACCTTTTTTTCAGATGCGTTGCAATGTTTTTTTTTTCTAGAAATGTTTTCCCATTCAGTAGTTACAGATGAACCGACAACCACCTAGATTTCCAAACGTGGATGAAATAAAAGAAGTATTTAAGAATAGTAAGCAGGTGGTGTTCTGTAGTTTTTATATTCTCATGTAAAAATGCCTAAAATAATTCAATAGCTCTGTGTGTAGAGCAGCTGTTATAATGTGTTATCGGAAAATTACACGGAATGCAAAAAGCCACTCAAAATTTTAAAGACAAGGCTTTAGATAAAATGTTAACATCTAAGCTAATATCTTGTCATATTTTTTTTTCCAGATGATGTTACTGTCATCATTATTTTATCGCTGTAATGTAACTATTTTCAGACAAAATCAAGTAGGTATGTACAAAATACTGATTTATTTCTTGCAATTGCTAACAGACGATTCTCCAGCAATATCTTCAAAACTGGAGAGACGTTCAACAAAGACAGTTCTTGAAAATCAAGTTAAAGTAACAGAGGGTGCCAAACTTGTCAACGAAGCGGGAGTATTAGAAATATCTGGGTCAATAATATTCCCCGCCTTTTCCTCTTTACATGTTTTTAATCGCGTCGCTGGCTGTAGCAAAAAGACTCGAGTACGTTATAATATATAGTAGGGGGGGGGGGGAGCCTAGAGGGCTTTTCACTTTTTCAGCATGAAGAATTGATAGTGGAGTAGGAAGGGTCTGATAGGAGAACGGTAAAATTAAACCATGAATACTTTCAGACTGTTGAGCGAAATATATAAATATTTGATTTGATTTTAGTACCTTAAAAACAAAACCACTGTTATTATTTTCTAAAACACAAGAAGAATGCATTTACGACAGTAAATTGATTCAATCTGTAGAACTTAGTATTATCGCCAAATTGCTAGAACAATTTGAGTCAAAACAAATCGTATGTTTGCCAAAATCAGCCGTTGGACTGAAAGCTAGTAATTTAACAACGGCGTCATGTGTACATAGATCTAGGTCATGCTACGTGAACTATTTCTGACAATTACGAAGCATTACTAATGTCAATGTTTCTAGGAGCTTAGCTCTAAACTCAAAGTTCCAAGCTGATTAAAGTAGCTACTTTCGTCAGCTTTTGAACACAGTATTGTTAATAACATTATACATATTATTTTATATAAGATGCCTGTATTTTTATATTGTCTTTGCGCTGGTTGCTATAGTTGTTGATCTAGTTAAAAATATGTTTGTTAAATTGTTGTCTAACATCTTTATATATCACTCTCACACATACAATTCATACATGCATACATATACTCCCAATATACATCCATACGACACACTCTCAACCTTCACACAAAGTTACACCACATACTTTATTAATGCCTTATTGTACACTAAGGATCGATCACTCTTCAAAGTTAAACAAGGTAGCCGCGGTCAAGCGTCGGATGGGTATCCGCTGTTTGTTTTATATATAAATAAAACAAGAGGACAAGATGTCTCAGATAATATAATATATAATTGTAATCCCGAGAATAGCTTGGTTAATAACATTGGACACATGCGCTCTGAAATGACGTTGTACTCTAGCATGCCCGTAAATGAGTGATTCATTACAAAATATTACTGAGATAGATAAAATAGAGGTTGCACGAGCTATTGAATGTGACTGTGCAGAGCTCAATAAACACATTTCAAATGTAAACAAAAATGACTTAACCATTTTATCTCAAAACATTAGAAGCATATATTGTAATTTTGATGATTTCTTGTTGACGTTATCTATAATTAAATTTGAAGTGGATATAATTATTTTAACAGAGTGCAGGTTGAGCGCAAATAAACCTATTCCACAATTAAGTAACTACCAGTCGTATATGACTACACGGCAGCTGAACCAAAATGATGGAGTCGTAGTTTATGTTAAAAGTACACTAAAACCCCGAGTTAAGGAAATCTCACTATCACAAGCCTCTTGCCTACAGCTGGACGTATTATGTAACACTATCTTATGTATCTATCGATCTCCATCAAGTGCTAATACTGACAGTTTTATAGACTCACTCAGTACTCATCTAGACTCCATAACATCACAAAAAAGCATTATTATCGCGGGTGACATAAATATTAATATTATAAGGAAGCCGACCGAGCAGTCTCATGAACAAAAAAATAGAACAAACTACCTCAATATGCTATCTCTTCATGGTATCCTGCCTGGGCATTTGTTACCGACTAGAGATAAAACCTGCCTAGATCACTTTATGTTAAAAATAAATAAGAAAAAGTTTTCCGCTACCATTGCTATCCTACACTCTACCATCACAGATCATTTCACAACGCTTCTAGTATTGTCTAAGCAAAAATATAAACAGGCTATACCTAAAACTACTACTTCACTTAACTATGAACAGGCCCTAACACATTTGCAAGAAAAGAACATAAGAAATTTGCTTTTTTGTAATGATCCGGATGATTTATGTAAACTCCTGTTGCAATCTCTTACCGATACTATTAACTCTAACACTACTACAATCAATATTCCCAGCAGCAAACGCATTATCAAACCATGGATCACTAAAGGAATCTTGCGCTGCATACAAAATCGTAATAAACATCAAAGAAAGATTCGGCTTGACCCAGATAATTTAATACTAAAAATAACTTACACACGATATAGGAATTATTGTAACAATTTACTAAAAAGGTTGAAAAGAAAATACGAAAAAGAGCTTCTTTCAAATTCGATAAAAAATTCAAAACAACTATGGAAAAATATCAAATCTATAACATAGGTACACTAATAAAACAGATAATCAAAATACAGAATTGCTAAACTTAAAGTCATCCCCTACCGAATCTACAAATTTCATCAATAATTATTTTGCTAATATAGGCTGTGAGCTAGCTCATCAATTTCAACCTGGATCTACGAATTACCCTACTCCACTCAGTGATGCACTTCCACAAGCAAATTCTTTTGTGCTTCTCGAAACCGACTGTGATGAGGTATATAGAACTCTAATGAATCTTAGGTCTAACAGCGCCTCGGGCTGGGATAATATATCCACAAAGTTTTTAAAACACACCAGCATGATAGTGGTATCATCACACACCTTGCAAATCTGTGCTTTACGAAAGGAATTTTTCCGGCCCCGTTAAAAGAAGCCATAATCACGCCAGTGCACAAGGGTGGAGATAGAGACGATATCAGTAATTATAGACCAATTTCAGTTCTAACTGCTTTATCAAAAATTATTGAAAAACTGATAAATACTAGACTACTAAATTATTTAAGCAAATTTAATATATTATCCGACTCGCAATACGGCTTCAGAAGAAATATGTCTACGGAAGATGCTGTTGGTGCTCTATCCTCTCTAATAACCAAACATCTGGACAATGGACAAAAGTGCCTCACTGTCTTCTTAGACCTCAAAAAGGCATTTGATACCGTCTCTACCTCTATCCTTGCAAACAAACTGGAAAAGATTGGCGTTCGGGGCATAGCTCTTGACCTTCTAAAGGACTACCTTTTAAACAGGACGCAAAGAGTTAAGATTGGCCAGCATATCAGTGGCGACGCGGCTGTATTGTACGGAGTTCCCCAAGGAAGTGTATTGGGCCCAACCCTTTTTTTAATATATATTAATGACCTCTGTAGTATGATAATACCTAATGCTAAAGTTTTCTCCTACGCCGATGATACAGCCGTTGTCTTCTACGGGAGCTCTTGGCACGATGTCAAGCATCATGCTGAGGCAGGTATTTCTCGTGTCGCTGATTGGCTAAAATTCAACCTCCTAACGCTAAATACTTCCAAGACAAATTTCATATGTTTTAGCATTTCTAAGCGTAATGAACCAACTGATGAGTTTGGTATCGTAATACACACATGTAAGGGTGAATACGGCAAAAATTGTAACTGCCCAAGTATTTGCAAAGTTACCGAAGTTAAATATTTGGGTGTTGTAGTGGATAATAGGCTATCCTGGTACCCTCATTTAGAGCAAGTTACCGCCAGAATTAGAAAGTTAAGTTGGTTGTTCAAAACCCTAAGACATGTTGCACCAATGGTAAAAGCGAACAACAAAAGCCCGTCTAAAAATTTACTCACACGAATTTACCTTGCACTTGTACAATCTGTGCTCGGATACTGTATTCCGGTTTGGGGAGGTACAGCTAAGACCAAATTGATCCATCTAGAACGAGCACAACGCGCACTTCTAAAGATTATGCATTTTAAAAAGCTTAGATTTCCTACTGTAGACCTTTATCGGATCAGTGATGTACTCTCTGTCAGAAAGCTGTACATAGTCCAAACAGTATTAAAAAAGCACAAGTCTTTGCCCCCTAATGTGGGTATTACCGCGAAAAGAAGAAGGTTTAGCATAGCGGATATACCTTCAACTAAGACCAAATTTGCATCTAACCAATATAGTAAACGATCAGCTCAATTGTATAATAGAATAAATAAAATGACAAATATACACTCGAAAAAAAAATATGATTGTAAACAAACACTAGTTAAATGGATAAAACCACTTACGTATGAGGACACAGAAGCATTGTTATAACACGGATTTATTTACATACACTCAGACACACGGACACTTATACTGACAGACACGCTCATACACACACACACACACACACACACACACACACACACACCCACTTATACTGACAGACACGCTCATACACACACACACACAATCTCTAAGTATACTCTCTTTTAATTTCTTATTTTAAACTTTTTAACTTTAATATTTTAAAAATATTGTGTTAATTATCACGCTGTACAAAATAGGGAGGGGCGGAGTCTTCTACTACAGGCATTATTTGTCTAAAAGAAGATTCCGAACACAACAATTGTAAACCAATTATTTGACACAATAATTTTTTTTTTTTTTTTATTATATTAACTAGCCGCCCGTCCCGGCTTCGCACAGGTAGAGATTTTTTACCTTTTTTTCCCACTCTGGGCGGAAGCGGAAGGGATTGTCAAACTTCTACTGACTAAAAACCACCCATGATCCTTCTTAGCCATTGTGCCGAGGCCGCGGTAATATTCTCGAATCCACTTGAACACATACAAAAAGAATTTGTAAATAAGTACCAAAATTACAACCGTCATCGTAGGTAGGTACTAATTTAATTGTAAGTTTGCATGCTGAATAGAGTGAGCGAAACATGTGAAACATTTTTATTTGTAAGATGTCCGGACCTTACAAATGTACCATATTTAATGCAAATAAAGAATTTTGAACAGCAGAGCTCTCCAATTCTCTCTATTTCCCTCTGTTCTGTATTGCGTTAACCAGGAAAGCACTAATATATTTTCCTGTTTTAGTTTTCAAAAGAATTAAGATTCAACAGCTTGTCAAATCAATCTAACTATTTAGAGGCATCCAATGAGTAAGTATGGTGTTCAAAGTTCCCTCTCTGCATTAGAAATGTGATTATATCGGTGCGGTGAAGCAATAAGTACTTACATGACCTAGGTACCTATCTATAGCCCTCACAAAAAAGAACTAACTAACAAAGAATTGATACTCTCCTACTTTCTACACCCATGGTACCTTTTACCCCGTTAAGGCTTCACTTCGCAACACAATATTATCATAAAACTTCAGAACTTGTATCTAATACTCCGCAGCACTCAGTTTCCTGAACCTTCTCATTAAACTCGATTGTTTAGAACAAACTCCGTGTGGTTTATGTTCATCGCTGTATTCGCCAGTAATTGTAACGTATAAACGGGAAACGTTTAGAAGGTAAGTACTTGTACATGAGTAGATAGTTGACTTCACATAAGAGCTTAGGTGCCATTGCAAAGCGTTTCGCAGACGCTTTCGGCGATGGTAAGTGGGAAATCTTATCAAGGGCACGAATTAACATGAGCTGGATTTTATAATAGAAACTATAGCAAAAGTAGTGGTGCATTGGTCGATGGCAGGGAACAATTTTTTCTCGATCTTTGTATGTTATATTGGTCAACTTGTTGCAAAAAAAAAGAAACATTGCGCCGAACCCAAATAAAGGATAGTATCACCAAGGAGGGATAATGCCTTGCAGAATCATGATCAAACTTTCATTAATACTAAGTTATCAAGAATTTCGATGGCTACGACAAAAATAAAAAAACCACTCCTTTCGTGAGCAGCCTGCTGGTCAGGACAATCATGTTTTTCCTACTCCTCCGCTAATCTTTTCTGATTAATTTCGTTGCGGGATCCAAGATTAAAGTTAGATAGTTTGATAGGGACTTCGTCGAGCATATTGTCTCGGTGCATTTTCTGGTAGTCGCCACTGTTGAATTTAGCTTTCAGGAATTGCACTCGTTTTGGAATAGTGAAGCGGGTTTGCCCCAAACCCTAAAAGCTGTGCCTCTATTTCTATACGTCTTGTGCTGAACGTGAAATACATAGAACTTGCATCAGCCCGATGTACCTACAGTATAATTTTTACCCGTACCATGTATCTATGGACCTTCTAATAACAGCGCAATTTCATGAAACTTGGTCTCTATTGAATACCATCACATCACCATGTGGTAGGTACTCGTATGATCACTTATTTGTCACAAAAGCCCCATCCAGCTCGTCTAAATAATGCCATCACACTAAACTTTCATACACCGCAATTTGAGCTTTATAATACTGTACGTTGAAGTACGAAAGTCGTTTGTAACAATAAACCTGATTGGCTGGGGTGTCATGTTTCGTTTGATTAGTATTACAGTTTAATCAGAGAGTCAATAAGGTATTTGACCTCAGGGAAAGTTGACACTCACGTATTTGTTCGGAAAAGATTGAAATTGTTTGTGAATGTTCTGTTAAGTACTTTTAAAGGGACATAAGCGGAATTTGAGGTGTCATTCAAATTTTTTAGAAATCGCGTTTATTTTGTGTGTTGAGTGGTTAAAAGAACTGCGTAAGTAGGGACGTTAAATCTGATTGCAAACATTTTATAAACAATACTTATGTTCTTTTTAAATGTTACAACGATTTTTTAAGCTTTCTAGATTCAAAATCTTTACATAGTTTAACAAAGTCGGTTTCGCTGTTTGTACGCTTAGATCTCTTTTAAACTACGCAACAGATTTCATTGGCGTTTTCAGCAATATTATAGAGTGATTCAAAAGGAAGGTTTATAATTATGTAATACATTGCACCCGTGCGAAGCCCAGGCAGGTAGCTAGTAAAATATAATAAACGCGAAAGTAATTCTGATTGTCTGATTGTTAACTTTTCACGCCTTACAGATCAACGCACACGGATGGATCAGGACCTGGTTTATGGCATAGGATACTTTGAATCCCAGCACTATCTACGTTCCCGTGGGAAAACTTTTCAAACTCTACGAGGGCCAAACTTATTTTGAAAAAGGTATGTATGTAACCAGATTACAACAACACAAAAACCCTGTTTTTAGCACGTAAAACGACGAAAATGTGACCAGAATTTTATTTTCACCCGAGTCGAAACTGGCGAAAATATGACCCTCTTGTTTATGAAAAATGGAAAAACTAAACCGAGATAGCAGACCCGGCAGTGTATTAAGGAGTGTAAATTATTTATAGGAACTAGGTCACAGTAAAACCTGTAGCGCCTAAGTTGTTTTAAAATTTACACACTTTGTATTACTCCGCTGTTACGACAAGATAATTAATAGAGTGCCTAGAAGGCGTTTTATTTACGACGCTGAAAAAGTTTGTAATAATCTTAAAAATCTGCTTCTGTGGTAAAGTGCCTCGCTCATGTTTTTACAAAATTTTATAGGTAAAATGATTCCCGGACTTGCTGATAAGACAGACAAGATAGGGTCTGGCATTTTGAAGCTTGTCATACTTGGCTTGATGTCTGCCTTGTTGGTCTAGTGGTCGCAAGAGCGAGTGCTGTGCATGAGCTGCTGGGTTCGAGTCCAGGATCGGCAGAGTATCTAGATTTGTGCCCAGTCGATGGCAATAGCTTCACCCCTTAATAAATGGGTTATAAAATTAATGGTGAAATTTTTGAGTTAATCCATTTTTCCCCCCTGAGAGAAGTCCAAGGGGACTTTCTGGACATGTTTTACATCTGAGTCCAATTTTCCCCCCTGAGGGGGACTTTCTCAGGGGGGATTTGTGGAATAAGCCTTAGCCTTATAAACCTTTCCCTAACCTTCCGAGGTTTACAGGCGTGATGTTAAGGTATGTGTCATTCGGAAAGTAAGGTACTTGAAAGTGCTCTTAAGAAATAAACCCCTAAATGAGCGCATGTTTTGAACTAGTAAGCATTTAAAAAAACGTTTCAGATAATGATAACAGAGTTTTCAAAATCAACATAATATTTTTTAGCATGTGTGAGATTATTAGACCGTACTAACCCTTGACCACCGCTGGAACAGCAACTTTCTTCGGCTTCTTATTAATCTTAATATTACAAGTCAACTTCTCAATAGCCTTCAGTATTTTAATGCTGACTTTGTTAATCGTTCTAAGCTTCGGGTCGGTGTACTTCGTTCGTGAACCATCGCCGACAGTTTTCGCTCTACCCGAGTCCACACTATCCTCCGATTCAGTTGCTGAAGTGTCCGATACCGGGTGAAATATATACGGGCTGCCCGTAAAGCAGGGCGAGTTCATTTTGTCACGAAATTCACTGGCTTTAGAATCTGCGACACAGGGGAACTAACCATGTTAAAGATTAATATATGTATAAGCTGCTTCAAAACGACTATTCACTGTGAAATCTAGAAGAACGTTGTGCGAAGTCGGCGACAGAACTGGATGAAGTTTAAGATGTTCTATCCAGAAAGGCCGTAGACCGTGACACCGCTCCTTAGGACAAGCCTCTTGGACCTTGGCCCGACTTATTATGATGCTGTAATTAATCTGAATTAGGCCCCGTATGACTGTTCAATGGCAAATAGCATGGAAACATCTCGTAATCAGACTGCGACTGAAGTAATCGACTGTGAATGGCTGAATTCAGTTTACTTGGGCTTCGTTTTTGTTGCTATGTTCAGCTATTGTTTTATTTTTATTAAAGTAAGTTTTTGCCGAGGTATTCGTTGTTCGGAGAGATCTCATTGCTACAATGTAGGTACCTACATATTTTTTGGTATAACAGTTCAAGCCTACCTACTTTATGTACCAATAGTTTTTTTTTTTTTTAAATGTAATGAAGCTATATCGTATCAATAAAATGAACAAACTATTAGTACCTAATAACGTATTACGTGTAGCGATCACAGTCTAATAAAAACTGAAAACAAACCAGCAATTAATGAAAACATTCAAACTAATAAATTAATGGCGGGGCTTCATTGGACAACTAATAAATACGATTAAATACCTAATTAGGTACGTATCACAGATCAAAGTAAAATTTCTCAAAACGTGTTATAAAGTTTCCTCGTAGGAAGACGAATTTCCGTTACAAAGGAAACATTCTTAAAAAAACTACAACTACTAAGGCAAGAGATAATCGTTTGAATGTCAAAAAATAGGTCAAATGTCTATTTCCGTCACACCGCTCAAGAACTTTTATACAAATGATGAGTCTTTAAAAATACAAAACTCTAAGCGCCTACTAAAAAAGTTGTAGCAACACGAACAAACGTTGCTATAACATTTATGTTAGGAGCATCTCGGAAAAAGTTCCTGGTTATTTTATACATATCTACACTTCCGTAGTAATTAGACTACAATACACTCTTGGTATTTAAACATTTCCTTTTGTTTTTGATTATTTCTTCGCATAAAAACTTATCTGCAAAAAACGTGATCAGCATTCAGAAAGATTTTTAATTAAGTAAGTATCTACTTACTTAATAAATATTCTTTACTAAATTAATCCCGGTTTTAAGCTTCCTTGACCTTGCTAACGAAATATAAAAGAAAATACTCTATGAATTTATTAATACTGCAGATTTTCTTACTAAGACAGGACACGAAAACTCATGATGGTAATGTATAGGTAGATGACAGAAAGTGTTGACCATTAGCAAGGTCCCTGCTCAATTATTTACTGAACTGATTTATTTATTAAAACTTTATACACAAGCAAAAACTGTAAACAAGCGGAGTTTACATAAATATCATCGCAATCTTTTTCAAAATGATTTATTAACTTTTTTTATGTCTTACGGGCCGCAATAGCAGATATCTCTTCTTTAAAATCGAAGTAGGTACTAAAGCGGAAGATCTCGGTCCCTAAAGTAGGATCGGTTGACATTCTAAAACTATGTTTACAGTATCTGTAAAACAGTCGAGTGGCACAGCTAAACGTGTTCTCCGAAGTACTAGTCCTATACCTACCGCCTTAAATCATAAAGCAAAAGCAAGACCAATAAAACTTCACACGGTTATAGAAGAACGTAGAGGGAATCGATTTTAGCAGTTTTCGGATTGGATTTAATCATTTAATCGTATTTATGGCGCGGTCACTACAATCTGGCTAATTCGTGAATAAACCTCTAATTTACCTATTTTTTGACAAGATTCTAGTTGGAATTTCCAAATTGGAAAACGTTTAATTTACAGTCGAAATTGAACACTTTCAAATCATCAACTTCCTGCCCTTATCCCATGTCATTTGGGGTAGGCGTGACACGTATTTTTCTTCCATTCTGCCCTGTCAGTCGACACGTAATCATTTTTTCCTTTTGAAATACAGGAAGTAATTTTCAATTCGTTTTAAAAGTGCGATTCTAATTATTTAAGTACTAACATAAGTAAATACCAAACAAAGTTTAATCAGCCTTTGCAATTTGCCCTCATACTTGTTTCCGTCGAGAATTGCTAAGCGCTTTATCAAAGGAGTCCGACTTAACTTTTTCAGCAGGAGTAGATGTTCCTTGCGCTTACATTTTTTTTATTTTGTAGAGTAGGTACAACATGGAAAAACCTGAAGTTAGTGCACTCATCATTATATCTTCCTCTCACAGGGACAGTGTTCTCGCTATTATTTAGGTAGGTACTATTTTATCTTTCAAATTTTTCACAAAATCCGTCCATCTTTTCTTCCGCCTTATTGTCTCTCTCTATCCATCAACATTTTTCTTCATCACGCTTTTGGTCACAAAAGTGAGTGCACTATGTATAAATAAACTTCACGCCTTTTCCCCATTGGGTAGGCAGGAACCACAGAACGCCAACTGCTACAATTCATCCATACACACTTCTTTTTTCTCTTCCATGTTCACACATATCTTAATGTGCACTATAATCACCTTTGTGCAGAACTGCAATAAGATCGATTTTGAAATGGCAAAATGAGTCTTCGCATTTAAAACTACATTTCACAGTTTAATCTCCGAGATTATTCTTCAAAAATATCGATAGCTCTTTCAATAACGGTGGAACTGTTCTGAGCAACTTGAAAGTTTCAAACTTAAGTAAAATGGTAGACGACAGTTTCTTTAATGACGTCAAGTTTAGAACTAAGAGAATTTAATCAAGAATTCACCCAAACGGAGACGTATCTTGATTGTATTATTTTTTACGCAGATATATTTTTCGAAGTAGTTGCCACAAAAGCGCAAAATTTCTAGGCATTTTAATTTCGCCTTCTGTTACAGAGAAATCGGTCATAAAACTGTAACATAACATTACGCCTGTAGTCCCCGAAGAGTTAGGCAGAGGTGTACCTAATAGAACTCTTTATATGTTACTAGCTGATGCCCGCGGCTTCACCCGCGTGGATGTCGTTCAAATTATATACTTAAACCTTCCTCTTGAATCACTCTATCTATTAAAAAAAACCGCATCAAAATCCGTTACGTAGTTTAAAAGATTTAAGCATACAGACAAACAAACAGACAAAAATAGCGACTTTGTTTTATACTATGTAAGGATGTTTAAGTCCCATGTGGAAGGGGACGAGCCTTTTGCCAGCAACTAGGGACAAATACAGACTCCGTGGGTGCTACTGAGTAATTACACACTCGCACCCACACTGCTTCTTATGGGCTTACTACACGCTCAAGCTTCACCACACTTTTCGTTCACACTTCACAGTACATCGCGCGTATGGTTGGTAAAACTGTATTACCATTACAAACCACACGCGCGATGTACTGTGTGCACCGTGTAATCGCGCAGGCAAGACTGTGGTGAGACTGTGTGAGCGTGGTAGGCGCATTAGTCTCGGCAGGAGGTTCAACCACCAAAAATAATGTAATCTGTTGTTATAATTTCAATAGATACAAACATGAATTTGCTTATGTTTTATAAGTATTTCCAAAGCTCTTGATAAAATTTACGGAATTCTTTGTAAAGGATTCCTGTCAACGCTACGAAAATTAGATAACTATCTAGCTTTACAAAGCAGTTAACAATGTTCAGGATTGTAATACTGAGAATTTCCCTACAGAATTATAATATGAAGGCCTAGTAAATATCTTAATGGATCAAATATTCTGTGAAACGACTGCCAAATTAATGGAGTTGGCTTTACTACTTCGCATTCATAAGTATAACAAAAACTTGACGCTCATATCAGCTTACCTACCCTTTTCTTAACTTTGTTCGGGCCCATTTTCAGTTAAATCATATGCAGCCATTTAATTCAGTGTATAGGTACATAGGGCGACTACTCTAACCCCCATGCTTGCCTTGGTTGATCTCTGGATGGGCGACTGCCCATAATGTATAAGCGCCCATAGTGTCTCAAAAAGCACGCAGATACGTTAGTACCGGTTGTAATTTTTTTTACCCAGCACTTACTGGATTGTGAAGGTCAGAGGTAGTCGCTCCATTTAAAATACTGATCTTCAGCTGTATTCGGTAAGACTGGAAGCCGATCCGGATCCCCAACATAGTCGGAAAAAGGCTGGGGCCTAGCCTTGGCCGCTGGCCTGATGATGACTACTCTAGACTTCCGCTACCCAGTTACTTCAGACTTTCGGACTTTAGACTTTAGACATCTTGTATAGGTCAAATCATGGATGGGTGACTTGAAGATCGAGTCGGCCAGCTGTTGTTACCTAGTAATAATTTAGACTACGCCTCTTTAATAAACTTTTAAAATTTTCCGTTTAGTAAATGTGAGTTCGGGACATGTTTATGTCATACAAATTAGGCTTAGTTTCAGAATATATGAGCCTGCCTGGAAATAGCTGTACCTAAACCTTTATTACTCTTAGGGATGAACGAAAACAATTTTGTTGGCCTAGCTCCATTTAATTTATTCTGCCTAGTCATTTTACATATTATATTACCTTTATGCTTATTTTCTTGACAGAGGTGAATTTACTTTTGTACAACATAAATATAAAATTATCAACCAAAGGTAGACATTATACTTAAAGTAGGTACCTACACCCAGATTTCGTCAGATGTGTTTAAGTATTGGGGCGAGCCTATAGTCATCATTTCATCAACCGGGCACATGTCCAGAATTCGTCGGCTACGTCTGCTACTAAGAAACATAACAACCAGAAAAATTGAGCACTACCCTAAACCATTTTTGCACACCAAATAAAGAGTCGTGATAGCTTTTGTGCGGTGCATGTGCAGTTTGATGTACCAAATCCTTGAAGATTTCTAGAAGAATTCATTAACACCCTGTATTTTCTTAAAATAAAATGTAGTTTCTACCTATTACCGACCAACTCTATTCCTATATTTTCACATGTTTAATTGAACATATTAGCAACAAATAATGCTTGGTTGGCAAACACACTGAAGTTTGCATACGGAAACGGAAACGTACCTACCTTTAAAACTCATCTCTGTAAACTTGTGTTCCAGTCGAAGTAAGCTGCTCAAACGATCCGCGTCTGACTTGTTTGTATTTGTGTAAGACTTTGAGTTCAGTGTGCTCTAAGCTTTACAATAACTATTCCCATGTATTGTGAATCAATATAATAATATAACTTATGTGTTTCCCAGTGGTCAATGTAAGTTTTTGCCATTATCTCCAAAATGTATGACTTGTACTCGTATAAAAAGTATTCTAGGACATATACAGTTGATTTGCAAAAAAATGTTGAAAATAATTAACTACAATATTTCTAAGTTCTCGAAAACGAGATTAAAGTTGCAAAATTGGGGTTTACAGGAGCGAAAAATCGATCTAGCTAGGACTAACATCTGGGAAAATTGGTTTTGTCTATATTCACCCGAGCAGAGCTCGATCGCTCAGTTAGTACTTATATAAACCACTTACCTGATCTGTTTTCTTCATACGCTGACTCATACGCCCTAGTTGTGGAACTGCAATCCCTTTCATCTTGATTGAATGCTTTGAGATAGTGATTCTGTTCCTGTATCGGAGTAGCTCGCTCACGTTCGTTCCTCAGTGATTGATGAGACAATGAACTAATGTTCTTTATATGCGAACGTGGAACCTCAAAACCATTCATACCACTTTTGGTTGTTGACCGTGGTTCAGCTTTAAAACTACGTTCCCCACTATACACTGCATCGTCACATCCATTCAGCACTATCTTCTTTATAGTCTTCACTTCTTCGAGTTCGCTTATCTTGTGTTCAGAGATCGTCGAACGTTTTGTAATTTCCTCTTTGGAATGGAAATTGCTGTCGCTGATGGAGTTCGACATAGTCTTACTTCCATATTCACATTTGCCATTCAACTTGCTATCTGGTCGCAAGTATTTTTCAAAAGGATCACTGTTTCTTTTCGTTTCAAAAGGATTCTTAGTGTTACTTTGTGCGTTGTTCGGAAGACTTTGATTTTGGAAATGATCTACATTAATTCTATAAGAGATGTCAGATTTCTCGTTGGCAGTGGTCGTCGGTGTATAAGTATGATATCCATTAGTGTTTTCGTTGTGATAAGAATATGGAAGACTGCTAGGCCCAGAGTCATAAGATTGCGTAAAAAATGTAGGAGATTTCAAGTCTGAGCTGTATTCAATATTTGACGGATTGTCTCTGAATTTGTTTCTATCTAAGCTGGAGAGCGACGCTCTGCCATTTGGTACTGGTAGTTTAGACGCACTAGAATAGTTCGAGGGTAAAGTCGTAAAAAATGGATTCGTTGGATGAAATCTTAGGGGTTCTTCGTTCTGTGTCACTGACTTTACTAGTGGAGTCGAGTTAAGTGCCGCCGGTAAAGAATTTAAAGAAGCACGAATAGATGGTGAAGGCCGATTCTGCGGTGATTGAGGCGGTCGGATGGTAGCGTACACAGGAGCCTGGGGAGTCGCTCTGCCTCCTTGCACATCAGCCATTATTTGCCCTGGAAGACCAATAAAACAGGTTACACTACACCAAGTAAATAAAACTTACAGTCTAACTACAAAACTAAAAAAGAACATCGCGGCATAAAGTTCAGCCTGTCAATACATTTAAACGAAGTTGTGTCACTCGACATTGAACCTAGCTGCGCAAACTTAAAGTTGAGTTAGTGATGTAGTGCCTTTCAACATTTCCTGGCAAACTGAGGAGCGATAAAGTCCCCGCTTCGCAATGGGGCTCTGCATATGCAGACGTGCGATAAAGTAATACATGTCTACTACACAAAAGGAATATTCCAGACTGGGAGAAGTATTCCACCTTCCTTGATTTATACGCAAGCTCATATTTTGTCTACTAAACAAGTTTTATTGCTTTAGTTTGCGTGGCTGGAGAATTTGCGTGTCTGGAGAATTTGCGTATCTTTTCTTTGGATTAGCATATAAGGATAGGATGATTATCATACGGTTAATGGGATACCAGTGAGAAATTTCTGTAGTTTTAGTACCTCAGGAACGCCGAATTTTGCGTTTTATGTAAAACGAATATGCGGAAACACGTGCAACCATTTTCCCGATCCGATGTAAATCAGAATAAGTGAAAATAGGTAAGTGGACGTATTGACAAACGTACGAGTTGGGGGCTGCCTTTAATTTGCTCCCGTATTGGTAGGTCTGTTTGACTAACCTTCTCGATGAAAATGCATTGATTCTTCCACTTGTCTTCTGGTCAGAGGACTAGAATGGAAGCATGTTTTCTGTCTGCCTGATTGGATCATGTATTTCTTACGACACAATCAAATAATGAGAAAACAAAGGTACACCTGTTAGGATGATTCGTTTTTTGTATGTTGTAGGTGCGTTACTTTAATTTTATTGTGTGTGTCAACAAATTTTATTTATTTACAAGATGGCAGGGTTGGCGCAGTGGATCAGCAATTGACTCCTGCGTTGCGTGTTCGTAGGTTCGAACCCGCACGGAACAAATATTTGTATGACCTAATATGTACAGATAGTTGTTCCGCTTCTGGCTGTTTGTGTTCATCATCAGCCTTTAATGTTCCCACTGCAGGGACTCAGGCCTCCTCTCTAGGAGGGATGGGCTTTTGAGAGCAGCGGTGATGAAATAAATTACACAAAGTAATGCGCTTACCTGGGTTCGAACTACTTCGAACCCACGACTTACTGTTTGTAAGTCGGGGCCGCAATCACTGGGCCACCACTGCCGGGGTGTTTGTGTACTGGAGTTTAAATGTTTTTAAATGCACCCACGATACAGGAAATTCTAGTAAGGGTCAACGTTAAAAAGAATAATCTAAAACTCTGTGACAAAAATAGCAGATCATGATCAAACGCTAAACAGTTACGGCTTTGCTCACGCCAAACACATTTGCGTAGTAAATAATGAAACCGCTATGAATACATTAACAAAATGAGGTTTAAATACAAATCGATAGTGAACGGTGAAATACGCAAATATGGTCGAGTTTCCCCTTAAGCTTGCGATGTGGCTGGGTAATCCAGACGACGAAGCTTTGATACACTAGAGAGTTTAACTAGTCGGATAGACGAAACCGAAGGTTTAAATAACCGCCAATACAAGAGACAGGAGTTAATGGCAGATCTAGTTTTAAAGAGGATGTTTTTACAAAAATGCTGTATGATTAAATAAATAAGCTGTTCCAAATATTGTCGAGTAGGTATTGAAATTTTTAATCAAACAGCAGATTTTATTTTTGGGATCAAGAAAGCCAGTTTGGTGACCATTTTTAAATTGGACCTAAAGTTTCTGATTTCTGACTCATTGTTTATTACCTCACACATCTTTTTTTTAGACTCTATATTACCTGCTATATCATCTACTTTAGTGATACAGATAATTACTTAATCTTATGGTAATTATGTATTACACTTAATATCTACTAGTCGACATTATAGCTACCTACTGTAACTGAATTCAATAAAACAGCCTCCACGAGCATGATGCATAATAAATGTACCTGAAGAGTAGCTCCTCCCGGTATAATTTACGTCATAATTAAGTGGTTTTCTCAATGTTTTCACCACGACCATCACCTTCATCATCATCATCAGTAGGTTTTTGACGCTTCTGCAAGAATACTAACAATATGAACCCTTTCTTGTTCTTTACTGTGTGGTTATTGCCTAACCTGGTGTCAGAGTGTGTATGCCATCCATAGACCTGTGATTTGGGTATGCAATAGTATGCATGCCGATGTGAAATATCTTTCAGGTATGCTTGTTTCTTCACTTTTTTTTTCTTCACCGAAGCAATTCATAATCATACAATAGCCATGTAATTTTTTTTTGAAGCGCGGTATATCATCAAATGACACCTCCCGCTCTAGGCAGAGCGGTAGAGAGTGCCAGACTTCTACTGACTAAAAACCACCCATGTTCCTTCTTAGCCCTTTGTGTCGAGGCCACGGTATCTCTTTCGAACAACCCGCTGCCCCGACGGGACCTGCAGTCTCAACGGGAATAGTCTCGAGTTCGAACTTGGGCTCGAACGAGACCTATGGCAATTCAATGGGTGAACAGGGATATGCATCCAAGACATGCTGACTTCAGCATCAAGCAACAGTCATGCCGGTGGACATCTAGCGCGTGTATTGGTCTTACTTACTTACTGGGGGTCTGACTCCACCGATCCCGGGATCCGATTTGACGTTACACGGATCCCGGCGATTTGTCTCCACGGATCCCGGGATCCGTTTCTACAAAAAAAATAATTAAATTTTTTGTCCACGGATCCTGGGATCCGTGGCTACAAGAAATAAAAAATAAAAATGTAGAAACGGATCCCGCGTAGGTACAGAGTTAAGAAGTTAAGCATAATATTTTTCGAAACTGGTTTTCTTAACTGATTTAAATCAGATTTTCAAACGAAAAGAAGTGATCTTTTTTCGTTTGACGATGCGCGAACTTTAAATTCGAATTTCGAAACCTTGCCAAGTTACGTGTCGGGAGCTATACTTCAGCGTTCTGGTGTACCTGCTGGTAGTTTCGAAGACTAATGGAAAAAAAAACATTGTATTAGAAAGATTCTTATTAACAATGTACAATACCTCCTTCATTTCTGGCCTCCTGGTAGTTTTTTTTTTTTATAAAAGGTCCTTTTATTTTATCTTATACTTTTTTTTTCATTACTGACACCATTCTGTTGTCCTGGTAGTTTCGAAGACTTTACTATCCAGGTAGAAAAAAAGCTGCATGGTATTAGAAAGGTATATAGATTTATAGATTTAATTATGAGATTCATATTAAGAATATTGACAATACCTCCTTCATGTTTCTGGATTCCTGGTAGTTTGTGAGACTTTACTACACCAATCCTTATAATTTTAAATTATACCTTCTTTTCGTTTGAAAGTAGAAAATAGAAAACCAGTTTCGAAAAATATTATGCTTAACTTCTTGACTCTGTACGCGGGATCCGTTTCTACATTTTTATTTTTTATTTCTTGTAGCCACGGATCCCGGGATCCGTGGACAAAAAATTTAGTATTTTTATTTGTGGAAACGGATCCCGGGATCCGTGGAGACAAATCGCCGGGATCCGTGTTACGTCAAATCGGATCCCGGGATCGGTGGAGACAGACCCCTTACTGGAATCTCTGATGAAAATCTTGATTCTACCCATTATTAAAAACAGGACCGGAGATGCATAAGCTATCTTATGCCCGCTATAATGTTGAAGAAAGACAGCTATCATGTTCCCTTTCGCCGCATAGAAGGCCTTCCACTATGCCTAGCTGCCTCGCTGGATTATCACCGCCCGTGAAACATCCTTTATACTAGCCAAAACACTTAGGCCTCTCTCTACTAGGTTTTGTCTACGAGCAGACGTGATTACAGGCTGGCTAATGCGCGCAAGGTAGATTTGGATCCACTAGTGGCAGTTTGTGGGAAAGCAACGCGGTTTTACAAAGGCACTGCGACGCTTGTTCAGGCCCTTTGGGTGGAATCCGTCACTAGCAGCACACTCTGCCACCAAATAGGTATATTATACATGGTAACTGGATCTGGACCCGCCGTAACAAATTCGCAAATAGAGGAGGTCGTTTGCTATTTCGTGCCCTTACTTCAAAACCCAACTAACTGCACAAAATGTAGTTTCGAGAAAATGGTGTTTAAAGGTTCGAATCGTAAAAATTCTATTAAAATACTTGATAAAGAGGCGAGTACGTGTATTTTGATTTCTAATTGTACTCATTATTCGGGTGGTGAAGGAAAAATAGCTTAATTCTCAAAACAAGTAGGAAAAATGAAGGATTGGCTTGATAAATGCTACAGATTAGTGGTTTTTCCTGTAGTCGCAATGTTTTATTATGTTTTGAAGAATAGAGTTTAGACAGCAGTTTTTTTTATGAATTTAATTAAACGAAATATTTATGTTCACATATTGGGTAATTGCTAATACTAAGTAGAAATATTTAGTCTCATTACTCAGTTATTAAATTGTTATTGTTAATTTAACGTGAATCATGACAAAACCACTTAAACGCAGATAGAATGTTTTTCCTGGCGAGAAAAATTGCTTACAGTGCAAAAACATTGCTTTAACCGACACTTACTGGGTTTTGTCTGTTCTTTATTTAAAAAATCTCCTGATAAGTTACCTTAGCTAAAAGCTAAATCCAGAACGGAGCGTCATCTCGGAAAACGGGTTTTACCAGTATGTAGATCTTGAAAAGAAGATTCTAACGGTATTTGTAACTCATTTTTGCCCATAAGTGACTTTAGTTGGTTTTCGCTTTAAGGGCACGATTTTTTATTAGACCTTACTCTCTCTAGCTAAAGTTTTATAGTTTTGGAGACACGACAATTTTGATTTAATATAATAAATACTTAATAATAAATTATAACAGCTCGTGTCGCACTTACAAATCTGTTTCCGATTATCCCTGTAGTTCGTGCTACGGTTTTTACCTATTAAACAGAGGGTTATTTTAATGACAATACACAATACACATCAAAAGTGTAAATAGGGATCAAGCACGTTTTAAATTACTTATTGCCACAATTGAGAATTATAAAATTTTAACTTTTATGGACATATAATGATTTTCTCAGTGCATTTCACTATTTGAACAAAGAATTTTCTTTAAGTTTTGATTAAAACTAAAAAACAACTGTTAATCAGAATTCCTTCCAATGTGTGTAATGGCGTTTTTTATAGAAGCATTACAATTTCTGCATCGGAACGGGAAAAAAATGCATCGGGATAGAGCGACATCATTTAATTTTCATCATCAACACCAGAAGAGATGATGAGAGACGTCAGAATGTTGCAAGCTGGTTCCAGGCAACGTACTTTGGCCTCTAAAGCTGCCTGTCCATTGAAGTGGAGCGAGGCTGCGGAGCAGAGAAAGTGAAAAATATTAACCATTAGGGTTGCACACTGGAACAGAGGGCAGATTTTATGCAATCCTATTGATCAATATTTCTCTGTTTCTCCGCTCCGCAGCCTCGCTCCGCTTCAGTGGACAGGCAGCCTAAAGCCACTTCTGATGACACCATGAAGGACGATCTCACATCACCACTCGCTGAGAGGACCGGTATACATCCAGAATACAGCTCGACTGAATCATAATTATCATGACCGCCATGATGTTGCCCCTACGAGGACACAGCTCTTCAGGCTTGTTGATAAGCAACCAAACCATCCCAAATCGTTTACGTGAAGCGGGTCTGCGGGAGTTTAAGGTTAATATTCCACAATTTGCAGAAATTGCAATTTTTCTTAATTTTAACATAATAGAGGGATTCGATGTTAATTTAAACATAGGAATTAAAGTTGGAAGTCAGTCTATAAAACTAGATTTTAAAAGTTTTATAGACTGACTTCCAACTTAATAAATCGCATGATTTTTATAGTTAAAAATGTACTTAATCCCTAAATACTCTTGATGTGTGTATTTGGATTTAAATTAAATGACCTGCATAACTTCCGCCATGTTTAATTTTTCCAAGTCGCGGCCACACATAATATCAATTTTAATCGATAGCTGGTACACGAAGTATTATAATATCTGTGCTGGTACCAATACAAACAAGATTTGTATGTGACAAAATATTGTAAAGGGTCACGTTTTCGAGATAATATGAGCTATAAAAGTTAAAGCCAGCCACGCATAAAACCTGTATCAATCAAAAGTTGAAATCGATTAAAAAAATATATATAAGACAAAATGATTTAAAGTGTTACCTTTTCTAGATATAACTTATCCGAGTTCATAATAAAGTATTGTGTGACCGCAATTTTTTTAAATTAATTGAAATGGTGGATATTAAGTAGGCTATGTATTATATATATGTATAGGTTGAGGTTCATACAAAAATATTCCAACCAGACTTTTATATGTATAGAAAAAGTACGGTATTTAAGAAAAGGACTCAAATACTTTTTCTATACAAAAATCTTCAACCACATTTTATTCAAATATTTTTTACTATATAAATGTGTGGCTGATGAATACAAATGTAGATAGATGGATGGAGAGGAAGACGACGATGTCTCAAAAACTATTCTATATTTTAGAAATTACTTATGAATTGAGGAAGGCAAAAGAATAGATGGATGGATTGTGTGAGGAATGATACGAAAGAGAAATAAATAAATGCCACCGTGTCGTCTAACAGGGAAGAAAGGAAAAAGAAAACATGTTGCGCCGACTGCTAATATAATAGGATACATACTAATGGGCCTACTCCACGCTCACACTTTACCACAGTCCCGGCCTGCACGTGCTTAGGCTCACGAAAAAACTGAACGCTCCCGGCGCGGCGCTACCACACGCTCAGTGAAGTACGCGCAGGCCTCATTTTTGTCAAAATCGTCGTCTTGTAAACAACGTTTCCCAGTGAAGAACTATTTCTTTAATCCTTCGATTTAATTTTCCAAATTGCAGGCAGAGATTTACATAGACTTAAAAATTCAGTTGAAAAGTCGCGATCATACGTAGGTCTGCCATTTTTTAAATGACATTTTTGATGTACGACAAAACTTACCTCATCGACCGACGACTAGCCTCGACTGAGGTGTGAGCACTGAACGCCCAACCACACACACAGACAAGTACGCGCAGGCCGGGCTCGCAGGTAAAATTTCTAGCAAGTCGAATTTGACGGCACGGTTGGCGCAGTGGCTGAGCGATTGGACTGTTGCGCTGCGTGTCGCGGGTTCGATCCCCGCACGGAACAAATATTAGTATGGCCTACAAATAGTTGTTTCAGGTCTGGGTGTGTTTGTGTATGTGAGTTTAAATGTTTGTAAACGCACCCACGATACAGGAGAAATTCCTAGTGTGGGGCAACGTTTAAAAAAAAAATATATCGTTCAGGCCGCGCCGCCGCCGTGGCGTGGGGTTTGCGCGGGGTTTGCGCGTAATTAAGTTTTCCCAACCACACGCACGGTTTTCCGTATTCAAGCTAGTTTGCGCAAGTAAGTCCGTGGTGAAGTGTGAGCGTGTGGTAGGCGCATTAAGGGCAGGAAGATGATGGCTTATGAATTCGAAAAAATAATATGACATACATTACAATGTACAGAAGCGCGTTTTTACGTTACTGCAAGCAAATAGCTATTGTATTTCTAGCTAGCCTGCTTTCATGGGTTTGATCTCAAAATATGTACCTAGAGCCAGTACTGGCCTTCAGGGAATATAAACTCGGAATTAGATGACTCTGAATAAATGTGTGAAATAATGAAATACTAAAAAGTTCACATTTTTTTTACACGCTTTTTTTTATTTCGTCTCATTGTGCGCGAAGAATACTTTTTAAAATATTTGAATCAGACACATCGGACGTATCAAATATCACAGAAAAATTTATATAATTATGAATTGTTCGATTACAAATGTGTTGTAAACTGTGGACGAATACAATTTACGCACACCACAAAATAATTTTCGCGCATAATTTTGCTGTACAAAATAATGCTTGTAAACTATTTTTGTGCAAACGGATCTGCATGTGCTGCACAAAATAATATTCGGGAACTATTTTAGTGGAAACGGATCTATATGTGATGCACAAAATCAATTTTGCGAACTATTTTAGTGGAAACGGATCTGTATGTGATGCACAAAATTATTTTCGCGAACTATTTTAGTGGAAACGGATCTGCATTTGCTGCACAAAATAATGCTCGCGAACTATTTTGATGGAAACGGATCTGCATGTGCTCGCAAAAAATATTTTAGTGATTCGGGCAGAAATGAGGTGTCTGATGAGATGGTTAGTAATAGAGAAGTACAGAAGAAGGAGACATGCTCCGCCGACTTCCAAATAAATTGAAATAAGGGCAAGAAATCATTATCTTGCCCTTATCTCAATTCATATAAAAAAATTGCGAATATCTCTGAATATTTTTTGTCATCTAGGGCTCGTTGGAAAAGTGCTTTAGTAAGAACGATTATATTACAATCTATACTCTATACGTTTACTACTATCCTAGTAGCATATGGAGAAAAACTACGTTTTTCACACGTATAGGTACGTAGATGAGATTGCAGCCTATGACGTATATATAATTATGTAAAACCATAGAAGCTAGCCCGTTAAAATATTAACAGCATATTATGCGTATTGGCTGCTATCATGGCATAACATTAACATAAAAAATCTTATGGAGTATAACATCCTAAACCTTTTTTACTACCTAATTCAACGAGAGTCTACAACTAAGTTTCAAAATACAAATAATTATAGTTTCATTAAATCTATTTAAACATAGGGGTATAAACTTCTAAAAACTAACTTTTTCTAAAAACAAATTAACAAAAAAAATAGTTACCCAGAAATGTGAAATGCTTAAGGAACCCTTAGTGCGCGAGTCCGACTAACACTTGGCATATTTGTACCAAAACATGCTTTTAAAGTTTATTAGTAATAGTTATTCATTCATTAATATAATTTATTTAGGTATTAAGTTTTACTTAGTTTAAGTAAAGTTTTCCATTAAAAAATGTAAAAAAAAAATGTTAAATGCTAGCTTTTGTTGCCAAAAAATATGATACAACAGCTTTTATACAAATGTATTCAGAGTCATCTAATTCCAAGGGTTGTACGAGCTAACTGGTCTGAAATAATAACAAAAAGACAATACTCACAGTTATCGAAAAAACTTTCAAGACCCACATGTGTAACTTCTTTATAAGATCGAGTACGCTCTATAGGATTTAGAGAAACATAAATGCCATTTAGTGGTAACATAATTATCTAAATACCTCAATTTAGAATATTTTATATTGTTTGACCTGATATATTAAAAAATCCCATTACCCTCGTAAAATATGTCCTATATCCTTCTCGTCTCACTAGGACAAATTCAGTAATTTTGTATGAGAAATATTAGGATTCGACTAAAAAACCGGACGAGTGCGAGTACGACTTGTGTCCTAAGGGTTCCGTCTCAAAGTTGTACCCGGCTGAATTTCCAATTCCGGATTGAAGGACAAACTTAACTATGCAGTTGAATCTCACTTAGCCTTCGGGTTAACGACTTTACGGGCCTTCACTTTCTGGAATGAACAAGCTTAAAATTGCAGTTAAAAAATCTCTTACATATCGGTCTACAACGAGGTCAATGGTCCAACTGCGAATGTTAGTTTGTGATCGCAAAAACTAATTTTTTTTTTTGACTGTTTTGGTTCTTGTAAAACTACTACATGTTAGATCAGCGGAAAGGACTCTAACAGTTTTAATTAAGGTACGGAACCCTTTAAAACATTCGCATGAATATATTTTATTCTTATAGTAGTTGACGACACGGTTGACGCAGTGGCTGAGCGATTGGACTGCTGCGCCGCGTGTCGCGGGTTCGATCCCCGCATGGAACAAATATTTGTATGACCTACAGATAGTTGTTTCGGGTCTGGGTATTTGTGTATGTGAGTTTAAATGTTTGTAAACGCACCCACGATACAGGAGAAATTTTAAAAACGTATAAAAAAAAAAGTACTTTATTAGGCGCGTCGCCCACTGAGAATTCAGGCAGAGTCGCGTCGGTCGTTTGTTTCTACATAAAATAACTGCTGCCTTTTATTCCTGAAGCATAGAGGCACACACGCGCCTCGGCTTACCAGTGAGCGACGCGTCGTCGAATCAAGTGAAAGACGAACTATGATTGTAACTTACAAGTGCGTCAAATATTTTGATAACGAACTCGAACCATTTCGCATTGTGTTCTTGCGTAAACTATTGGATTGAAAAAAAATTGATTAGACAAAGATCCTTTCAATTAATAAAAATAACATTAAGCTGAAACTTTTTTAGTTTAAAAAAGTTTTAGTGTTTAGCAAAGTTTTAAGACTCTATTCTAAATGAATACACAACATTAGTTTTAGTTTATGCGAAACTCGAAATACGGGGTCTGTCTCCACCGATCCTGGGATCCGATTTGACGTAACACGGATCCCGGAGATTTGTCTCCACGGATACCGGGATCCGTTTCTACAAAAAAAAAAAAAAATTTGCCTCCACGGATCCCGGGATCCGTGGCTACAAGAAATAAAAAATAAAAATGTAGAAACGGATCCCGCGTACAGAGTTAAGAAGTTAAGCATAATATTTTTCGAAACTGGTTTTCTTTTTTCTACTTTCAAACGAAAAGAAGTTATAATTTAAAATTATAAGGATTGGTGTAGTAAAGTCTCACAAACTACCAGGAATCCAGAAACATGAAGGAGGTATTGTCTATATTCTTAATAGGAATCTCATAATCAAATCTATAAATCTATATACCTTTCTAATACCATGCAGCTTTTTTTTTACCTGGATAGTAAAGTCTTCGAAACTACCAGGACAACAGAATGGTGAAGTATTAGAGTCATGAAAAAAAAAGTATAAGATAAAATAAAAGGACCTTTTATAAATAAAAAAAACTACCAGGAGGCCAGAATATGAAGGAGGTATTGTATATTGTTAATAGGAATCTCTTATTCAAATCTATATACCTTTCTAATACAATGTTTTTTTTTTCATTAGTCTTCGAAACTACCAGCAGGTACACCAGAATGCGGAAGTATAGCTCCCGACACGTAACTTGGCAAGGTTTCGAAATTCGAATTTAAAGTTCGCGCATTGTCAAACGAAAAAAATCACTTCTTTTCGTTTGACGATGCGCGAAAATCTGATTTAAATCAGTTAGGTTTATATCAAAACATCATTAATAAAATTATCATCAATAAATTATTTCATAGTATCAAACAGAATGAAGATACTCTTAGTAATCAATAATTGTTACGTTATATTTAACAAATCATCACTAAATCAGAACAACACCTTATTATATTAATAATAACCAAAAATAAAATGTCTATGCAATAACTTAAAAATTACTATTTAATTTTATTCAGAAGTGAAAAGTTAATGTTTTTTTTACAATATTTACAATCAACAATTTACAGAACTTTAATTAAAATATCTCTACAAGTAAGTACAAAGTAAAGAATTACAGGGCGTCAAAACTCTCGTCCACATCGTTGTCAACAAGAAACTGCCCAGAAGGCTAGCAGCATTGCCACGTACAACACTCTGATCACGAGAAGAGTCGACCAACGGCTTGGCAATTTCCCGAAATACTAGGTGGACACTCGGGCCTCATGGCCATAGTATTTCAGCATTCTGGTGTACCTGCTGGTAGTTTCGAAGACTAATGGAAAAAAAACATTGTATTAGAAAGGTATATAGATTTGAATAAGAGATTCCTATTAACAATATACAATACCTCCTTCATATTCTGGCCTCCTGGTAGCTTTTTTTTTATAAAAGGTCCTTTTATTTTATCTTATACTTTTTTTTCATGACTCTATACTTCACCATTCTGTTGTCCTGGTAGTTTCGAAGACTTTACTATCCAGGTAAAAAAAAAGGCTGCATTGTATTATAAAGGTATATACATTTATAGATTTGCAATACCTCCTTCATGTTTCTGGCCTCCTGGTAGTTTGTGAGACTTTACTACACCAATCCTTATAATTTTAAATTATAACTTCTTTTCGTTTGAAAGTAGAAAAAAGAAAACCAGTTTCGAAAAATATTATGCATAACTTCTTAACTCTGTACGTGGGATCCGTTTCTACATTTTTATTTTTTATTTCTTGTAGCCACGGATCCCGGGATCCGTGGACAAAAAATTTAATTAATTTTTTTGTAGAAACGGATCCTGGGATCCGTGGAGACAAATCGCCGGGATCCGTGTTACGTCAAATCGGATCCCGGGATCGGTGGAGACAGACCCGAAATACGTGTCTAGTATTTTTGAGTAAAGAATCCATGTACAACATTTCAAAATTGTATCATGAAGAATCACTTAAGTATACTTAATAAGTTGTTTCATGAAAAATCACTCATAGTTATGTTAAAAAGTCTGGCAACTCTTCGGGCTACGTCGGTAACCTTGGTTCTCATGCGGATGTCTTCATTTCCGATTCGATCACGCAAGGAAACTTCAAGCATAGCCCTCTCCATTGCTCTTTGGGTGACTTAAACCGTAACCTTCTGTTGAGGCCACTGGCAACACAGACAGGTCATAGACTTTCGTCATGAGACATTGCGGTAGGTTGGACGAGAAGATACTACACAAGTTCCCAAACGCTGCTCAGCCGAGTCGAATTAGCAGATTGACTTCTTTCTCGATGTTAGACGTACCTAATTGGACCGTTTGTCCCAGGTAGACATAGTCGTCTACAACTTCGAGTGTAGAGTCTCTGATCTTGATAGGGGTGGAAAAATTACCTTGGTTTTGTCCATGTTCATTTTAAGACCCATCGAGCATTGTTCTGAGGTCCTCCATGGTCTCAGCCATGACCACTATATCAACGGCAAACCGAAGGTGAGTGATGTACTTGTAATTTATGTTCATGTCTAGTCCTCTCATGACCAGAACCTTGAAGACATCCTCCAGTACAGCGGTAAACAGTTTCGGAGGTATGACGTCTCCCTGTCTCACACCTCGCTGCAGATGGATAGGTTCCGAGGTCTAGTCCTGATGTTGGATTGACATGATGGCGTTTTTGTAGACACACTTCCACACCTCTATGTACCGGTAGTCGATTTGGCACCTTTGGAGAGACTGCAGTACAGCCCAAGTCTCGATCGAATCGAAGGCTTTCTCGTAGTCCACAACCGGTAAACAGAGAGACAGATTATACTCTTCGGTCATCTGTATAACCTGCAGTAGCGTATGTATGTGGTCTACGGTGCTAAAGCGTTTTCGGAATCCAGCTTGTTCGGGAGGCTGAAAATCGTCAAACCTGCGCGCGAGATGATTCGTGATGACTCTTGAAAACAACTTGTAGACATGGCTTAGAATTGAGATGGGCCTATAATTCTTCAGCCAGGCATTATCGCCCTTCTTGAAGAAGAGTACCACCACACCCTTGCATCACGTGAAAATAATTGGAATCGATTCAGTTACTAATTCTGAACAAACTGTATTCAGGATTCGCATACACTAAAAATAATAATTGTTAGGTATTTATGAAGTAATGAAACGCTGGCAGGGGCTAATTTTACTAAATCACATGGCTTGCACTTTCAGCCATAGTGGAAAAAGCACCAAACTCACCGATTTCCTGACGATAGAGAAGATTTTAATTGCAAGCCAGGAAATAAAACCTACTATGAGAAATAGTGGCTTATTGAATTGTTGAAGTGGAACGATTTTAGCTCGAACTTTGAAGAGGCCAAATACCGAATACCGCTGTAACATGTTCAGGACATGTCTTTAATACACACGGTTTAATGTAATCTTTTTCTTTTTTCGGTTTTAAAATGTTCAACAAATGCGGCTTCAATCTGCCAAAGATGAAGATTGCGAAAATGAGATGGAAATTGACACAATAATAGTTTGCTTAACATTTAAGTTGTCAAGAAGTGTTTATTCTATTAAGCCATCCTTTTTTTTTGGAGGGTGGGAAATCATCGAATGACTCCTCTCGCTCTGGGCGGATCGAAAGGGAGTGTCAGACTTCTACTGACTAAAAACCACCGATCTTCCTTCTTAGACCTTTGTGTCCGGCCCGCGGTATCTCTTTCGAATAACCCACAGCCCCGACAGGCGTCGGGCCTTACGGGCTATTGAGCCACCATTACATAATAGTCGGTTGATCGTGGGTAGACTTCATACTACGTTCTGGTACACATGGCAACACATCAACCATTTCTAGTAAAGCGAGGCCTCGCTCGGGGCCTGCGTGTTGGATTATAGCCTATACCCTCTCATAGAGAAGAGGCCTGTGTGATGTGTCCCCCCAGTGGGAACATTACTTATAGGCTATTGTACTTATTATGTTGATTGTACATACCTTAACTTTTGCCAAAACCTGTTGTATTGCTTTGTATTAATCAGTGAACATTTCAGTTAACGAGTATTAATGTTTTAAAAGTTCAGATACTTCGGTTAACATTTCGATTTGAATGAGATTATACTTTTGTCTTGTTCATATTTTTGGTAGGATAGATAATTATCACTTAATTTTTTGTTCTTTTTTTACAATTTTTATATTTTCTAAAAAAAACACAGATTTTATCGTTTTACTTGCATTCTTCTTGACGTTAGACACGTGTTTGACACTAAGCAGTTTTTTATTCTCATACGTTATTGTAATATTCAGTTGGCCAGTAATGTTTGACGTAATACTTAATCAAAGACAGAGGAGTACCTAATAGTACACCCACATTTCGCCAGACATCATTTTTAAGCTATTGCATAGCTTCTATCGCGGGCCTTGAGCGTGGAGAGTAAATCCAGAAATTCCGTAACGAAAAATTTCAATTTCAACCAGGTTGCTATATATGGTTACGGAAAATAACAAGGTTGTCAACTGAGGTTGTCAAATTAAATAATTAATTATTTGCATTTATTTGCGAGAGCAGTGGTGGCCCAGTGGTGGCGGCCCCGACTTACGAACAGTTGGTCGTGGGTTCGAACCCAGGCAGGCGCATTACTTTGTGTAATTTATTTCATCACCACTGCTCTCAAAACGGTGAAGGAAAATATCGTGAGGAAACTGGCATGTCTTAGAACCAAAAATTCCAAGATATGCGACATCTACCAATCCGCACTGGGCCCGCGTGGTGGATTATAGCCCATCCCTCCCCTAGAGAGGAGCCTGAGTCCCTGCAGTGGGAACAATTATAGGCTGATGATGATGATGATGAATTATTTGCATAAGTTGATAAACAATGCTATGCAATAGCTTTACCGCGGCAGTCTCCGAGTGCCACATTTAATTTTTTTTTTCATTTTTGCCCCACATTAGGAAATTCTCCTGTATCGTGGTTGCGTTTTCAAGCATTCAAACTCACTTACGCAAACACTCACGGAACAATATCTGTAGGTCATACAAATATTTGTCCCGTACGGGGATCGAAACCGCGACACGCAGCGCAGCAGTCCAATTGCTCAGCCAGTTATGTTTAAGACCCATGTATAAGGGGGCTAGCGAGGGGAGGAACTCAAGGCATAATAATAACTGCCATTCGGGTCGACATTTAGGTTAAGCCGCATTTGCCTAGGTTGATCAGTGGATGGGTGACCACCCTTAAAATACTGAGTTTCCTCCGTGCCTCGGAAAGCACGTTAAGCTGTTGGTGCCGGCTGCTATATATAGATCCTTGGCTGTCGTTACAGGTAGTCGGTGACCTGAAAGTCTGACAATCAGTCTTACCAAAGGGTATGAGTACGTGTTAGATGGGTTGTGGAGATCAGATAGGCAGTCTCTCCATGTAAAATACTGGTATTCAGCTTCATCCAGTTAGACTGGAAGCCGACCCCAACATAGTTAGGAAAAGGCTTAGTAGATGATGTATTAGGGGGCGAGCCTATTGAAATGAGTGGTGTTGTGTGTAAATCGCATTGTATAAATAGCCCATCGTATGACGTCACGCAAATTCTACATCACGTAAACAGAGCTATCTTCGAGATTAGGATATATACAACAGCCTGAGAACTACCAGTAGGTGAACCCTCCCTATACAAAAGAGTTGAAGCATTATACTCTGTGTTTCTGAATAACAATAACATAACAATAACTCTAAACTACAAAGTTCGATAAAAAAACCTTTATCATTTGAAACTGGAAACCCTGAAATACAAAAAAAAACCCTAGTATGCAAGTGAAAAATACTAATAATTATGTTACAAAAATGAATCTGTATTTCACCGAGATAAAAAGTCAATATCAATCCTTTTCTTCAAACTGATCCATAAGAGAGCTCTCGACCTACAAAGTACCAACACGAGCCTTGTACTTACAAGGCTCGTGTTGAGTACCTAAGTACCACCTAAGTTGAGTACCTAAGTAGTGACAAATAAGCAAGTATGTCATGTATCTACTTAAAACTTACTTTTCAACTCGGAGCCTTTGCCAATTGATCTTCTTCTCGGAGACACCTCCCTGTCTCTGGCGACAAGAAAACTTAGATTAAACTTGAGAATAAGGTAAAAACTTTAACAAATAATGTAACTTAGTATTATTTTTTAGGTTTCCTTGAAATGCTGTGTCAAGAAATAAATAAGATGTTTCCTTAAGGTACAAGTTGGTAGCCGACTGCACGCAGCAGCAGCAGACGACGTGTCGTAGCGACACTACTGGTTTCTACGTATTTCTATGAAATTGAATAATAATAATTTATTATTTTGTATGAAGCGACGACATGTCGTCTGCTTGTACCTTAACTCTTCATTTGGCGAAGCTCTAGAATCGCGATTACTTTGTAGTATTCAAAATTGTATGTTGTTTTTCTGTTAAATTAATCAAACCAAATTGTACTAAAACAAATACAATGTATGCACTTACAAAACAAGCAACCTCACATACAAAACTAAACCTGTGAACGACCTCAGAGATCAGAAGTACAGACGTCTGTCGTGCCAACTCCAAACCCATTTTGCGAGTCTGTATGAGATACGTAAGTGGTCCAATTTATGTCAGGGCTAATCTACAGAAGGACCACTGTTCGATTCTCGTGTGAAACGCCGAAGAGTGATCGGATTAAAACGGGAGTGCAGAATCGAAACCGTCTGAGAACCGGAGATGCCGGCGGAAATTTGAGTGGAGTACGCTAGTATTGAGAGCTTCGATATTTGGGGATGTTTGGTTTCTTTTTAAAAGTTTGGTCATTGGTTCTGGGGATTTGGCCACTGCAAAGGAATTGCTAATGTAGGTTTCTTAATTTGTGGGGCACCGAAATATCAAAGGTACTATTTTCAAGATTCATAGATACGGTGTAATTAATATCCTGCCACCGTCGATCCATAATCCTCATTGATTGAAGCCTGCTATAAATTTTTACCACTGATTCAAAACATGATTCCAATCTTGGAGTTTTTTGCCGGTTCTTCTCCATAGGAATCGACCAGTGCACCTAACCGTGAACCTTTTTGGCGACGTTTTACAAATGCCCATGTAGGCCCATGTGAAATAAAATATTTTGACTTTGATTTTGACCTATAGGAAAATTTACGTCAGCTATTAAAAACCGCACTATTTTCCATGCAGTCTTGGAGCTTATCTGCCCTACTTTAGACTGCAATAAATTTAATATTCTACTTACTCGTTCAATCCGAGTCTCAGAACGGGACCAGCTGACCTGAGCATCGCGTGAGCATCTGCATTGCTCATGCTCTTGGTCGGTCGGCCATTGATGGAGGATATGACGTCACCCTCCCGGATGCCGCTCAGTGAAGCCTTGCGTCCGGGATTCACCTGGAAAGAGAGAAAAACTAGTTGTAAGTACTGGGTTATATATAAGATTTATTTATTTACTTATTTCATGAAAGGTAACTTCACACAAAATATTGACATAAACAGCACTTGAACGACATTTAGATGCATTGATGAAATTTGTAAATAGCCGTGTACTGACTGAGCGCGCAGCATCGCGCGGCTGCCTCGGGCGTATGCCACGCGACACGATCATTTTCATTGTTTCCTCGGACGGGACACGTCTTGACCGACCGCATGACTTTCCTCGCGTTTTGAGATGTCACTCTTTTAAGCTAGATGGGGCCAGTGTTTCATATATGATTACTCTGAGACAAAACAGCCGAAACAAGCTCAGAGGTCGTAGCTGCGGGTCTCGTCAGGGCTGCGGGTTGTTCGAAAGAGATACCGCGGCTAAGAAGAGATGTATTTAGTCAGTAGAAGTCTGATACTTCCTTCCGCTCTGTCTAGAGCAGGAGGGGTTATTTGATGATTTTCTACCCCCAAAAAAAAGGTCAAAGTTTCTTTTAAGGTCCAGACATAATCTTGGTATCTTGGTTTGAGGTATATGCAGATTACTGTCTGAGATGATATTTTGAAGTAATAAGACAGATTTGAGTGAACCTGTCCAGTCAGTGCAAGCATTTGTCAGTTATCGTGGAGCTCGACCTATGACTCAATAAGGAGCTCAACGTCACAAGGAGCAATACCAAAGAGAGGACATTTGGGTAGGTCGCTTAAAGTGTGAAATGTAAACTAACATAGCGTTGCTGCACCTGCCAAATTCCTGAGCATTTTTATATACATATTTTTAACATTTTACTGAATATAATCTCCATTTCATTCTCGATGTGTTGATAAAATCTTTTTTATAATATTCGAACTTGACACAAGTTGAACTAATAAAATTCCCTAAGCATTCATAATTTTACAATGTTTCTGTTTATTGATTAAATAACACATATTTCGTTGATGTGCCAAAACCTTGCAAAAATCATATAATGTGGAATTTGTCGGTGCACATTATATGATTTTGCACAAATTGTACTTATCATATTCATTTTAAGTTGCCTGAAAATTAATTAATATTGTTATTAATTCCATTTCCTCAAACTTAACAACCCTATACACAATATAATACGCTTGCGCAATTGGCTTGGCTGAAACACAAAGGGCTTGTGGTTCCTAGACAGTGGGCACTGGCGTTCAATGCAATCTTGTGTTCAACAGTATCTGTAACGCATAGTACAGCGCCTGCCAGAATCTGAACAGCGGTGTTTATACGAGTATGTGCTGTTATGTTAGTTTTATAGAGTTGATTATTGAGTTGTATAATGTGCGGTTTGTGTATGTTGTTATTTTTTATTTTGTTAGCAAGTCCATAATTTGTCTTCAAAGGCCTCCTTTCATTTCGTCCAACGGTCACGATTCTGTGGAACGTCTTTCAAAGTCTCAAGGAAGACATTCATCTATTAAAGAAGAATAATAAAAAAGGTCTTTTGTAGGTCCGGGAAAGTGTTCTTTAACTAATGAAATTAGCACTAGTCGTATTCAAAGATCTTAGTTTGGTCAGTTTTCACATTTTGTGTTGCTAATCAGCTTAATAAGTATTTAAATTCTTGTTGATTTTTACATTGTTTATCAGTAAGAAAGGACGAAAAGACGTTGATTTTATGTATTCACTGCTCGAAACAACTTTTGGTTTTTATAAAGATTTCAGTCGTGTCTTTTTCGACAGTTATTAATGTGAAGTACTGAAGTGTGTGTTCTGTGAAACTAACTGTTCTCTGAAAATCAGTTAGTACGAAATATATATATGCCTCTAGGTACATGATGTATTTTTATATAGGTAGGTATGTGTTATATTGTGTCGAAATGTCCGCAACACCACGTCCAAAGCGCGTATTTTGCGTACGGATAGCCATATCTTTTTACTCAATATTACAAACGACCGCTAAACATCAATTCAAACAGATAACCATTACAACACGATCTAAATAACGAGTGCGAGAGAGGCAGATACCTAACTTGTAAACAAAACCCTCCATATTTGATTTTACGTAACCTCCATAATTTTATTCGTGAACTGAACAAGGCAAGGTAAAGTTACAAACCGCATTGGGCTCCCTCCGCCTGGCCGCGGGTGAACAAAACTTCAACATTTCCTGGAGGGACCTACCCGTTCCCCACAACAACCACGGGGTCACAAAAACACTTAAACACACCTACACACGCAACATAACGTTGAGAAAGGTCATTGCTACAACGTTTTACTTAGACACGACACAAAAAAGCAATCACTGAAGTAAAAGACGAATAAAATTACAGCAACATAACCCTTATTGTTATAAGCTCAATTTTTACGCGGTCAAAACTTTGCCTAAAGAGACATGCCCGAAGAAAGTCGTGAACGATACTACGGTGGCACGCGAACTAACCAATTCTATAGGAACATTATATGGGCATTATAGAAAATGCATGCGCGGTGGTCACACACCCATTGTGATGTTGCTCATCACTCGCTACGAATATTAATCTTGTGGAAGGCGCGACGGAGCCCCAAGACCGCCTTAAGTCATGCGATCGTGTTAAAGGATTCTAATTCCCGATAGGGCGATGAACTGTGGACTTACATTGTATGGAAATAATATGAGATTAGGATACAGGCAAATATTTAAAATTACTGTTTTAATGGCATTACTGTATGGTTTGTTAGGAACCAATGTGTACTATAGCAGCCATAGTCGGGACAAATTTTAAGAGTTCTCACGACTGTGTAAAGTAACTACGACCATCTTATTTTCTTCTATAAAAGAGTTACTATGTATTTCCTAGCCAATTCTTACCTATAGAAAGAGGAATAAAAGAAAGAAGAATCAATTGTCTGTCATAAAATAATCAATTCTAGTACATTTTAATGGCTTAATTGTTGGACTTTGTCTAATGACAGAAAACTAGTCAAATTATTGCAGTACGGTTTCATCTTTGTTAGGTACCGATTCGCGCGTCAATAATTTGGCAAGTTTTCTGTTGTTGTTATAATTATATTGTTTTCGGACATTATTGTTACAATGCCAAGCGTCTAGTTAATGTGACCGAGTAGTACACACTTTTCAGTCTATCCCTTCAGCCCGCAAACAAATCTGAACGAAAACGTTCGACACAGAACTCTACGATCCGGTGCTAATACTCTCTATATCAAATAATACTCGTGGGTGCAAAATTTGCTCAAATGCGATACTCATTTAGCAACACAAGCAACAATATTCTCTGGTACGGTACCAACAACAAAACTACGATCACCAATTCAATTTCGTAACTGAATTATGGCAATATGTCCACACGTTCCCTAATTGTCGCGGTCAATTAGTTCACCCGGCGCTTTACGGGCTGATAATGACATTTTCTCTATTAATGACCCCAAAAGCACTTAGTAAAGACCCTATAGATTCTATACTGAACAAAAGAAACGTTACAAGGACGAGTTATATACCATGTGTTCGAAAAGAGAGAACATATTTAAAAGTGTGGAACTACAGAATATCAAACTAAACCTAAAATCTTTAGAATTCTAGAATCTTTTTTGTGTATTATTTTATGATTTATTTATGCCCAGGTTGCATGTTGCATGTTCCACGGAACGGACATTATAAGCTTATAATTAATGTAATGAACACCTGCATGTAACCAATAACGTATCACAAATATACGATTTGATTTGAATGATTTGAACAATTTTCTCGATGAAACCAACAACGTAATCACGAAAAAAATATGAGTTGTCTGCCATAAAACTTCAATCCTACTCGGTTTTGGTGCGACTGCCTCGTCGGTCTAGTCTAGTGGTCGATTCAAAGGTCGGGCTAAGTGAGAATTTTCAGGAACAGCCATCACGGACAACAAACATTTTGGATTTGTGTTTTGATGGCAATAGGATCGCTTCCTATTTCATAGGTCTTAAACATAGCTGGCTTCGGGAATGATAGGGGTGAGATAATACCGCACCCTTATTAGATATGAACACACAATAATAATTCTGATACGAGCTGCTGATTCTTAAGTAATTAAAACAAAAGAAATTTAATGCGAAAGGATCAGAATAAAGAAAGAAGGTAGAATAAACTGCAGTCAACCGACGAATGAATATGGAAAAGATAAGGAGGTTGCTCATGTAAGGGAAATTCAAATAGCAAGTGCAAGCCATTGTCTCAATCCCGTATATGTGTGTACAGTCAGTGCCAGCATTACTTGACCCCTCGTATAAAGAAGAAGAGGGCAAGTGGTGGGGTCAGGTAAAGCTGGGCTCTGACTGTACGTAAGTCGACAAAGAGCTTAACCATGTAGCAAACGTACGAGCTTCGTTACAGATTAATGGCATTTCTTCGAAACGTAAGAGTTTCCTCAATAATATATGGAAATTTTAGATCGCGGTGTCAATAATTTTATTTACGGTCGAAGTTCGATAAGTATGACTTTATATTCGGAGTTTTATGTCGATTGTTCTTGGAGTTTCATGTTGATAAGGAGTTTGTCATGTCTGATTTTGAAATATAAGAGAGATGTGGAACAAGAAGATTATGCTGCGTTGAAACTGAAATAAGGACAGAAGAATGATGCTGATATTTCTTTCAGGTATGCTATCTTCTAGGTTATGGATGATGCTTACAGAGCTGCAGTGCATGAGGTCCGGGGTTTGTTTCCCAGGTCGGCAAAGTATTATTGGGTTTTTCCATAAGGAATTTCTCAGTAGCAGCCACGGAGTCTGCACTTGTGCCCGGTTGATGGCAATAGGCTAGCACCCTATTATATAGGACTTATACAACTAGGACTACAGACTGGACTGGACTGGACTTATCGGACTTATAACTGGCGAAGTGTATGTACAATTAGGTAAACTAAAAAATACTTGAGCTTGGACATACTATTGTAATTATTCGAAGTATCCTAGCAGATATTACGGGACATTACATTACGGGACTTTTATATTATGGGGCGTACACATAACTGGCGAAATGTCCTACCTGTGGGGATTACTGGTGTTATGTCATGTTATGTTCTTTTTTTAAAACTTGAATGCTTCGTTCCTAGATGTGTCCCAAAACTGCACAATACAGCGGTGAACACAGAACACATCTGAGGCATCTGAGGCAAACTCCTCTCCTCAGCGTCCCGTCTTGCAGATTGTTATAATTAAATGCACAACTTGCGAACGGTCTCTTGTTAGTGCAATTAAATCAAGAGTCGCACTCGCAACTACAACTTTATTCGTTTTAAACTTGGATTTGTGTGGAATATTTAATGTGGGATTGAATTTGTGTGGATACGGATGTATTTTCGAACCTTATGCAATAGTAATGTTTTTTGTCTTTTAATGGATCCATACAGTAATGGCCTAGTGGTGTAACCATCGTACTGCCAATTCAATTCTAGATCTCAAGTTCGAACCCAGAGCACGGAACTCTGATTTTTCGGGTTCATTTAATTATGCGTATCATATAATTTTCACTTGCTTCCGCATACGAAAACAATTTGAGGAAACCAGCATATATTTCTCTTCAGCATATAAAGCCAAGTCTGTCACCAGAATAGGCACTAAATACACGATAAAGAATGGATCCTGAAGAATATTTATGAAAGAGTATAAGAGTTGTGTTCTTGCATTCACTTGATACAAAAAAGCAAGGTTGCTTGGCGTGGTACAGTGGTACGCTTGGGGCAGGCCTCTGTGCAGCAGAGTATAGCCCATCAACGGTGGAACATACGTATTATTTTTATAAAATATGTGAGTAGGTGATTGAGTAGATTTTTGATATATATTGTTTTATGAACTCCTATTATGTTTTCGTGAATAATACTGTTTATAACTGTTTTATCATTCTTTTGCCCTTATCCAAATTAATTTGGGGTCTTCTTCATCCACTGTAACTCAGTATGTCAAATAAATGGATGACAATCAACCACAAATAATACAATTTGGCCGAATCAGCTAAAACAATACGTTCACTATAAAGGATTACGCTGCACGCTCAGACCACAAGAAGACAAGACCAGCCACCAATTCAATTGAGCCTCAATCCCACTGAATCAGTTCCGATGTCCACCAAAAAACGAATAACTGGCGAAACTATCGAAGGTCTACCGTTATTGGGCAGTTACTTAAGTCTGGAGGCGAATGCAAGGCACGTGTCACGCGTGACTCCACGACGCACGTGCGTGGCTTCACGATCGCACACTCAACATACTACTCGAATCCTAAGCCCAATTTATCCTACTTATTTCGGTATACTTATTCTGTGCACTTTTATCATGTTTTTACCTTTGTATTCGACGGGATCGCTACCGGTATAAATCAATACAATCTAATGGATTCCCGGTAAACGGAATGCTTCCCGACTTTCGGAGAAGAAACGCCAGACAGAGCTTTTCTTAGAATTTCTGATTGTTTAGAGGAAGTCGTTTTGGAAATAAATAATAAAATGGTTGAAGTTGAGTGTGTTCATTCTTAAAACGTCTCTATGTCTCATTTAGACACGTTTATTTTACAAATTACACAGTTAAATAAAAGTAGTTCCTGAAATTAAACAACAATGCCAAGTTCAAAATTAAGCACAGATTACGAACCTTAATTATTAATTCAGTCTCAACTCAACAGCTACCCTCAACAACCCTTCACCGCCCCGTTTTACGCCTTACGCGATAAAGCGCGTAAACGTAAAAGTTACATGACGATTTTCTAAATGAGCACGTGTAATTGTTGCGCGTAAGTATAATTTACTCGCGAACAAACGACAAAGCGTTGCGAGCGTCGCAATCTCTGCGTAATGACGCTTAACCCCTTTGACTTTTAGCGTCAACCCGTTGACTGGGATCAGGGGTGTCGCCGCATGACTGGCTGACAGAGCTAGTGGTAGATTATTTAGTGATAGTACCTAGTCGCTCCATGTAGAATAATGGTTTCCTGCACCTGGTTAGACAGGAATCCGACTCCAATATAGTTGGGAAAAGGCTAGGCAGATGATGATAACCTATCCTAATGCCACTCAAAACACTGTGTTGAACAACTTAACTTTATTGACAACTTAGTGCTATTTATATATGTACACACGGCTACACATCAAGCTATACAAAACCAGTATAATCTGATCGTTCATTGTGCGAAAAGATCTAGTAAAGTGAGGCCAAGATTAACTGGTTTTGTATAGCTTGATGTGTAGCCGTGTGTACATAACTTTATTACGGAAAGGCTACTCTTTCTTTCAAATACTCAAATGAAAATTTAGTAGTAGTAAGTGCATGATGTGTGATAGTAGTACTAGTGATAAGAAAGACGCGGTGGTAGTGAGAATTTTTGTCAATTTATAGTTTGTACATTCTGTATTTTAATCCAGTGTAGTAGATCACCGAGAAATACACGATATTTCACAAAACGTTTGGCCTTTAAAAATAGGAAACAAGTCGATGGGGTTTAAAATCTCTAAGCTAGTATTTCTGTAAAACGAAAGTCCAGTCCCGACATAAGTTTCGACGTTTGTGAAGCATAATCCTCTTTTGACGTTAAATCTTTCGAGCATGCCTGACTAGTTGTATACTTCAGCCAACTTATCTGTGCAGTCGGAAAAACACAGAACTAAAATAAATGTACCTACCAAGTTTGACCCGAGTTTGCTCCATGAGCTACACCAAGCACCTTGAACTGCACACTTACAGTGGTCATACAGTAGACTACATTCAGACATGCTTTCCATTTTGACACTTCAGCAACATCCATTGCACTTATTACACTAACGAGTTTCCTATCATTTCAAGCAATGTATTACGAACTTCTTCAAATATCTCGGAAAGTATTGTAATTAGTCCCCTAATTACAATACTTGTGTTTATCCGTGTGACTAACATAATTTTAAATTTTACGTAAACATATTATAGGGTAAAAGATGAGATAATAAATACATAATCGGATTATATAGTTACTGTCGAATTGTAAATAATTCTCATTGCGTCGTTGGTAAAGTGGCGCAAGCACGACTGCTGAGCTTGAGTATTGGTTCGAATTTTGATTCCCAGATCGGCCAAAGTGTTTTTTCCATTTGGTATTTCTCATTTGCAGTCACGTAGTCTGGATTTTTGCCGGTGTGGTTGATGGCAATAGGCTAGCCTATCAATAACAAGGGACTAAAACATAACTGGCGAAATGTGAATGAACTTCTAGGTGCACTTTTGCTAAACTTCGAGTATTACAGGCGTAATGTCTTTTGCCAGCGGCTTCGCCCGCGTGCAAATGACGATTTTCTAAACAAACTTTCATCCCCTATTTAACTCCTTTAGGGGTTGAATTTCGAAAAATCCTTCCTTGTTCCTTGTTTACATTATAAAGGGAACCTCTGTGCAAAATTTCAGCTTTCAAGGTCCAAGGGTTTGGGCTGGGCGTTGATGAGTCAGTCAGTCAGTCACTCAGGACTTCTCTTTTTATTTATATAGACGTTGATGAGTCAGTCAGTCAGAACTTCTCTTTTTATTTATATAGGTAGAAGATAGATAGATATTGGTTCAAAATGGAACAATTACCCTTCTGTTGCGACTGCACCATAATCCATGCCTAGTACAACACAGATTGCTGCGTCTATGTTAATGCAATGTGTACGCAGTCAAATGTCATCGTTGACTGGAATTAGCTCAAGCCGATCGAAACATTGTCTCATCGCAATGGAGTTTCATTATGCGGATAATTCTAGTGATCTGTAGCAATATTATATAACATCACGCTTGCAAGCCCAGAGGGGTTAGGTGCAGGTGTACCTAATAATAGTACACTCCTATTACGCCAGTTCTGTTAAAGTCCTATGAATAAGGGGCAAGCCTATTGTCATCAGCCAGGCACAAAATAATCCAGACTCGGTGGCTGTCACTGAGAAATACCTGATTGTAAAACGCAAAAACCATTGCGCGCCCCGGAAATCGAACACGAACAAACACATAGTACCTTACGTAGTACACGAATGTGCACAGTACGTCATGCACATTATAAACTCTTAAATAATGTCCCCATTACTGTCAGCTACCACTTTAAACACAACCATTTCCGCAGTTGACTCTTCTCGTCTATTAATTTTAATATCCAAACTTTTGTGAAAACTTCAGAATTACGAAAGTTTCAAATAATTTAGAACCAGAGGTCCAAGCATGAGTGCGCGATGTCAACATAACGGAAGTACATCGATTTTTGAATCGATAATTATAATACAAGTATCCTATACCTAGCACTTTGATTCAATTGTTTGCAACAGTATCTATTTAAGTCGCGAAAGTGGCGAGTAAATAGGCTTTTTCTGGGTGAGGTCGTTCCATCGTCGACCTCATCTCGGTCCTCAGGACAAGTTAAATATACCTACTTATTGAATTCTTAAAATATAATAATTACGTTATTGGCGAAACAAGTATTTTTAATTAAAAAATCGATGTATATTGTGTAAACGTTATGTTTACGCCGCTAGCCCGTGCTAGGGCCTCTTTTGAACCCGGTTCATTTTCAACTTTCAGCCTACTGTTTATAAATTATGGTTTCATTAAAAGTACGAAACGTGAAAGAATTAAATATCCCATCATTAATTCCGTGAAATTCATCATTAATGATGTTACCGTTACCTTAATTTCCTTTCAATTTTGATTTAATTTCAGTGAAATTCCTTACTCGTACTACCTCGTTGGTCTTAGCGGTCGCAAGCGTGGCTGCTGAGACTGTGGTCGTTAGTTCGATTCCCCGGTGGGGAAAAGCCTTACTGGAATTTTCCATTTTCCATCGGGAAATTCTTATCCATACAGCAGCCACGGAGTCTCGATTTGTATCTGGTTGATGGCAATAGGCTCGGACTATTACATGGTACATAACTGGCGAAATATAGGTGGCCCTTTGAGGATTACAGGCGTGATTTTATGTGGGACATACCTATTTTGAATTTTTTTTTAATTGTTTCGTCAGTATTTCACAAGAAAAGAGACAATGATCTGATTACAGTGAACCGGTTTAAAAATTATGCAAGCCATGTATTTGTTTTGCGTCATCTTGAAAACAAAATTGTGGACAAAACGAGTACGTGTTCTCTGAGATATTGCGCATATGATTGCTTTTTTGGGTTCGACACAACTAAATTTTACCAGTGATATTAAAGTCCCATGTATCTGTTTAGGATGGACCTATTTCAACCGGGCACAACTCCGGACTGCGGTTAAAAAGTTCTTGATGAAAGTTCGAAAAATACTTCGCCTGACCAGAGGAATTACACCCAATAGCTATTTTGAAAATTATGAATATTGATATTTCCCGGTGCCCCGAAAATGTCAAAAGCTTCAGGAATTGTTCCTTTCCAACATAATTTAAGGGTAAAGGTCACGAAACCGAAATTCCGTGACTTTTACGGTTTTACCCAATATCTGGCTGAACGCACACCTTGTTAGGCTGTATAATCATATTATACATAAAAGAAATTTTCATGTCCTTGAATAACTGGAGGCCTTGAATGGAAAGGAAACCCAAAAAAAAATATTATCGACTGTTTTGGATTTAACAATGTGATGACATTCAGTATTTGCATAAAGAGTTAACAGTTCATTAGTGATTGGAATATACAAGGTCCCATTAAAATAGATGGGCTTTTATTTAACATAGCATTCAGGGGGTTTAAAATGGCCACACGTCCTACCAAAGTTATCAAAGCAAAAAAAAACAATAATTAAAGTGCTTTTATTTTGAACTAAAATGTTGGGTAACCAGCATTTTTTGTGTATTTTTGTTATCTGATTCTTTTTCTACTGCGTTTATCTTATTTTTTACCATTGTTCTTATTTTGGTGAACAATGGTAAAAAAGTAGTCTGAATGATTTCTAGAAGTATGTTCAATATCTATTTTAATGGGATAATATTTACTCCGCAACATCAATATTTATAAACAAACCTTCAGAAGCAATTTTGGCTTTTTTGGAACTCATAATTATTATTATTATAAAGCAGATCATACATATCTCAAAGTATTGCGTAAGCAGTAAGTAGTTCTTTCAAATTATTGTTGCTATGTTGGTTGGATTGGATTCGAAACCCTCCTATTATTGGAATCATCCGATATAATAAAAAAAAAATATGACGCAGTTCGTTATAAGTTTACAACAGAAAATATCCGTCGATTTCAAACCATACTGTGAGTCAAACTGTGGATGGGTTTCCTACTTTTTTCTGAAATTCCAAGTTATATTGAATTTGCAGGGAAAGAGCCTGACGCACATCTTGTTTATTATTACCTATTGTAAAAATATCGATACAAAATATCGATACATGATATTTTACAGGTATGTATATATACTATATTATTATGTATAATTATTACGTATATTATATTGTATGTATGTAGTTTAGTTTATAAGTCTATTTAATTTAAGTAACTAAATTTAATGTTAATGCACATACATTAAGTGTATCCTCTATTGCAAATCTCACTTTCGAGATTAGGTTTGCTGTAAGAAAACCCAATTCTGGGTTAAGCTCGCCTTTGTACTTAAGCTTTGTAATTTATGTATAAATTTGTTATTTTATGTGTGCAATAAAGAATAAGAATACATACTTTGAATATGATTTATTCAATAATATCCAACAATTAACAGAATCGTATACCTATAATCGGACCGGGACCGGTCAAGGTGGCGACACCTGGGGAAGCCAATGTCCAGCAGTGGACGTCTTTTGGCTGAAATGATGATGATGATATAATTATAGTGTACAAATACGACAAATAAAATGGTGGGGGAGGTTGTTTTCCTAGATAGGTTAATATATAACCACAGATAACAGTATTATGTTTGTGAATGTAACAAATAAAACTAAGGAAACGTGGGCCTCACACAAAGAAAACCTATATTCCTGCACCCTCATTGTTGGTGACTTTTCAGAAAAATGTAGGTACATTCCACTACCTATCCGGTATTTTCGTCCGGTAGTGAAGTTCCTACCCTCTAACCCCTTGGCCACAAGCTACACATTCAAGCGACATCGACTACGGAGAAAACAAATGAGAGAAGTTATTGACAGCACGCCACGAATTTAGGTACATTCAGCAGCACCAATATGTACACTTAGCAAGGTTTAGAAGCAATTTTCGCCTTTTTTTTGTTTTTTTTTTTTGGTGTGTTGAAAATCATCAAATAACTCCTCCCACTCTTGGGCAGAGCGAAAGGGAGTGTCAGACTTCTACTGACTAAAAACCAACCCATGTTCCATCTTCGCCCTTGTGCCGAGGCCGCGTTATGCCTTTCGATAATCCGCAGCCCCGACGGGATCCGCAGCCCCCACGGGGTAGTGAATGTCTTGTGTTCGAATTTGGTCACACTACTAAGCTAACACTGCTTTTTGACGCAAGTAGTATCGCCCGATACTATGAACTCGCCCTAACAATCCACTCAAGTTCCGCACTGTACAGTTTGCATATCAACTGGACGGCTGAAATGGGTACCACGACATTAAAAAAGATTAACGATGCTACTGGCCTGCTAACGAGCCGCTAACCGATAAGTTTGTCTCTGGATCGCGAATATGTCGACGAAACGGCCGGTTGATTAAGTGATGACGCTATATTCAATTAGGAAGTAAATTCTGTTGTACAGTTGGCTTTACTTCAGTCGTTTAATTGAATATAGAAAGAAAAACGATTGATTTGTCTCGCACTGGACAAACATAAGAAAACTAATGATTAAATTAACAATAAACCATTATTAAAAAACTTTTAGTTAGAAAAAAAATTAAAACAAAACAAAATGAAGTAAGTCCTGTGTGAATCATCTGCTGTATTATATTGCAGTCCGTAATATTGCATTTCGCTTGAATTCAGTTAAAATATCAAGTTTCAGAACGAAGGCATTCCAGGCGAAACTACATGAAGTAAGTAGTAGGTTAATTTATAAATTAGTTCAATTAATTTTTTTATGAATTCCATCATTATAATGACGGTTGTTTTTTTCGACTTTATCTCGATTATGCAAACGCAGATAATCGACTTTCAATCGGGTAGAGGAAGTTAAACTTGGGGTCCCCAAATAGATGGATCTTAAAAAGATGCCAGTTGCGAACTGTAAGACAAGAAGACGGTGAAATGGTGTTGTGACGTAACTAGAAGGAGGGCTATATCTTGCAGTGGGCTGCTGTGATAGGCTGAGTTGGTGGATTAACCTGCAGGACGTAGAGATACTTATCAATCCTCAAGGATATTTTATTCATCCTAGGTCTAATAAATTAAACTGATCTTCTAACTTATCTTAGACCCCTTTATGTCATGGCAGACCGCTAGATAAGGAAACAAAGCTCATTCATTAACAATCAAGACTATCGAATGACCAAGATTCACAAGGCTCTCTAAAACGCTATCTGTGAAATTGCTTGAAGCAGACAGAGATCTCTCAAAATCTCTCAAAGGGTTTTAGTGATTGTCTCTAGAGATCTAGTGCATACAAGGGCTGGTTTAATGTCCTATAGGTAAGGTTCTAAGATAGTGATGTGACGTAGGTTGCATCTTCAAGCTGTACGCAGCTTAATTTGAGTGTAATTTAAAGTTTTCTGTGCAGTATTTTAGGGTAAGTTTTACTCATGTAGGTATCTGAATGAGATCATCACATCCAAGTGGCGTTTAATTTTAATAACTGGCAGTATTCAGGTGGTCGACATGTGAGAATGTGAACTCAGCAATAATTGTTTCGATAGTCGCTTCAGCCAATGGCTTAGTCTTTTATAAAGAAGCTGGATCAATAACTTGATTCAGAGAGCGGTACTCCTGGATATAGTTTCTATTGTCAGGAGGTTCCTCTTTTTGGACTTGGTCCCTGTTCGTTATATGGGTGTGCTTACTATATTTAGATATTTTGACAAAGTTCATAGTATAAAACTGTCTCTACCCTATACCATGATCTCTAATATAATCGATTCTTAGCACGTTCTAAAAGCGTAGGCGTGCTGCCAAAGTATGTACTATGGCCTGTTATCCCATTGAGTGCAAATTACACAGTACCTACCTTTCAATACCTTTCAACATCATACGCAGTCCACCTTAACACATTGCTGGGTGGCCTATAGGCCATAGGCCTTATTTAGCTTGTAGCTAGTTCTTTAATACAATTTAGTGATATTTCGGCATTTAGAGAAGCGTGCTTTTTAGAATAACATCTAAAATTATAAAAAAGCACCAAACAAAAAACATAAGTTTCTCTAATCTGTCAACCACACAACTTTCCTCAAACCAATTCTATTTGCTCTCCACAATCGTAAACGTAAGAAAACCATTCCGTATCTTCTACGCACAATAAACATTGGTAAGAAAAGACCCTTAATTTAGGTCCTATCTTACTCATCGGGCCATCAAACAATAATCTTTGGCTATACAAAGGGATTACGGTATCTTGTCCATTAAGCGGGGGATTTGTGCCTTAATGTCAGCGACATCTATTGATATTCTGGAGAAACTATGGTTCGAAGAAAAAATGTTTGTGTATTTTCTTATGAAACAAAATAATGGTTTATAGGACTGTGATTGCATTTTCACGGTAAGTCGTTATTGTGACCACAGTGAAAAATATTACATACCTACCTACCGTTTGTATAAATGTAAAATTGTATTAAATTACAACAGAATTACAACAATGTAAATAGTGGCTATTTATTGTACGTACCTATCTACCTATTAGTAGGATTTAACCGCAAATTTAATGCTGGGAATTCTTATTTGTTTCGATTCCCAAGTGTTACCTATTGGCCTGTTGGTCTAGTGGTTAGTGACCCTAACTGCTATGCCGGAGGTCGTGGGTTCGATTCCCACCCAGGACAAATGTTTGTGTGATGAGCACGATCATTTGTTCTGTGTCTGGGTGTAATTTATCTATAATATGTATGTATTTAGAAATATATAAGTATGTTTATCAGTTGTCTAGTACCCATAACACAAGCTCTGCTTAGCTTGGGACTAGATGGCGTTGTGTGATAGTTGTGGAATATTATTATTATTATTCCCTTTATTCATCATATAAACAAATTTCATACATTTTTAAATATTTCCTATAAAAACAATAAAAAAAACATTTAAAAATATAAAAAATTGTAACCCACCGGTACCGGGAACAGGGTCCAAGCTACCGGCGGTCAGGGCTCCAGAGAAAGGAACCTCCTAACAATGCGAGCCGTGTCCAGGAGTACCGCTCTCTGCATCAAGCCCTTGATCCAGTCGCCTAACGAGAGCCTCCTCAGATGTTGGTCGAGGCTCTTGGCAATTAAGCCATTGGCTGTGATGACTATCGGTACAATGATCGCTGAGTCCACATCCCACATGTCGACAACCTCGCGAGCCAAGTCAAGATACTTGATTTGTTTATCTTTCTCGGCTTTCACGAGGTTCTCGTCATGCGGGACGGTTATGTCAACAATCATTGCGCGCCGCTCTGATCGATCCACCACCACTATATCAGGCTTATTAGCTATAATAGTCCTGTCAGTGATGATGGATTGATCCCAGTACAGTGTGATACTGCCATTATCGAGAACTGGGTCGGGCACATACCTGTAGTACGGCACTTCCGATTCCACAAGGTTGTATTTCAGAGCAAGTTGCTGATGGATAATCCTGGCTACAAGGTTGTGTCTATGCAAGTATTCTCCGTTAGCTAGACGAGAACACCCGGAGATAATGTGACGGATTGATTCGCCCGGACGGTGGCATGCCCGACAAATGTCAACCGTACAATATTATTATTATTATTTATGATTTTTTTTTTAGTTGTAGTCAATATTTCCAGTTTATGTCAAGATCTTGTTTATTTATTTATTTATTTATGCAAGGTAGCTAATATGACGCGCATCAGCTGTTTTCCGCACAGTGTAAATAGCCACATGTTCGGTTTGTGCAGCTTTGTCCAGGTTTCCTTGCATGTTACGTCTTTTAGGACGCATGATAACGACTCTACTTGTCGTGCATGTTATAGACAGGATTCCGTGAGACACAAAGGAATTTGTTGCACGGCAAAAGTCTTCACAACGCGAGGTCAACTTATACTAGGCATTCATGGCTATTGATTATGTCGTCATAAATTACGGGTATTCAGTAAAAAAGACAATAATATGACGCAAAGCAAACGTATTTTCCTTATTATTTTAGATAAAGGTGCCTACAGATTCGCTTAACACCGTTATAATTCCTCGTATTGTTTTATTTTGACGATCGCTTGGATTTGTCAGTCTCTTGCACGTCTCTTCTCCACTCCTCTCGTTTCCGTATATGTTGGAGTCCTGGTATTACAATAGCCACAAAACGACAGTTCGCCGACGTTGTAAGCGGGTACTAAACTCGCCTTATGCTAGTAGTAAAAGATGATCCCGTGTAATGCTTACTTAATCTCATACACGTGCTTTGTTTGGTCTAAGTAAAAAATTAAATACTACTATTAGTTCGATTAGGTACTGCTTTTGCACGTCGAGAACCGACAATACCGGTTACCTCCTTAACCCACCTACGCAACTCATAAAAAATGTATAGGTACACCTAAAACTCTGTGGTTTTGAATGGTATTCGCAAGTAATTAAATATGTAACTATCTTTTATAAGTAATTCTACCTACTAATAATATCCATAAGCTATTCCATTATTTAAAACTTTACTTACACCAGACCGTGCAGACGTTCAATTTTATTTAATTATAATTATGCAATTGAAAATAATAATTTCAAAATGAACATGTTCAATGTGACGTTGTTACTTTTAGTATTCTGTTACTGTATTCATACAGGTAAGTTCTGACAAGTTTTATTAGTAAACCCGGTATTATAAAGTATAGTCATATAATACGTGAAAAAAAAACAAACAAAAGTCAGAGTTCGGAATTAAAGATATTTTCTACTTTTTAGTGGTGTTTTTTTTAACTCTTTATTTTAAATAAGAATTTTGGTGAACCAATGGTGTAGGCCCTGATATACGAGTTGAAGGTCGTGGGTTCGATCGAACCCGGCAGTCGCATTACCTTGTGTACTTTATTTCATTACCACAGCTCTCAAAACATCGTGAGGTAACCGGCATGTCCTAGAACCAAATATTTGAAGATAATTATGTGGTATATATGGAAAAAGTCCTCAATTATTTTATTTATTTTTTTGTTTAAATACCTCATAAAGTCATAACTTCGTCATTTATTTACCAATATTTTATGTGATACCTACTTTTCGATTGGTTCTATATTTAACCAAAATTGTTTCAGTAATTTGAAATATTTTTCTTACTGGCAATTTTAATTACAATCTAAAGTTGATTCATGACAAGAATTTGTTTGATAAAGTGCAACTGAACAGGAAAAAAAAACATTTGTAAAAACAGCCGACTCAACAATATGGGCACAATTATATTTCGTAAAGGTGGTCTAAAATAACTTTCCTTTCGGATTTGCAAAAAGTTATTTTGAATCTAACTTTTGAAGAAATCTAACTATCATAATTTTGTTTTCGGTGCGATCTCTGCCCAGTGTCATTTACTTCACAAACCACCAAAAGGAGAGTTGTTAAAAAATGCTAAATTCGGACATTTCACCGCAGAAATATGATTTCTGCGATGCGATATTCAAGAAAGGTCCACTATTGGCAAAAAACACAACAACAAGTTTGTACTTACATGTGAACATGCTTACAAATTAAAAAAAAGCAATTTTAACAAAACCGTATTGTCTAAAGCTAATAATGTAATGTCATACTAATAGTGTATTAATTCATGTTTACCCTATTATCTGAATCTTTTTTTGCACGCCATTCTTAAATGGCAAAACGTGTATCTACTTTCACATAAATAAGACCTATAATACAGTTATAGTGTATGCATATAGTGAACTCATCTAACTTCGTGTTAATACCTAATATGTAGTAATAATAAGTGATATTAGTACTTATTAACTACCGAAATAAAAATCGCTGGTTCTTGGTAGTGAGAACAAAAGTGTAATAAGTCAATCAGAAATACATAAACAATAAGTATCAAAAAATAGACAAAAGGTATAAAAAGGAGGCTTCAAAACATAAAGCCTAAGGCAGACTTGCACATTCTCCCCTTTTTTATGAAATAGGCAGCTTAATCAGCTTTTGGAGGGGCCTCCTGAATGTGCCGGCCTCAGTGGCAACATCGGCCACTCGAACTATTCCGTCTCTGCCGGGGAACAACCTCGCGACTCGGCCTTTGGGCCATGAACCACGCGGTAAATGTGAGTCACATATTACGACCACATCTCCTTCCGCAATTGACGGCGCGCTGCCTCCACCCCTTCTGGGTGACAGCGAAGGCAGGTATTCTCGAACCCATCGCTGCCAGAAATGATCGGCTAGTCTGAGTGCCCTCCGCCAATGACTTCTGCTCGAGAGGTCCGACTCCTGAATCGAGGCTGGAACGGGACGTCCTGGTGATCCATTTAGGAGAAAGTGAGCTGGGGTTAGTGCTTCTTCAGCATTAGGTTCGAGTGAAATAATTGTTAGGGGCCGTGAATTTACCAAGGCTTCAGCTTCAGCCAGCACAGTTCTGAGTACCTCATCAGAGGGAGTCCGCTCATGGAGTGACACTTTCAGTGCTCCCTTGACACTTCGGACAAGGCGCTCCCAAGCTCCACCCATAAATGGTGCCGAGGGCGGGATGAAACGCCAGTTTATAGACTCGTTGGCAGCGTATTCTTCAACCGCATCACCGTATAACTCTCGCAGTTCCCGGCTGGCCCCAACAAAGGCAGTGCCGTTATCGGACCAAATCTCCAATGGGGTTCCTCGGAGTGACACGAAGCGGCGTAGGCACATGATCGCTGAGTCAGTCGATAAGCTGGTGCACCAGATCCAGATGTACGGCGCGGACGACCAAGCATGTGAATAAGGCTACGTAGCGCTTCTCCTTTCTTCTGCCAACCATGACATAAACGGGCCCAAAATAATCGAGACCGGTGAATGAGAAGGCTCTTTGATGATGAGCTAAGCGCGCTTCTGGCATATTTCCCATAGGTGGTTGGAACGGTCTAGCACGGCGCAATTTGCACAGCTGACAAGTACGGGCTACGAATCGAGCAGCGTTTCTGAGTCCAATAATCCAGTAACGCTGGTGAAGCTCGTTGATTACCAAATCTAGGTGTGAATGCGCGGCCTTCTGATGATATCTATGAATCAAAAGACGAACTGCCGGGTGTTTTCCACACAAAATTATTGGACACTTAACGTCGTCTGATACGGCTGAGGCGGCAACAATGCGGCTTGACATTCGCAGCTGATTATCATCATCAATGAATGGCGACAGCTTGAACAGGCGGCTATTACGAGGCAACGGCTGTTGATTCTTTATTTGCAAATAATCTTCTTTAAAGGAATCGAGCTGAGACTGCCATAAGATGTGGGTTTCGGCCAGGCGTAAATCATTTGCTGTTATTCTTGCTGATACATTGAGGTTATTGGGAACATTAGGAGAGGATGTGCAAGAGGGAATAAAAGTACATAAACTTCCTTCAAGACGAGTTAAATTGGCGACGTCACCTCGTCTTTGTAGACTACGCATACGCAGTAAAAAAATGAATTGATGCGCTTTTGCTGTTGCTCGCACCATTCTCATCCATGAGCTGAAACGCAGCGGATCCGCGGAGACTGGTGCGGGCAGGTCAGTATCAGTAATAAGATGAACATGATGTTTAAATTCTTCACGGCCTAGACCACTGACATCGATCAAGGGTTCAGTGGGCCAGTTCGAGGAGATCAAGAAAGCAGGACCTGAGATCCAACGAGATTCTGGAGTTAACTCAAAACGTTTGACCCGAGTTGCATCATCTGCCACGTTTAAATCACTCGGAATCCAACGCCATTCACTGACGTCCGTTAGCTCCAGTATCTCACCTACTCTATGAGACACGAAAGGCTTAAAAGTGCGAGCGTCGCTGCGAATCCAACCTAAGGTCGTCATTGAGTCACACCAGAAAACTCGTCTCGTGGGTTTGAGTCGGTGGGCTTCGCATATAGACGTAGCAAGACGAGCAGCCATCAGAGCACCTTGGAGCTCTAAACGGGGAATTGAGACAGGCTTGAGGGGTGACACGCGAGCTTTGCTACATATAAGAGAGAGTCTAACTTCACCGCTACCGTACAGAAACCGCCAATAAGCGACTGCGGCAAAGGCAGACTCACTGGCGTCTGAAAACACATGAAGTTCGCAGCCTGCTAACTCGAAATCATACAAATTATAGCGACGTGGAATTCGTAAAACAGAAACAGAGGATAAATCCTGAAACCACGACTTCCACGCAGTGTTATCATCTTGAGAGAGCTCCTCATCCCAATCCAAACCCTTACGCCAAGCGTCTTGAAACATGATGCGGCCTCGAACAACGATTGGCGCAATGATTCCAAGAGGGTCATAGACTCGCATCACCTGGGCTAACACCTCTCGCTTGGTGAGCTTCTGTGGCAACACACCCTTATGGACTCCCGTATTTAAACCAATCACGTCACAGGGGGGTTGCCAGATAAGGCCAAGCGTGCGGACATGACTAGCCAGGTGACCTAAATTTACGTCATTCACAACGGGCGCCTCTAACAAGGACTCTTTTGGTAACAACGAGAGCGCCATGAGATCGTTTGATATCCAACCTCGCATCTCAAAGCCTGCATGAGAATGTACGTTGTAAATGTCCGCAGCCAGCTTGGCTGCTTCATGAACGTTGTCTAAACTAGTGATGCAGTCATCCATGTAGTGATCGTGTAGAATTACTCGAGCTGCATCGGGGTATGTATCCTGCCACTCTAATGCATTTTTATTTTTGATATGGATAGCAGTAAAGGGGTTGGACGCAGCGCCAAAAATCATGGATGACATGCGGTATGTACGTATAGGCTCATTCGGATCGTCGCGCCACAGAAATCTTTGGGCATCCCTATCATTTTCAATTATTTTGATCTGAGGGAACATTTCACGAATGTCAGCTGTTAGAGCTACTTTGCCCTCACGGAAGCGCATGAGAATACCTAGTAGAGGTTGCAAAAGGTCTGGACCGGTTAATAACATTGAATTTAATGACACACCGTGGGACTTGGCGGCTGCGTCGTGTACCGTTCTCAACTTGTCAGGTTTATTCGCATTAATTACTCCAAAGTGAGGAAGGTACCACAACGGAGACCCCAAGTTAGGAGGAGCTAAACACGGTTCAGCATATCCCTTTGTCAGCATATCATGGATATTCCGACGGTAGCGTTCAGCATAGTCGGGATCTCTCACCATTTTCTTTTCTAAACTAAGGAACCTAGACACAGCTAATTTGTAACTATCGGGAATATCCAGTTTATCAGCCTTCCACAATAAGCCTACTTCAAAGCGGCCACTGGGCAGACGGCGCGTGGTGCGCTCGAGAACTTGCACGGCGCGTTCGTCATTGGCACTACGAGCTTCTTGTTTAGAGATGCCGATTGAATCAATTTTAAACTGCTCCCTAATAAGACCTTCCAGAATCAACTGATCGTTCGCTATATCAGGTTCGCTAACCGTGGCGTGGTTGATAACATCGACCAGTTTAGTTTTGCTGCAACCGAAACCATACAAAACCCAACCTAAAGCAGTTAAAATAGCTACGGGTTGTGTCTTGGTTCCTTTGCGCGTAGCTTTAGCGAGAGATAAGTGCCAGTTGTCGATGCCTATAATCAACATGGGCTTAACGTCTTCGTAGCAAAATTCATTAGAAATGTCTGCCAGGTACGGATACTTACGCACGCTCTGAAGATGCGCTGACTGTCGCGCAGCGCCCAAGCCGCTCATCGACCTTGCTCGCTTAACGGAATGAATTTCATTCGTATGACGGCCTTTTATTCTGAAATTGACGTACTGAATTTTAACATCCATACCTAGACCACCGACACAGTCTAAATGAATGAGTTTTTCTTGGCCCATGCAACCAATTTGAGCCGCCAGCTTAGAATCTATAAAAGTGCCTGTGGAACCGTCGTCCAGCAAAGCGTACGTATCAACGCTACCAGAAGGTCCCGTAACGGTCACGCCAACTATTTTCAACAACGGCCGAAACACAGGTTCCGCGGCTGATAAGGAGGATGTGTGAGCCAAGACATCGTGATCCGAATCGTCAGACGATGGCGCGCCGGTCTCGTCACAGGCTGCGGGCGCGCTACATTGCATCGGCGCGCTGCATGTCGGGGGTGCGGCCGCGCTGGATGTCGATGGCTCAGCGTCGTATTCCACGTCGACATGCGCGGTGACTGCACGCTCAAAGTTCGACCCGTGTAATAAAGCATGGTGACGCATATCACAACCTTCTACTGAACACACTCTTTTAATACAAGAAGTTTTATTTTTGTGCCAACCTTTCTTTAAACATCTATGACATATTTTATTTTTCTTAATAAATTGCCAACGATCATTTATTGTCATTTTGACAAACCTATCACAAAACTTCAATTCATGTTTTTGTTGACACAACGGACAAATATTATTTGTCGTTGATATTTTTTCTGTTGAAATCCTACAATTTTGATGATCAGTTTCAGCTAAAACGTTCACCCTATCCCTGAAGCCTCTGTTATCTGTGTTAGGACGTGCTACAGTAGGCAACGAGCAGTCAATGGCGCCGCCGAACTTACACTGCAAGTCAGCTTCACGAGAGAGGAAGTTGGCAAACATTTCGATTTTAGACAAGCTGCCATCGCACAAATGAGCGTAATCCAACCACCGTGGTCGTAATAGCGGTGGCAGCTTGCTCCACAGTGCCTGAAACAGCTCGGGCGAGCGTAAGTAGTCCGGCTGATTTAACAGGCGGATTACTTCCACACAGTTTTGTACTCGGCTGGCAAAAATAAGGATATCTTTGCTATCGTAGCTTACCTTAGGCAGCGCACGTATCACAGATACTTCATGCATCACGACGAGCTCGGGACGGCCGTAGCGCGCGTCGAGCGCAGCGAGCACCACACCGGGGGCGCGCGCCGCCGCCAGCAGGCCTGCTACTACATCGCGCGCCGCTCCGCGCAGTGCATGCGAAAGCCTCGCTAAATTATCGGTAGCCGAAATATTTTGAGCTGTATTTTCGTACGCACGTTTTAAAGCTAGCCAATCTAAATAGGACTTGCCGTCGAACGTAGGCAAGTCAGTCTTCGTAGGAGTTTGCTTGTTAACTTTGTTTATTAATATTCCGAGCGAGTTGATTAAGCGAGTCACTCCTCCATCTTCATTACGATCTTGGTTGAGAGCGTGTGTGGTCGCGACAGCGTCTTTGCTGTGGGACGCTCCCATGCCCGGTGCCTCACACTGGGCTGTGTCGCCGTACCTGAAATGTGGGTTGGCACTTAAAAAATCTCGCTCATCGGGATTAGGCACTACATTTTTTACCCAATCTTGAATACTAGCACAGCTACGCATGCCGTGGCTGCCGCGCTGGCTGGCGTCCGCCTCTATGGCGGCGAGCTCAGCTTGTAATTGAAGCTCAGCGACCTGACGTTCTCGCTCCAGAGCTTTTTGCTCTCGCTCCAGAGCTTTTTGCTCTCGCTCCAGAGCTTTTTGCTCTGCAGTTTTTTGCAAATCAGCCAAGTGGCGCGCGTGCTGCGCCTGTGCCGCCAGCTGACGCGCTACGATGGTGGCGGATGAGCGTGAGGTAGCGGTGCTGGCCGGGCGGGAAGGCGCCGGAGCCGCGGCTTGAGAGGGCACGTCCGCGCTCTGTGGCGTGGTCGGGGCAGTCTCCCTCGCCGCAACTTGGGTGCCGTCTCCTGCACACTGCGCGGCCGCTTTTGCGCGTTTAGAACTTGCTGAACTTTTTTCCATTTTCCGTAGAAGGACCAATATTAACTACCGAAATAAAAATCGCTGGTTCTTGGTAGTGAGAACAAAAGTGTAATAAGTCAATCAGAAATACATAAACAATAAGTATCAAAAAATAGACAAAAGGTATAAAAAGGAGGCTTCAAAACATAAAGCCTAAGGCAGACTTGCACAGTACTAATATTAAATATTAATATCACCGAATTAAGAGAATCACAGCATTAGATGAGTTCACCTTATTTATTATTTATTTATTTAAACTTCATGTACAATAGTGGTACATAGGCGGACTTAATACCACAAGGCATTCTCTACCAGTCTTATTCATGTTTAACAGAATAAATATCATTATAAATAACATTAACACATGTATACTTTTACTTTTCAGTTCCTGCACAGGGTTCAGCATGCACCAAATTTCTCTACAGTTTCTACAGACAACAAATTGAGGCAATTCAGAGTAATCCTCACCCAACTGAAGCCGAACGTGCTTCCCTAAAACTTTATATGGAACGTATACGTAAATGCAAACCAAAACATGATGAAAAAAACAGGATATTCTAAAAAAAAAATGTGTATTGTTGTTACGAATTGAATTGTATTTTTTCATATTTATGTTAGTCTGTAGGGGAAAATCTATAGGAAAAGGTTGCCTGAAAATAAATTAATTGTACTGATGTAGTTGTTGTATTTTTATAACGTCTTACTGATGGTAGGTCACTGGCCTCCAATAAATAAAATAAAAAATAAATAAAATTCCTTTATTTCAGGTCATTGACCCATATTAATACAACACATACAATAATTTTACGGCACAACTGATTAATTGATGAAATGATGATAAATTAACTGACAAAAATAATGAAATAATTAAAACAAAAATGAAAACATTATAACAGAAAATGTCAGATCAAAAGATAAAAATAAATTAAATAAAACAATGAATTAAATTAACAACATGTCAAAAGCAATCAAATAAATTGTTATAATAAATAAGCATAAAATTACAAATTAAGCACCAGCAATATGCCTGCTACAACAATGCCCAACGTAGGGGCAATCCAGTCGCTGAGCAACCATCGCCAGGACAGTGTTGGAGCTAGCCCGCACCCTGCGCACCAAGGACGCGCACCGCTTGCGCATGGTGGCGTGGAAACAGTCGGTGCGCGCTTCCGCAAACATGCCCGAGGCACTGCAGAAGCGGGGTAGCCGCAACACTGCCCTGAACGCGTTGTTGTATTGGACGCGAAGGGCACTGTAAGCAGCTTGTGAGTAAGATGCCCATAGGCTGCACGTGTATAAGGAGGTGCAGAAGGCTTTGAAAAGCGTGATTTTAACCTGATTTGAACAACGTGCAAACCTACGGGCTATCCAATGTGATAGGGAAATACCGACTTTTAAATTTGCAACATTCATTAAGTGCAAACTTTATGCAGTGACTCCCAACCTTCTTTTTCCGTGTGGATAAACAAAATATTAATATTATAAATTAGTATTGTGTTTTTACACACTTACCAAATTTTTTTTCCACAAATAAATAAATTTTAGGTTAGGTACTGTTGCTGTTAGCCTGTGTCATCCCACTGCTGGGAAAATCCCCCTACCCATGTGCAGCTTGTCCCGTTTAGGTACTAAAAGAAAATTATGTATTTTTTTTTATACACATAGGTATGTTTTTTCTTTGTTTTGCTTGAAGACACATCAACAGTTGATTGGAATGAAACCAATACCATGAGAAGTTAAAGGGTTAAAGGACATTGGGAACTTTACTATGGGTTAAATCCCCACGGCGGACAGAGATGAAACGGAATTTATTTGAAAGTTTTAGACCTGTAGGTATGTTTACTTAAAGCGCTATGTTGTGACATATGGGAATTCTGAGGTAGGATGAGTCTAAGTTGGAAATATTTTTGTCTTAAATGTTTTTTTTTTTTTACATTTTATGTTGTTTTGCATCGCAGAATAACTAGCTTGAGCAGCGCTGTTCAGTAAACGCGCGATGTTCGCCGGCTTAATAGATAATCTGTCGCAGCGCTCATTATCATAGCTATTTTTTAGCTTTTGGCCCGCAAGGGCTGACACCCGCGCCCGGCACAAGGGCTAAGAAAGAACATGGGTGGTTTTTAGTCAGTAGAAGTCTGACACTCCATACCGCCTGGCCAGAGCGGGAGAAGTCATTTGATGATTTCCCAGACCCAAAAAAAAACGGTATAATGTGAAGTGTACAAGTAAAAGTATCAAAGCATTGAAACCTTATTTTCTGAATGTTCCCATATGTAACAGAAAAATGAAATGCACAGCAATAAAGTGGATAACAGTATCTATCATCTGTAATAGGTTTTGTTTGTGTCCGCTACTTTTCGAAAAACGGGGCCGAAAGTTCCCAATGTCATTTAATGTAAGTTTTTAATAGTCACTGACATTTTCATTAACATACTACATAATCGTACAAATATCGGAAACTCAAAACAAATAGTAAACATGGTAAATATCCCGTTTTCAGTGTTTATGTTAAAGGGTTATTTGTGATTAGATCTGGACACCTATTAATAAAGCCCTAACATGCTTTCACTCATCATCATCATCATCATTTCAGCCAAAAGACGTCCACTGCTGGACATAGGCCTCCCCCAGGCGTCGCCACATTGACCGGTCCCGTGCGTCTCTCATCCAGCGGGTTCCTGCAACCTTGACCAGGTCATCGGTCCACCTAGTGGGAGGCCTTCCAACGCAACGTCTTCCGGTTCACGGTCGCCATTCCAGAACTTTTCGGCCCCATCGGCCATCCGTTCTGCGAGCAATGTGCCCTGCCCATTGCCACTTAAGTACTTTCGTGCTTTCACTTACATAAATTATTTTGACATTGATTTCCATAGTCGGTCGCCATTTGCAGATATTTGACCGACAATACAAGTAGCCAGTGGCTCAAAATTCTGACTGGTCTTACCAAGGGATATCTTAGTACCTAGTACTAGCAGGGTTGTGAAGGTCAAATAGGCAGTCGCTCCATGTAAAATACTGGTATTCAGCTGCATGAGAGAGATTCGAGCGGCTGTGATTATTGAGCTCCTCAAATAAAAGATGGACACACATAGTATAGACGCCAGCACATCAAGCTACCCGAAACTTTCAAATTTTCCCAATCAACCTTGAACCTAAACCTAAAAAGCTTTAGTGATAAACTTGAAAATCTATTAAAGAAAATTAAAAGATTAGGTGCTGGCATCGTTCGATAACACTTATTAGACTAGCGTTTGTTCAGACGCCGCGACTACGCGACACATGCGCAGTGTTACTGCGGAGTCATGTACAAGTGATAGATGCTATCACAATAGGGGATCGGACTGACTCAAAAATTTTAGTCCGCCAGTTAGTTTTTTTGTCCGATCCCCTATTGTGTGATGTCTGCGCCACGTTAGCGCAGCGTTCACTTGACTCCAGGAAACGCCGCAGCAACGCGACGCCTGCGCGGCGTCTGCGCTGCGCATACGTTTATGAAACGCCTACGCTGGACAAACGCCAGTGTGAAGACGCTCCTAATGATCGTCAAAAATCGACACGCAGCTACGTCCATATTATATACACGTACAATTCTGTGGTTTTGACTGGTACTCGTATTACGTAAGTAATTAAATACGTAACAATCGTTTAATGAGTAATTACTTACCAGCTTTAATATTGTATTTACATTATTCAGAACCTTACACCGGACCGTGCTGACGTTTAATTCGATTTAATATAATTACAAATATTTAATACTTACAAAATGAACATGTTCAATGTGACGTTGATACTTTTAATACTTTGTTATTGTATTCATACAGGTAAGTTTTTAACATTATATTATTATATTTTTTTGACTCGGTAATCATTTTTAAAGTCGGTGGCCAAAAAGTCTATGAAACAAACTCATGTTCCGGACTTCCGGAAGTACCCCATCTGACCTCCACAAGTCCACAACCCTGTTAGTACTGTATAATACAATATCCCTTGGTAAGGCTGGTCAGAATTTCGTGCTACTATCTATTCAAACTGTAAAAGATCTACAAATGGCTGCCAAATATGGAAATCAATAGAAGTAATTATGTATGTCAGGATTTTATTAAGTTCTAATAACATAACCCTATAACATTAACTCTGAATACGGGATATTCACCATGTTACTATTAGTTTTAAATTCCCGATATTTCGGCGCTGTTGCAAGCATCAATGACTTCCAGTGAAAATTATAGTGACTAGATCAGTTTAAAAACTTATATTTAACACTTTAAATTCTCATGAGATAATTTTAATAGTAGTTTATGCGACTGTGCATTACAACACAAGTGTGGGTTTAAGAAACGAGCCGAAGGCGAGTTTTATAATAGCATCACACACAGATCACAGAAACAACAGTCACACGAGTGTTGTAATGCCTAATTATGTTTAGTTGCATATACTACTTTATCTACCCAAATATCATAAGGGCTCTATGATGGGTTCAGGAACCATAGGGAAATGACCAGCATTGTTACCAGTGTAATGCAATAAAAAATACCGAACAAATGACAGCTCGAATGGCGGGCGTGTCGGATATCTGTCATTTTTTTTAAATCACAGGCAAACGAACAAAGTCACTATTCTTGTGTCACTCGAGATCAAAATGTCGTGCGATTTATAATTTAAATCATACTGAATTGGGGTTTCGTATCGATAGGTATCTATTTTAATGTAGATACTAGAATAGCACACTCACTTGAATTTCACACCTGTTCCAAATTTAAACTCATAACCTACTGTTTTCAGTAGGTTAAGAGTTCATTACAGTTCTGTTTATTTCTGCTGGTTGGTAATGCTGGTCATTGCCTATAGTTTTTGAACGCATTAGCGAGGGTTTATGATATTTGGGTAGATAAAGATATGAACTAATTCGAAAAACTTATTTTTATTATTAAATTGGATATATTTTTCGATCGGTCCTATAAGCCTTTGTGTTTGTGTCATTTTCTTTTTTACCGCCGAATTCTGCAAGTACACACGGCTACACATCAAGCTATACAAAACCAGTTAATCTTGGCCTCACTTTACTAGATCTTTTCGCACAATGAACGATCAGATTATACTGGTTTTGTATAGCTTGATGTGTAGCCGTGTGTACGTACAGTCAATTTATGTGTTTACCCTACTTGTCTACACGAAACATATTTTGGACGCCATTTCTAAAATCATTATCATGTTTTGCCAAATATTTATATCTTTAACTTTATCATGTATTTTTTTTTTTTTTCAGTTCCCGGGCAAGGTTCAGCATGCAGCAAATGGCTGTACAGTTACTACAGGAAAGAAATCAAAGCAATTCGGAATATCCTTAATCCAACTATAGCCCATCAAAATGCCCTAAAACGTTACGTAGAACGTGTACGTCAATGTAAACCAAAACATGTCATTGTTTATTGAAATTAATGGAATTTTATTTTATCGTATAATTTATGTTAGTCTGTAGGAAACTGTTACCTGAAAATAAATTAATTTAATGATGTTATTGGTGTATTATTGTACTGACTGATGATGTGTCACTAGCGTCCGATGTGATTGGGAAATACCTTCTTTTTTAGGGTTCCGTACCTCAAAAGGAAAAAACGGAACCCTTATAGGATCACTTTGTTGTCCGTCTGTCCGTCCGTCCGTCCGTCTGTCAAGACCCTTTTTCTCAGGAACGCGTGGAGGTATGAAGCTGAAATTTATATCAATTACTCAGGTTTACTGTCCCTTGAAGCTGTGAAAAAATCAAACTTCTAAGCCAACGCAATCAAAAGATACAGCCGTTTATGCCGCAAATTTTCGACACTTGCAAGGGAATCAAAACCTACAGGGTGCTTCCCGTGAACTCAGAATCTTGAAATTTGGTACGAAGCAACGTCTTATAGCATAGATAAAGGAAAAATTACGAAAACCATAAATTTTTAGTTACATCACATAATAAAAATATTCTAAGTAATTTTAAACTTTGTTTGTACGGAACCCTCGGTGCGCGAGTCCGACTCGCACTTGGCCGGTTTTTTTTTTATACGTGCTTACTCTTGACCTCAATCTTGACCTAAGGGCAGAGATGAGGTCGACGATGGAACGAGCTTACCCAGAAGAAGCCTATTTACTCGCGACTTAAATAGATTTGGGTCATATGAACTCGGGAAAACGCAGGCAGGGAGTTCCACTACTTGGCTGTACGAATAATGAAAGATCGCAATACGCTTCGTACGAATGTGTGGAACATCGACAATGTATGGGTGTTAACCTGCAGTACGTCTAGTCTCTCGATTGAAGAAGGGAGATGGTGGAATCACCTCGTGGAGCTCTTGCGCACACTCTCCGAAGTACAGTCTGTAGAAGACCGACAGACATGCAACTTTGCGGCGCGGCGGTGGGCCAGGCTATGTAGCTTAATTGGCAACCTACTTCTAAATCTCCTACATTCACTAAGTGCTGACTGCTGTCCTTGCTTTTCGTGTATTTGTCAGTTGGAAAGTAAGGGCATCGTCGTTATATTTTTTTTTGTAATTTGTACCTACCATTTTTTTTAAATAAATTAGTTTTGGGTTAGTAGTAGGTAGAAAGGTAGTAGGTATATAGTTGGTACGTATAGGTATGTAGGCAGGTAGTAGGTAGTAAAAAGGGCATAGCAACGGGTACAGCTAGTTTGCTATAAATTAGAACAATCAACACAATAATAATTGTTCTTGTAAACAGTGGCGTAATATATCAGTATTTTTATTTTTCTTGTGTCGATTAACGGAACAAAGACGATATTACGGGAAGATGCTAAATTTGGTTATTATTAAACAGTATCTAAAGATTGTGTGACTTTGGTCCGAGATCGAGAAATCTTAATTTAACTTAAACCTTACTATTGTATCGTGGCTGGTTCTTCTAACCTAACAGACAGATATATGTTTCTGGGGAGTTTGTTCCGCCACTTCTTCTTTGCAGCTAAAACACTAGGGAGTGTCGAAGGGTGGGCGTTTTGGGGGATTGTCTCGTGTAAATAAGGACATCTGAAAAGATTATCAGCAAAACAAATATTATTATTATTATTTATTTGATTACTTGATCAGAATGAAACTATTAGAAGTAATAGTGTTTATATAAGTTTTTTAAACTGACTTATTACTATGTATTACTATCACTGAAAGTTGTCCGTGATCATGGTGCTTGCAACAGTGCGAAATATCGGGAACTCAAAACAAATAGTAATATGGTAAATATCCCGCATTCAGTGTTAAAATTAGAACTGGATACACACCTATTAATAAAGTCCCAACATGCAGGCTCACATAAATTAGAAAACAAAAAGGGAATGTTAAATTAGTTGGATATTGATTGCTATATTCGGTTGCCATTATTTTGTAGACATCTCTGTACTTTGTTCGGCCTAAGTATCCCATCCTACCATTAGTTCGATTATACATAATGATCGTCAAAAATCGAGCAAATCTGCTATCTCCTTAATTACACAGCCACGTACAAAACTCTGTCGTTTTGAATGGTATTTGCAAAGCCATTATGTGGTAAATATTGTTCATGAGTAATTATACCTACTTATAGTACTCATTATTTATTATTTTATTCAAAACCTTACTTACACCAGACCGTGCTGACGTTTAATTCGATTTATTAAAATTAAAAATATTTAATACTTACAAAATGAACATGTTCAATGTGACGTTGATACTTTTAGTATTTTTTTGTTACTGTATTCAGACAGGTACGTTTTTAACTAAGTTTTAGTATTTGTGAACTCGGTATTATTATGTAAAGAAAAGTCAGTGGCCAAAAAGTCAATAAAACTTTGACTGCAATGTCCACAATTTGTTAATGCCACCATGTTTAAATACAACGACAAGAAGTTTTGTTTTTTGTACATTAATATTATGCTTATATTATTTTTACCCGACTGCGGCGAAGCCCAAAAGGAGGGTTATGTGTTTGACGTGTACGATGTATGTATGTCCGTTTCTTTGTTCCCTCATAACTCCTAAACGGCTAAAGGGATTTGAATAAAATATACGTGGTTAAATTTGTTTTGGTGCCGCGAGTGTTATAGGCTAAATTAAAATTAAAACACAAAAAAAAAATTGCTGATTTTGGGGGCCAAATACCGTAAAATATTTTTTTTCCTGTACTATCGAGAAGGGTATCAAAATAAAGGGTTTTAAAAGGAGATTACAAAAACATATAACACTCTAAAAAGTTGGAACCCGACTGAAAAAACGGAAAAGCAAAAAACAAGCACATTTTAAATTAAACAAAACTTGGAAGCAGGCGGGGTTCATTTGATTATTAAATTATGAAATGAAATGAAAATAGAATGGACCTCACCTTTTTTTTTGTGGGTGGAATATCATCATATGACCCCCCCCCCCCCCCCCGCTCTTGGGCAGAGCGAAGGGGAGGGTCAGACTTCTACTGACTAAAAACCGAATTAACACATGTTCCTTCTTTGCCCTTGTGCCGAGGCCACGTCATCTCATACTAAAATCCGCGGCCCCGACGGGCGTCGGCCCTTGCGGGCCCCACCTTGCTGACATCTCTTTGAGGCGCGCGTGGAACACGAACGCGCCGCCGACACGGTCTGTTGCCGTCATGACGACGGCCGGACGGCGAGCTAGCCCATTACTCACCGTCCACAGGCCCGCGTCTACGGTGGCCGGTAGCCAGAATGGACCCCGCCTGCTTCCAAGTTTTGTTTAATTGAAAATGTGCTTGTTTTTTGCTTTTCCGTTTTTTCAGTCGGGTTTTTCAGTTTTTTTAAAATGTTATTTTAAGTTTTACCGTATTGTTTAAAGCTAATTTTCAACCAATAAGGCTGCGGTTTTACTGTGGCAGAGTGGAGCGGTGCGGAGCGGGGCTGTAGTGATGGAGTGGAAAAGAGATGTGGATTTCAAGCCATGTGATTGGTGAATCGCGGCACAGCTCGTCTCTGCTCTGCTCCGCTCCGCCTCAGTGGAACCGCAGCCTAACTGTTTACCCTATTGTCTAAGCATAACGTTTTTCTGTACGACATTGCTAAATGTCAAAAGCATATAAATAACTACTTCCATTTATTACAATTTATACCTGTGTAGTTTAGGTAATACATACCTACCTATGTTTTTCCAAATAAATATATCTATAACATGTACTTTTATTTTACTTTGCAGTTCCCGGGCAGAGTTCAGCATGCAGCAAATGGCTCTACAATTACTACAAAAAAGAAATCGCAGAAATTCTGAATATTCCTAATCCAACTAAAGCCCAACAAAAGGTCTTAAAACATCATATGGAAAAAATACGTAAATGCAAACGATCACCTAAAAAAAGAAAAAATGAGAATTGAATTGAATGTTATTTTATCACATTTAGTCTTTATGGGGAGATCTTTAAGAAAAGGTTGACTGAAAATATATTAATTTTACTGATGTTTTTTTTTGTATTATTATGACGTCGTATGGATGATGGAACACAAGTTTACTCAAGTGCTAACTGGATACACTGTCTCTCATTAGTCCATCCAACAAAGAGATTGTAGAGTGCGTGAGCAAGGCCCTAAGCAATTACTTCAGAAAATTGTTCAGGGTGCTTAGAGAGTTAACATACTAAAAGTCCTGACATCTAGGGGGTGAGGCGGAGTGGGGGGAGGGGGTTAAAGTTCCCATTTTTCAGTTTTTCGCTAATATCTTTTAAACGGTGCGTCATGGAGATAAGAAGTCTTATAAGCAATGAAAGCTTATAAAATTATGTACAACTTTTATCTTCTACACTTTTTCACATTCCTACCTATTTTCGAAATACACATTCCGGAAAAGTGAAAATTGAAAAAATCTGCTTGAATTGAACACTACCTTTTGTATACTACTTCCTTCACGTTATCTGGGGATAGAAAGTATCTTATATCTTAAATCAACTCCTACTATATCAATTTACTAAATTTTATCCAAATCTGTTCAGCCGTTAGGATATCAAAACTTTTATCTACACTTGTCTTAACACTTTTTCCAAATTTTCACCAGCGTACTGGTAATCACTGGTATCGGTACTTATTGAGGGAGGTCAGTCTTGCTGGTGCGCCATACCATTTGAGGAAGCACATCTTCCCAGCCTCTTCAACCTCACTGTGCGTGGAGGTAGGCTTGTAAAAGATCGCAGAATATTATTTTTTATATTATTTTTTAAGATTTAAGGTACTTTTTATCCCCAAATAACGTGAAGGAAGTAGTATACAAAAGGTAGTGTTCAATTCAAGTAGTTTTTTTTTTCAATTTTCACTTTTCCGGAATGTGTAGTTCGAAAATAGGTAAGAATATGAAAAAGTGTATAAGATAAAAGTTGTACATAATTTTATAAGCTTTCATTGCGTAGAAGACTTCTTATCTCCATGACGCACCGTTTAAAAGATATTAGCGAAAAACTAAAAAATGGGAACTTTAACCCCCTCCCCCCACTCCGCCTCACCCCCTAGATGTCAGGACTTTTAGTATGTTAACTCTCTAAGCACCCTGAACAATTTTCTGAAGAAATCACTTAGGGCCTAACTCACGCACTCTACAACTCCTTATGGGTGATTTATTGGGTGGACTACATCCATTACAATGTCTCTTTTCGTGTGGAAAAATAAAAATATGAAGCTGCCGGTTTAGAAAGTAAAAGCACCATACCGTGAGCTACGGGTTGTTGGAAAGAGATACCGCGGCCTAGACACAAAGGGCTAAGAAGGAACATGGGTGCTTTTAGTCAGTAAAAGTCTGGCACTCCCTTCCACTCCGCCCCAGAGCGAGAGGAGTCATCTGAAGATTTTCCAACCATCAAAAAAGTGCACCTTGTGTTTTTGTAACATGTACCATTTTTAATTAAATAAATTAATTTTAGGTTAATGTTAGCCTGTCTCATCCCACAGTTGGGCAATCTTTCGAACCAGAGCCAATGATCAGTGTTAATGCTAAAGGGTTATGTTATTTAAAAGATACAACCAAGTCGAGATCAGTAAGCAAACTGTTTTATTATACTTTTACCCTCATTACAAAAATGTTACAATTGACAACTAATGAAAACCCTCAACAAGGTTCAAACATAACATACCTTTCTCTCATAATGATTAGTAAAGACAATAATTAATTTCACAGTAGAAAACAAAATATTATTTTACAAAATTGGTGCCTTCTAACTTAGCAATCAACTACACTAATAAATAATAATCAACTAAGTACAACAATCAATAACAAGTTATTCATTAGGAATTCCTATAATATCTGGCCATAATTCAGGCGGCGGAATCACAATCGGCGGATCCTGTGATAATTCAGAGTCCGTATCATTGGCTGGCTGACTGTCAATTACGGGTGACCCATTAGCAGTTGTGTCCGGCGGTCTAGCCAGTATTTGGTCTGCGTGTCGTCGATGCAGCTCTCCATCTTCCGTCCTCACCACATAAGTGGCCGGCCCCTCCACCGTCTCCACAGTGGCCCGACGCCATTTGTTCCCGTATCATCACGGGCTGTAGCAGCGTAAAAGTCCGCGCTGGCGGTCGTTGCGCCGCCGCCTCCAGTTGCTGCTCGGCGCGGCTCGGTGTCGAGTCAGGGTGTAAGCTCGACACTGCAGTCCTGTATCTTCGCCCATTCAGTAACTCAGCAGGTGTCTTGTTAGTAGAGCTATTGGGCACAGTCCGTAAATAGTACAGAACTTTGCAAAGTTTCTCCTGCCATTGTATGCCCAGGTTATCTAGTTTCTTCATTTTGTTCTTAAATGTTTGAATCGTGCGTTCAATCTGCCCGTTAGTCTCTGGGTGGTAGGGCGGTGAATACAAATGTTTAATGCCATTATTTTTAAGAAAATGATTAAATTCTTCTGAGGTAAACGCACGTCCATTATCCGACACCAACACGTCGGGCAGCCCTTGTGAAGTGAAATTTTTTCTCATAATAGCTATCACCGTACCACTGTTCATCGCTGGTATGATTTCAGCCTCAAACCATTTGCTGTAGCTGTCTACTAGGACTAGAAAAGTTTTTCCCTGAAAAGGCCCCGCAAAATCTACATGCACACGGCTCCACGCCTTCTCTGGAACAATCCAAGTCTGCGGGTCCTTTGGTGGGTTATTTCTTACAAGCTGACATTGCTGACACGCTGCCACCACCCTCTCAATCTGCCGATCCATGTCAACCCACCACACGTAGCCTCTTGCATACGCTTTTGTCTGGACAATGCCCGCATGAGGAGCATGTAACAATTTTAACACTTTGTCCTGTAAGGACGAAGGTATTATGACTCTGTTGCTCCACAATAAACAACCTTTATTATGTGAAAGAGCCTCTCTCCATGTCCAATAAGCTTGTAGGCTCGGGTCTATGTTCCTTCGTGGCCATCCGTGTAAAACGTGAAACATTACTTTTTGCAATACCACATCTTTGGTGGTCTCTGCGGCTATCTTAGTAGCGTCCAGCTCCCAGCCGCTCGGCGTCTCCTCCAGCAGCAGCACGTCGCGTAACACCTCCTCCTGCACGCTCGACGTGTCCGGAGCGGTCCACCTGCTCAAAGCGTCCGCGTTGCCTATTAATTTACCAGGCCTGTACTGTATACTGTAATTATAACTAGAAAGTTTCAATGACCAGCGCAACATCCTCGGTTATATCTGGTCTGGAATTGGCTTTGCGGGATTGAATAAACCGACCAACGGTTTATGATCTGTCACAATACAAAATTTACGACCTGCTAAAAATTCGTGAAACTTTGTCAGTCCAAATATAATAGCCAGAGCCTCCTTATCAATCTGCCCATATCGTCTCTCGTGCGCCTGTAGTGTCCGTGAGGCCATCATCACCGGCCGCTCTGACCCGTCCTCCATGACGTGTGCAATAATCGCTCCGAGACCGTATTCCGAAGAATCACAAATGAGAAGTAGTTCTTTCTGCAAGTCATAGCCCACCAACGTTCGATCTGATGACAGCAATCGCTTCGCCTCCACAAACGCTTCCTGTTCCTTCTCACCCCAGCTCCAGGGTCTTTTTGATTCTAAAAGTCGATACAATGGTTCCAACACAGTGCTCTTGTCAGGCAAGAATTTTTCATAAAAATTATATAAGCCCAGGAAGGCACGCAAGGTCTCTCTGTTGGTTGGCGCTGACTTTTCCTGAATCTCTTTGACTTTTGCAGGTGCTGGGTGAAGTCCCTCTGAGTTAATCATGTGTCCGAGGAATGTGATGCTGTTCGCAGCGAACACGCATTTCTTTACATTGAGGCGGAGTCCCATCTGTTGCAGTTTGCTCAGTACTTCTTTAAGTCTCCGGTTGTGTTCTTCAATCGTGGCTCCAGTGACAGCGATGCTAAGCTGTCGCGTCATCTACCTTCAGTTGTGTGTACGCGTTTTTCAAGTCCAGCTTACTAAATATTCTTTCACCACTAAGTCTCACAAACGCTTCCACCGACGTCGGCAGCGGATAAATGTCTGTATCTATAGCGGAGTTCACCGTGACACGATAATCACCACACATTCGTACTGTTCCATCTTCTTTCATCACCGGCGTCACCGGTGTCCCCCACTTCGAATAACGAACAGGTGTCAGCACACCCGCCTCCACCATCTCGTTCAACTGTCTAATGACTTTTTCCTTAAGAGGATATGGCACCGCGCGCGCCTTCAAGAAGCGGGGCGTAGCATCCGGCCGCACGTGAAGTGACACCTCAGGACCTTTGTACTCGCAGAGTCCTTCTTTAAATAGTTCCAGAAATTCATTCTTATATTGGTTTATTTCCTCTTCAGCCCAGCACAATCCTGATACCTGAAGGCCTAGTGTATGGAACCAGTTCCTGCCCAGCAGATTTGGACCGTTCCCCGACACCACGACCAGTTCACATTGCGCTTCCTTATTACCTAGCACAACCCGCACGTCTGCTAGTCCTAATACTTTCAAAGGGTCTTGAGTCCATGTCACGAGCTTTAGATTGGTAGCTCGTAGGGGTGGTGGTGTCAACCACAGCCTCTTGTATGTCTCTTCCGACATAATGGTGCGCGATGCATCCGAGTCCACTTCCATAGATACATGAACGACGTCTATCCTAACGTCTGTGGTAATAGGCGGTGAGTAATTATCCACGCAGACGTATACGCCCATCATCTTCTCAGCTGAAGTGTCCACACTCGTGTTGGCTTCCCCCGTGTCGTCCACCTGGTGTACACGACCTGGCTTCTTGGAGCAGGCCGCCGCAATGTGCCCCAACTTTTTGCAGTAGAAGCATTTCGCCTTAACGAACGGACAGCGTTCGCCCGGCTTGTGTGCGCGTGCACACCGTCGACACTCGTTCGAGTTAACATTACCAATATCCATAGGTTCAGTCTCCGTGACACTGAATGGAGTTTGCTTAGACTCACTAGCACACGCAGGGTACAAATCAGGGAACGTCACTTGATAGTCCAGACACATCTGTAACGCGACTTCGTACGTCAAGTCTTTCTTTTTCAATAAGTCGCGTCGCAATCGCAAGCGATCGTCCCGCACCCCTAGCACTAGTCGGTCTCTCAACTGACGTTTCAAGTCCATGAAGTTGCACTTTGCCCCAAGCAGACTTATAGCCGCCACAAAGTCTTGCACGCTTTCACCTTGCACTTGTTGACGTTTATAAAATTTTCCCGCTTGCAAAATTTCGTTAACCTCGGGTTCATAAAACTTATCCAAAATACTAAAAATGTCCACTAAAGGTACTTCCGTAGGACGTTTTGGAACTAAAAGTGATGCAATTAACGCGAAAGTGTCCTTGCCGCACTGGGAAAGAAACAGCGATCGTCCCTTGTCGAGGTTGAGTTTGTCACAACCCGCCGCATCAAGCGCGCACAGTAATTGTTCTTTATAATCACACCACTTATCAGTTTTTGGGTTAAATTGTCCGGGAAACACTATTTCGTCACATTTGTCGTCATTTTCACCGAAATTCAACTTATATACTTATTCCGTAGTCGCCAATAAAAGATACAACCAAGTCGAGATCAGTAAGCAAACTGTTTTATTATACTTTTACCCTCATTACAAAAATGTTACAATTGACAACTAATGAAAACCCTCAACAAGGTTCAAACATAACATTATTAAAACTGGATATTAAATAAAGTGCCAACATACTTTCACTGACTTAAAATATTGATTGCAGTACTGGTTCAGAAATCATTGATTTTAAAGATCGAGGGACTCTTACAATTTTGTTCTTTGAACTTAATATAATTTAATTCGAGGAGGACTCCCGAAAATTTTAAAGAGATGTCGTCAAAGGCATTTTTTGCTAGCATAAATGGGTCACTGGAAAGTGCTCTTTCATAGAGTTTTAGCCTGAAACTGTGTACAAGGATATTTGTTCTTAATTCGGTTTTCAATTTTGGAACGAGGTTATTCATTTGTCACAAGAAATAGAACCAAAACTACACATGGAAACTTTACTGTTCACACCACGACTAGTCCGGGGTATAAGTTTTTAATCTGACTTGGTCTCTAACATAACAATTAACATTGGAAACGGGATATTTATTATGTTAACTATTTGTTTTGAGTTCATCATATTTCAGTGCGGTTAAACCATGCTAACGGATAAAAAAAAAAAAATTAAACAAGGTAAACATTTCGTTTTCAGACCTAGTCTGATCATAAATCACATTTATTTCTGCAAATTGGTTTTACAAAACATTTTTACACGTGTTAACATTTTTCAACATTTTTTCATGTATGTTTAAAAACTAGGTAGGGTGGGTGTTTATACCTGACCACCTTGAGAAGAAACAGGCGAAATAAACCCAGAGGCCACTAACTCTTTAAACTCCAGGCATTAGTCAAGTCCTACCTATATTATGAGATTCATGCAGGTTAGTTTCTGAGACTACCAACTGTCTTCAAAAGTTCAAAACAACCAAAGTCAACAGAAATAATAATTATTAGATTCTCAAATCAAACCCCTAGTCATTAGTCAAAGCACAATCTCATTGAAGACTTCATCAATTATGCGGTTAGATATCTAAGTTAATAAAAAGCAAGACAAATGAGAAAAATGTCACGGATTCCGTTATCGTTGCTTTATAAACAAAAACAAATTTTATTAAAGAAAGATATCGGTCTCGTTACAGGGATGATTGATTACTGTTTGGTGAACAAACGATTTCGCACAGTCTTACTTACGTAAAGGCAACGTTCGAGAGTATCACTGTAGCGCTGGAAAAAATAACAAAACGTAAGAAATACGAAGTTAATAAGTACCTATGTTAGAGATTTGGCGGCTGTAACTTCATTAGTCGTAATTATGATTGATTGATTGCCTCCCAGGTCTACATAGTTGTCCCAAAAGCAACTGTTAGTCATGAGGTCTTTGATTCGACTCACAAAGGGCAAAATGTCATTCGGTTTTTCGTTGGTCTAGTGTTCGCACGGGCAACTGATGTGTATATGGTCATGTTTATGTCCCATGTAAAAGGGGGTGAGCCTATTGGCGTCAATCGGGCACAAATTCAGGCTCCGTGGATGGTACTGAGAAAATCTTGATGTTAAGGCGAGGTTGCAGTACTTTGTTTTATGAACGCACGACCTCACACCCCGCCCTGCCGCGCGAGCGATATAATGCCCAAATTTTGACTGTTTTTCTTCTTGGAGGAAAATGATAAAGAAATTATACAATATGTTTTCAAATTTACTTCAAAATAAAAAGTTCTATCTACTGATATAACTTTCATTTAAATTCATGATGAAATGTCTTAGCAGTACACGTTTTAAATTGTGATTTAGAGTCATGTTTGATAAAAAAAATGATCGAGCCGATCATTCTAAATCGCGTTTCTATCTTTACGATTTACTTGATAGTATGTTCAATTTTGATGTACTTAATAATTTTTATTTATTAAAAAACTCATATTTAGTTCGATTTCCAAAGGTTCAAAAATCTTAAAAAGTACTGCAACCCCGCCTTAAAATCCAATAACACTTTGCCTGACCCGTGAATTGAACAAAGGACCTCGTGCTCCGTGAGACAGGCCCTGACCATGAGCTCATAGTCTTACATGAGTCTATAAGCGCATTGTTATGTCGTTAAACCGAATTGCAGTATGCATCTGTTATGTTATGTCACTAGGAAATTCTTAATGAAGTGACTGTTTAAGAATTACCTACCTATTTAAACCATGCTGAAGTAAATAAATAAAGATGAATCATTGGAATGGTTTTCCTATTTCAGTTGTTTACATTGTTATTGTAGAACTGATACTTTACCGGAATTAAAAATACGTGAACTTGAACAGCAGGAATAAACGGATCAGCTGCATATTCCAATTTAAACTAGATATTATTTTCGGGCTGATGTGGGCGTGAGTAGGCCACGTGGCACGGATGCATCCAGACAGATGGGCAATCATGATTGTCATACACTGGACGCCTGAAGATGGAGCCGTCGAAGTCGCCGGGGAAAGGTCATATTTGTGGGGCTTACATGGCCAGAGATCGCACAAGATACAGAGATAATTATGGAAAGAGAAAGGGAAGGTCTTTGTCCAGCAAAGTCAGCTAGTAAAAAATAATGAGTATTTAATAAATTGATAAAAGATTATTTCTAGATACTCGATCGATTTATTAAATACTCTAACAAAGGACCTTAGAAAAAATTATGAACAAAACACGTACAAGTGCGATCCATCACGGTATTTTCATACATATTCACACTAATCCCACAAAAGAAAAACTACCAACTACTCAACAGGTGGCGAACTTTCCGAACATTAAATGAGTTATAACAAATTATTATTTTCTCAAAGGAAAGAACTAAATAACCATTAGTGCTACTACAGCCGGCAAACCAAGTAATATAACAACTAGTTCCCTTTCAACAGTACAATTCTCTTGATAAATTGTGCCGAGTTCCCACAAACAAAGTGCTTTCGACGAGAACGAGCTGTTTCACCATTTACAACGAACTTTAATTGCGTAATCTGATCCTGTGAGGAGTTTGAAGAAACACTCGCTCCTCTTATTCCCAACTCGGTTCCCATTGCAATCTGCTTTATTATTGAAGACTTATTTCACACCAATTGATTTCGTTTAGCTGCTTATAACATTGACGTAATCCGATTTATAGGAAAAGGGTTCAGCGGATGTTGTAAAAAGTATATGGAACAGCCAGCACTGAATTTAGAAACAATTTATGAAACTGGAGCCGCATGTGCTAAAGTGTAAGCCGCAGCAACAACGTTTAATATTTCGCGAGCACGGATTTTAAGCGTCGCGCTCGCGTGAAAGTATGTTCAGTATAAAGTAGAAAGCATTTTGAACGTACCCTTGAGATCCTGAGTGGTTGGTTTTGATCGGTGCCACCGTGCATGCGGAAGCCCCACGGCGCGCCGCCTGTCAGGTCCACCTCCCTCGCAGTCATTGCTTTCTTCTCACACCATTGCCTCACAAATTCACAATACACAACTTCACTTCCAACCTAACTGTCAATGGATAGCCAACTTCTCTTCATGTCGTACAAAATATTAAAGCGTAAAGTGGAAGCCCGTAGTCATTTTTATATCACAATTTCGTTATATTCAGTCAATTTTGCGCTGGAAGCTTGAGCGTCGGGATTTGAGCCTGCAACAAATAAAATTAAATGAGTAACAAGATTATTTGCTACGGTTTGACTTAATAATACGGTAGTAGACATGTTGACTGACATAAATAATTACTGGGAGCAGTTTAGTAGTTTGAAAGTGAGTAATTACGTTGTTCGGTTCGGTGGCCGCAGTTGCGGGCTTCCGATATTGGAAGAGGGAAATAAGACACATCTATCAACGGTTAGGTTACTTTAATCACTTCTAACAAGTTTGGTAGTATAAATTTAGTTTTATGAACAGTCTTCGGGATCTTTTAAATACCCCTTAAAGAAGTTCATAAAATAATCTATACTTAGTCCACAGATGCTGTTGAACGGAACTTGATTTGAACGAAAATCGATTAACCTATTTAGGGCGCTCTGTAGTGTCGAATAGAATGATCGGTTTAATTAAATCAGTTTAATGAAACATCCGAGTTCATATATTTTGATGTAGCCATCATAATTAATTAATTAATGTATTTGGTGGATCGCACCATTTGTTGTTGGAAATGCGAGATGTGGTTTACAAAATTGTCCATAGCATTGTTGGTATGGACAATAATTTTCTCTCTCGGAATTCTCTAGGAATTCGTTTTAATTTAAAATAAATATAATTTATTTTAGAATGAACGTCTTCTACGTAAAACGATTGCGAGTGCAAAGGTTTACACCCTTATGGCTCTACATCTGAGTCGCGAGATAGTGTTTTAGGCATCTTTATAAGTATTGAAATTACGAAAACCAGTCTGTTAATTTTAGTGTCAGGTTTCCAACGCCGATGACCATGGTTTCGGCAACGTTCAGTTCACATGGTTAGTTGCATGTTTGTGTAGTATTTTAATGCATTCCCATGATTACAAGGGTTTGGTGAGAAGAATACGTAAAACTTGATTTAAAAAATGTCTTATCAATGTAGAATTGTTAACCTTTTATCTTATACTAGCTGATGCCCGCGGTTTCGCACGTGTGGATATCGGTCAAGTTATATAAGGTCCCATTAAAATAGGTGGACAAAATTTCAGAAATCATTCAGACCACCAAAATAAGGACGATGGTAAAAAAAAATAAGATAATAAGAAAAACGCATTTAAGTACTCTTATAGGATGAGTTTGTTCTAGAGTGACGGCAATTTATTATTTTAAGTAAAAAAAATCACTTTATTTAATGTTTTTTTTTGCTTAGATATCTTTGGTTAGACCTACCTACTTACTGAACTCTGTGTTAAAATTTGTCCATCTATTTTAATGGGACCTTATATGCTTAAACCTTCCTCGAGAACCACTCTATGTATTGGTGAAAACATCATGAAAATCGATGCAGTATTTTTTAAGTTTATCGCGAACAGACAGACGCGGCGGAGGACTTTGTTTTATAATAATAATATGTAGTGACAAGAAGAGCGATGGCCTAGTGGTGCAGGCTTCAATTTACTCATCACTACTGCTCTCAAAACGGTAAATTATTGTGAGGAAACCGGCAAGTCCTAGAACTAAAAATTCGAAGACATCTGACAATAGGGGATCGGACTGGGTCAAAATAATATGATTCTGTTTAGTCCGTATAAGTTAGATTATCGAAAAATATTGAATACGTGTTTTTTGTTTTACCAAATCAATAAAAAATGACGAAGATAAAACGCGTCAAAGATCTTGGAGTGGGGCTTGAAACGTCACTTGTGTCGTCAAAATGTACTATCATAATGACGTCACACGAGTTTTCGAAGCACTGTATCGTCTTCATTTTAAGTTTACGTGAAAAAATAAAAAATACGTGTCCAATAATTTTTGGAAATCTATCTGACGGACTAATTAGTTTTTTTTTTGTCCGATCCCCTATTGTGTAGTAACCGGTATCGCGCATGCTGGATTATAGCCCATTTCCTCTCATAGAGAGAAGGCTTGTATCCCAGCAGTGGTGGCCAAACACTGATTTTTTCATATCTAGCTCTGATTAAGACCGCCTATGTACCACTATTGTACATGAAGTTTAAATAAATAAATATAAGTAAACTTCCAAACACTAGATTCAAAATTCCCAGTACAACGTTAAACAGTAACTAGTAGGTAAAGAGCAGTGTCGTAAACTAAAATTTATTTTGTTCTAAGCGAGGTCAGTGGGTTACAGCTGGATATTTTCAGACCATGATGCACTCCATGGACTATAAAGGTCTAATGTTCGTGTATGAATCATTTTTCAATTTACTCTTAACAAATTGTGTAATAACTGGTTACTGTCGCTACTGATATAATTATGTAGAGGAAACGTGGCGTCTCATAGCAAGCATCACGCCTGTAATCCCCGAAGGGTTAAGCAGTGGTGTACCCATTAGTACATGTATCTAGTATTAAATTTGATTTTAGATTAGATTTTTCTGGGGGCTGCTGTGATGTTTGGTTGTAGATGAAAACAGGAATGAAGATGGTGTTGTTCTTGTGTACTCTAATTTTATTCAGAAAGTAGGTACTCTTGGTCACGAATACTCTCGTACGCACGACGGCCTATACCTGTGGCCTATACAGCTATACCAAATCAAGTTTATGTGAATATCTCACCGTACGGAAAATCTGTACAAAGTGAGGCCATGTTCTACAATAGGGATGTGTCCAGGGTAAAAAAGGTTAGATTATCGAAAAATATTGGATAAGTCTTGTACGTGTTTTTTGTTTTATCAAATTAAAAAAAAAATGAAGAAGATAAAACGTGTCAAAGATCATGAGTGGGGGCTTTTGACGGTACTACGTGGTAAAAAATGTAGTGCGATGTGACGTCACACGAGTTTTAGAAGCACTGTATCGTCTTCATTTTTGGTTTACGTGCAAAAAGAAAAAATACGTGTCCAATATTTTTTAGTTATCTATGTGACGGACTAATTAGATTTTTTTTTGTCAACTACCGACTCCTCGGCGACTGTATTTCTTATGACATGACGTCATGTCCTTTTATCTCGTTCAAACTAGAGGCATACCCCTAGTTTGAATGGAAAATAAAACGACATCCGAACACCACGGGATTTTGAATGCCACTATACACTAGTACCGGGCAAAGCAAAGCTTAGACGGATAACAACAAAAAAGCGCAGACATTTTGGTCCATTTCATATATTTTGGATTCCTCAGAAAACCATGTACCACAAACTACCAATAGCACAGGTTAAATAGACGTCATCGTCATTTCAATTTACGTAATAAACACAACGAATAAACATTCAATAAATGCCTTTAAAGCTCAAATTCCCATAACACACGCAACACAGCACTAAAGCAGATAACCACAAATATGACTGCAACCGCACTGTTTCCAGCGGGATCTAACTGAAACGTTGCGGTCTGTCCGTCTGTCCAGCAAGCGAACAGCGACCGGTTTGACAAACGTGGAACATTTTAGGGGGCGTCCTTTAATTACGTCGAGCCGAATCTCACCTTATCTCACGATGAAGAGACACTTGGCAAATATCACGTAATTTTTAACCCGCTAGAAACATTGTAAAATTGGAAGAACACTGTGTTTAATTAAGTCAACAATATGCTTGTCCACTAACATGTGACTAAAATCAACACAATAATATATCAAGCACATATTCCATTTTGACACATCTAACTAACGTGAGATTAGGGAGGATGAGGGCGTCAAACAAAATCTCACGACATTTCAGAAAAGTATGGAAGAAGAAGACATGCTGCGCCAACCCCAAATGAATTGGGATTAGGGCAAGATATTGATGATGATCTCACCCAGGTGGGGGGGGGGGTCAAAAAACTCGCCAAAAATGCCTCACATAATTAATGGAGGGTCCCTTATGTGACACTATGCTGGTTACGGTGGGTGGTGGATGGTGGGTACTCTTCAGAATTAAATTGTGATTGATACTAAGCTCGTCAGCTGTCCTGGTGTGGTTTGTTGTGTTATGGATTATGATAGCTGGGTTTCAAATAATTTATGAAAGTATGCGTATTCAAATGGATTTAATTTTGAAAAAATAATAGAAGTCTGGAGTCTGGTATTTAAGCTTTGCTAGAGGTAATTTCTTTTAATTAGTCTTAGCGAAACAGTTTACCCGACTTATCATCATCTGCCTAGACTCACAACTACGTTGAGGTCGTCTTCCAGTCTAATTGGATGCAGCTGAATGTCACTATTATACATGGAGCGACTGCCTAGGTAATATAATGTCTACCACAACCCAGTTAGAATTAATATGATACTAAGTAATATGAAAAAAAATAAAAATGAAAGTGTGACACTATTTATTCAATTTCGTTTTATTTCAACTTAATTTTTTTTTATTGTATTGATGTCGTTTTTTGTACTTGATGTATCACCGTATGTACTTCGTAGGATGAGTAGTAGATTGACAGCCTGATATGACTTCAACGATTAACCAATAAACTTTTAAACACTCAATTGTTTAAAGACTTATTCGGTACTTTTGAACAAGGAAGTACTCATAAAATGATGATCCATTTATTGAAGAGTTCCTACCTACCCACCTACCTACGATGTAGGAGCTATCATCTACATTCCTGTCGGTGATGTAAGGGGCTACTAAAGGTTATCGATTTGATGGGCAAGAGCATCCATCTGTGCAATAATAAATGACATGGTAATAACTATAATTTATGATAATTTTAATGTGTGTACTAGGAATGTTATGAAGTTAGACGTGTTTTGTTTACGTTTAATTAGACCGACAGTTGCTTCCTGTAGACACATTGAATTTAAATAATTTTGTGTAAAACTTGGTGATAAGTCAAAGTTCAAAGTGGATCTAAGAAAAGAAGATAATCCACAATCACTATAGCTTAAAGTCTTTTCGTTTTGCGCTTTTCTTTGCTTTGTAGGCTATCGGCTGCCCCCACCAATAGTGTGTCAGAGCTGTGACTGACTGCAAAGAAAATGGGACTGCCAACTGCAAGCACGTCACCGAATTTTCATTTCATCCAGTCACATCAAAAGCACTAAGACTTTCTACCTGTTACGTCTGCTATTTTTGAGTGAAAGGCCGATGTCTGAACCCACAGTAGCCTGAACTTTCGATGACTTAACTCAGCTGTGTGGACATCTAGGTAACAATGGTTAAAGCAGTCATGGACTTTGGAGTTCATCATCATCCACAGCCTGAATTCATTCACTGCTCGGTAAAAGCCTCTCTTTTCTTGTGCCAATCTCCACGGTCCTATGCCAGACTCATCCAGATTTATATTTAGCAATTTACTTCAAGTTAAATAACGGATTAAAAATATAGAGTTTTTGGGGTTAGTTTATGGCCTCGACACAAACGGCTAAGAAGGAACTTGGGTGGTTTTTAGTCAGTAGAAGTCTGGCACTCCCTACCGCTCTGCCCAATGACTCCTTCATTTGATGATTTTACACCCTCCAAAAAAAAGGCTTCCTTTAGAAGAAAACGTTTTTCTTTTTTCGCTGTCACTGTAACAATTTGAAACAAATTGCTAATCTAAAACCCTGTAAAGACTTCCACATCTGCACACAACGTATAGCCACATAAGGAACAGAGGACAGATATTGAGAACAAGGCTCAATATCTGTCGGAAGCGTGAGTGACGCGTGAATAGCCCTGCCAACCGCACGTCAGCTACGAGTATCATACATCTAGCATTTCGGAAATTATGGGGAGGCATGTTGATACGGTTGGCTTTGGAATTCCTCCCGTCCCTACTCTTTGCGATGAAATTGATAGCCAAGGGTTATCTATTCTTAATTTTCTAAATATGAATGTAGGTCTGCCTGACTAATATTTTTCCAAGCCTAAACGCGTTTTGATATTTATTAAATTTAAATATGCTTAATTTCCCTATAATTAAAAGGAAGACTTCACTCATATTAAGTCAGCTTTAAGAGCCTTGATATGTGTTAGTCATTTCGATAAGTAATTATATTATATACTAGCTTTTGTCAGCGGCTTCGCCCGCGAAAAATGACGATTTTCCATACAAATTTTCATCCCCTATTTATTTATTTATTTATTTGATCAGTTACTTGCTGCACTTACAGTTTACACCAACGCGCGCAGCATTTAACTTCCTTATTCCTTGTCTACATTATAAAGGGAACCTCTGTGCAAAATTTCAGCTTTCTAGGTCCAAGGGTTTGGGCTGGGCGTTGATGAGTCAGTCAGTCAATCAGTCAGTCAGGACTTCTCTTTTTATTTATATAGATAGAATAGAAGATAGATTACCCAGTTACTGAGTCGTGAAGTTCTGTGCAAAATACTGGTGGCTGCTACATTCGGTTATCATCATCAATCAATAATCCAATGCTGGACATAAGCCTCTTCGATCGCATGCCAATCAAATCGATCCCAGTAACTCTCATCCAGTTGCTTTCAGCCATCCTGCGAAGATCGTCGCTCCACCAAGCCTGATGGCGTCCTACCTAAGGATTGCCGAATAGGGGTCTCTACTCAAGAACACGTCTACCCTAACGGTCATTGGTTCTACGGCTAATTTTACCGGCCCAGTGCTACTTCAGCTTACTTATTCTATGAGCTATGTCGACAACTATAGTGCTGTGTCATACCACCTCGTTTCGGATGTGATCCCTCTGAGAGAGTTCAAACATAGCCCGCTCAATAGCTCGCTGAGCGACCTTCAATTTGTGGACCAGCCGTACCGTGAGGGTACACATATCGGCCCCGTAAGTTATAACAGGCTCTGATTTAGTCTTTAGGCTATGTGGAATACGTGACAAAAAGACCCGACGAAGCCTCCGGTTAGACTGCCTATAAAAGATGATGGAAAAAAAATGTATTTCTCTAAGATTATCTTGATAAAAATGATGCCCAAAGTGTGCCTCAAGTACGAAAAGTATCGTCTCTCAAACGGCTTCCTACCATCTCAAAAAATAAGTGTTTCTAAGAAAACGCCCACTTTATTAGGATAATCCAGGCGTTTCTTTTTGAATTGTTTGTTTGTGAATGTTTAGGTGATTTTATAAAACTGAGGATAAACTGTTTAATACTGTTTGTTATTTTCATTTGAGTTAAAAGGTTCAGTATGACGTCAAGAGTGTGGCTGACGTAGAATGGAGCTGTCCAGTGCAAAACTGTTACCATTAACGATGCTTTTTTCACTACGTAATTCAACTGTATTTTCCACACTCTTTCAGGCGGCTCATTTTTTCCTCGATTGATACGTAAAGGCAAAAAAACATTGAATAAATCTACCAAAATCAGCCGTGCCATATAATCTTTTAATAGCAACTTTACTGAAATGTACCGGAGATTTAATAATTTTTTCGCTATTTCAATGTTGGTCGCATTGAGAAAGTTGTTCAGTTTAATGATATGACACCTTAAGATGTGACCACACCTTAGCGGTTGGCGTTTCGAATTGTAGGTACCTTAATTAACGTCTTCCCCATTCAAAATTAGATCTTCAATCGATAATCGACAAATAGGACATTATTGACGCAAATAGATCACCGTCAGACCAAGAGTCGGTACAAAGACTGGTCTTATAATAGACCAGCGGTCTGACTCATCCTGCATTTGGTTAATCGAAGGTTATATTTATCGTGAATATTATTTATGTTATGTTTATCAGTTTATTGCGTGGATGCTGCTGATGTAAGTTTTTAGTTTTAAAAATATTTAGCTACCCACTTTCGATCATGGTTGTGGCTGGGAGTAATTGATTTTATGGAATATAGGTCAGGCCGGATGCCGTTTATTTCACATACAGCAAAGGCGATGTACCGACGACAGCCCATTAAGTCACTACAATCTATCTATCTTTAATAGATCGGCTAAATCGCTAATGATTAAAGGTAGATTGGGAAAATTTGAGAGCTTTTGCTAGCTTGATGTGATGGTGTATAAACTACGCTAAATTTGAGATTTAGCCTGTGTTCATTAAACAAGAAATAAAGTTAAATAGAAATTACAACTAGGTTTTGGGAAATATCGCCATGTTCAGCCGTAGCAGTCCAAAATGTCCAGTTAAGGTAATGAAACAAAAAAAAATGGTAATAAACTGCAAAAATTGGCGATGGCAGTTCAACAGTTATCATCAAAAAAGAGGACACAGTAGACATAGTAGCTACAATAAAATTCATAATAAGCACTCAAATAGGCAGAAAGTAACAATCCTGTCCGAAGCAAAAACTAAAGTGCATTATCAACATGTTGGCAGGCTATAACTATGCAAAACTTTATGGAGATCGTTTCAACAGGCGACCCGTGAAAGTGGAATGAACAAACTCATTTTCGTATTTTTAATAGTGGTAAGGATTAATTAAGATTAAGGTCGGCAAAAACGTAAATTACAGTCTGAGCTAACGGTAAAATTAGCCACGTTTAATAGCTTGTTCAAAACTTTTTGATGAACATTTTGCTAATTAGTTATGAAGCTCAATTTAGGTGAATAGTAAAACTAAAAATGTTCTAAATATTTAGAAGAAAAGTACAGGGCTTAACTTTAATACTATCATCATCATCATCAGCCTAATAATGTTCCCACTGCTGGGACACAGGCCTCCTCTCTTTGAGAGGGAATGGGCTATAATCTACCACGCGGGCCCAGTGCGGATTGGTAGATGTCACATGTCTTCGAATTTTTGGTTCTAAGACATGCCGGTTTCCTCACGATGTTTTCCTTCACCGTTTTGAGAGTAGCGGAGATGAAATAAATTACACAAAGTAATGTGCCTGCCTGGGTTCGAACCCACGACCTACTGTTCGTAAGTCGGGGCCGCCACCACTGGGCCACCGCTGCTGTTAATGCTAAAGAAAGTTTAATCAATCAGATAGATACTTATGAACTAAGTAAGGAAATTGATGATAATGATGAAGTACTACAAAAATAACCGTACATAACGATCGAGCTACAATTAAAAAAGAAGAAAAAATAATAACATTAAATACCAACAACAATCGTAGAAAGTAAAATAATAGCACCGCGTAACAAAGGTTTAATAGGGCGCATGTCGTGGTTTCTGTAATTAATTAAATTGACCCTTACCCTTGGACCACAGAAAGCGCCCAAACACCTAGCACGCAATCCAATTTGAACTTTAAGTCTTTACGATAACATTTTATTTTAGTTGTTTTCGCGTTAGAATTAGGAGTGTCCAAGAATTCCGTATTTTATTAGTTCGAACGGCTCACCTAGTGATTCCTAAAGGGTCTGCTATTAAGGGAGTGGGTTTATCCCTCTTCTGAAGTGTGGCAACGTGTTTATATTTAGTGTTATTAGAGAAACATTTCGTATTTCAGCGTTAATTTTACGATTCGAACAAATCCAAGGCCCCGCAAAGTTTGAGAGCCATTTAATAAATTATTAGGTGAGTCATTCGGGTTTACACAAAATTATGTATAAAGTGGAGTTGAAACTCGAGGCCTGGGAAGCGTTGGCTGAATGTTTTGAAAGCGTAAGAGTCAACAATGTGACTGACGAAGACACACGATGACGAGACTAATGGAATGTGGAAGATATTGGTAATTAGATTGCTACCTTTGACGTACTTTCGATACCCTCATTGTGACAGTATATAACTGTTCATTCGTGTATATTGTTCTGAAGAGCCCTTTCATTATTTTATAAAAATCTCAATTAGTTTTACTATCTTATATCTAAGAACTGCGGCAAATCTATCATTTTTCTATCATTTTTCTACTCTTCAACACATTTTTTGTAAATTCTCTTAAACAAATGATTCAAATCAGTGTTTTCTTGCGGTTAAGATTCAAAATTACATATAACGCGGAACGACTACCATCTGACATCCAGATGGGATTGCTTATTATAAAACCGACAACCACTGTATATGTTGGTACTTTGAGCATTTGTCTGAATGTGTTTCATATTATTATTAAACTTGTATGTACTGAAGAATTCTACGTTGTAACTCATGAATTTTCTTATCATGCATTTTACGCGTTGCAAGACTTTTTTTTACATTTCTTGCGTCTACTAATTGTATTCTTTGAAGTAATTCTCCAGATTTCTTGAATTAATGTTCAGTCCCAAGAAAGATTTTCTAAACAGTTTCTGTTCAATATTTCACTATCTTAACCAGTTTAATCTCAGCAACTTAATATACACCTCCATCTAACACCGTGAGGACAGAGGAGGTTGCGGCGAGGCAGCCTCGGGACCTTGATTTATACGAGGCGCCTTATTCGATCCCACTTTATTATTCCCTCGATACAATACCATGTTTATACAATGATACACAATATTGTAAGGGTCCTACTTGAAAATATATGTTAACGTGCTCCTACACCTGTGGTTTGTTCGTGGATTCATTATCATTCTGTTTTGGCTTTTTTCTTGTCTGTCCTTGATATATTCAGTGGCAATGAAGGTCAATGGGGGAGAAATAGTTCAGAAACAAATTCTTACTTCATATTCTTGGTCATCCGAATCGAGTGTCTTTAGCACCATCTCATATCTTCAAGTGTACATACAATTGTGTTCTTTCGAGAAACTGAGTGACAAAAATACCTAACAAAGCTACTCTAAGGGTTTATCCTCCTAATGTTGTTTCTTTACGTGGAAGTCAATTAGCTAAAGCTACTCAAACTAATTAGTTGTTCCGTGTCTACTAAGACAATTATGTAACTAAAACACGAACTGCATCAGCATTGCACGATATTTACTTAGTGTTCATTCACAACACGTCCCGATGTCCAATATTATCTCGATGAACAATGTCTATTTCGTGCTACGTATGTTGAACATCATTTTTAGCTCAACTAATATCGCTAATAGCTCCAGTTGTAAAATGTTCACATGCAATCGGAATTCTCGATTGATATGTTAGTACAGCTGTTTCCGAACTTTTTCAATTTTGTTTTATAATTTACGTTTAAACCCACACCATGTGGCTGGACTATAATGTTGGATCATAAGATCTAGGTCAATGTGATTGCACGAACTACCAGCGTTCGTAAATATCCTGACGTTGATACCATAGTTCGGTGCTGGGTACCTAGGACCGCGTAATATCATTACGTCATAGCGTTATAGTTCTCGAGGAGTTTAAGTATCCTATCAATTTTATGAGAGGTCAGCATGTTCCCAGCTAAACGTTCTTTCATCGGATCTCCACATGAGATCGCTCTGTAATTTCATTGTCTAAAAATAAACTTTACGTATTTAAGAGACGGACACGCAATCAACCCAATGAGCTTTACTCTGTTCATGAATAACTGCATTACCTATGAGACATGTCTATTGATAAAGTTGGCTAGTTCTCAATGCTTGTACAACAAAGCCGCTGATTATTTCAAGATGGATTGAATCATCGTGTGACCGTTGCAATTTGGAGTCAGCAATTTAGGATAATTACGTAATAGGTAGGAAATAATGAGACCTGAGGGTCGTTACGGAGATCAGGTAATTACAGTACAAACAAGATGTCGTTAAGAGAGTGACCGACCTTTATTTGATGGTGGAATTGCGGAAGTTGAAACTGTTATAAAATAGGTAAGGGTCTAAGGGACGAAAGTAAGTCTGAAGATACAGTTGTTTGTTTGTGTCAGGTAGGTACTTGGTTTCTATCGGAGGTCTTTAATGGTTTTCACAGATTTCCTCAATTTGGAGATCGACAAGCTGTGAATTGTTAACAATTTTGAGTAAAATCTCTTCGATTTTGATATTTTTATGATTTTGTAAATCCATTAGAATCTTACGTTATCGCCAAGCGTTTGATATTGTTAATTTCCTGTGTGTTATGCAACACGTCCATATATGTGCTGATCATCTATTAATGCTAATCGGAAATGCGCTAATGTATTGTACTCTAACGTCGATCAATATTGCTTAACAGCTGGTAAGATACACACAACAATTTTACTGTCATATCTGATCTCAAAACTAAGCCAAAAAATATTTACAAGAAAAATACTTCAAACCACCTTGTTACGGACGAAATAGTACATTACTGCAGAATCCAGTAAGTAAGCCTTCCTGGCCAAGTATGAGTTAACCGGACCGAACCGCAGGTGAGGTCTGGTTATATACGAGGCCAGGATGGCTTTCTTACTGGTTGAGGTTTGTATAATGCTTTTCTCAAAAATTAAAGAAAGTTTAACAACAAATTCGTTTAATTAATATTGAAGGTTACATTCATATGTGAAAAACACAATAGCACTTTTTGGCCGACCCGGGAATCGAACCCAGGACCTCACGCTCTGCAGTCGAGCTTGCGACCACTAGACCAACGAGGCAGTTTAGGAAACAACTTTAGAAAAAACTTTTTAATAAACTGAAATTACTAAATGCAATCATAAAATCCCACACTATACTTCTACAGCATTACTAAGTACAAAACGCAACATATAAAATGGCTGTTTAAGGTTCCAAAAATATATGTATCTCATAAAATGTCATACCAAAAAGAGAGATAGATATATATTTGGAACCTCCCTTATATAACCATGTTATAATGGCTAAACTCTAGTCTGTGTCTGGTACTATGTTTTTTTTTCTAAACAGATCTAAAGAGGATGACCTAGTGTCCAGTAAGTAAATTACATACTTACTGGACAGTAGGAGATTCCAAGTTTAAAATCTCGCTTCTTACTGGACAGTTGTGAATAAGTCTCCGGTAAAGTTCACTTTCTGGATACTTTTTAGAGATGTTATGGCAACATTACATACCATTTTTGAGAAATAGTACATTACTGCAGAATCCAGTAAGTAAGCCTTCCTGGCCAAGTATGAGTTAACCGGACCGAACCGCAGGTGAGGTCTGGTTATATACGAGGCCAGGATGGCTTTCTTACTGGTTGAGGTTTGTATAATGCTTTTCTCAAAAATTAAAGAAAGTTTAACAACAAATTCGTTTAATTAATATTGAAGGTTACATTCATATGTGAAAAACACAATAGCACTTTTTGGCCGACCCGGGAATCGAACCCAGGACCTCACGCTCTGCAGTCGAGCTTGCGACCACTAGACCAACGAGGCAGTTTAGGAAACAACTTTAGAAAAAACTTTTTAATAAACTGAAATTACTAAATACAATCATAAAATCCCACACTATACTTCTACAACATTACTAAGTACAAAACGCAACGTATAAAATGGCTGTTTAGGGTTCCAAAAATATATGTATCTCATAAAATGTCATACCAAAAAGAGAGATAGATATATATTTGGAACCTCCCTTCTATAACCATGTTATAATGGCTAAACTCTAATCTGTGTCTGGTACTATGTTTTTTTTTCTAAACAGATCTAAAGAGGATGACCTAGTGTCCAGTAAGTAAATTACATACTTACTTACTGGACAGTAGGAGATTCCAAGTTTAAAATCTCGCTTCTTACTGGACAGTTGTGAATAAGTCTCCGGTAAAGTTGACTTTCTGGATACTTTTTAGAGATGTTATGGCAACATTACATACCATTTTTGAGAAAAGTATTTTACTGAAAGAAGATTTAATACTGCTATTGAGTACAGTACAGTACTCGATTATTGCAGTTTTCAGGAACATAAATGTTTTTTTTTTATTTAAATGATTATGTCTAGTCTAAAAAAAAAATCATTTATTGTTTAAGTCATTACATTCATTTTGTATTCTGATTTTAAAAGCTTGGTAACTTATAGAACCATTATTATTGAAAAGAACTAGGGGACGAAAACAACACGGAGCTTTTTAAAAATTATATAAAGCATCATTAAATTTTCTTTTCGCCCTAAAATAATAGGACTTTGCCACATCTGTATGAAGCCCCATTAAATAAATAATTTTACAAGAAGACTCTTTAGACAAAATATTAAATATTGGTCCCCTGTGTCAGTTTAATAATCCTTAAAGTTTAATACTGGAAGTTGTTTCTCGAAACATTGTGATTTATTGTCAATTGTGTAAGAATCTTTATCAATACGGCGAGGTAAAATTAAAATTCTAATCGCCCTAGGAAAACAAATAAATAAAAAGAACTTTGTTGCGTTGTCAGCGGGTAAGTTGCAGTAATAAGTATTGAAAAGTTTGTAATACTGTTACAAATAACCTACTTATATTTTTAAGCTCTGCCGCGAAAAGTTGAGAAGTTTTTTTTAGATTCTTCGTCTGCCGTTTGGAACCTTATTACGCGTACCTTCGTGTTTGTAGCTTATATTCGAGTGCATCTGAGAAAGTATTTCTTCATTACCTTTTTTCTCTCCTCAGTTAGGTATTTACTTAGTCGTAAAAGCTTACTTGGTGCACTAGCAACTTAACATAGGATTTTGGATTGGATTCTAAGGATAGTTGGGGCGTGATCAATTATTGATCTTGCACAATCCTAATACCAATACAGTTATTTAAATTTTTCTTCCTAGTTAATTATAACTAGGTTGACTGGTAGAGAATTACTAGTGGCACTTGTGATATTTAGTCCGCCTATATATGCACCACTATTGTACAATATCCAATTAAATAAATAAAAAATATGTATATGGCCAGAGGAGCACTAATCAACATTACCGGATAATCGGCATGTACCTAATGTTCCCACTGCTAGTACATGCCTTCTATCTCTTTGATAGAGAGTGGGTCATCCATCACTCAGACCCAGTCCGGGTTGGTCGAAACATTACCAACATAACAGGATACTGTGCTAAAATTACGGCTCACCAAAAAACAAGTTTTCCAAGCCTTTCGTTTATTTCCGCAGTCCATATCTCGGGAACTCGCGACCCAGTAACAAAGGCCTGCGAAATGTTGCGGCAGCGGATGCTCGTTCATTCGCTGCCCCTGAATTTATGGCTGTCGGCCCACTAAATGCATATTCTACTCAAATCGCTAACATACTTTATTGCACGGCTTTCCGCTGGAAATATAAAATGCGACACTTTTCATTTGGCCGGATTTACAAAGCGTGGAACGGTTGATATATTTTCCGGCACGTATGTGTATGTTGTTACGTTGACTAAGTGGGTATGAGAGTGTGTTGATATTAGGAGATGGCTTTTTTTGTGAGGTACTCGTAGGTAACTGACTTTTTATTGTGCTGAGATAACATACCATCAAGCCTGCACACCCCGAAGAGTTAGGCAGTGGTGCACCTCACACTACAACCACATTTCGACTGATGCCTAAGTCCCATATATCTAATAGAGGACAAGTCTATTGCCATCAACCGGGCATACACCCAGGACCCGGGTATACCTACTAAAAAATTCTGTTTCCTGTGCTAAGCTTAATGACATAAAAGGTGAGATCCGACCCCAGACTATCTGGCAAATTCCGGAGTCTGGTGCGGTTGGTGTTTTGATATCACCATCACGGTCCTGTAAATTAAATATAGATTAAAAAAAATTCAGATTAATCGGTTGACAGGAAGAGGGTGAAATTTGAATTACTAAATTTGACCCAAGAATAAAACAAACGGGGTGAGCTAAATAAAACCGTTTAAAAAAAAAACATTTTACGGATACTTACAAAACTTCGAGAAACGATGTACGGTACGGATTGGTCATTTCATACGGGGCAAAACCGGCAAGAGACTCAATAGGTTACTTCTGGTTAGACCTAAGCTAGCTCTACTAACTTGAAAATTAAGATAATGGATGATACACAAAGGAATTGCGAACATTTGCATAGTAAGAAATCTTCATATCATTTTGATAATATTCCAATATCCCTTTGTCTATTGAACTAAGCCATAACATGAGGATCGTTCTGTAAACGTAGACCTAAAACTAATACCAAGTTCTGGGATGCTGTCTGTCGGAAGTTTAGGTCCTTATTTATACTCTCTCAAGTGAGGTATCAAGCTCAGTCAAATTATTCAATATCATGTGGTTATCTATTCATCGATCAACCACTGATACTTGTGAACGATGAAAGCGACCGAAGGCAGAACTTATAGGGGCACAATGTCTCGCAGTTGACCGCGTTTGCTATTGGTTGCTTATGATAGACTTGACTGTCTTTATCTTCTACTTCGTCATTTCCTCAACGCTTAGGATCATCATCATTTTCCGGCCCTTGTCTCATTTTATTTGGAATTCTGGTTGGCCTAACAAGTTTTGTTTTTCTATTCACCCCTGTCAGACGTCAAGGTATCATTTTCTTCTTTCTCTTCCATATCATTGCTCATACAATCCAATCATCTTATCTTTGGCCTTTCTCTCCATCCATCAACATTAATATCCATCACTATTTAAGTCACATGCATTTCTTCCGGTCAACACTCACACACACAGGATCGCGACCTAGTAAAATGCATCTCCAAGTTATGCGGTCTTCTGCAGTGTTGACAGCTCGTGGGCTTGTGTTACATGCTGTCTCCAACCGCCTTCTAAACCACTTCTGATCTTCTTGTTATACCTTGAGTGCATCTGTCTATATCAAGCAGGCTTGATTGTGCGTTTGTAAACAACTACTTTAAGATTTCGGCTGGGCCTGTCACCTTGCAGCATGATGGCTCAATCTTTTTCTGTTTGTAACTGTATTACTAACATAGTTTGTAAGCACATTGTTACTAACACTTTAAGTATTGTTGTTTGAAATAAAAATGATTATTATTAAGTACCTTCTACCCAGCTTAACATTTTAAGCATGTCGCTCTTGTTGATCGGAATTTTTATGCCTATAAAGCCGATGTGGAGCGTGTTGCTTGGGGCGTGCCTCATCGTTCCAATATTGTTAAACAGTATTTTATTACCTACCACGTTATTGCCTACCATGTGTTTAAAACCTTTCCCTCCATATATCGGGTCCCACGTCAATTTACATAGAAATGAGAAGCCAATAAATATTATAATGTTGTCAATATTATTTGCATAATATTGTGTTTTCTCTGTTTACCAGGTCTCTTTTGCGATCCAATACAAATTGTATTAAAGGATTATTAGAATAAGGATTATTTGCATAACTGTTTCTTTGTATTTTATAATTTTCTTCGTAAAACTTCTCTAAGAATTCGTGTTATTTCTTTATTGATATATTAAATAGGTTAGTTCTCTACATAGGCATTAGACTTGTATCTATAGTGAAATTAAAATAATATTTATGTATACATATCTGGTCATACACGCACGCCGGTTGCGAGTACTACGCACCTGCCCGTTCTGAAGAACATCACCAATAAGGTCAGTGTATGTCTTTCTAGGGCGTCCCCTCCCGGCGTTGCCACTCACATCTACCTTTCGTTAATCTACTTTCACTCATTCCTCTCTACGTGACCAAACCATCTAAGCATACCCTTTTCAATCTTTGTCACTACATCTTCTTTTAAACCGCAACGTTCTCGTATAACCTCATTCCTCAATTTATCATTCAGAGTTACACCACACATGCTTCGCAAGGAACGCATTTCCACCGCATTAATCTTACTTTGATGCCTCTTTTGCCACACCCAACATTCACTTCCATACATAAGTGTAGGCACCAGCACACCATTGTGAACTGCCAGCCGAGCCTCTTTCGACATCGACTGGTTGGTCACCACCGCATGCATAGCACCATTCACTTTATTTCCCGCGTTTACTCTCCTTTTCACATCTGCGGCAATCTTTCCATCTCTTGTAAACATACTGCCCAAATATACAAACTCACTTACTAAACTCAGGTAAACATTTTGACTAGTTTATAGATACTGGTGATAATGATTTCTCCTAAGATAATGAATATTAGTCCTTTTTCGAAGTTCCATTATTTGACAATTTTTAAAAATTGACGATACAATCACTAAAGGGTTCCTTGGAAGACCTAGTAGCTCCTAGACCTCAAGCCACACCGATGGGATTCGGGCACAGAACGCGGGAGGTGACTTCAAGACCACAGCTTTTTTTAATAATTAGGAAGTCATGCGACAATTCGCGCCAATTTGATCTCACACATTCGGCACATTTGGCGCGAGCGATGTTCCAATACGACGTGAAATTAGTTTCAGTTTGACAGTTAAAAAAAAAAAAAAAACATTTCATCAGTGCTAATGAAATGAACAGTCAAGAATGGATTAGAATGACATAAACTATCGATAAGCTTAACCCATTAAGCGCCAAATTGAAACTAGCAGCATTTTAAAATCAAAAAGTTTATTTTCTAATTAATAGTGACATAATAAAACCCAAAAGAAAGAAAAAATAAATGTTTTATTATTTTGGAATTTTTTAGAAGGGTGTACTCGCATGAGTACAACGGCCACGTATCAGTAAAAAAATTCAAAGCACTCTCTTTTTATGCACAGGGTTTTCATACAGGTTTTACTTTGCCACCCTACTCTCGCATGACAAACCACACTCCGCAATTGTTTTTTTAATTTTGACCAAAGCCACTGTTCACTTAACTTGGAACTGTTGAAACTGTGGAACATCAGTTGCGACTGGGTGCTGCGTGCCAACTTCCCCAGCTGCATCTTCGTAGTCTGCTACACTGGTGCTGGCTCAGGGGGGGTCGTACGAGGCAGCGGCCGAAACCATGACGCGGGGTTGCGATAGTCGTTGAGAGGATCCGGCAACTGGGTCTCGAGGTGGCACTTCACAAGTCGGAGGCCATGGGCTTCCATGGACGTGAGAATGTGCCACCGTCGGGATCCCAGCTAACGGTGGGAGGGGTTTCCATCGGCCTCGAGTGTACTTTGAAGTACCTAGGACTCGTCCTCGACAGCTGGTGGAACTTCGTGGATCATTTCCGACGTTTGGCTCCCAGACTGGAGCGAGCCGGGGCTGCCTTCAGGTGGCTTTTGCCCAATCTGAGGGGCCATACGTCTCCTGCCGGAGGCTCTATGCGGGGATCGTGCGGTCCATGGCCCTTTACGGGGACCCGGTGTGGGCGCGTGCTTTGAAGAAGCGGGCCGCCCACTACCTGAACGCGCCCCAAAAGGTGATGGCCGTAAGGCTAGTCCGGGGATACCGCACGATATTCCGCGAGGCGGTACCGTCCGTCTTAGACGACAACAGGCTGTGTCGACGGCGCGTTCGTGTTCCACGCGCGCCTCAAAGAGATGTTGACAACATGGGAGGGGCCCGCAAGTGCTGACGCCCGTCGGGGCTGCGGGTTGTTCTTCACAAGAGAAACCGCGGCCTCGACATAAAGGGCTAAGGAGGAACATGGGTGGTTTTTAGTCAGTAGAAGTCTGACACTCCCTTTTGCTCTGCCCAAGAGCGGAAGGGGTTATTTGATGATTTTAAACCCACCCAAAAAAAGGCAGTGAAGCAGTCACTAAATCTTCATCAGGTCCTTCTTCTTCATCCGTTACCATACTCGGAGGTGGAGGTATAATGGCTACATCATAGTCGGCGTCATAGTCACTATCTTCTAAAACAGCTTCAACAGCTTTTTCTAACCCCTTGTATTTGTTAACAGTCGTAAAATGTTTGGGGGCATTGTTAGTAAGCTGCAACCAAAATCAAGGTTTTCCTTATATGTATGTTGCCGCTGTACTTGATCGAGTACAGCATAGTTTACTTCAATATATTTTCAGAAATATTTGCAATTTACTTATTTTCTGTAAATAGTTTGATACAATAGTGATTACTAAATATAAATATTTGAGTTGATTGATCTAGAATTTACATTTAGCTATCGTAAATTATAATAAAGGACACTTACCTACAGTGGCGTGATGACTCATAAAAATGGAATGCTCACATTGACACAATTTCAAATTTACCGTCTTAAGATATTAATATTTTGATTGAGTTATTTAAAAACAATAAAAATTACCCGCAAAAACTTGTTAAACCGTTCGAATATAAAGGCTAGGTTACAAAAACTAACTGTACTCAAATGAGTACGGCGGCGCTTAATGGGCTAAAAATATCAATCTAGTTGAAAGTCCTTGCAGAACGATAACAACTTTTAAAAACTTGCTTTTCTTTAGGAGATTAACTAAAACGCTTTTTTAAACTTAACTTAAACAACTAAAGTGATAACTTAAGATGTAGTTGGTTATATTAAACGCCTTCCAAGAACACAGCGTAACATTACATTTCATGCAATAATTAATAACAGTATAGCATCTCTATGAGCGTTTGAGGCATTAACTGCAGTCAGCTGCTTCGTCTCAAAGAACACTTTGTTGGTACAAGATAATGTTAGTGAACGACTATAACTTAAGTACTTACCTCACTTTGTATATGAAACTGAGCACTTTGAGCATTACAATGCGTTACTGTATTGAGCTTACGATGAGAATAAAATGAGCTGTATTTCTACTGAAGTGTGAAGTTGATTTTTAACCCCGACGCAAAAGCGCCGGGGTGTCCGCTCCATATTTAAGTACATAATCCGAGTTGTAGATATATATAATATATATATGTATAAATATATATATCTTTATCTCTATCTTTGTATCTAGTTTGGTGTAGAGCAGTCCCACGACACGACAAAGTTTTAATTTAAATAATTATATTATCTTGTATCATCATCATCATCATCATCAGCATATAATGTTCCCACTGCAGGGACTCAGGCCTCCTCTCTAGGAGAGAAATGGGCTATAATTCACCACGCGGGCCCAGTGCGGATTGGCAGATGTCACATGTCTTCGAATTTTTTGGTTCTAAGACATGCCGGTTTCCTCACGATGTTTTCCTTCACCGTTTTGAGAGCAGCGGTGATGAAATAAATTAAACAAAGTAATGCGCCTGCCTGGGGTTCGAACCCACGACCTACTGTTCGTAAGTCGGGGCCGACACCACTGGGCCACCGCTGCTCTCACACCACTGGGCCACCGCTGCTCTCTGCTATCTTGTATGTTGTCATATTATTTATTACTTTTTTTATGATATTGTTACTTTGTACCCATTCAGAATTTCATTTTGTTTTTTTTTGTGTTTGGTGGATTTTTGATTTCGTAGGTCTAGTGATCGCAAAGCGTGACTGCTGAGTTCCTAGGTTCAGTTCCTTGAGCCTTCCTCTGCCCAAGCCTTCGAAGATAACATGCGCGATGTCATGTACCTATGATGTTGGTACTTATTAGTTTTTCTGCAAGCCATGTAGCTTAGCACACTTAGATTAAATAACATCACTCTCGGAATCCCCGAATGCTCCGAAGGGTTAAAAACCCGGGCTCTAACTATAAGAAGCGCTTTGTGAATACTGGACCAACGAGGCCATTCACTGAAGATAAGTATCAGGAAATAATCCTTTTATACGATTGGATTCTAACCACTTATCTACGGACATCGGTAAATGGCTAGAACATCAATTTTCTTCTTTTTTTTTCTTGTGAATTGATTAGACTTGTTAGCAAGATTAATGGAGGTCACCGCTATTTCACCAGTACTTAACACAAGACTTAAAAAAAAAAACAATTTAATTGAAAGAAAGTGAGGAAACTCTAAGCAATCATTGACCGTTTTTAACCGTCACTAACGATTTTATGATTAAAATTTTTGAATTCCATTTTCTTTCACGGATCACGGTTTATAACTTAACTTACACCTACTGCCACTAATCGGGAGCTCGTAATAGTGGATAAATACGAAAGAAACCCCTTATGTGAAAATAAAGTAAAAAAAAAACTTTAATGCTTCAAAAGATCGTGGAATTTAATCGCTGTTATTTTATTATGTTGCTCTGTTATAGGTTTATAGGTTGCCCGGCCATTTATTTATTTATTTATTTATTTACTTAAGGTTCACCCACAGCACATACATACACTTACTTAAAATAAATCATACAGTAATATTCTAATATATATGCCAATTACAGGTAAACACAACATTGACAACAAAGACGCCAGGTAACCGCTTAGTTGCTAACTTAAATCTAGGTGTACATTAAATTAGGAAATAAAAAAATAGAAAAAAAATAAATTTCATCATTCATCATCATCATCATTTCAGCCAAAAGACGTCCACTGCTGGACATAGGCCTCCCCCAGGCATTTTTGGGGGGGGTTTGCCATAATCGCCACGCTTGGCAGGCGGGTTGGCGATCGCAGTATGGTTGTTACAAAGACACAGAGAACGCTGCTGCCCATTCTCTGGTAAGTCCCTTAGTCGCCTCTTACGACACCCACGGGAAGATATGGGATGGTGCTATTCTTTACGTCCGACACCACACGGAACTTTTGACTACGTTTCATTGGTGTGTAGGGAGGCCAATATTCTTGATTTAAACTTCACCTTACGGTCATTAAATATATCTGCTTCGGGTACGGACTTATTAAATGAATTAAGGTTGTCACACATTTTAACGAGTGGTGAGTTGAGACCTGTGTTTGTAGAGGTAGTAGGGCGCTGTAGAATCGTGGTTATGGGATAGCGCGGAATTCTAGGCGGAACTTTCAATAGAATTCGCGAAAGCAGATCACCACAATCTATGCGACCGTTTACTAGTTTGTGGAGAAACATAAGGCTATGCATAATTCTCCGTTGCCGTAGAGGGGTCATCTTAAAGAAACTCAGACGCTGTTGATAGGGACACCTATGAGATATGCCAGGGGACATAAATGCGAGGTGTCTGGTGAAAGCCCGTTGTATGCTCTCCAGTCGCTGAGAATGTATTGCGTAGAAAGGGTCCCAGGCAACACTGGCATATTCCAGCCTGCTACGTACTAAGGCATTGTATAGGACCACTTTAGTTTTGATAGACCTAAATTCTTGCGTATTACGTTTAAGAAACCCTAACAATTGGGCAGCTTTTTTAACGCAACTGTCTACATGTTGCTTGAATGTTAATTTTTTATCCATAATCACTCCGAGATCCCGATTTGCCATTTGAGCAGGATATTGGTTACGTAACAAGCACATATTTTAAATCGCAAGAATTTTATTTCCATTGGAATTTTGCCAACTCCTCATTTGGTCACCACTGACAAAATATCCTTTGAAATATGTATATTCGAACGTTTTATCATGGAAAACCATCAATATTTTGGTTCCATAAATCGAGAATAACTATGAAATTACATCAGATTTATTTCTATGGCAAATAACATTTAAATATAGATATTTACGTACACATTGGATTTGTCTTTGTTTGCATTAAATAATAATTATGTAAAACGTGGTCGTACTCATTTTTTAAAACCATATTCAAAAGTAAACATCAGTCGAATTGCAGTCAAAAAGTAATAGCAGAAAGTGAACTACAAAGACAATTTGCCCACTTAATGTTAATATGCCGATTTAAATAATGATCTGAGAAGGTTAGAATGGTTTTTTCTTGAAAGAGGGTAATATAAGAATCTATCTATTTATCTGAAAGTTGACAACCAGCGTTACCAAAGGGTATTACCTGGTACTGACTGGGTTGTACTAGGTTAAATAGGCAGTCGCTCCATGTAAAATTTTGGTAGATATTCTGCTGCATCCTCGTTCGACTGGAAGCTTACGGTACCCCAGCATAGTTGGGAAAAGGCTAGGCAGATGATGATTTAAATGTCAGCATCGACCAATAACTGAATTATGGGAGTGAAATTGGCAACTACCTGCATCCCGTTAGATTGGAAGCATACCTAATGAGAAAAGGCAAGGCAGATGATGATGAAGAGCTTTTTCAAAACGGATGTTAGACCTCTGCCTAACCCTTCAAGGAAAACAGGCGTGATGTTGTGTTATGTTAGGTACACCAAGAATTTGAAATCCGAGTAGATTTAACAGTGGCAGATAAAGGAAAGGTCTGCTTTGAGAAGGCAATACAATCGTAAAGAGATGACAATCATTGTTATCTTGAATCTGATGGACGCAGATCTTAGGTCAGCTATCTTACGAGATAGGTAGTTGAGCTTTTAACTGTGGCACTAAAGCTTTCTCGAAGATAGTAGAAAAGAGCCATGAAACCATGTCAATATTTTTGACGTGCTTGATTTCTTAATCTTTTTCCTACTTCGTTTGAATTGAAATGAAAGCCACACAGATAGATTATAACCTGAATTTTTCAAAGGTCCCGAGTCTACCTCTGATTTTTCGGATTCATGTGCGTATTGTATAATTATCACTGGCTCCAGTGAAGAAAAACATCGTGAGGAAACCAGCCAATGCCAAGTCAGAGGCTCATGGGCGGCATAAAAACTCTGACACTAGGTTAGGCACTAACCACAAGATAAAGAAGAAAATCCCGTTTGTACGATTTCGCGGGAATAATTACCTACACCGCCACACGGTTGAAACCGCAGGCATAAGCTAGTTGGTAATAGTAGGAATATGCTTGATTATGTACCTATTCTATGCTGAAAAGTGGGTAACAATAAGATTTCTGAAATAAAGTAAGTTGTCTAAGAGTACTTACTGTAAAAGTAACAATAACCTAGTAGTCAATAATTGAGATTCATGGAATTGCAGGCAAAAGGACAATAGGACACGTCGGTACATTGTTTCAACACTAGTTTCAAACACAAAATACGAGATTCGATTCGGCGACAAGTTTCAGGAATTGAACAAGACCGTTCCAAATACGTGTGAAGTGTGAACGAAAATGATTAACACGCACGCACATAATTACTCACAAGTCCACAACGGTTAACGCTTTTCAAGCTGAAAACACTCGGGTTTTTATATCCTCGTGGAAACGCCACAAAAATAAATGGATTTTTGTCGCACCACCGCATACACAATTTAGTTTCAAAAATATTTTTAATTCTTGAATAAAAGTACCAAAGCTTCTGTACAGAAAATTATTTTATACAGTATTAAACAAACAAACGGTAGAAAAACAGAAAGAGGAAGAAAGAAATACGGAAAAGTAGGTATCTTAACGGCAAAACTTCGTAAACAATTTTTGTTGAAATGCTTCAACTGCATTGCCTTTAAAAAGAAAAGTCCGCCTTGAAAGTTGCAATAAGACAAAGGAAGGTAAGGTAATACTGTTACTGACTCGATGCCACTGTTTTTACTAATGACCCGGGAAGACTTAAAAAGGCTAAAAACATTACGGAAAATAGCACTACAACGAAAACTCGAATAGTACGTAGGTAACTAGGGAATGCTCTAAAGGGGGTTAGACCAAATCCGAAACCAAACTTGACGCAAAGTGAGTTTGCTTGGTTCGATTGTTCGATTGAACATCCAATTTCAGGTTCTAGTTTCGTCACTTCAGATCATCTGGTTGATAAAACTAAAGCATCTAAGTTTCATAGAAATTCTGCTTCATATATTTTAATTTACTTATTTAGTTGTCTAGTGATGAGTTCTTATTCGGACTCTGTAACGAAATTGGCATTGTCTTTACTTTTGAAAAAATAACCACAATTTAAGACAATGTGTCCCGAAACAATATGAAAAGTTATTGCATAGAATAACTTTTCATATTGTTTCTATGGTGCCAGTAACGATGGATGAACTGTGTAAGGGATAATATGGTAAGATAGGAGATGACTTGTAATAGAGAAGTATTGAAGATGAAGACAGGCTGCTGCGCCGACCCCAAATGAATTGAGATAAGGGCATGAAAATGATGATGGTGATGGTTTGTATGCATGTAGTCAGCATTTTACTAATCTCCATGGTTCTGTGGCAGTCGCAACCTAAACTAGCCTAAACGTAAAGGCAACAACGTGGTCTGCCTATCCCGTCGCCGGACGAGAAACGTTAAACGATAAACGTTTTAGAAGAAATTACGCACTACAAAACTTAATAATAAAATAATATATTCCTAAACCACGCATCAGTCTGCAATAAATTCAAGGATAAGGCAAGGCAACTTAGAGCCCGCAATAAAAAATGTAAATCCGTCGATAACAAACCGGGTCCGTATCGTAGGGGCGAGGGCAGAGGGTTGGGCGGTCAGACGATAACTGGAGACGCATCTGTCAACAGATTTACGGAGGGTTACACAATAATAGAAGGATAGTTTCAAAATAAGTTGACAATATTATATTGTGCTTGGAAATAAATATGCAAACGTCTACCTTTTAGGTGCTCCAGATTTAGAGTAGTTAATCATTGGTCTCGAGTTCAAACCGACATGGCCCTCTGATTTTTTGAATTCATGTGCATATTTATCACTTGCTTGGTGTAGGAAAACATCGTGAGGATACCATCAAGAAGATACATCGTGAGGATGTAAGTTCAACCGGAATCCTGGAAGTGGTTTGGAACTAAAACTTGGTCCACGACCTGCCTAAATATTGAGTCTATGAATAAAGAAGTTTCTGTAATAAAGAAGTTTCTGTAATAAAAACAAAACTTGTAAAAAGAGCCAAGTCGTACAACTGTTTTCTTCTACCGTAAAAAGTAGTGAGATCCATTTAATACCAAGTCAATTTATTTATTCAGTCTAATAAAAGATGGACTTGGCCATCGCATCGCATTCGCCAATGTTAAACAGGCCATTCTTATGGCTATTCGCCATTGCATTGACCAATATGACTGAAAACAAATTGACTGAAAACAAAAACCTAGGTATCTGGAGTGAAAACTTTAAATTGATGAACCAACATTAATAAAATTCATTCATGGATTAATAAATTATTTATTGACGTAAATTACCAATTACTTGAAATAAGAGCTTAATTGCATCATTGCAGCTGACCAATTAAATTTCGGTGTCGGCAGGATTGCCGAACCACTACCGCAGTTATCGTAGTTAACTACTTATTGTATACGTCAATCTTTTTACCTCTAACCAATTCCACAGAACATGGGGTAAATAAGTATGAGTGAATAAAAATATAGTCACTCAACATAAGCACATGACGCAATAAACCTTAAACTTTCAATTAAAATATTTTATAAGCTGATGAACACTCTAAGTGCGGAAACTAAATTCCTAACTTGGAACTAAACTGATGAAGCTGAGGTGACAGGATCCATTCCCCGCAGCAAAGTCCCCAATCACAATGAGAGATGAAAATGCTGCCGAAGAAGATAAATCTGCAGAAGTTGTTAAGAAGTCAGCTTATCGTAATAATAACTGTGCTTTATTTATTAAAAAAGGGTCTAATTAAACCGGCTTCTTTTTAATAGCAATATTTGCATCTAAAAATCTACATTAACTTCTAAATTACTAAGTCAGCCTTTTCTGAAACCACTCTAAAACCAACTCAGCATCGTGGTTATTTTTTACTGTTACTGTTAGTTGTTGCATTTTAAATACACGTAACTAACTCGTCAGTACATGAACCGAATGGCGCTCTTTGATTGGTGCAAATGGCCGGTCGCTGTCGTCTCGCGCGCTCGCGCCAAATCTTGCTGTTGCTATTTTCACGATAAAAGAATGTGATGTATTATTTTACATGCTAACTTATAATAAATTATGTTGTCTATGGTCGCTTCAATAAATTTTTTTTGAGGGCCTTGTGTTGAAGCTGTAAAATGTAAAATCGTGGCGAGATTTAGATTCCGTGGCTGAATTAGTAAATTAAATGCCTATGTATAAATAACAAGGACAAGTTAATCTTCACTTGACGCACAAAAAATTGATCTTCACTTGACGCTTTCTATACCTAGAATAATTAGTGGGCGTTGTAAAAAAGGCGAATTAGTATATTAGAGGCATCATTTTCCCGTGGCTTAGTTAAAAAATTAGAAGTTTGATCATGTGGCCAATTTAAAAAACTGTGGCTCTATTTATTATTTCTCATTTAAAAAATATGATCTGAAATAGGTCGTTCTACATCCAATAGGCTTCATGCCTCCTACCATGCCTTACCTACGCGTGTCAGACCTGGAAATATACAACGAAAATAAAAATCAAAATAACTACTTGCCAACGCGCAATGGAACGAAGCATGATGAATATTAATAAGCTCCAAAAAATTCGACACACTAGAATTAGACAAATAACCAAAGCCAAAGATGCTTTAAGCTTTGCTAAAAAACTAAAGTGGAAGTGGGCAGGACACGTAGCGAGGCTAACAGACGAGAGGTGGACCGGCAGGGTAACTAAATGGAAGGGCCCACAGGGTAAGCGCCTCAGAGGCAGACCTTATACGAGATGGGTAGACGAAATAGTCAAAATCGCTGGCCCCTGCTGGCCGCAAATAGCGCAACACAGAGACAAATGGATTTCTTTAGAGGAGGCCTTCACCTTCACCTGAGGAGGGGTTCTTGCAATTAACATTATTTATTATTAGTATTAAGATATAGATTGTAAAAACTAGCATATATTATTTTTTCTTTTCCCAAACAACTTTTTTAATCTATTACTAAGCTGTATTTTATAATGTAAGAAATAAAAGGCTTTTTATTTTATTTTATTTATTTATACATCCAATAGGCGTATGCATACATGTGCCAGAGGTGATACGGTATGTCTAGTTAGAAATAGTTAAAATGAAAGGAAATATACCAAAAAAATACTCGATAAATAGGTACCACGTAAGGGAAGAGAGAGCTCCTCAGTTTATGTATGACACAGAGATAAAATAAATATTTTTGTATTTTTATAGGTACTGATTTTATCAAAAATATGCGACATCTTCAAAAACACCCCTGATATGCGAATGCATATGAAAATATTATAGTATATGCATTTGCATAATATAATAATTCAGCCGATAGTGAGGATGACGCAGATTTGTCACTGCGGTTTGTGGTTGGAGTTCTACTTTTAAGTTACTTAGGTACCTACCTATTAAGTAACCTATGTTGTGTTCATTGTATTTTTCCTTATAAATAATCGTATTATTCTTTCTTTTCCTGAAAGTATTTAGCCTAATTAGTTAAGTTTGTTCCGTGTTCCAAGAGTTTGGCGTCCTCTGAGACACACTAGTGGCACAATTGTACCGGTGGCGAGTAGGTAGCTAATTCTGTGTCTCGTTGATGTGACCAGGTAGGAATTTTGGCTTCATATATATATAATATGCTAACTTAGTGACTAACATTGACATAACATAATACAATACAAGTTTACAAAGAAGAGCTCTGAAGTTAATCTTTTTTTGCTGTGATCTAAATTTTTATCTACACACTCCATATTCTTCTTTTGTACCTATATTCATCTTTTGGAAAATCTTTCGAAACATAGGAAATTTTAACATCGTAGTAGGTATATCCCTGAAATAGTTAGAAAATTAACGAACGTGTGAGTAGAATTCACCTAGGGTTCATAAATTATAACCTAGGTGTCATTTCCACCTACAGTTACGTAATAATGTCCCAAGAGACTGAATAGTTAGTTCAAACGAACGTTAACAAAAAGTTCAAAAGTTTAGCAACAGTTCTCACAAAAGAGATCAAACCTAAAGGTACCTATACATTCCGAGGCACGGTGAGTGGGGAGAGTGTACAGCCGAGCGAGAAACAAAGAGGCTAGACGAGCGTTCCAGTGCACCTACAATATCGCATTTTTTTCAATTTCTGCATGGCATCTCGCAGGTTAACCTATGAGGCTACTGCTTAAAACCGGAATATCCTGTGGATGCCCTGAGTGTAGGCCTGTAGGTAGGGCCTCCATCCTGTAAGACACCCTCTGCAGGGTACAACCCCACGGGAGGGCAGCAAAGGGACAGGCTGGATCTCAGCGTGATTATTATATAGGGGCTGGTTAAATTGGCTACTACTAGCTCAGCATCGCGGGTTGGCTCGAGTAAGGGTCGGGGCCACTCTTGCACTAGCCCGACCTCGGACTGTTTCAGCAAGAGTGTAAAGTCACCATAACACAGTCAACTTAACTAAACATTCAAATTAGAAACAGGGTGTTTCATCTTACAACCCACCCAATACCCGTCATTGTGACATAAGCAGCAATAAAATTTGAATTCAGACGATACGAGTATAATGTTCAAAATTACGTCATCCGAGCTTAATTGGGACTCGTAAAATGATTATGACCTATTAAATTGTCTAGAATTCGGTGTTCTCTACATTAACATATTATCATGAAACATTGAGAAGGTCATCGTATTTGTGATGGTAATTTTAATGGGGAAATGTTAATGACCCTGAAATTAATAGAGGGTTAAATGGGACCTTTTTCTGGAAAAGCTTTGTCCTGCATCCGGAGACTGACCGACCATGTTTTGTTTATAAAATACCTATAGATAATTTTTGGGGAAATGTTAATGACCCTGAAATTAATAGAGGGTTAAATGGGACCTTTTCTGGAAAAGCTTTGTCCTGCATCAGGAGACTGACCGACCATGTTTTGTTTATAAAATACCTATAGATAATTTTTCTTTTTGTGGTATTTAAAAGGAAAGTAAATTCTGTAAGTTTTCATCCTCGAAATTAATCAAATTAACCTTTAAGGTTAAAATTATTATTATCCCACTTCTAAAAGGAGGCTTTTAGAAGTGGGATAAAAATTCTATCTTAACCACCTGAATACCTGACACATTAACAAAATAATTCACACCACCTGTGTCAATCCATTTAGAAGCCGTTCACCACTCAAGTATTTTTTCCGCCAAAAACGGAATGCCCACGAATTTTCGCAACTGTCCTCAAGTACGTACCTTCGCACTTAAGTACATACGTGCCTCCCGACTTCATGAGGGCATCAACGTAAGTAGATGGGCATAGAATGCTCGGAGTGGCAGTGAAAAGGGTTGGGTCAGCGATAGATAAGACCGGACGCCGCCGGACAGTTGGCCGTGTCATTGTCAGTCCATAAAGCCCAAAAGACCCAGTATTATCAAGATCTTTTAGAAAATTTCAATTTGAAACGATATTTTTTATTTAAGATGTTTCATGCCAGTCATCAGGCGGACGGATATTGAAAGAAAAACTGTTAAAAGACCCCGCCGTCGACACAGCTTCCGCAATTTGTGGAAACGCATTTTATTTGATTTGCTTGGAGTGACGGATTTTTTTCCGAGACGAGGAAATTTTATTGCTTTAAAATGTTAACAGCTTCTGAAGGCATTATAATGTACCTTTTCTGACTTCAAGACTGATTCAATAGCCTCGTTGGTCTAGTGGTCGCCAGCGCAACTGCTGAGCATGAGGTAATGGGTTCGATTCCAGGTTAGGATTCCAGCGTTGAGCAATGTGTTATTCACTTTTTCCATCAGAAAATTCTCAGTAGCAGCCACGGATTCTTCGGTCTAGATTTGTCCCCGGTTGATGGCAATAGCCTCGCCCCTTATTTCATGGGACTTGAACATAACTAGCGAAATGTGGGTGTACTATACGACTACTACGAGTAATCGGTACACCTCCGTCTGACCTTTCGGGCATAAGACGTGATATTATGTTGTTCTCACTTCAAGACTTGCATTCAAAATCTCCCACTCACTTAGGTATGTGCAAACACAAACCAGAAATACTAATTAGCGAGAGTTAAACGATCTCAAAGATAAAACTCTCCAACAGAGCTGCATTCAAATTAACAAATTACCATCTGTTAAATATCGCATTACATGAATCTTTTAAGGACAGCCCAGAATGATAATGGTAGAGGAGACGGTGAAGATCGACCTTCACCAATCTAATAACCAGATGAAACTTTTATCAAATATAATTTATAAACAAATATGCGTATGATAACTTGCCTATGAAAAAGTGCTTATAGCTATTTTTAATTTTAATCAATTCTGTGTGTAAAAATCTGTCAGTTGACTTAAAATTCATTCGGTTATCAAAAGAATGTGATGAAATAAAATTGATTTAATAAAAAATAGGGTCTCATCTGGTTATCAGATCGGTGAAGGTCGATCTTCACCGGCTCTTAGACCATAGTCCCATTACGTGATTCGCTGCAGTGTTCCAAGGAATGCCTGTCCGTATGTTAATTTGTTTAATTATATGTATCTTAGGTGGCATATATAAGGAATACTCAACGATTGTGCAAGCGTTGGGTAAACAGCTGACGTGTATATCCTGGGGAAGGGTGCGTCAGTTGTGGTAGTCACGCTATGACCTACGTCAATCTATCTTATGCTGTTACAATGCTGGTCAGAAAAAGGAAGAAAATTGTAAATAAAGCGTACAAATTAGGGAGTGAGGAAGCGAATTGTAAGAACGCTTTGAGTGCACCTAAATGTGGATCGAAGGTTCTAGCAATAAGAGAGATAGGATCAAAGAGGCCAAAGTAAGGACAGGGACAAAATGTTGAATATACATATAGGTACATCCTAAGCCGATGGTTAAAATAGTAATAATTCTGAAAGAAGAAGAAGACGTGACGTGTCGACCACAGGCACATGCTTATTTAGGCGGACATGGTATTAGAGTTTGAATCAAGCTTGAACATTAAAAGTTCTGTAAGACAATCTATCATCCGAGATTATAAACAATCGAAAACGTCACGTCAATCAGAACAGCAATCCAGGAAAAAATGTGTATTACATCTATCTTACTTCTATATAAATAAAAAGAGAAGTCCTGACTGACTGACTGACTCATCAACGCCCAGCCCAAACCCTTGGACCTAAAAAGCTGAAATTTTGCACAGAGGTTCCCTTTATAATGTAGACAAGGAATAAGGAAGGATTTTTAGAAATTTATCCCTTAACGGAAAAGAGTTAAATAGGGGATGAAAGTTTGTATGAAAAATCGTCATTTTTGATATTTTCCGACATCCACGCGGGCGAAGCCGCTGGCAAAAGCTAGTTACTAATAAAATAATCATCAGTTAAGTTCTTAGTAAAAATCTTAAAACGCCATCACTCTTGATTATCGTATCCCAACGATATAGAAAGCGTTTAGTCGCGTTCATTCAAGGAGTGACCCTTATTTGACTCCTATAACGTGCGTTTTTTATTATTATTATTATTGTTTTATCTTTTTTGGAAAAGGGCACTTAGACAATGAGACAGTTTATTGTTTTAAAAGTTTGATCATTTGAAATATCAGTTGCTTCGGAAACTGAAAACGTCTCATCGGGATAATATTTTAATATGAAAATGCTCTAGTCCGACGTTTTAGTTTTGACTAGGATTACGTAAATATGGAGATTTTTAAAATTGACTTAGGTCTAGTCTAAAGTATAAGTCTAAAAATATTATGAGAATTTACACCATATCTAATAATTCATTTCATAAACATAAGTTAAGTAGGTATGATTAATACACCATTACAAAGCAAATAATACAAAATGTCTTATAAATGAGACCTTAATTTCAGGTCGCGATATTTCAGAACATGAAATCTAGACCGCTATAAATAATATCCACAAATTACATAGTAGGTACGACCTCCACCATTTTGATTAAGTATCACGGAACAGAGAACGCTTAAATTAGCAATGACTGTACAATATGCTTTATGGAGTGTGAGGTAACAATGATTGAATGGCTCGCGGAATGTGAATTGAGAACTAATAAGCTACGTACATACTCTGTTTAGTTTCGATTTTAAAATCTATTTACGGAATGACCGAATTGTGAATGTAGTTACGTAGACTAAACGCTCGTGGCAAAAATATAACAGCCGTAAGAGTCCATTGAAGAAAATCTTTGAATGCTGGACTATCCTTTGTAGGGAGTCTTTCTGCCTTACTCAGAGAGCTTAATTGATTACTTAGGCCATCATTAAGTAAAGGTTTTGACAGTTACTAAGTGATGACCTAAGTAATCATTAAAGCTCTCTGTGTGCGGCAGTTTGTCTCGCAAGGTCTCGCGACTGCCATTGGATAGTTTTCGTCAGTTGTTGCGGTTGGAGAAATTCTGACAAGTCGTTCTAGAGTGCATCGTATTACCTAGCAAATGAATAGTGGTCAGAAAGGCAATTGCTCCATGCAAAAAACTGGTATGAAACTTCTCTGGTATTAAGTCGACTCCAAAATTGGCAAAAGGAGTAGGTGAAAATGATAAGAGAATATTATGAAAGCAGGCATGGCATGAGCTTTTCAGTAAAGAATACGTCACTGTTCAAATGTTTGTGAATCCAAGAATAAACCAGTTTTCTCAGTGAAGTCGTAAGGAATAACAGAAGTAAAGATTAATTATTATTGAGGGAGGCTCTGTAATGTTACCAAAGAGTATGAGATAGAAAGATAGGAAGGAAGTTACTTATGAAGGAAGGCCTCAAGATAATATTTCGTCGAATTATACGAAAAAGGGTGTATCAGTTGAAGAGGATAATCTTCAGCCAGTGAAGATAACAACACCCGAATAATTTTACTAATAATTAATTGAAGAGGTGCTGTTAGTAGATTAGATCAGCTACGGTAACCTAAGACGGTACGGTAAGATTTATAGTAAGTAAAAGTATCTATGGTTGAGTTTTTCATTCAGCGGAAATATTAACGTGCATAGAAAAGCCCAGATGCCTTTTCAGCAAGCTTATAGGTACAGCACGAGAACTTCATAGCTAAGTAGGTGAGGCATGGTGAGAGCACGTCAAAAACATTTTTGAAAGGGTCTACGTAGAAGTCCGGAGCCTTTCATCAGCTATCAAGGTTTCCTGGAGAATACATGCAATTATTGATAATGTAGACTCCACCAGAACAGAATACTAAGTCTATGAATGACGCCGTCAGTACTCATGGAGAAGGTGGAATTGTATGTTGTCGTTTATCATTGAAGATAAACATAACTGAAAACTCAATTTTCAGGGAACGTGTTCATACTAATATTACTAATGTACGCTCTAGTTGGCACGTCTACACATGTTTTACGAAAGATTAATTATAATTACGTCAGAGAGAGGTTACCGTAGACGCAAACAGTTTTGTAAATACATACATCCTTAAAGCAAGTTTACTCCACAGAAATAACTATGACAGCTGTTTGAAAATACGTTTGTTTATGTCTGTTATCTAAAGACTATCAAACTATGCAGCCCACGGTTACTGGCAACACCGACGACGCGTTATTATGGAGATTTTAGATTCGAGATTCAAAATAGAACTGCGGGTTGCAGATACTATATTGTTGTGGTATGGAAATAGTAAGGTAGAGTTTTGTTTTCATAGCATTAGTGTTATTTGGAGTCTTGTCAAGGACACTAGGAAGAAGGATGATGAATTTTAAGTGGAATTGGGGCCACAATTAGTCTGCATTCAACTAAGTACCGAGTGATTGAGGCTCCCCAATCACGGAAAATAGGACAAGAGGGTGGTAATGATAAAGGGAAAGGAGTACCTAAATGATACCATGACGTCTGACAGGGGCCAATGGAAAAATAAAATGTTTTGCGCCGACGACGCCAAGTAGAGTGGGACTGGGGCAGGAAGATGCTGATGATGAAGATGGTATAATGCAAATTTATCGTAGGAGTTCACCTATTTATGATTAAATCTACTCATGATGACTACGATCTACGATGACTACTGATCCAGTTAGAGTCCATTTCACGAAAGAAGTCCCGCAGACGCAGCGCTGTATTCGCGCGACATATTGTTGCTATCTCTCTCACTCTCGCCATATCTCCCCATCTGTCAAATTTAGTTCCACAATTGTCCGCGGGACTTCTTCGTGAAATGGACTTTATTTAATTTTAGTAAAAAAAGTTAATACTAATTAAAGTTAAAGTTAACCTTCACAGTTATTCATCATCAAAACCTTAAAAACCGCATCTGGAATCCGGGTTTGTGATCACAAGACCAACGAAGCTATAAATAATGTTTCCAGGTACAACTACAAATAGAATAACGTAAGCATTTAAAGCTTCGTATTTTAGAAACAGTCAATCAAACTTTGACGTCAGCCAGTTTTGAACTCCATCAAAATTCTTCTCCGATTTCTTCACAAGGTAATCGTTCAGAAACCAAAAATATATATAGTCATGAATCACGTCCACGTGAATGTTATAAATTATTCGGTTTTCGCGAGGAATGTAAACAGTCTATATTTCAACCATCCATCGCTTCATTGGCCTAGATTCCAATGGCAAATACAGCTGGATCCTGGCTGACCTCTCAATCGCAGTTGAGGAAAATTTCGATGGGAAATCTCTAAAGATTTGTTTGAGAGACGATAAAACGCTACCCTTTCTCGCAATATCTCCCTACAATCAGCCAAAAGTCATATCATCTGCATATATCCTTTTCGAACTATCTTGGGTCAGCTTAACGAATGCTGCTGAATATCATTATTTTACATGAAGCGACTGCCCTTCTGACCTCGATTAATACTGGATAATAAGATACCTTACCTAACCAGTCCTCATCCAATCAATAATCATGTAAAAGCTGTTGATGGGTTGAGGAAAAACGAACAAAGAAGATTTTCAAGTAGGTACCTAGTTCTAACTCCTAACCCGTTTTCTGGAGCACCACTCGAAAAGCCCTCATACTTCTTAGTAGGAATGATCTAAACATTTCCATTGTCCTCTACGTAGGCTACTAGCTTGTTTTGGCAACAAGTGCTGCGTATAAATTAACGAGTTATTAGGATTAATTAAAACTAATTGCTTGTAATAGAACATGAGGATCTACTTTAAAACTCCCACCCTACTTTAAGTATCATAATCAAGGATATGATGTGGTATAAGGAAGCATTAAATTTCAAATTAGGTAACTAAGAATTAATGTAGAAAAGAAAGACTCTAAATTTCGATCAGCTTACTTTCCCATGGTATTTAACGGCTTCTACCAAAATGTAATCTCAATAAAGAAAAGTCTAAGTAAACCTACAAAATACTTATTTATTTATTTATTTAGCCTTTTATTTTCCTTAACAATTTGATTTTTTACATTATTTGTCATGCATTAATTAATTTAACATTACATAATTATCTTACATTATATTTTCAATTAGCGATTCATTAAACTTTACATTTAACAATACCATTAATAAAATTAAACATTACATGTACCTATATGTTTGTTGATCATATTCATATATTACATTATTATATTATTGCTTACTTTTAAGTTATAAACATTTGATTTCTTTTCGCGATGCGTTAAACAATATATATATATATATTTCTGTTACGTTTCATAAAACATAAAACATTTATTATTTCATTTCATCATCACATTACAGTTACCTATCACATTTAATATTACATTCTATATCACATTAGCTATTTCATTGCATAATAATATTACATTATCTATTATTATTATTATATTATCAAATTTATGATTTTATCAGTACCTACATTAATAAAAAATAATGATTGGATTCAATTCAATTTATCAATTCATTTCATTAAACATTACATTTATATATTTATTGATCATATTCATAACGTATTTAATTAGTTTATAATATAACATTTGATCTCTTTTAGCAGTATTTAATTTTCAGTAAATTTCATAAAACATTTATTTATCATATCATTTCTTAATAATTAAATAACAATTTTTAGGTTTTGGATCTTACATTACATATCACATTACATTCCATATCACATTGCATAATTATTACATAACATATCGTATTACAGTACATTTATGATTTCATTAATTTACTAAAAAAGTCAATGGATTGAATTAAATTTAGCGTTTCATTTGATTTAGCATGCCTTAGGATACAAAAAAAATATTCTAAAAGTTAAGGCCCCTTACGGGTATAGGCCTCCTCCAATTGCCTCCATTGTTTTCTGGTGTTTGCCACTTCCAACCAGTCGTTTCCAGCCAGTTGTAATATATCATCGGCCCAGCGAGCATGTGGTCTGCCTTTTGCTCTTTTATTTCCAGGGCCTTTCCACTTGGTTACTCGTTTAGACCACCTGGCTTGCGGATAGCGGGCAATGTGCCCGGCCCATTTCCATTTCAATCGCCGTGCGTGTGTTACTGCGTCTATCACTTTAGTTTTGCATCTGATTTTATTACAATTGATTTTATCCATGAGCTTGATGCCAAGGATGCTCCTCTCCATTGCTCGCTGGCACGACCGTATTTTCGACATAGTGTTCTTAGTGTAGATCCAGGTTTGGGCGCCGTACGTCAGACAGGGTAGTAGACTTGCGTCCATTACTTTTTTCTTCAGACTTATTGACAGTTTCGACTTGAAAATTTCTTTGCAACTCCAGTACTTTTTCCAGGTCATGTTAATTCGTCTATCTAGTTCGTCTGCGTGTCTTGTGTTTTTAAAGGATAATTGCTTTCCGAGGTAAATGTAGCTCTCTACGTATTCGATGGCGTTTTGGTTAATAACTATAGGAGTTTTCGTGCCGTTCGTAGATATTTTTGTCTTTGAGGTGTTTAATTGCAGACCGATGTTTCCGCTTGCAGCAACCAGTTCCTTTAGCATAATTTCCAGCTGTTTTGATGTCTTAGCGAAGAGGACTATGTCGTCAGCGAATCTCAGGTTGCTAAGATATTTTCCATCTATAACTATTCCTTTCTGGTCCCAGTCTAGGTCTTTCATCATATTTTCTAGGACAGCTATAAATATCCTTGGTGAAAGTGGGTCCCCTTGTTTTACTCCTCTGCGAATATTGAATTCTGTGCCCAGTCTGTCCAGTTTTACGCAGCTTGTGCTCTTTTCATATATATCCTTAACAATATTAATGTATACATTTGGTAAATTCTGGTGTTCTAATGCGTCCCAGATACTCTTGTGAGAGATAGAGTCAAATGCTTTCGCGTAATCTACATAGGCTAGGTAGAGATGTTGTTTAAATTCTACGTGTTTTTCGATTATTTGCTCTAGGGTGTGTATGTGGTCGGTTGTTGAGTACCCTTGGCGAAACCCTGCTTGTTCCACTGGTTGACTTCTGTCTATAATTGGCTCTATTCTTTTCTCCAGGCACATTGCAAACAGTTTGTACATGGTAGGCAGTAGACTGATTGGTCGGTAATTATTTATGTCAGCTGGATCCCCCTTTTTGTACAAAAGGATTATTCTTGACTTTGCCCAGTTTATAGGTATTTCTTGGCTGTCCAGTATTTTATTAAACAAGGTTATAAGATGGCTTATCAGCAAGTGCCTTCCATATGTCAAGGCTTCGTTTGGAATATTGTCCGGGCCTGGACTTTTGTCTTTCTTCAGTTTTTGGATATTTTTCATTATTTCTTCGACAGTGAAGGGTTCAACATCTACATTAGTTCCTCCCCTTTTGTAATTCTTTTTATAACTACTATTACTGATGCCTTTATCTTCATAAAGTTTTTCGTAGAAATCAGAGGCAATTTTTACTAAGTCCTTCCTTGTTTGTTGTTTATGCGTGGATTTTTGTGTCTTGAGGGTCGGAATCCATTTTTTCTCTGTATTTAGTTGTTTGTATGCTTTCTTTTGACTTCCGGTTGTTAGTAGATGATTTTCAATTATTTTCATTCTGTATTTCTCGTAATCTTTTTTTAGTAGTTTGTTTGTAATTTTGTAGAGTGTTGAGAGTTCACTTTTCTCGTCCTTATTTTTTGAAGATTTGTGTTGTAGTTCGGTACGCTTTTTTAACAAGTTTTTAGTTTCTTCAGATATTATTTCTTTTTTTGTTTTGGTAAGCGTAAGGGTGTTTAGACTCTCCTTTATGGCTGATTCTATTTTGTGGTAGTAAGACTCTATATCTGTACTATCTTTCCAGCATACTCGTTCTATTTTCGTTTTTAAGACGGATAGGAATGTTTTTTGAGATTTCTCACTTGATAGGTTTGCTGCAGCTGGATTGAATGAGGTCCGACTTTTCTTCGGTTCGGTAAGAATTATTGTGCCCCTACTACTTACTACAAAATACTTACTTTTATATATCTACTTAGGGACTAGACTACATCATCATCATCATCATCTACAGTCCGACTTCAGCCAGTGCTGGGTATAGGCCTTAAACGCTCTTTTTGCTTGTGCCAAGCTCCACGCTCTATGGTAGACATATAGGTTCATACATATGTAACTAATGACAACTAATTGCAGGTATAATTTTAAAGTTCAACCATTTGAAAGACAATTTACCTACTTCTCCAAAATAATCATCATCGTCATTATCATTCTCCTGCTCTTATCTCAATTTAGTTGGGGTTGGCGCAGCACGTTTTTTTTTTTATTATTATAAATGGGCTTGCTCTTGACTTCAATCTTGCCCTAGGGGCAGAGATGAAGTCGACGATGGAACGAGCTTACCCAGTAGAAGCCTGTTTACTCGCGACTTAAACAAATTATAGGGTTATATGAACTCGGAAAAACCGACGCAGGCAGGGAATTCCACTCCTTGCCTGTGCGCATAATAAAGGACCCACGTGTTCTTCTTCCATACTTCTCTATTAGGTACTCGTCACCTCCTATTAAGCTATCATCATCATCATCATCAGCCTATAATGTTCCCACTGCAGGGACTCAGGCCTCCTCTCTAGGAGAGGGATGGGCTATAATCTACCACGCGGGCCCAGTGCGGATTGGTAGATGTCACATATCTTCGAATTTTTTGGTTCTAAGACATGCCGGTTTCCTCACGATGTTTTCCTTCACCGTTTTGAGAACAGTGGTGATGAAATAAATTACACAACGTAATGTGCCTGACGGGGTTCGAACCCACGACTCACTGTTCGTAAGTCGGGGCCGCCACCACTGGGCCACCACTGCTCTCGCTCTGCCTATTAAGCTATAAATTAATTCAATTCTCCAGAACAGTACGTACCAATAACAAACCAGCAGAATAATTGGAAACAGCCCCTGAGACTCTGAGACACTTCTCAGAAGAGGAAAAGCAGCTTTGCGAGTAGGTCACGGGGATCTACTTAAATAAATTAAATGTCAGTGTTGTATGGTAGTTCTTAAGTTAAACTATTATTTATCTGTGGTAATTAAATAGAGCATGAGGATTATCTGTGGACTCTGGGAATGGGATGTACTTGGAGAGGTGGTCTTGGAACGTGAATTATAAAAAAACATAATACTTTGCAAATGGACGTTTTATTTATTTAACCCGGTTCGAGATACAACATGGTGACAGCGGAAAATCAATTTAGTAATTTGAAGTTTGAGAAATTTGCATAATGGCGGGGCTTCATACAAATGCTGGAGTGGAGAGGTTAGAGAGTGGAAGCGACATGGCGGAAAATTGGAAAAAATTCAGAGCTAATATAACCAGTTACATTGATGCATACTATGAAGAAGCGTCAGAAAAAAGAAAAGTGGCAATTTTGATGTTCCATGGAGGAGAGACTCTAAGAGAAGTAATACTATCATTGCCAAAGATTGAGGATGAAGACCTTTCCAAATTGGTGGAAAGATTAGATGCACACTTTCAGCCAAAAGTGAACATTACATACCAAAGATATTTATTCTTAACTCGAAAACAAAACGATGAAGCCTGCGAGCAATTCATGACAGTGCTAAAGAATCTAGCAAAGAAATGTGAGTTTGGGAAATTAACTGACAGTCTTGTAAAAGATGTGTTTATTTGTGGTCTGAGGGATGTGTCTTTACAACAAGCTTTACTGATAATGCCGGACAAGACAGGGGAAGAGGTGCTAGAATTTTGCAAAACACAGATATCAATATTAAAGCAAGTGGAAAATATCAATAAAGAAAATAAAGGAGCTATGGAAGAAATTAATATTGATTTAGTTAAAAAAGAGAAATTGGAGAAAAAGTTAAACAACAAAAAGGAAACAGATTGCAAATTCTGTGGGTACAAACATGAATATGGAAAATGTCCAGCTTATGGGAAAAACTGCAAAATATGTGGGAAAATTAATCATTTTGCATCAGTGTGTTTCTCAAAGGTTAAAAAAGTTAATTTGTTGGATGATGGAGTGGAAGATGAGGATTGGTTTGTAGGAGCATTGGGAGAAGGAAGAACAGGGTGGTACACAGTGATCTTGAAGTGTCAAGGAGTGGACATGGAAATTAAAGTGGATACTGGAGCGCAGTGCAATGTCTTAAGCGCAAAACAATACCGTCAAATGAATCTGAAATTGAAGAGTTTAAGACCAGTAAAGACTAGTATAACATCATTTACTGGAGATAAATTGAATATTATTGGACAATGTACTTTGGCTTGTTTGTATAAAGGAAAGTCTTATAATATTGACTTTATGGTAGTAGATTTGGATTGTTACAACATTTTAGGTCTAAAATCGGCTGAGGAATTAGAGCTAATTATAAGAGTCAATGAGATTTTACGGCCTGAACAGGTTAGTAGTGTTATACCACATAAATATTTAGACTTGTTTGATGGTAAGGTAGGATTAATACAACAAGAAATTAATATTGAAATTAATTCTGAGGTTAAACCAGTAGTATCACCTTTGAGGCGTGTTCCATACTCTCTAGAAAATAAAATAAAAGCTGAGATAGAGAGAATGCAAGAGATAGGTATTATAGAGCCAGTTGATGAGCCGACAGATTGGGTTAGTCAAATGGTAGTCATCCGAAAAAGTGATGGATCTTTAAGAATTTGCCTAGATCCAAGAGCTCTGAATCAAGCCACAAAAAGAGCACACTACCCACTACCTACCCTTGAAGATATTTCTTCAAAGTTAAGTGGTGCGAAGCATTTTTGTAAATTAGATGCACAATCTGGTTTTTGGATGCTTCCATTGTCAAAAGAGAGTTCGAGGCTTTGTACATTTCAAACAAAATGGGGTAGATATGCATTTTTAAGATTACCGTTTGGCTTGAATGTAGCTCCGGAAATTTTTCATAAAATTATAAATGAAACATTTAGAGATATTAGTAATGTGGAGACATTTCAAGATGATATTTTACTGTGGGCTAACTCAAGGGAGGAATTAAAACAAACATTTCATAAAGTATTAGAAACAGCGTTAAAAAGAGGAATTAAGTTTAATCCAAGTAAATTTGTATTTGATACTAATGAAATTACATTTTTAGGACATAGATTCAGTAAAGAGGGAATTACAGTAGATGCAGAGAAGGTAAAGGCCATCCAGGAGATAAAAACACCGACAGATAAAAAATCTTTACAGAGAGTGTTGGGTATGTTCAATTTTTTATCTAGATTCATTGAAAATTTTTCTGAAAAGTCAGCTCCAATAAGAGATTTGTTGAGAAAGGATTCTCAGTTTAGATGGGAACCACATCATGAAAAATCACTGCAATTATTAAAAGATTCTAGTAGTAGCTCACAGGTGTTAAGTTTCTATGATCCACATCAGGAACTGGTGTTGAGTGTTGATGCTAGTTCGGTAGGGCTAGGGGCTACTCTGTTACAGAATGGCAGGCCATTGGGTTATGCGTCAAAGTCATTAACAGAAACACAGAGGAGATATTCACAAATTGAAAAAGAGCTGTTGGCAGTTTGTTTTGGAGCAGAAAAATACAGGCAATATTTGTTGGGAAAGGATATAATTAAAGTTCAGACTGATCATAAACCGTTGGTAGGGATATTTAATAAACCATTACATAAAATTCCGGCTAGATTGCAAAGGATGATGTTAAGGTTACAGCCCTACAGATTAAGTATAAGTCATACTCCTGGAAAATACATGTATTTAGCAGATGCTTTGTCAAGAGATGTAAAGATAACAGGTTGTGATAAAGAAACTAATTTTGATGATGTGGAATACCAAATTTTAATGTTAATAGAAAATTTGCCAGTTACAAAAGAATATTGGAAGTTATTGACAGATAGTACTTTAAAAGATAAAACTTTAACATTACTGAAAACCTATTTGTTACAGGGATGGCTTTCATATAAACATTTGCCAGAAGAAATTAAGCCATATTATAATTATAAGGATGATTTGTCAGTAATTAATGAGTTAGTTTTTGTGGGTGATAGGATACTGATACCTAAGGCATTGCAGTATGAAATGTTAAAAAAGTTGCACACAGGTCATCCAGGCATGAATAGAATGGTAAACAGAAGTGAGTTGACTATGTTTTGGCTAGGAATTAATCAGGATATTAAAAAATTTGTCAAAAGTTGTAATACGTGTCAGAAATTCTCTAACAAGAACACTAAGCTGGAATTGACACCAAAACCAGTTCCTAGTATTCCATGGACTGAAGTAGGATGTGATGTGTTTGAATTGTATAATGAATATTACTTAGTGGTAGTGGATGCTCTGTCTAATTATATTGAAGTTGTAAAGTTACCAAATTTAAAATCTGCTTGTATAATAGAGAGGTTTAAGTCCATTTTTGCTAGACATGGAATACCGGTGAAATTGTATTCTGATGGTGCCTTGTATTTTGATTCGGAATTGTTTAACCAGTTTGCTAAAGAATGGGGTTTTCAGCATATTTTGTCAAGTCCACATTATCCGAAGTCAAATGGATTGGCAGAAAGTGCTGTGAAAACGATTAAACTGTTATTTAAAAAAGCCAGGGATTCAAATCAAGATCCACATCTAGCCTTACTAAATTTGAGGGCAACTCCTAGAGGGTCATTACCCTCACCTGCAGCTATGCTGATGGGTAGAAATTTAAGGACGAACATTCCGTGTGCGTTTAGTAATATTGTACCAAAATATAATGTTAAAGAAGATATAGAGTTGATTAGTGAGAAAAAATTTAAAACTAAGATGTGGCATGATAGAACTGCCACAAAACGAGATAGGTATGAGAAAGGACAAGATATTTTTTATAAAAAAATGCCAGATAGTTTATGGGAACCAGCTACAATTGTAGACTGCTCTGAATATCCAAATTCGTACAGTGTAATGGATAGTAACAGCGGGAGAATATATACAAGAAACGAAATGCATATAAAACCAAAAGAAAGTAGGGTACAACAACAAGAGATTCAAAACAAAGCTGTTGCAGTAGAGGTTGGGGATAAAGAAGTACTAGAGGGAGAGGAGAAGGAGGATAGTGTACGGACCGGGTCAGGCAGGGAAGTAAAGCCACCAGTTAGATTTAAGGATTATGTGTTAGAAAAATAGTAATGTCAAGTTTTGTTCATGAATGTGAATTTAGTTTTTAGTTGATTACTTTATGTACCTAGGAGTAGGTTATTATGTTAATTTTGGTTATGTAAGTTCCAGAGAATCTTTAGAGGGGAGATGTTGTATGGTAGTTCTTAAGTTAAACTATTATTTATCTGTGGTAATTAAATAGAGCATGAGGATTATCTGTGGACTCTGGGAATGGGATGTACTTGGAGAGGTGGTCTTGGAACGTGAATTATAAAAAAACATAATACTTTGCAAATGGACGTTTTATTTATTTAACCCGGTTCGAGATACAATACTTTGATAATGCGGAGCTCTAGCATTTCCTGTAACAGCAGCCGACTTAGGTCTTACTGCATTATTACATTTTGTTCCTGTTACTTAGGTAAACTTCTCTGTACCTCTAGTACGATTTCATTACAGAAGTTAAAATCTGTGTTACCTACTTTTCCCCGAGATTAAACCCTGAATTTTTAATATTAGTTTACGGTAGTGTGAAAGTAATCCGGGTTCTGATTGCGAACTCGTTCAGTGGGACAAATGGAAACCACATTGGGATCTGTTTTCACACTCCACCGCTCTTAACTTCGAAATAATAAGCCTGTGTTGGGTAATTTTCATTTTGGAAATAGTGTGGGTCGGTTTTGTAATCATAGGTTATTTGTAATTTAACATTATGGCTGTTTTTGCCGATGGGATCGATGGTTGTGTACCTAGTAGATATAGATAGTAGAGACACCCACAATAGGGGATCGGACTGGGTCAAAATAATATGATTCTGTTTAGTCCGTAAGTTAGATTATCGAAAAATATTGAATACGTGTTTTTTGTTTTATCAAATCAATAAAAAATTACGAAGATAAAACGCGTCAAAGATCTTGGAGTGGGGCTTGAAACGTCACTTGTGTCGTCAAAATGTACTATCATATGACGTCACACGAGTTTTCGAAGCACTGTATCGTCTTCATTTTAAGTTTACGTGAAAAAAGAAAAAATACGTGTCCAATAATTTTTGGAAATCTATCTGACGGACTAATTAGTTTTTTTTTGTCTGATCCCCTATTATTGTACTACCTATAGGGCCATCCTAGCAATAAACTGGGCACGAATCCTGACTGAGCTGCTTCATCTACATCCAAATGGAAAACTCAATAACTGTTGGCCCGATCTTTACGTTCCAGGACAATAATATCGCTTGGCTGTATTCCTAGTCCAGTCTCCCTAGACATTAAACATGCAAGGGTCGCTTGAACTATAGATTTAAATTGGCAACGTAGCAACGCCGTAGGCCTTGCAACCATGTGCCATTGTGCAATACATGCGTTCTTATAAAGGGAGGTTAGGCCCCTTAAAGAGCCTAGGCAACCTATACTTCAGTACTTTCCTAGGTAGGTACTACCTGCCTAGTAAACAAAAACACGATAGTTATATAGAATTTACGTTACGAGGAAAATAGTGGTAGATACGGTGTCTGACGACAATGCTCGTAGCACGTAGCAGAAGTCGTAGTATTCAATTAAAATGTAAATAAGGACACGACGTGTTGGTACCTAAATTCTAAAAACCTTTAAAATGTGACGTAGGTAAGTATACCTACTTAGGTAAGTGAGTTTATTACATAGTTACTATTAGTTGCCTACCTAATGTGAACAATGCATAGTTTAAACAGTGTCTAATAAGAATCTAATTGGTGCAACGTTGTTTTGTTCACGATACTGCATCCCAGACTTAAATTTAAAAAAATCTGTAAATTAAATACGTACCTACTTACCTATATTATTTTTAAATGCTACTATATTTTTCATAGTATTTTTATATCATGCTGTTATTAATGTAACAGTTAATAGTGCTCTACTATCACGCGAATTATTTATTTAGTTACTATAATATTTTTAACAAAACAACTCAGTAGTCAATTAACTTACCCTTTAATTATCCTTATTAATCACTGCTTAAATTACTACTACTTGATTACGAATAATTCTCAAAATAATCTCAAAGTCGTGGTCGAATCGTTTACAGTTCGATAGTACAAAATGTCAACACATCACTGAAACCACGCGGATATTATGTTATTCACTCGCGGTACATGCGGATGTTATACTCAGTTCATGTTTCGATCGCCGTTTCAGGCGGCTTCATTGATAACTCGCGACTTACTGAAAATACGCTGCTTCGTATTACGGAGCTCGGAAGCCGGCTGCACCAATCTGTTGTCTTCGAACTCATAAACAAACTGGCAAACGGAATGAAGCTAGCCGCAGACGGTCCACTATAACACAGTACACTCTCGCCTCAGAAGACGCGGCCGAACGAAAACTTCTACACACAAAACATACAGAACAAAAACTGAAGAAAGGTTTAATTTATAAGCAAAACAAAATATCACATGATGGTTTTGTATTGTAGAAACAACGAAAACAACGCTAAGTAGGAGCGAGATTAGCGCTAGTGTGACGTATAAAGCTTCCGCGTCTGCGTGATGGGGTCGCGTCCTTCAGAGAGGCCAATTTCGACACTATGTCCTTGCAACAGAGTCCACGTGGAGGAGCATTGTCACTGTATATTGCAGCTTATCAGTAGCAGCCACGCAATTGTGATCTTTATCTCTACGTAAACTGGTTCAGTTTTGTGTGGCTGTGGTATATAATACTGCAGGCAGACGGTATCACGTGCGTGCAGGGGGGCCAGATGATGGCAGTTTGGTGAACTCACCCACGACCCCTCGGTGTACGGTTCCGAGCTAAATACAATTTGAAAATAAACTTTGATTTGGTTCCACTCCCCATTAAGATCGATTGTTTTCGTGGGTAGGTTAGAATTTAAACTGATAGGCTGCTTTTGTTTTATCTACATACTGGTTTCTAATTGGGTACATAATTGTACCGGCTCTACAAAAAGTATTAGGTAGAGCAACATTGAATCTAAAGTACTACAGCGCCATCTATGAGATAAATGAAGAACTGATGTCGAATTCCTATCCGACAACAACTGTTCCTCTAGTAGCTGCTACTGAAAAGTTGCACTAGTTCGGTCAACCGGACTAACAACCGGACTACGGCTACTATAACTCTCAGGCAGTAGCTCGGATCACTAGACACGACTCCCATTGTTGGAGGGTGGGAAATTATCAAATGACTCCTCCCGCTCTGGGCAGAGCGGTGGGGAGTGTCAGACTTCTACTAACTAACAACCACTGACGTTCCTTATTACCCCGTTGCGTCCGGGTCCACGGTTTCTCTTTCGCACAACCTACCCCGGTAGGCGTCGGCCCTTGCAATGCTGTTGACATTTCTATGAGGCTTTCGTGGAACATGAACGCGCCGTCAACACGGCCTGTCGTCGTCATAAGACAGACGGACGATGAGCTAGCCGCGGTATCTCTTTCGAACAACCCGCAGCCCCCAGCCCTAAACTAGCCCTTAAATAAAATTTCGTTCCACCATTATTTCTATCACTTAGCTAGGGGACATCTATCTATGTGCCGTTTTGTTTTCGATAGCTGTAGCTCCACTACTCTTTGATAGCGACTGATTAGTTTTTGAACTTATTGATGATTTGAAACAAGACATTTTTTTTTTAAACACTTATGACTTTTAATACAGGGTGGTGCCGACAATACGACAATAAACCTACATAAATTTATTTGCCAAATTCGTTCGTTACATTCTATTTCCACACGTTAATTGCACCGATTAGCGTGTTAATTATTCCTAAGGTTAGTACCTAAATCAATATTTGTTCGTAAATTGTATTGTATTTCGTTTTCAGTTTTAGGTATGCTACTTACTTAGTTTTTTTTAAATCATTTTTTTTTATTTCGTTGTTAGGATTTATTTGATAGTTTAGAAAAATTCTAACACCTAGAACTACCAGTGGTTTCATTTATTGTCGTATTGCCTATTGCCGGCAACACCCTGTATAGTGTAGGTATACCCCGTAAAAACACTGCTTTTATTTTCCCTGTAGAGTAGTAAATATTACATCTAGGTACCTACATTTCGATTGTTTTTTCGGCTTTCTACCCGTGGTCCCTTTTTCAGATATAACCATACCAAATTAAGAATGGTTATATCTGAAAAAGGGACTACGAGAGGGACCACGGGTACAAAGCCATTTTTTCGCATTTTCCCACACTGTGACTACGCCATGGGAAACTTCCTTGTCCCATGTTGGAGTCCCAGTAAAACATATCACAACTTACCTACCTACCTACTTATTTCGTCCTGGGAATCAAACGAATGAAGACTGACCACCGTTGTTAACGCTTGTGACCCCATACCTATTGAGTACAACTAGGCTAGCAGAACCTACCGTTAGAATAATTCAAGATTTGGCTAAAGATAACTTGTCCACACTATGCAAGGAAATACTGCATTCAATAGGTAATTTTTTTGAGATTAGTTATGTAGGTACCTTTTTTAGGATTTTTATTTTTTTATTTTGTATGTAATATAGGTATTCCGAGGAAAATGTGGTTGGTACACATTTGTTACTCAATACTTTATTGCATTCCACATGTTTAAACTTAGGTGGTAAAAATTATAATTAGATCACATGGACCCTGTCGGGCACAGCAAACACAAGTGAGTTAGGAGAGAGGAAGCATTAATTTGTTGATGAATATTATTATGTAAAATATAGGTAGGCACTTTCTGAGATAAACTTACTAATAGTTTAAAATATAATACTTAGATGTTCTAAGTATGAGCAACGAACAAAGAATTTTTAACCGACTAAAAAAAAGGAGGAGGTTCTATGTTCGTGTGTATGTATTTTTTTTTATGTATGTTACCTGATTTCTCCCCCATTTGTGGACCGATTCTCAAAATTCTTTTTTTATTTGAAAGAGTATACTCCTGAGGTGGGCCCATTTTAATTTGGTGAAGATCTGGTGCTGATCTTCGGAGATATACAATGGAACTCTTCAAAAATAGACGGCAAATCTGTCGTAATTGCTGGAATCGCTTGGATGTTTATTGAATATACATTATCATGACGTAACATCACGCCTGTATGCTCTGAAGGGGTATGCAGATGTGTACAATACACATTTTCTTTTATGTATGTTCACCGATTTCTCCCCCATTTGTAGAGCGATTCTCAGCTCTTTTTTTATTTTAAAGTGTATACTCCTGAGGTAGTGCCATTTAAAGTTCGTGAAAATCTGATGCTGGTCTTCGGAGATATACAATGGAACTCTTCAAAAATAGACGGCAAATCTGTCGTGATTGCTGGAATCGCTTGGATGTTTATTGTTTATACAACATCATGACGTATCATCACGCCTGTATGCTCTGAGGGGGTACGCAGATGTGTACAACACATTTGTACAATTTCGACAGTAAGGTATGATAAGTTACATTTACTTATTACCATGACATGTATTGTTAACAATTAACAATGTAAAATAAATTTATGGCATTTTTTTTATCGTTTATTAAATAGAGAACAAAACAAAAATAAACATAGGTAAACATCACAAAAACCTCAGTAGGTTTGTTTGGATGTTGAAACACTTAAAAGCTATCTTAACACTAATGTAGGTAAGTAACAAATACCTAAACATAGATCATTTTATAGTTCACACATATTTTAAAACAAAATGGGAGGGTAGTTTAGTAAATAATAACTAACAAAGATCAAAACAACGGACATCGCGTCGATGCTAATAACTAAGTGAATAAAATTTAAACAGGATGATGCATTTTCAAAGAGAATCAATCAAAGTATTGTTTGTATTTAATTTTGTAATTATTATTTGTTATTTCTGATTGTACTTTTGTTGGAACGTCATTAATTAGAGTAGGTATTAAATAAGCGACGGTTCGCTTCCCGTAATAGTTCTTATTATTTGGGAACAAGAACAACTGATCTGGAAACAAGGACTTGGTGATGGAATCTCAGAACCGAAGGCAACCCTCAAATTTCATAGGCACGTATTACGTGTTTCGTGCTTTTTCTGACGCTATACAAGTATTCGCATCTAGCAGTCATCACTCATGTTGATGATCGAGCTTATGATAGAAGGTACCTACTACTCCTCAATGGTTAGGAGTTGAAAGCAATAATAAGCAATAATATTTCTATAAGATATTACAACTAAAAATGAAAAAATAAAAAAAAAAAACAACCGACTTCAAAAACACCAAAAAGTGAAAAATAATCTTCAGAAGAAAAATCACTTTCTGAAGTCGGTGACAAAAAAACCAAATCAAACAAACAAAATAATGTCACCGACTTCAGAAGGTGATTTTTCTTCTGAAGTTTATTTTTCACTTTTGGTGTTTTTGAAGTCGGTTGTTTTTCTTTAACTTATGATTCAATGTTTGTTTTCCCTAATAAATAGGATCATTCTCACTAGTTCTACCTACTGCACGGTCCTACGATCTACGATAGACTAGTGGAATTTTCCCATTATTTCTACTATTCAAGGTGGTACGAAATCGTAGAACTAATGGGAACGAAAAGCCAATGGATTTTTTTCGTTCCCACTAGTTCTACGTTATAATAATAATAATAATATGGCAGGAGGTATTGAAAACTTTTTTTTTTGGAAATGAAAAATATGGAACGTCACTTCGGGTTAATACAAACAATTTTTAATAATAATTTGATTTAATGACACAGAAAACATCAAATAGATAATAATTGTACACAAAATTGACACTTTATAATAATTATGTATATAAATCGCAATTTGGTCAAGGGTAAATTTCAATATTTTTATGAATATAATATAAAATATTATTTTATAATAAATATTTAAGCCGATCACAATAATTACAAAAAGTTTTCGTTATAATTTTATGCGCCATTTTAAATGCGCTTTGACGAATTTGATTAAATATGACTAGAATTGGTTATGATATACTTAATGATTATGGCAAGACTTTTAATTAGATTTAGATTTTATAACTAGACTAAAACAAACGTGGGATCATCGAGCATTTCGGAATTTCTCTGATTTATAAACACTCTCTCTTGTTTCAAAAGATATCTGTCGAAAACTAGACTTGAATAGCAACCTCATTCGAGAGCTTGTTTACAGGGGTTTGTCTTTGGTTTTCAGTACGACTTAACTTCTAAGAGATTTCGTATTTATTCGTCAACACGATGAGCGGACTCTATGGGTTGTATCTATGGGACTGAAGCATCAGAGGGATCACTATTTCAATAAACAGACTTAAAAATAGACAAATACATTCGTGATCAAGTATACTTATAATACAATGTATGGTGTGTTTAGACTTAACGAAAAACAGGCAAATTTTACTCAGATCGTCTTCTTCTTCTTCTTATCGTGTGGGCAGTAAGGTCTAACGACCCTACACGCCCTAGTGTCAGAGTTTCTAAACCGCCGCGAGGGCCTCTGACATGGTTTGACGACCGCCATTTTGGCGGCCGGGACCACCGACCTATACGTGCCTTCCGAAGCACGGAACCATCTTTTTATCAGACAATCAGGTGATTCAAACCTGCAATGTCCTAACCAAACTGGAAACAACTTACAAAGTATGCTTCCCGTGGGAATCGAACCCGCGACCACCGGGTCACAAGGCAAACGCCTAAACCACTCGACCACGGAGGCAGTTTACTCAGATGTCTAAGTCGAATTTAAGAGCATAAACTTACTTTATAAAAAGTGACTTTAAGTTACCTAATTATCGGCGATTACGATCATGGATAAGTCAAAAAAACATTGTATGGACTTCATAATCATTCTCTTGCCCTTATCACAATTCACTTGGGGTTGGCGCAGCCCAGTCAAGTGCAATAGCGATTGCCACTTGTCTATGCTTTCTGCTCCATGTTCGTCTAGTCTAAACACATCCTAACGATAATATTCACTTACAATCTTAATATTATTCAAATGTAAAAGTGTATAACAATTCATTCAGATTATGTTTACTTCAATAAACTAGGGTTTATTCATGAATATCAAATATCATAAGATTCCCCAAAAACATCAGTAGACCAAAACTCAGTGGGTATACTTTGTATAATTATTTTGTGCTACTAAAATATCACACTTGTGCAACACATTCAACAACAAAACACAAGCCAATAACAATAGGTTTCTAGTACACAATAACTCGGCTTTTACAAGTTTAATCTACAAATAACCACTCACACGTCCGTGGATACTAAAGTATCCAAAACCAAATATAGGGTCTTATGTCCCGGATACTTTAGTATCCACAGTGTCCAGTTTTGTAAATCCGACATCTAGCGAAAATATACCGTACTTTTTGTAACTATTGTTCATGAAGTCGATAGCTGACGAACTAGTCCACACAACAAACACAAGATGGCACTGTTACAAGCCCGGACGAATAAATAAAAAAATGTTTAACTTCAGTGAACTCCGGAGTGCGTTTTGTGAACAAGTGTTTTTGGACTGCGAGTGATTAAGTCATAAGTACTTAAGTTTTATTGAATGTTTCTTAGATTATTATATGTCAAAATAAACTAGATAATTAATGCTTTTTAACTACGTATGCATAACATACATTTAAGTTTAAAATCAAGTAAAATTTTACATTCAAAGTGAGGTGTTCCGAAAACATGGCCGGTCTAAAGATAGCTGCCCAGTTTTAGGTATGTTTACGTTGTTTTTTCCGTAAAATATTATTTAAACAACGAGTGATAGTTCGTAATAAGCATAATAATGCAATTTACAAACATAATTAAACTGTATTTATATAAGATTACTTAAAAATGTCTTTGTGTCCCTCAGATTTTGTTGTTGTGGATAGTTGACATCGCGTTAAGATTACGAAGAGTAGGTGTTTTGTTTTGATTTTTATAACTACTTAGCGATGAATAAACATACTCATCTATATATCATATTATAGGAATATAAGTCTAGTTTGCTGTGGCGTTATTATAATTGTAAAATAAACAATATTTTTTCGTTGTGGTGCGAATAAATAAAATTTATATGTTTATTTTACTCCAAGTTTAATGTTCATACCTGTTTTTAATACCTTAAATTAAAGTTTTATATCTTAAAACGTACACAGGTTTAATCTGCATTCTTCTAACAATTTTTCGTACTTTTTTTGTTTACTCTAGCTGTTGTAGATAAGTAGCTATAAGCGTTTTTGATAAAACAGGCGAGCGCGGCAGCGCTCGAATCAAGGCCGCGCGCATCCGGACATGTAAGGGGGTACCTAGTCGCGCGGGGTGCGCGGTTGAGTGGCTAGGTTTAGCCCAACTTGAAATACTATCGAGTTCACTGAAGGTCGACCACTTTTCAACTTGATTACTTAGGGTATAAGGGTGAAAAGTGGCAGACCGTCAGTGGACTCGGCAGTAGGTACACATTTCCAGTACCTATAACATTGCCTGGTTTTGTATGAACTTCCCGTACGATGAGAGATCGGCTTAATTTAATTTTAAGCGCCGATTATAGGGTCAGCCCAGGTTTCGACAAAAATCATAGGTACGTAATCCTGACCTGTAAACCAGACCATCTTCGGACACCCAACACAGTACCTTTCTGTATGGAGGGTCCTTGTGTTATAAAACATCAAGAAAAACAGGCATGCTTTTCTAAATGTTTTATAATACAAGGCTGCCGCTATGATACCCCAAAGTGTTCATTATGTACTAGATAACAATAACTTAAGTTTATCTCTCTTCAAATTCCACGTGACTAGGATTATGTACCCTGCACTTATCATAAGGAACAATGGCCATAATGAGATGGACTGAAGGTTTATTATTACAGTTATCGAATATTATGCGCATATAGATTAGTCAGCGCATTTTAAGGAATAATCGGTAAATGGTTATCTGCCACAATGCAAAGGTGAGTACAATTTGAGCTCTCTGACGATACGAGATCAGAAAGAGTTGAACGACAAAAAGTAGACAGATTAGTTCGTAACAATGTTTCATTGAATTTAAATACTGTTGAAACATTGTCATTTCCCGTCAAAAAATATTTTCAGACCATATAAAAAGACAGCTACTTTTTCAAAACATGTTCCGGAATGTTTTAAGCTAGGACAATATTATAAAAGTTCGATCATTAAGTTAAAATACAATGAAAAGTTCTATAAACTTATGGAAACAGCAACTAGCGTCAAGGACTTTTATAAAAACCCTAAAGATAAAAATACACGAGGATGGAATGTAAAACAAATACTTAGTTCCATGAACTAGAAAACTAAAATCAGTCTCATTAACCATAGACCCTTTTGGAATAAATAATTTTGGTTCCAAGTTATATTATGAAAAAACATATATGACGTTTTTAAAATATTTTAAAAAAGTGTATAGCAAATACTTTTAAGTTTCAAGGTAAGACAGTAGACTAGTATAGTGTATAAGATAATAAAAAAATCAGACCATAGAACTTTAGCATGCACAAAACTTCTTGTCTTTGTTTGTTTGTAGTTTCTGCAGAGATTGGCGGCGCCGTCCTGATGCGCAGAGCATCGCGTATTCCACTGAAGACTCCATCCTGGAAGGAAACAATTTTCTTATTATTAAAGGTAGCATTTTGTTTGGATTTTGAAGGAATCTGATACCTAATTCACTCAAGGACTTGTACCCAGATGACGCACAGTTCATAAAACGATGGTGTTTTAGGGACTTAACATTTAGACTGCACAAGATTCATGTTTAAAATATCATCATCATTGTCGCACAATGGTCCAATCAAGCGGTTAAGTGCGGATAAAAGCCCAGTTAAACTAGTTGAACTAATATCATCTATTCCTGTTTGTCTTGGATGCATGCTTCTAGAAACTATTTATCAGCGCAAATGTGCGAACGAATAACAAACCTACATTTTTATTTTTACCCACATTTCCTCAGTTATGTTTAAGTACAAGCCTTTGCCACCCGGGTACAACAGGGTCAGAAGAACAAAATATTTAAGACTAAACAAAAAATTACTAAAACCTATAATAAAATAAAAAAATAAAATATTATGCCTCACCTATTCATGATGCGGTCAAGTAAAATCTCGATGGCACGGTCAATGTTCTGTCCCGATTTGGCACTGGTCTCTAAATACGGAAGGTTGTAGTTTTTGGCAAATTCCCGGGCACGGTTCTGATTAACCAGTCTCTTCTCTTGTAAATCACATTTGTGACCACATAGCACTATGTCTGGGTCCTCAGCCAGGCTGTGAGTCTGGAATTTAAAGATAAATAATGTTATGGTCTGTTTGTATGATGCAGATGTATGAACATGGATGAGGCAAAAGGAGTATGTAAGAACCGTAAAGGGTGGCATTCTGTGGTTTTTGCCTACACGTGAGTTTATGTAGGTACCTGTGTATGAATAAGGCAATTTTGTAATTGAATTTCTTAAATTATTATTACAGACTGTTCAGTCTTTATCAAACCTATCATAGGTTGATAACAGATTTTTTTGTGCTTATTCAATTTGAGAGAAAAAGTTTAAGGACTCTCATCTAATTCACTAGGAATAGTCCTCAGGATGATAATAATTATGATTCTCATAGAACAGCTACAAATTCGTGATTACCTTTAATTGCTCAATCCAATTCCTGACTTCAAGGAAAGAGGCCTCATTGGTGAGATCAAACAGCAAAAGAAACCCCATAGCATCCCGGTAGAAGGCTGTTGTCAGGCTACGGAATCTGTAAAGGACAAGAACACATAAGATAATTATAGAAATATATCTGGGAGTAGTAATCAAAAATACTTTTTGATAGAATATATTGGAATTAAAAAGAAACAAAATTCTTATTAATTTACAAAACTTAACACAGTTATTTACCGTTCTTGTCCAGCTGTATCCCATAGTTGTAAGTGCACACGGTGCTGTCTCCCATTTTGTTGGTATAGCTGAAGGTAAAAAATAAATTAAATACCTAATATTGGATAGTAATAAATCATTAGACGCTTACATCTATGGGCAGTATTTTACTAATCAATTCAAGCACTTAAATGAAATACACTTCAAAAAGCTCCCATCGTTAATTAATTTTATCAGTATCAATCAATTCCGATAAACTAGGTTATTAAATGTGATAAAATATTAAATGTTTGATTATGAACTTACCACACTTTTCTCCCTGAAATCTATACCAACTGTTGAAATGAATTGTGTGTGGAATACCCCATCAGTATACTTGTACAGGAAGCTTGTTTTCCCGACGCCTGAGTCCCCAACGCATAGAAGTTTAATGAGATAATCGTAGTCCATATTGATCATGGGGATGCAGCAATGGTATTCCAAGAAAGTTGCATCAGTATACCACCTCCCATAAGCCGCCTACTTGTACTTGATGACTTAATGGCAAAAAATCCTGTTTTATGAATAATACTGATTCATATTAGACTTATATTTGAACACAATGTGAATTACAATAAATAGAAAAAAAACATCAACAATCGATCGCTTCCACTAAACGTCACTGTCAATTTGAATTATGACAAATTGACATCTGCCCTTACCAGTTAACAGGCGAGGCCCGAATCTGATAAAAATACTTTACTGATAGATAAAATTTTAATTTTATTGAATAACTAGTATTTGCGTGGCTGCGCGAGCTGCGCGCAGCTCGCGGGTCGTGAAGTGGGGCAGAGGGGGAGCTTTGAAAAATACCTACACCTACTAACACCTACCTACACCTACCTACTACCTACCTACACCTACCTACTACCTACCTACACCTACCTACACCTACCTACACCTACCTACACCTACCTACACCTACCTACACCTACCTACACCTACCTACACCTACCTACTACCTACCACCTACCTACTACCTCCTACTACCACTAAAAAAACATTACCCTAAAGTTTGCTTGTCGTCGCCCCTGAGTTACGCTTCACCCCCTCAACCTTCGTTACGCTAAGGAGGTCGCCGGCTCGCTTCGCTCGCCACCTCCCCCCTTCGCTCCACTCGGTCTCGCAGGTTCGCTCCACTCAGGACCTACCTACCACCGGAAAGCTATCATGACATTATCCCTAAGCTACGGGGGTCGCCGGCTCGCTTCGCTCGCCCGCTCCCCCCTTCGCTTTACCGCTGTACCACCACCGGACAGGTTTCGACGCCTAATATAATATTTGTTCAAACACCCAATGGCTAACTCTAACCGTTATGAAGTTACAGCCCTTTTAATTTTAGGGGAGGTTGGGGAGGGGAGGGTATACAAATTTCAACGCCCCTCAAATTAAGATTTAGATTAAAGATTTAGGTAAGAATCAAAATTTTATTCAGGAGTAAAAAAAGAGATGAAGAGGGGGGGGTGAAGGGGGGGAGAGGGGGGAGATTCTAAAAATGATTTCGACTAACGCAATGCCCCTCTATATGAATCTTAAAAAAAATTCGTTCCAAGTCTCTTAACTTTCGAGATCCGCCTAAAGGGGGGCTGAAGGGGGGCAAGGGGGTCAAATTTAAAAAATGGGTTTTACTTTTCCGAGCCTCCTCTATATGAATCTGAAAAAAAAATCGTTCCAAGTCTCTTAACTTTCGAGATCCGCCTAAAAGGGGGGAGAAGGGGGGCAAGGGGGGCCACTTTGAAAAATGGTTTTTATTATACCGAGCCTCCTCTATACGAATCTGTAAAAAACAAAAAATACGGGTCTCTTAGTTTCCGAGACACGATGGGGAGGGGGGAGAAGGGGGGCAAAAAGGGGGGGTTTGGCACTTTTCCCATACTCACAAGAGTTATTTGTTTACGAATCTGTCAAAATATACCCACCTCCCCATCCACCATCTGGGAGAACAATTATGTCAATCAGTCAGTGAGTCAGTCAGTGGTAATTTAGCTTTATATAGTATAACTAGTATTTGCGTGGCTGCGCGAGCTGCGCGCAGCTCGCGGGGCGTGAAGTGGGGGAGAGGGGGAGCTTTGAAAAATGATTTCGACTAACGCATTGCACCTCTCAATGAATCTGAAAAAAAAAGTTCCAATGCAGCTCGCGGTACTACCTACCTACACCTACCTACACCTACCTACACCTACCTACACCTACCTACACCTACCTACACCTACCTACACCTACCTACACCTACCTACACCTACCTACACCTACCTACACCTACCTACACCTACCTACACCTACCTACACCTACCTACACCTACCTACACCTACCTACACCTACCTACACCTACCTACACCTACCTACACCTACCTACTACCTACCTACACCTACCTACACCTACTTACACCTACCTACTACCTACCTACACCTACCTACTACCTACCTACACCTACCTACTACCTACCTACACCTACCTACTACCTACCTACACCTACCTACACCTACCTACACCTACCTACACCTACCTACACCTACCTACACCTACCTACACCTACCTACACCTACCTACACCTACCTACACCTACCTACTACCTACCTACACCTACACCTACCTACACGACCTACACATACCTACACGACCTACACCTACCTACTACCTACGTACTACCTCCTACTACCACTAAAAAAACATTACCCTAAAGTTTGCTTGTCGTCGCCCCTGAGTTACGCGTCACCCACTCAACCTTCGTTACGCTACGCTCCACTCGGGTCTCGCAGGTTCGCTCCACTCAGGACCTACCTACCACCGGAAAGCTATCATGACATTATCCCTACGCTACGGGGGTCGCCGGCTCGCTTCGCTCGCCCGCTCCCCCCTTCGCTTTACCGCTGTACCACCACCGGACAGGTTTCGACGCCTACTATAATATTTGTTCAAACACCTAATGGCTATCTCCAACCGTTATGAAGTTACAGCTCTTTTAATTTTAGGGGAGGTTGGGGAGGGGAGGGTATACAAATTTCAACGCCCCTCAAATAGATTTAGGTAAGAATCAAAAATTTTTTCAGGAGTAAAAAAAGAGGGGAAGAGGGGGGGGGGTGATGGGGAGGAGAGGGGGGAGTTTCTAAAAATGATTTCGACTAACGCAATGCCCCTCTATATGAATCTGAAAAAAAATTCGTTCCAAGTCTCTTAACTTTCGAGATCCGCCTAAAGGGGGGGAGAAGGGGGAAAAGGGGGGCCACTTTGAAAAATGATTTTTACTTTACCGAGCCCCCTCTATACGAATCCCTAAAAAAAAACACGTAAAGTCTCTTTGTTTCCGAGATACGATAGGGAGGGGGGAAAAGGGGGAAAAGGGGGGCCACTTTGAAAAATGATTTTTACTTTACCGAGCCTCCTCTATACGAATCTGTAAAAAAACAAAAATACGGGTCTCTTTGTTTCCGAGATACGATTGGGAGGGGTAAGAAGGGGGGGGAAAAGGGGGGGTTTGGCACTTTTCCCATACTCACGAGAGTTGCTTGTTTACGAATCTGTCAAAATATACCCACCTCACCATCCACCATCTGGGAGAACAATTCTGTCAGTGAGTCAGTGAGTCAGTGAGTGGTAATCGAGCTTTATATAATATAACTAGTATTTGCGTGGCTGCGCGAGCTGCGCGCAGCTCGCGGGGCGTGAAGTGGGGGAGAGGGGGAGCTTTGAAAAATGATTTCGACTAACGCATTGCACCTTTCAATGAAACTGAAAAAAAAAATGTTCCAATGCAGCTCGCGGTACACCTACCTACTACCTACACATACCTACTACCTACCACCTACCTACTACCTACCTACTACCTCCTACTACCACTAAAAAAACATTACCCTAAAGTTTGCTTGTCGTCGCCCCTGAGTTACGCTTCACCCACTCAACCTTCGTTACGCTAAGAAGGTCGCCGGCTCGCTTCGCTCGCCACCTCCCCCCTTCGCTCCACTCGGTCTCGCAGGTTCGCTCCACTCAGGACCTACCTACCACCGGAAAGCTATCATGACATTATCCATACGCTACGGGGGTCGCCGGCTCGCTTCGCTCGCCCGCTCCCCCCTTCGCTTTACCGCTGTACCACCACCGGACAGGTTTCGACGCTTACTATAATATTTGTTCAAACACCTAATGGCTATCTCTAACCGTTATGAAGTTACAGCCCTTTTAATTTTAGGGGAGGTTGGGGAGGGGAGGGTATACAAATTTCAACGCCCCTCAAATAGATTTAGGTAAGAATCAAAAAAATTTTCAGGAGTAAAAAAAGAGGGGAAGAGGGGGGGGGGGTGAAGGGGGGGAGAGGGGGGAGTTTCTAAAAATGATTTCGACTAACGCAATGCCCCTCTATCTGAATCTGTAAAAAAATTCGTTCCAAGTCTCTTAACTTTCGAGATCCGCCTAAAGGGGGGATGAAGGGGGGCAAGGGGGTCAAATTTAAAAAACGGTTTTTACTTCCCCAAGCCTCCTCTATTCGAATCCTTAAGAAAACACACGTAATGTCTCTTTATTTCCGAGATCCGCCTAAAGGGGGGGAGAAGGGGGAAAAGGGGGGCCACTTTGAAAAAATATTTTTACTTTACCGAGCCTCCTCTATACGAATCCGTAAAAAAAAAAAAATACGGGTCTCTTTGTTTCCGAGATACGATAGGGAGGGGGGAGAAGGGGGGGGAAAAGGGAGGGTTTGGGACTTTTCCCATACTCACGAGAGTTACTTGTTTACGAATCTGTCAAAATATACCCACCTCCCCATCCACCATCTGGGAGAACAATTCTGTCAATCAGTGAGTCAGTCAGTCAGTGGTAGTTTAGCTTTATATAGTATAAAATCGAGCTTTATATAGTATAATTTAACGTCTACTTAATTAACGAAATAACTTGTTTCATTTTATAAACGCATCCATAGAATTCTGCATAACTAACAACACGACTGAACATCGAAGGGTAAAAAAAGGACTTGGTTGACAACATTAGGCAATCAGTCAAAGTCAATCAGCTGTTCAAGTTTATTTACCAAACAGTTGGAAAACTAAGTTTCACAATTTATATGTGAGAAATTTGGAGGAATATGAGAGAAAACTACTATTAAAACTTATAACCATGGCCAGTAATGAAACTGTGAAGCTGAATGATCCAATAGTCAAGGTTGAGTACTGGTATGTTATCAATTTATGAATGTGAGTTGCACACTGCAAATCTGCAATGCTATCCAACTTTATGTAAAAGGGCATAAAGTTTCAGCATTCGGCTTGTGAAAATAGCACTCTCAAGCCGTAGAATCAAAACGTGCTCGTGCTCTTATTGATGGTGCTAACTATTTAGCTTTTTATATTTTTAACTAAGGTTAGTTTACGTAAAGGTATTGTCACACAGCTATGGCAATAAATGTATCCTCAAGATGGTCTAAATGAGCCATTAATTGATACTTAGGTACGTCTTTCCTGGTCTATCAGAAACTCGCTTATGGGTACTTACTTAAGTGGATACTTCAGCATGACATTTGCTATAGATAGAGAACTAGTATATATGTATCATCCCCACTTTGAAAATTGTGTAGATTTAACGATTTTCTTTATTTTTCAGTGGTGTTTGTGACTATGGCGGCCACTGCTTGGCACTTGGACAAACTATTAAGAAGATTACTCCTAATGCAACCGTGAATTGTGCTCGTGGAAGGCAAGGTACTACTTTTAAATCATTTACAAATACTTAATATTTACTAGCGCTGCAAATGCAAACATTCTGGATGCTAACAGTAACACCAAGCTTGTATGTTAACTGTGCTGAATTTGCTAGTGATGTGCATGATGCCTAACTGACAATCAAGTTGGTTATCACCAGACAATTTGAGAAATAGATTGTGTAACTACATTCCCTATTATTAAGCTGTAGTTCAGTGCTGTAAGCGTATACCTACCTTATAGTTTAGTTTTATAAGCCTAAGCTGTGTGCCCATTTGATGTTTATCCCCCTGGCTAAAATTGATGCTTCTAGCGGTATTAGCTATTCACTGTCTATAAGGTCACTAAACCTTCGGCTTCAGCCTTCCGTTGGATACTAGACTGTTTATCAATTAAAAATAAGTAGTTACCTACTCTTTCTCTTACAGGTGCATTTGAGGTTGAAGTAAATGATAGGTTAGTATATTCAAAGTTAAAGACAATGGCACTGCCAGACTTTGATGAGGTAGCCGAGGTAGTAAACCATGTATCGATAGGTGAGGAGCCTAGGCCAATAAAAGGAGAACAACCAATAAACTGTGCAATATCATAAAATATATTAAATCACAAACAACTGTTATACAAAACTAGTCATAGCATATTAAATATAAACAAGGATACAAATATAAAATTTTCTTTTTTTGAAAATAACCTCTGATTTTTTTCAATTTAACACTGACATCATGGTAAGTTTTTACTTAAACAAGTATAGGTACCTACATTTTTATAAAAAAAAAAACGTATTAACATTATCATTATTATTTAGGGGACACTGACACAAACGGTTACCATGTATCGAGTAGGTACATCATTCCAAAGCCCCAACTCCACATAGAATTCTATCATCAGTAATTAAAAAAAAAACGCAGCTGTTGTTCTATTCATTATTCTTGTAGGTTTTACACTTAGTAGGAAACAGCTGTTTTTAAAACATCATAATTATTATAACCATTTAATTATTATTTTAATTGTTCATACATTTAACAATTAATTACATGGTAAATGTTTGTGTGTCCATGTCCCATTCATCCTCTAATAACAGGGTAACAAAATTATTTTCTTTTTGGTTTAGAGATCTATTATCCTTCCAGGAATCTATCTATTACCTAACAAAAACACAAAATGCTAATGGAATATTCATGGTAGATTATTTTAAAATATATCATTATTTTCTATAAAAAATAATTTTTCAAAACTCATAATACGGCAAGAATGAAATGGTTCAGTCTCTTAACTAATCAATTGGTTATTTAAAACATAATAAGTAGTCAGCCTCAAAATAATAGAGGTGATAAAATCCTTTTATTAATTCTAAAAGCATTACCTACTTAATAATATTTATAAAAGTAACCTACAGGTATCGGCAACATGGTATGAAACAATATAGAATATGTAGATTTAAAATTAACGAATATAGTTACGTATATGGCTGAAATGACTCCATTATTAAAATAAATAATATCACTCAATGTTTTAAAATAAGCCAATTATATTATTATATAATTTACATTAAAATAGTAACTTTAACCCAATTTCGAATTTTATTTGATTTCTATATGAAATATTTATATCACAGCCAATATAATTTTTGGACTAATTATATTAAGTATACATTTGTATAATAAATATAAATTTTAAATAAAATACTTTATGTGCGTAAGTAGGTATATAAAAATAAAATATTAGTAATAAGTAAAGTAAATAATTATGGACAGGTCCATATCTCATGAAGGTCTAATTATAATAATATTACTGGTTATGTCAAACTAAAGCATGGGATTATTCTCAAAGTGCTGTGACAAATATTGCATTGCTTTTGTATGTACGATAGTAAAATATATTTAGGGAGAGAGATGCAGTAAATAAATTAAAAGAGGTATATGTTTAGGTACTCACTACACCTTCTATAATTTACATGCAGATCAAATTCTAAAATTTCACCTATTTTAGACTCGACATTTTGTAAAAGAAATTTTAAAATTAGTCAGTTACTGGATGTACAGACATAATAATTTTACGTTTGAATCGAAACCTTTGTTAAGGAACGGTAACAAGTGCAGTTTGCAAAACTATGAATATATTGAAACACTTTGTAGTTTAAGTTTGGGGCTTGAGGAATGATCATTAATATGTCCTGTTGTTTTACTATGATAGAATGTGATAGGAGAAACACTAAATAGTGGTTTAACACGCCGCCATATCATACTCCGCCGACGCCGTCATATCGACTACTTTATGAGATATGGATCATAGCCCCAAAACGTAAAATGAGAGTTACTTATAATATAACAGTGTATCTTAATAATATACTTATCTGTTATAACTTTACAAGTATCTGCCTTCGTCTAATGCTCCGCAGCATCTATACTTAAATCATAAATCCCAATTAACTATACCCAACCACCCATATTTAAGTACCCCAAATAAGAAAATATATTTTAATAAAATAAAATAAAATTGAAACCAACTATATCTAAATATTTCATCTACTTATATCATCATCATTGATTACAGGTTTTACTGGCGAAAATATTTTGAGGAGTCGATCTTTTGATCCGTCAGCCGGACCTACGTAACTTAAATAAATACCAAACCGTAATTTGCCGGCAAACTGTTCGGCTATAGTTCTCAGAGGCTCTACGGTTTTTTCACCGGTTTTTTGATCGATGCACACCATTTGGCACCTAGGACAAAGGCCTTCGACCTGGAAAAAATTATTGCATCTTTAAAACAAGTTAACAATTTTCGTAATAATATTTGTAGCATCGACGCTCACTATAGAGAGTATAAGTTTTTTTGTGAATAAAAATCTTCTTGGCATTTAAAAACATGTTAAAGCTAATCTTTACCTTGAACTCTTGATTCCCAATGATAACTCTATGCCAATCTCGTTCGGCAAGTTCCTCATCCATTTCAATAACGAGGTTTCCTCTGAAACGATCTGTTAAACTATCGATATCGTCAGAAAAATGTGGGTCATGGATCTTAGTTCTCAACCACCGCACTGTAGCTTTGTTTATTAAAAGGAATTGGGCTTGATTACTTAGCGAAAGTAGTTTATTTTCTCCGTCATGCTTCTTCTTTTGGGTTCTACCGTCGTCACTTGATTGTCTGATAAGCCTAAGGTATGAAATTTCTAACGCTTCGGAAATCCAATCTGCTACTTCATCACCACAATCGTAGCCAGCGATTGTGTCAGTACAAATTTTGCTACGGCAGAGTGATGAGTTTTTAAGTTTGTTGTCAGACGGAACATCCAGAGGCACCGATATTGGGGGTTTCCCTGAAATGGTTATGAATTCGTATGAATAGTGCACGCAAATGTTTATTTGGAACTAAACCAGTTGGTCGCTAAAGGCGAGGCCGACCCAAGGTTAGATGGTTGGATGGCGTAGGCCAAGATTTAAAATCTACTGGAGTGTCAAATTAGGTCACAATGGAGAAATATACTCGACCAGGCTTAAAGCCACTCTGTAAAGCCTCATGTGATGATGATAATTTATTTTACTGATGCTAGGTCTACACCGCATATCGCCAAATGCGTTTAGCGCTATAAATATGTTACTATTTACCTTCAAAATATAACAACATTCTTCTTTTATGCAGATCTATTTTCGGCCGTATCATACACATTCTTGTGTTCTGTTTCTGTGTTAAACATACACCATTATCTTTAATAATCATCCAATCCCTGTCATATTCGAACCCTTTCGGTCCAATTTTCCAGGTAGACCTAATTTTAAAAGCACCACATGATTTAATAGGAAAGATAACTGCTTCTTTTAATATAATAGCAGAATCGATATTCTGCGACAGATCTTCAGCGTCCTGAAAAATAAATTCTGGCTGTTCTGGTAAAATTTGCTGTGAATTTGATAAGCCGTTATATAATTTGCTATTTCTCAATGAATGCATAATGTGTGACAGTAAACGCCTCCTTGGTTTCCTTTTCGTTTTAACGAAGCATCGGCATATCATATTTAAAAGTTTGTCGACATCTTCGAATGTATTGAAATAGCCGAATGACGCTCTAATAGCCCCAGTCGGTCTTCCATCAATAAGATCAATCTCGTCACCACACACGTGTCCGGATTTGAACATTTCCTTTAATTCCTTATTTGTCGCTGCTAGATGGCGCTGGCAAGATCCGGAATTACAAAAGCATCCCGTTCGGACGCTTATGTTGAATAGGTCGGCCATGTGCTGGAACTGAAACAGATTTTATTTTTTTAACTGTCAACATAATTATTTGGACCGTTACAATACGCAATTATATTAATGGGTAGCTAATGACCCTATTTTTAAGAGATTGCATAAGATTTCCTAAGTCTTACTTCACTATTAATATGCGCCAATTATAATGAATTGACTTACAATGAGACACTTGTACACACGGCCACACATCAAGCTATACAAAACCAGTATAATCTGATCGTTCATTGTGCGAAAAGATCTAGTAAAGTGAGGCCAAGATTAACTGGTTTTGTATAGCTTGATGTGTAGCCGTGTGTACAACACTGTTAGGAATACAGTACAAGGATACATAGTACGTAGATGCGATGTGGCTTTGGAATAACAAATACACAAATAAATGAGGGATGGACTGTGTGTAAGCTGATGTAGCATTAGGGCGACTAAAACATGAGATGATAAGAAATAATGTTGCGCTACCTCAAAAATGGGTCAGATGCAAGAAGACGTTTAGATTATAAGATGATTCGTGACTATCGCAAACCACGTGGATAATAGGTTGATAATAAGTACCTATAACAAACTGCATAACCATAATAATGAAAGTAAAACAACACGTAACTGCATAGCATCGTACCTATCCAATGAAAACAAATACATGCCAGTAAACAGTTGGTAATATTTAAGAAATTGCGTCACGCCAGAAGATAAGGATGGTCACTAAACAATCTTTCGTCATGTTGTTTACGATCAAGTACTTGTTATACAAATTCTGTTGCATTGTTTGTATATTATCGTAGGAATTTCATAGGCAACGTTTCTTTTCATTCATCGTGCACGGTTCGAGGTAACTTACTAGTTGCCAAGTATCCAAGAATCCATATTACCAGGGACCGAATAGGTTACCCTTAAAGCACATTCGGGTTATTTTTTAGGTTTGGTGAAAAACTCTAGAAGTAAAGGTTAACCCCCTTTAATTCTGGTTAATCGGCAATATTTAAATAGTTACCCCATTATTTGAAAGCTTAGCCCATTATTCTAAAGGTTGACCCATTATGTACCTATAATTGGTTGGCCCACCATTATAAAAATGGTTCGTGTTGTCACTAAATAAATAATTATTATTTTCCTTACATACTAATTTACATTTTTAAATATTTGTTAAAAAAAGATATCAAAAAACATTTAAAAATATAAAAAAAATAGTAGTCCACCGGTGTCGGGAGCAGGGTCCAAGCTACCGGTGGTTAGGGTTCCAGAGACAGGAACCTCCTCACAATACGGGCCGTATCGAGAAGTACTGCCTTCTGAATCAGGCCCTTGATCCAACCACCAAGCGAAAGTTTTGACAGGTGGTCGTCCATGCTTTTTGCTATCAGGCCATTGGCCGTGACGACTATCGGCACAATGATAGCCGAGCTCACATGCCACATATCGACAACCTCGTGTGCTAAGTCCAGATATTTTATTTGCTTCTCTTTCTCAGCTTTCACGAGGTTCTCGTCATGTGGGATGGTAACATCGATTATCATTACGCGGCGCGCTGATCGGTCTATCACCACTATGTCAGGTTTATTGGCAACAATAGTCCTGTCAGTGATGATAGACTGATCCCAGTACAACGTGACATGGTCTTTTTCGAGAACTGGGTCGGGCACATGCCTGTAGTACGGTACCTCAAACTCCACAAGTTTATATTTCAAGGCAAGTTGCTGGTGAATAATCCTGGCCACTTGATTGTGCCTGTGCAAGTACTCGCCGTTAGCCAGACGAGAGCAACCAGAAATAATATGTCTGATGGACTCACTCACTCAATTATTATTATTATAAGGGTTGGCCCATTATTATTATAAGCGTTAGCCCCTTAAAGGGTTAGACCAACGGTTAACTCGTATATTGGATAATCAAGCCGTATTACACGTTACAGGTCTAACCAGTACCAAATTTACCAATATTATTTGGTACAGTTCTTTATTTAATAAAACAATATTATCTGCCTATCCCTTCGGGGATGATAATTATTCTGTTTGTATTCTTGTGAAACGTCTATCTTAAATATTTGGCAAAGGACAATCAAAGTGCGGTCTGTAAATCTTGGCCTCAGTCCGCGTTAGTCCAAACAATTAGGTTCGTTATGTTACAGAATAATTTGGTAGTTCCGTGGACCGTGAGAAGTTTGACGAAATCATTTCGAACAATAGCGGCTCTGTTTAGTTTGGGTTAACTAGCGTAGGTACCGAACGTAATTGAGCCGTATCGGGGTGCTCTGAACTCATGTTTTCGGGCTATTATTTCATAGATCAAGTTATTTAGGGTTAAAGTACTCGTAATTAGGGTTACCTACCTAGTTACTTTAGTACTAAATAACTTGAATGAGGCTAACCATACCAGTTAACTTCTTCCCTATTTTATGTCTGTCGAGCTTTTCGGCCACGCTTCATGAAGTGGCAGCTCGAGTAACGTCATTCAGGAGTCCAGTGATTTGAGTTTTTAGTCTTAGCTATGAAGTTTCCGGGCCATAGCGACATATGGCGAGCGAGAGGTTCTTAGTTCGAATCTAACAATATAGACTAGTCCCACTTAGACTAGTTAGATCTTAGATGGATTGAAGAATACACATACCTTTTTTTATGAGGACAGGAACTCGTGATGTGTCTGATCTTCGGTTTATTTCTTCAAATATTTAACCCGAGGGGAAAAGGTTTTCTACCAACTAAGACTTGTTATTTAGTTATAAATTTAAAATAACAGTTCTTACCTCAACAAATCCGATATATGATCCATCTGCTCTTAGAAGATTAAATGTAACAATTGCACCTTGTGTCTTTATATCACTAAAATCAGAATCCATGTATGTCACTGCAGCTTTGTTACCATTTGGGTGCTTTAATTCATTCAGCTGATAATAAAGGTCTTTAGCTACGTAATACGTATGGTATGAAATTGTGTCCATCCAATCAAAGTACATTGTTTTAGGTATCAAACTTTTCATTGTATCAAAACAGTGCTTCAAGGAAATTACTGCTAAGAATGGTATTGTTCCGTCTTCCAAACTGCAATTAGAAACATAAATATAATTTTTAAAGAAGTGACTGAAAACTAATTAAGTAGGTGGTTATTGCTTAAATTTTAGAACAGCTGATCAAATGTGGCATGTAGATATTGTTCCAAATATGCTACATCATGATGCTTATTATTTCACATTATATTGATGTTTCAAGAATATTGATTCAGATGGAAATCACTGAAACGAAACTATTGGAATATCTTAAGAAATGGTATATCAAAAGAATTTCAAACACTTTCGGGAAAACCTGGTTTTCAGTTTCAATTTTAATAAAATTAAAAGAATTCGTAACTGTCATCGGGTTACTTAAAAAATATAAAATGTTGTAATCACCTTTCATACAATTCTTTCCTCTTAACATGAACATCCTCTGTAGTTAACACAAAATCAACGGTCCCTCCTCCAAAATACTTCTTTTGGCATAGTGTGTGGCTACTACTATTTTTGATTAAAATTGCGCCTAGTCCACTTGGGTACCCAAATACTTTGTAAAACGACATGCACACAAAATCGGGTTGTGTTTCAGATAAATCTAATCTACTTGTTGATACAAACGAAGCTGCATCAAGTAGGACAAACCAGCTATTATTTATTCTACATAATTGTTTTTTTAAATGACTTTTCAGGCACCCATTTTTTATGTGGTGTATGCAGTCGATAGGGTATTTATAGCCGTTAAAGTTGCTTTGTGCAGGGTATACCAGCAATGTGTTAGGTTCATTATTGCTTTGTAGTTTGGGCTTATGCAAGGAGTTTGACTTATTATTATTTTGGTTTACCGCTTCTAAGAAATCATCATGCGATATATGTACTACATCTGCATCTTTCTCAGCAGCAATTTCTCTTAGACCCAGCACTGATGTATGATTGTCTCTCAAATACACAAATGATCCACTGGTACATTCACCACCTTCAATTTCTTCTGGAGAAAATTGAAATGACTCGACAACTAATTTTAACGCAGATGTGGTTCCTGCAGTAAATACTACTGTGTACTCAGATGGATCTGTATTGAAATGCTTTAGGATGTCACTTCGGATCTGTTCGATACAGTCTTTAGTATATTTGTCGGAGTGAGGGTTCATGTAGACGTTGTCCATAAGGTCTTGATGTACAAGCGAGAGTAAACATTGTGGATATAATGTGGCCCCAGCATTTTCCAAGTAACATTTTTCTGTAATGGAACAAAATAAAGAAGTAATTTATTTAAGTAAATAAACTTATTAAAATATTCGTGTATTATGTGCACAGCTGAATCCACTTCATAACTAGCCTTTATAGTACTAAATGAAGCAAGGAAACAGTTTATGAAGGATAGAGAAATCGTATTATGTATAGATGTATAGGTAGGTACTTAATTACTGAACTGCTTAGTAAAACATTCCTTCAAATAAATGTCTAACTGCAAGCTTGTTATTGCAATACTATTTAGGATTTTAATATCCCAGTACTTACCTATACAAAATTATTAAATAAAAATATTTTATCCTATATCAATATTTTATCTTTACTTGTCAAGATAATTATAACTGACTGCATTGTCAAAACAAATGATAACAATATTTATAACACACTACAAGACTACACATGGTAGGTTCTGGTAAAAAAAATCTTAAAGAAAAAGGCAAGTGTAATACTTTGTATGTTGTTGCACCAAATGAGAGTAGTTACTTTCTCATTCCTTTCCAGTTTATAATTAATAAGTAACCTACTTATGTGTCTCTTCAATAAAAAATATAGTGAAAGTACCTGATATGAAATTTAAGTCATAAAAGTAATAAGAAACTAATTAGAAATCACTTACCTCCTAACCTTGTGAAATTCGATAAAATCTTGTTCATATGCTCCGTATCAATAACTTGACTCAATGGGTTCATCTCGGGGGGATCTTCATAGGAACCTGACATAATTAAACCAATTGATAAACAGACGTTTAATTAATAAAAACTTTATGAACTTCGGCAACGCAAAATAAAAGAAAAAAAACGAAATGCACACACGTCAGTTCTAACGATGAACCTTAGTATGTAGTCACAACTCGTTTGAATAACCTTGTATGCCAGTAAGTAATGTAACAACTGTTCGTAATAATAAACTATATCTCAAAATAATGAGCGCAAAAACATCGCTCACTGAAAGTGATCAACTGACTGAACTGACATTTGAAGTGACAGCAGACAGCTGTCTTAAGTCTTAATGACAGCAGTGTTTGTTTTGACTTTTTACCACAGAGTATTAATTTATTGTTTTGTGTTACCCGATACTTATCCAAAATTACCCACGGTAGTTTACATAATAGTCTACAAATGGTTTGAATGTTTATAAATTGTCGGCAGACTGATGTTTAGGTATAAATATTTATTAGTACCTTTTTTATTTTGTACTTAGTTTAGTTTTTAAATAATTACTCAAACATATTTTCCTTAAATGGCTAAGCGTTCTACCAACTGGGGATTTAAAAAATACACGGAAGGAGCACCGCTAATGAGTTTCATGTGTTGACCTCTGTTGACCTAGACAACAATTATTTTATTAATTGTCTGTTTCTCAATTCTTTAAAACTGTGTATAAACAGAGGCTGGTGTACTTTTGCATAGCTTCTATCGCGGGCCTTGAGCGTGGAGAGCGAATCCAGAAATTCCGTAACGAAAATATTCAACCAGGTTGCTATGGTTACGGAAAATAACAAGGTTGTCAACTGAGGTTGTCAAATTAAATAATTAATTATTTGCATAAGTTGATAAAAAATACTATGCAATAGCTTTACCGCGGCAGTCTCCGAGTGCCACATTTAGTTTTTTTTTTTTATATTCACCCGTTACTATAAGGTTGTCACTTCGAAATTTATTTCATGACTTTCTCACTATTTTACTACAATACAAACATAGCCCATGTATAAGTAACTTTTCGTTTCCCGTAAATTACTCTCCCCGTCATTGATATGGCAACTGTTTAAATCTGCGCGGGAAATATTGTTTTCCATTTTCTTTCTTCGTTGCCTAATATAGTTTTAAAAGGCAATAATATTAAGAGTTTGGTAGATATCTGACTAATAATCAGATATCTTGCTGATATTCAATATAACTGTTTCGTCACAATCATGGTCTTCAATAAATTGACTTATGTTGGAATCGGCTTCCAGTCTGACCGGATGCAGCTAATTACCAGTATTTTACTCGAGGAGTGACTGCTTATCTAAGCTACTTATTCCAGTTTGAAGTAACTTCTTGAAACACAAGGCAAAATTAATATGGATCTATTTCACCTAGAAACACAGTATCTTGATTCTTGGGTAAATTATCGCCAAATTTATCTCGAGGTCCTTTTGATTTTTAACGCATAAGGAAGATACGAGTATATGTAGAATTATTGATCTACAGATATAACTGCCTACCTCATCAATTAATTTGTGATACGACAATAACCAAAGATTTACCGGTTTACTATTTCTCTAATCTAAAAATGTTGGCCTCAACATCTTTCTTCTCTCATTTTTATGCGCTAGCTTTTGCGCGCGGTTTCATTTTCCAAGACAAACACACTCCGGGCCACTAACAAATTATGGAAACCCTGTAACAAACGCTTTACTCGCAAACCTACTGCCTGTAGTGAAATTTTAACTCAATTTCAATGGCTACATTCTCGAGACCACAGGTCACTAAGGTTCACTTGAATTTCGCAAGATGGCGTTAGCAGTTGCACTAACGCCGGAAAAGCTCCGATTTCATAACCGCTTTTGTTAAAGTTTGAAGTAACTAACTGATACTATTTATTTACGAATACATACTTATTAATAATGTATTTATGTATTAGGATTCTAAAATTTCATAAAAAGGGAATCATAAGCAAGAGAAAACACACCTATCATAACAAGGAAATTAAATTATTCTACTTTAACAAAGACCTCAAGAGCGACTCACTAAGAGAAAAAAAAACGTACTTAATGGAATAGGGCACAGGCACTAATAGTTTAAGTCTATTGCACAAAAGAGGTTCGCATACATAGGCAGGTTCACCTTCGGCAGCATCGCCTTACTAAATTGAGTTACACCAATTTAATTATTGCTTTTATGGAGGGCTTTTAGTAGCTTTTAGTATCAAGCGGGGCATGATCGACTTCCCCTAAGTGAATTGACGGCCATGACAGAGGACATTTACTGCTTTACACTTTTCCTAGAGGACGTTCTGACAAGCGACTACTTTAGTGACGAAGAAGTTTCAGAATTACGCTTTAAAAATGGCGGGAAAAGTGGTTCTTTTTTAAAATTTCACAGAGTAAATTTTGTTCAACGTGCTTTTGGCTTCATTTTTGCGCGATTATTTATTTGCCTGAGTAAAATAATTATGGGGGGAAACGATTAGGTATAATAATGATAGGGAAATACGGGTGTTTAAGTTGGAATAGGTTATACCTAAACAATTTACTTTGCGGTTAATAAACCGTCCTACAGTAGGTACCTACCTTTTAAATAATTACATCATCATAATATCATCATCATTATTATTCTCTTGCCCTCATAATAAATTATCATCATAATTCTTAGCAATAGTTAGCCATGAAGAATTGGATGTGGTTGAGATGACAATGCTAAGGTGGATGGATGAATGAACAATTGGTGGCTATGAGAGTAGAGGAAGACCAGAGTAACGATCGATGGACTGTGTGAAGGATGAAGGTATGGAAGACGAAGCCATACTGCGCCGACCTCAAATAAATTGGGATAAAGGCAGGCGAATGATGACGATGATGAGGTAACCAAAATGGTAAATAAAATAACTGTTCATGTTTTAATTAATTTTTGTTGATATAGATTGCATTATAACTTACTAAAACGTTGAATAAAAAAACCGCTAAATTATATAGAATGTTAAATTTTGGGACTGAGTTTTAATATTCTAAAATAATAATACATCCGCTTCCGGGTTTAACAATAATACCTGGTCTATGGCTACATAATCAAATCGGATGAAAGATAGATAGATCTGAATAAAAAAATACCCGTAGAACAAAAATAAATTAAATTAAAATAAATATTTAACAATATATATTTTTTTTTAACAAGTACCTTAACATAAACAAAAGAGTTAATCTGATTTCCGCAAATGGAATATAATAATATATTAATATTATCACGAACCTTCAACTTTGACCCCTGGTTGATCTCATTTTGCTTGAGTGACAAATGAGTCCAGACACTATACACCACATATTATAGCCTTCGGTAACTTGATAGGTACCTACTATTGTTTCCGCTATGCACAGAGAATTTCCTCAAACAATACCTAGAGAAAAAAAATTCCTACGCGAGACGCTTACTGAATGAAAGTGTTTGTCATGGCCCTACGATGATGATACCCTGAACCCGTTGTTTACCAATATGATGAAATTATTAGTCAATATTATGGTATAATAGTTATCGCATTCCATTATGAGCGCTCGGTAATGTTATTATGATGACTTAATGTCAATAAAAATGTTTTTGTTGTTTGTGGTTATGGATCTTATGCTCTTGATTATCCAATCGTAAAAGTGTCTGTTGATTGATTACATCTGGTTTAATAATTTTTATCTGCCCAGCCTTTGGGGCCATTTCAAGTCCAACTGGATGGGTTATAGCGCTAAATACCAGATTTTTACAAGGAGCTACTGCCTGCCCTCCACAACCTAGAAACTGGTTACCACAATATCCCTTGGTAAGACACTGTCAGATTTTCGACCTTCAGACTACTAGCAACGACAATCAAAGATTTTCGAAAGGCAAACGGAATCAACAGCTTAACTAGCTTTCCGAGCCTTGGGGGTCTTGGTATGAAATATCTAGATGTTGGTAACCAGATGGTCACCCAGAGACAGACACCAAGGCAAGCTTGTTCTTGATTCATCAAGCTGTTGGTCAAATCATCAAGTCTAATTATAATTATAATAGGTATTGTACATCGAGATATAAGTACTAACGTAGGTACTAGACAAGCTACGTCAAATAACTGCAATTAATTTATTGTCCTATTTCGTAATTTGAATCTTTAGTTCGCTGCAGCGCTAAAATAATAACAATTCGTCTAAACCGTAACTAACTTACCACAGCGCTAGATTTGCTGCGGAAGTGTATTTATTCTCGGCAAAAAGGTCTTAAGCGCCATGTAAATCACGGCACTTACGCGTTTTCATCGGCGACGACGCACGGTGGGCTGAAAATCGGCTTTCATAGACTTAGGCATTTTATTTTGGAAGTGCCAGTTTTTATGCCGGATATCACTTCTATTAGTTATAACAATATACAAAAATGACACCAGAATTGATTCTGCACAAAAACGAAGGAATTATAATTTTTTTACGAAAATTTTGTATGGAGCTAGTATGAAAAATCAAAATATCTCTAAAACGGCAGGGATAACCGTAATATCCTTATAGGGGGTTATAGTACTAATTATTTATGATTTTTTGACATACGTAACATAATGTTTGAAGATGCCGTTTTATTTATTTTTACATATGAAATGTTCCTTTTAGTGTTTAAGTTGAAGAATTCAGAGCTTTAACAACTCCTAACATAAAATAGCATCACCCCTATAGACCTGAAGGACTAGACAGAGGTGTGTAGTATCTTGTTGATCTTGTAAGATTTCCAACAATACCAAATAGGTAGTTGAATATCAGTGTCAAAGTGCCCATGCTGTCGCTTCTTTTTTAAAGATAGGGTAATGAAATTGTTAATTGATCATACCCTAAAAGTATGATTACAACATAACCCCGGACACATAATAATAATAATATATATATTAATAATATTCTTTTATGGGGTTATAGTACTAATATTATTTATTTTTACATATGAAACTTTTCAAAACGATCCATTAACTGTGTCAAAGTTAAGAACATCGTTAGGAAGCATGCTTTTTCCCCAAATATTAAGAACTAGCTTTTGCCAACGGCTTCGCCCGCGTGAAAATGACGATTTTCCATACAAACTTTCATCCCCTATTTAACTCCCTTAGGGGTTGAATTTCGAAAAATCCTTCCTTATTCCTTGTCTACATAATAAAGGGATCCTCTGTGCAAAATTTCAGCTTTCTAGGTCCAAGGGTTTGGGCTGGGCGTTGATGAGTCAGTAAGTCAGTCAGTCAGGACTTCTCTTTTTATTTATATAGATAGATAGACGATAATATGTGAAAAAAAAATAGACTGTATATATAAAGTCCCATTAAAATAGGTGGACAAAATTTCAGAAATCATTCAGACCACCAAAATAAGGACGATGGTAAAAAAGGTAGCACTCCGGGAGTGCCGGCAGAAGTGAAAACTTCAATATTAACTTTCAAACTCGCGTCAGGGTCACGTGATGCTGATCGAAAAATCGTAAGATTTTTCGATCAGCATCACGTGACCCTGACGCGAGTTTGAAAGTTTTTACCCATACAAAAAAAGTGCTCAGCGCCGCTAAAGAAGTTTTCACTTCAAAAAATAATAAGAAAAACGCATTTAAGTACCTACTTATAGAGGACGAGTTTGTTCTAGACCTAGAGTGCCGGCAATTTATTATTCTAAGTTAAAAAAAAAACAGTTTATTTAATATTGAAATTAAAATTGATAGGTAATTTAAATAAAACAGAAGTAACAAAAATAATATCTAAGTGCTATAAATTCAATTATACAAAATATTTACTTACTTCTGTTTTATTTAAATTACCTATCGATAAAAAGTATATAAACAGTCTATTTTTTTTCACATATTTTTAATATTTGGGGAAAAAGCATGCTTCCTAACGATGTTCTTAACTTTGACACAGTTATTGGATCGTTTTGAAAAGTTTCCTAAGTAAAAACAAATAATATTAGTACTATAACCCGCTTTAAGGATATTATTATTATTATGTGTCCGGGGTTATGCTGTAATCATACTTTTAGGGTATGATCAATTAACAATTTCATTCCCCTATCATTCAAAAAGAAGCGACAGCATGGGCACACCTCTGTCTAGTCCTTCAGGTCTATAGGGGTGATGCTATTTTATGTTAGGAGTTGTTAAAGCTCTGAATTTTTCAACTTAAACACTAAAAGGAACGTTTCATATGTAAAAATAAATAAAATATTTTGACGATTTTTAAAAAAAAAACGGCATCTTCAAACATTATGTAACGTATGTCAAAAAATCATAAATAATTAGTACTATAACCCCCTATAAGGATATTACGGTTATCCCTGCCGTTTTAGAGATATTTCGATTTTTCATACTAGATCCATACAAAATTTTCGTAAAAAAAATATAATTCCTTCGTTTTTGTGCAGAATCAATTCTAGTGTCATTTTTGTATATTGTTATAACTAATAGAAGTGATATCCGGCATAAAAACTGGCACTTGCAAAATAAAATGCCTAAGTCTATGAAAGCCGATTTTCAGCCCACCGTGCGACGGTGCGGCGCGATCGCCGCAGTTGAACGAGACAAAGTAGGAATTTACGGTGTCTTCTCTAGTACGTTAGTACTTACATATATCTCGATGGTATTGTATAAATTGTAAAAATCGAAAATCCTCTACATTTTTTGAATGCGCATCGTGCTCACCTCAAGTCTAAATATGTTGTTTGCCATCAAGAGGAATAACATTGAGAAAAAGTTAAAGTTCAATGCTCTGAATTTAAATAAAAAGGTATGTATTTATTTTGTCGCAAGTAATTTTATATTCATGTTTTGCATCCGCATCTGATGTTTCCTAGTACCTAGCTACAAAACTATTAATAATTTCCTGAATCTGGATCTATGGTAACCATTTTAGGCGTCAATAATCCAAACAGAAACTTATTTTGCTTCATTAAAATCCTTGTTCATTGCATAAAAATGGTTGCAGTAATTATTTACACTCAAGTAATTACTTGACTACATATCATACCAGGGTCAGTCTGTCAACGATTTAAGTATTATTTTTTTAATTTAATTACTGTCCATGGGCCATGATGGCACGTTACTGAATTATATAATTATTGGTGTGGATAAGTAAACTATTGAATAGCATCGTTGCATTTATTATTTGCAATGTGAATATTAAATATTTACGAATTTCTCCTGTCTGTTATAAAATCTTTGTTATTGTAAAAGGAAACTTCAAGATCAGCACGCTTAAGTTTCGACACCCTAGTGAGTACCTATAGCAAATGATCATCACATTTTTAGCAAAATAAGAACCATTACCTAAGACAATAGTGAACTCTTGCTAATTTCGAGGAGCTCCTTCGAAACCCACTTACTCGTATATTAGAATTAAGAGGAAAAGGAAGAACTAAGCAAATGGGAATGAATTGTTTATGGGATTATAATTGTTATGAATTTATGAATGAAAGATGACAATAGATAAGTGACACCTCATATAATGGAAGAAGAACAATAGTGTCTCCAAGGAATATAGGGCAGTAGAAAACAGAAAAAGATGAAACCGACCGAGTGATTGTGGAGACTTCAAGGATAACTTCGCAGGTATTACGGGCTATGTTCTCCTTTCAAATGAACAGGGTCAAAAGTAGTCTTAATGAGAAATTGCCACAACTAGTTACATATCTACAGACTGCTACGAATGCATCTTAACCTTGCTTTAGAGAGAGAGACTTGCGAAAGGTTTATTTATGAATAGAGCACCTTCAAATTTTCGTCACGTTTTTGGTTATTTATATCAATAATACTTTCGTCTACTATCTTCGGTAGCCACTGGAGTAGTGTTACAAGGTGCAACAAGATTGTGGCCTAGACCTTTGTGAAACTTCCGACAGAACTCTTCATCAATAATTTGGTAGAGGATATTGCAACATATCACTTATGCAATTATAGTACCTTCGCATTTATGTGATTAAGTAAGTATACAATACTTTTCATTATTAGCAAAACGTTTTAAGGAATTAAATAACCTTGTTTAATCTTAGGGAACATCGATCGTAGGAGTAGGGTATCTCTTTCTTTCCGCTTGGCTACAACTTGATACGTCCTGTTTTACTTTATAAAACTGATTGTTATTTTATCCTTTTTTCAATTAATTTTTAACAGTCGTTGGTTTTTTCAAAATTTTTAATTTTGCTTTTTTATTTTAAACTTTTTACTTTTATTTTTTTATCTAAGAGCATGCACCAATCAAACCTAAACCCATAGCTGGAAACTGAATCAAAATCGGACTTGTAGTTTTGGAGAAAAATGCCAACTTTTATTTGCACAAAAAATGTTTGCTGCAGCGCCCCCTGTTAAGTTGTCACTGTAACACCTATCTAAGATCATGCACCAATCAAACCCGAACCCATAACTGAAAACTGCATCAAAATCGGACTAGTAGTTTTGGAGAAAAATGGCAACATGTATTTGCACAAACACACAAACAAACAAACACACAAACAAACACACAAACAAACAAACAAACAAACAACCTCTCACCCCAAACGCATATACCGTCTCCGTTCCGTCGTGGGTAAAAATGATAAATTGCTTAGTTTGTTGACATTGCGTAGTAACTACACGCAACTGGTTTTGTGTTTACAATTATTCTTTTACGGGCGGCGCTAAAATAGTCATTAAGTAGCTAAAACTAGTTTATCAAGTTATTGGTATCTATCAAATCGTTTGTCTCCGATCGGAACGTCGCGTCGGAAACTCAGTTGTAGGTCGTTGTCTGAGGTTAAAGCTACCTGATCCTAGACAGTAAGTTGTCCGCAGCATGGCATTGACTGACAACAAGCGAGTAAATAACGCCGTCGTATATGTTAAACTACAGATGAATTTTTGTTTTTGCGACCGCGAGACGTTTCGCAATCACGATGAATTTCGGTAACGCGAATATATTTCGGTGTGTTATCTTCGTGTTTTGTTTCGGATACGTACAGAACCGGCGTAAAATAAAACTTAGTAGTGACGCGGACTACCGTAACCGAAATTCGGATATCTATTTAAACTCTTTGCAACTGATAGCTAAGTACGGCCATAGGCCTGAAAGACACACAGTGATTACGAAAGATGGTTATAAAGTGAACACTTACAGAATACCGAACAGAGGACCTCCAGTGTTGTTAGTTCATGGTATTGGTGACAGTTCTGATTCGTGGTTAGTCCTGGGACCAGCAAAGTCTGCAGCGTTTCAGTTAGCCGAGCAAAAATACGATGTTTGGTTATATAATGCTCGAGGGAATAAATACAGTAAAGGACACATCAACAACATCCCTGAAAAAGAATATTGGAATTTCAGCTATGAAGAGATGGGAACGCAAGATTTGCCTGCGGTGATTGATTATATACTCAAAACAACGTCTCGACGTAACCTGTCCTATATTGGGTTTTCTCAAGGAACGGCCATTTTTTTTGTAATGTGTAGCATGAGGCCTGAATACAACGCGAAGATACAGCAAGCGATATTATTAGCTCCAATAGCGTGGATAACTGAAACACAATACCCGTTTATGGAACTTGTGGCGCGAAACATGGACGTGTTAAAATCGTTCCTAGATAGCATCGGAGTGTACGACTTGTTTGCTAATAATGTGTTAAGTAACCTTTATCACGCAAAAGTGTGCCGGGACGGTGTACCTGAATATATTTTGTGTCAATTAGAGTATTATGTAAGTTATGGATTAAGAAATATTACGAATCTGTATCCAGAACGGCTCCCAGTACTTGCTAGTCATATACCCGCTGGTGTGTCTACTAAAACCTTTGTGCATTACTTTCAGAGTTACTTGAGTAAAGGGTTCCAAAGATTTGATTATGGTTCTAGAACGAATCAGGAGACCTATTCTTCTATACAGCCTCCTTCCTTTGACCTCTCATTGATAACTGCTCCAATTTATATGTTTAGTAGTGAGTCTGATTGGTTTAGTACCCCTGTCGATGTAGAAAGACTGACAGCTAAACTTCCTAATGTTGTAAGGCATGTTATGTTGAACAATACAGTAGATTTCACACATTTAGAGTTTATTTATGGTTCTCGAGTAAATGAAGTAGTTAATGATGATATTAAAAGAATACTTAGCGGACAATTATAAATGTTTTAGAATTTATATAGGTAATTTTCAAAATCACCTGTGATAACACGGACTTTGTTTTAAATTGTAGATATTAGAGAGAAAAGAAAGATGAAGAAAGGTTTAACTATGACTCTTGAACAATAGTAATGTTTTACCTACCTCGATTTACATTTTTTCGTACGCTTAAAAATACCGATTTATTGTATACTTAACCTAAATTATTTGGAGTGGGTAACTAAATGTACCTTTTTAAATGATTAGGTTCCAAACTTGTGCTACACCTGTAACAGTAGCTGCATATATTTTTCCTAGCTGAGTCATATAAATAATCGGTAAGTAAGTATAAAAGACGTTAGTGAATAAATAGATCAAGTGACTTATTAGATGAACTTATGATTTTCTTAACCGTCTCTCATCCAGTTTTTCTCGTCTTGGTACACCTACTGTATGTTTTTGTTTTCTCAACATTCCAAGCATTATTTATTTGTGTTATAGCTGGAATTCTAAGTGTATTGTCTACTATTTATAGTATCATTATTTAAATTGGTATTATATAATTATAAAAAAATAACAGCTCACGTGTTAGTTGCAAACACGCTTCCGTACCACATTTTGGTGGTATCTACATACAATACTCACCTTTTTTTTTAGCGGAAGATTTTTGCTCAAGATTTGGAGATTTTTGCTCAAGTTTGTGTAAGTAGGTACTTACCTATAATAATTTAAATAATAACTATTGTATAACAATTATGATACTATAAACTATAAAACTATAAACATTTGTGGAATTACGATCAGCTTACTTCAAAAATAAAATAATTAGAACGAAGTTTCATTGTTTTAATAATACGACCTAGTTTATGAATCAAACTTGCCAATTAACAATAAAATAAGTAAGAGGACAATATGTTTTTTTTCTACAATAACAAGCCTATAATATTACTAAGTAATTTGTTTATATAAATGATAATTTACCTACAAAAATGCTCTATGAAAGCTCAATGACTTTTTAATAGCTATATCTAGGTAATTAATTTGTTATTCAATTTTAAAACACCGAATGAATTGGTCTAGTTTAATGGTTAATTTATAAACGTTGTCAACAGTTAAAAATACTGAAAAAATGACAGAAAGAAAGAAGAAGAAATAAAATGATGCCTTCTTAACTCTACGTAATTTTCATATAAACGTGTCGTAACTTTTGATAACGTTTGAAAATAAACCCTTTAGTAGGTAACCACCTACTTTTTAAATTAAGTATGTAGATAGTATATAAATACCTAAATACACAATAAGTAAAATTATATTTTGTTGTAATGTGTTTTTTTCTCTAGTTTTGGTACAACGGTAAACGTTTTTAAATTAAATATTATGCCTAGCTATACATTCAGGATTTTATTTTGTAAAAATATTTGTCATGTTGGTAATGGGTATATATCCCATTAACATAGGTGGACAAACTTTTAGAGATCATTCTGACCACCAAAATAAAGACAATAGTACAAAAAGAAAACAAGTAAAACGCATTACTTACGTACTTACAAGAAAATAAAACAGCTAACGAAAATACACTAAAAATGTTGGATATGTACAACATTTTAGGTTAAAAGAAAATCACTGTAGGTACCTAATCAGTGTTTTTTAATACTGGGAAATCTTTGGTTAGATTTACTGAATGCTGTGTTAAAATTTGTCCACCTATTTTAATGGGACCTTATATTAAATGCATTTTCAGTATGAAAATAGAAGGTGGACTGATTTTTCTAGTTACTTATACTTTTATTTTAAAAAATATATATGAAAACAGAATACCCACTATAGGACTAATTAAACATAGTTTTTAATAAAATAAATATATATAAGAATGCGTGAACTACATATTATATTATATTCAACTCAATGTGTTAAATATCATGTTAATAATAACGAGTTCTATTAATACAGTTTATAACGTAACAGTTTGGACATATATGTTAAAATTCGCAACGGAATTTATAACGCAAACTAGTTTTGTGTTAAAACTGTGCTTTAACATTGAACTTTAACGCAGAAGTGTTTGTTGTGTGACCAGGAAATGTGAAATTATAACAAAATTGTACATACTAATCAAATATTAACAAGTATGAAGCGTGTTAATATAGGTAATGTTCACACCTAGCTACATTTTTATTAGACTTGGTGTATTGCGGATCATGCCTTTACCTATGTAAAATATAATATTATTGTTTACGAACGTTATAATTATATAAAAGTAAGGTAACCTACGTATTATAGCAGACAATGATCAGTTTTGAACCTGCTTTGGAAAAAAAGAATGATTGCATAAGATCCATATTGCTTGATTGTTCCTATATTCATATATTATGTATTATCATAACATAATTACTTTGAATAATTTGCAACTTCATTTGATTTTTTTAAATCATAAGTAATATAAATCATATTCATGTAAGATATTCATAATTTCGAAAAAACTACACTCTCTTTAAAAATATTTCGCAAATCGTATATCGTGACGTGACTTGACAATGCCTTAAAACGAATAAATATGGTGCCTTGATAAAAAGCCTATTCGAAAGCATCAAAGTTTTATGCAATTAAAGTAAGTACTTAATTAACTGAAAGTAGGTAAAGAACTGACAATGATTAAAATAGATTATAATATTTGGTATTTTGTACGAACGCACTACAATAAATTAATGACCGATTTTAAAGTCTCAAGTATTCCATAACGAGAACGTTTGGTAGACCACAATGCTGATTGCTGATTCAATTGTGATGACAAAGAATGTTATTCCTACTCACAAAACGATTTTTTTTTTCAGAATAAATTACATTGAAACTCGGCAAACTTTTTAATAACTAACTGTCCATCAACGATCATTTGTTTGGACCATGTGCGCCAAATATTGAATAGGTTTCGTCGAAAAAACGGAAAAAACATTATAAATATCGGGAGTCCGCTTGCATAATTGAAAAGTCGCACACAACGCACCTGTATCGCTCAAAGCTACGCAAACTGAAATATGACTGTGTGTCGATACACAGGTACGCATGTATACCAATAGTACATATGAATAGGGTTCTGAAAAATATGAAGTGATTTTTGATAATTATGTTCGTAGACTAAAATGTAGCGGTATGATTTGCTGTTTGATGTAGATCGACATTGTTAACAGGAGTTGATATACCTAGTGCAATTTGATGACTTATTGACTCTACACTCGGGTCAAACAATAAGTTATTATTTATTTCTGTAAATTCGTTTTATAAAACACTTTTACATGTCACACTATATTTTGTATTAAAACTAGATGGGGCTGGTGTTTCGTACCTGACTATTCTAAGAAGAAACAACCCAAACTCTGATGACTGTCACTGTCTTTTTTAAAGTACTGAAATTGGTCAAATTATATTATACCTACAAGGACTATGCAGATGAATAATTTTTACACAATTATAAATTCCTTACTGCTGCAGCTTAAAAACCTTTCATCATAACAATTATAAAAAAAGCAATTCAAAAATGCAGAAAACAAACAATAAAATATCTCAGCTCTAACCCCTATCTGTAGGTACAAAAGCTCGCGAACGGAGAGACGAAAAATTAAAAAAACTCAGTCTGACCGAATGGTTGGTGTCACGAACAGGCGCCCTGTTCAAATTGCCTCTCTACGGTCAATTTAATCGTGAAAAACACTCTGCATTGTCTAGGTAATGAACACGACTACCTGGGCTCCCAGTCCAGGGACAGTCAACGAGCTCTTCATTAACGGATCACGATTAACGCAAATACTGGACCAATGAGCACTTTGGTGGTTTTGTTGTACAACAAAGTGTGCTAACATTGGAGTACTTTGCGGGACGTTTTGTAAGGGATTTTGATTCGGGGATTTTTTGTATAGATTAGATTAGATTTAGATTTTTTTTTTTTAAACGTTGCCCCACACTAGGAATTTCTCCTGTATCGTGGGTGCGTTTACAAACATTGAAAACCACATACACAAACACGCCCAGACCCGAAACAACTATCTGTAGGCCATACAGATACTTGTTCCGTGCGGGGATCGAACCCGCGACACCGAGCGCAGCAGTCCAATCGCTTAGCCACTGCGCCAACCGTGTCGTCGTGCCGTGTCGTGTTGTTTTGTAATATTGCGTGTTTTTGTTTAAGATTAAAGTTTAATAAATTATAATTTTGTAGATTATAGCTGCGTGAAGCAATACTCAATTCCTTATTGCATCCCACAATGTAGGATAAGATGTTAAACATTTTTTTTTTTAAAGTAACAATAAAGGGCGCAACGGGGCACAAAAAAAATGTGGAGATTAGAACTTATTATTTATGTTTCTTTAATCTAACTTATTCTTATTTAATTATTTATTTTGGATCTAAAAGGATGTAGAAAGATCATGCGACATTATAAGTAGAAAACAAAATTACAGCATGCACAATAAAATTCAAGCTAACAGCGCTAAATATATTTACAACTTTAATTTTTAATTTTAATAATATTTGTGATGAGATTATAGAATCTTCAAAGTTATACCTAATTCATTTTTACTAAGTAATCTTTACAGATTCAGTAGACCATAGAGGTTTATATGATTGTGATGTGAGTTGCATTTTAAATATTTTAAGTTTTATTTCTTGTTTAAAATGTGCAAAATATATTTATAGCTTCGTAAGTAGGTACCTACCTATTCAAAAAACCTTGAAATGCATTCAATATCACCTTTCACATTTAAAAATCAAAATATTTGAAAGGACTGAGGTCGTTCACTTTTACATACTTACTTATTAAATATTTTATTCATTTACTTCCGTGTACTTTTAAGTTATTCTAAATATTTATAAATTCAATAAATTTAGCCATTTACAAGGAATTCAAATACTTACTAAAATATATTACTTCCTGTTCCGCAAAAACAGATTAAATTACGAACATGTGCGTAGTATAAAATGCAGATTTTGTAGACTGGTCGCCCTTGACTAGTTATTTTAACCTTGTTTCTCTGATCTTTATTTTTCTTGCGAAACAAGATGATTGATTTAATAATTACGTGTTATTTTAATGAATAACAATTATGTAGCTAAAAATAATTGTGTTTCGTAAACGTAAAGGACCTCTGCTTTCTAATTTAATTAGAATTTGTTTTCGTAATCTAGAAGATAATTAAGTGAGAATGCTTTTGAACATAAGATCAACACGCCTGTACAAATCCAAACTCCATGGCTGGTTTTATCGAACCCCAGACCTCATGTTCAGCAGAGGTTTATCTACTCGTCTTAAATAAGGATAGTAAACATACTTTTCAATATGACACGATATTCAAATATCCTAAGCTTAACTACCTAAACATAAAAAACCGTTTCAATATCAACACTCTTTGGTTAAAACCGAACATATTAGGTCACATTAATTACAGACACTAGCCACGTGCTCACAATACTCCAATACACCCCAAATGCTGCCATTCATCCGTGAACACATCATAAGGTAAACGTCCAGAAGAACGATAATGTGTCGAGGGGAGGATGGGTGAATTGGCACAACAACGCGACACGTGCGAAAGAGGACATAGGGGTATAAGGGGGTCAGTTCGAGGGGTACCTATAAGTTTTTTTTGGTTTGGTTAATAAATGCCTCGAGTTGGCAAGGGCGACTGCTGAGCTTTTTTTAATATGAAATGGGCGTACTCTTGACCTTAATCTTGTCCTGAGGACAGAGATGAGGTCGACGATGGAGCGAGATAACCCAGAAAAAGTAACGTAAGTAACTATTAACTCGCGACTTAAATTGATTGGGGCGGTGGGGCCATATGAAGTCGGGAACTCCGACGCAGACAGGGAGTTTCACGCCTTGACTGAGCGCATAATAGAAGATCTCAAAGCGCTTCGTGCGAATATGTGGAGCATCGGCAAGGTCTTGTTTTGATTCCCAACGCCAAAGTGTTATTGATTTTTTCTATCAGAAATGGCTTAGTAACCGCTACTGTGTTTAAATTTGAAATACACGCTTGATGGTAATCGCAACAGAACTCTAGACCAACGAAGCTGTTATGAAATCCCAAATCTGTATTATGTTCTGCTTAGTTAACTATTAGGCACATAATAGGTCACGCCTCACGGTTCTTTAATAATTGCGCTATTTGTATCTCAGCACACAAGTTATCCTCAACCTTAATGTTCGCATACATTGATGACATCATGCTCAAAGTCATATCAAGATTTATTTTTGTTTTTAAAAGGGTTCTTTTTAAACCTACTCCATAACTTGATGCAAATTTTAAAGACTCGTCGTACCTACCTTGCATCACAACACAGTCGCACTTTACCAACTAACTAACAATACTTTCACAACAGAAAATTAATGCAAGAATACCAGTTAAGTAAAGCAAAAAACTCGTATTTATTTGAATCAAAAACCTGAACTCTGTATAATGTATATGGTTTTTCTTCCACGAAAATGATAAGGGTTTCATTAAAATAAAGTAAAATAACTAACTATCACACGGTTTTGCCTTTGTATTTAATTTTTTCAAAGATGACTTCTTTTACAATTTCATGAAACGGGTAGGTGCTGTAAAATTACCCATTACCTACTAGTAAATTATGACGTGTGCGTTTCGACCGCGCGGCCATGACGTTTTTTTTAAAAAAATACTATTCCAAGATTATGTATAAGATTGTAAAAGTTGATTCCCAAAACCATTTTGTCAAAGTTATGGTTACAAATTTGGAAGGGTTTGAACGTGGGCGCGCCATCGAAACGCGGAGAACCGCGCGGCCACGGAGATCTTTAAAACTAAGCGTTGCAGAGACCTGAAATTTAGGTAAATAACAGATCGAATATGTAAAAAAATTGTAAAAATATAGAAAACAATCCTAGGTTTATATTTTAGGAGCTGTACAACTAAAACACCCATGGCCGCGCCATTGGAACGGTGAAAACCACGTTATCGCCGATATCTCACTGAAAAAGCATCGTAGAGGTCTGGAGTTTCTTGTAAAACCTAGCTTTGAATATGTCAAATTTTAAAAAAATATAAAAACAAATCCTAGGTTGAGGAGCTGTAAGACTCAAACCTCATGGCCGCGCCATTGAAACGTAAACATAGATTTCTTTTTTGATTAAGTATTTAAAAATTTTGACATATTCAAATCTAGGTTTTACAAGTAACGCCAGACCTCTACGATACTTTTTCAGCGAGATATCGGCGATAATGTGGTTTTTCACCGTTTCAAAGGCGCGGCCATGGGGTTTTAGTCTAACAGCTCCTAAAATAAAACCTAGGATTTTTTTGTGTATTTTTACAATGTTTGACAAATTCAAATCTAGGTTTTACAAGAAACTCCAGACCTCTACGATGCTTTTTCAGCGAGATATCGGCGATAACGTGGTTGTCACCGTTTCAATGGCGCGGCCATGGGGTTTTAGAAATATAAACATAGGATTTTTTTCTCTATTTTTACAAATTTTTTACATATTCAATCTGTTGTTTACCTAAATTTCAGGTCTCTGCAACGCTTAGTTTTAAAGATCCCGTGGCCGCGCGGTTCGCCGCGTTTCGATGCCGCGGCCACGTTCAAACCCTTCCAACTTTGTAACGTATAACTTTGAAAAATTTTTGGTTTTGGAAATCAACTTTTACAAACTTTTACATAATCTTGGCATAGTTTTTTTTTTAAAAAGACGTCATGGCCGCGCGGTCGAAACGCACACGATTATGACGATTCTCTGTAGCAGCCACGGTGTCTGGATTTGTGCACGGATGATGGCTTGCCTTCTATTACATGGGACTTAAACATAACTTATTAGTTGCACCTCTGCTTAACCCTTCAGGAATTACAGGCGTGATGTTATGTTATGTGTGTTACTATTAAATCTGTTAAAACACACGCTGGATATAATAGGTAATCAATGTGATTTGATGCGGCCGTAGTTAAAAGTCGAACTATCGTATAAATAACTGTGAATTTTGCATCAAAGAATATTAATTAACCTTTGATGCAAAATTCAGTGCCCATGCAGCAATTTTATTTAGGTAATAAAAACCATGTCAGTTTTAGTACATTCAATATGTTGTAAATTGATGATAAGAATAATAGGTCCTGGTTCAATATTGCCCTCTTTCTAGAAAATACATTTTAATTTCAAACGATTCAGTGGAAAGCTATTTGTTTGGGCTAGCTCTATGTTTTTCATTATTGTAAACGGATTCTACGAAATACCAGTTAAGTTTAAACTAACAAACGTTCCAACTAAGTGTTATATATTTGTTATGTTAGGTACAATATTACACAGTATTTCATTGTGCTAAAACAACTTTAGAATGTTAGGTATTTTGTTAAGTTAATAGAAATTGAAGGAGGTTATCTTAACTTTTGTGGGTCGGTTCATAGACCATTTTAATTTATTCTTCACCACATCAGCCTGTACCTACGTCAATTGTTTATCATGTGTCTGACGAACCGCTAATCAGTATTGGGTAGTAGAGTTCGTCCAGAGAAGTAGGTACTACCTACCTGCTATAGTTATTATTACCCATAGCTGCCAATAATTTCTTTCACCAATCACAAAACGTTACTGTATTTTTTTTTATTCTAAGTTGTCGTATTTGATTAGATCTTAGCACCAAGGAATCCGAATTACCTACTTAACATTTAACAAACGACCAATGTAAACAATTCAGTAACTTCTTGCTAATACATATTATGTACCTACTTGACGTTTTAAATTATCACCATTTTATACTTCTCGCGAAAAATATGTTCATTCGACTCGAGGGACCACATTCTAACAAAAAAGGAATGTTTGAAAAGAACAAAGCTTTTCCTGGAAACCTGAGAAAACCTCGGACTGGACGCTATCATGTAATAAGCTATCATAAAGGTACAACCAGCTTCAACCAGCGTCCCATTTTAATAAACGGATATTACAAACTGCACGGGAGGCGTCAATGGATTTCATAAACAGGCTCAAAGCCAGGTTAGTATTAATATTTTTTACAATATTTAATTATGAAACGGGCGTAAAATGAATAAAATAGAAGTTTTAGTCACAAGCGTGAACGGAGACGATGCACCAAGATATCAAAAGATGGATGAAAAACTAATGAATCGGAAAGGACCAGTGTTTCATAAGCAAAATATCCTGGATAACATTAAATCTTATAGAATGGAATAGGCATTGTTATACTGGGTTCAGCAGAAGGTACTTATACATGTTAGGAGCCATAAAAATATCCAAACATTGTTGTCTTAAATGCGTTCCATTTCTAAACTGTTTTTCCGAACGCAATCTGATGATGGCTACGGCACGAAATGGTGTGCTTCGTGCAATTTTTTATATTAGGTGAGGAATAAAGTAAGCTATCTCCAAGCCCGATTTTCATTCGCTCCCTCATCCCACATAGCATATTACTATGATTATCGCAGAATAGAACGAAATCAGTGCTTTCAATACGATGCCTATGTCCAGCAGTGGACGTCTTTTGGCTGTGAAATGATGATGATTAAATATAGGTACGATGAGGAACACTCAACCAGATTTATCGGTAATAAAACATTTATTTTTCTTAGTCTGTCATGGATCTCACTGCTAGACTGAAAGGCTTCCCCAGTTCCCCTTTCTCCTTCCAAACATCTCAATCTTGTGCGATGTGTGGCCAAATCACCTTCTCCGCGGTCTACCTCGACAGCGATCACGTCTCTTATTCAGGAAGTGACCAGCTTTGCGCACCGTATATTAGGAAGGGCATAATAATATTATGTCGATGAAACAATAGATAATATTAAATACAAAGGCCTAGGAACTTAGGAAGCAACTAAAACAGCTTCATAACCCTCGATTTTAAAAACAACACATTGAAAATTCACGGAGAACATTCAAGCCTCTCAATGATTTTAGTTTCTTAAGGTGAATCCTCCAACCAGCCCGCGAAATTCAAATTTTCTTAAGTTTTTTGCAATTTGCAGGCCAGTGATAGGTGGTATGTTGATGAACATTTGATTCGCGGCTGTAAGACGTATGTAGTTACAGAATTATAATCATCAAAATCATTAATACAACCCTCCGAGCTCATAAAGGTTCCGGAATGGCTTTGACCTTGTAAAAAGTCATTTTTAAACCTTTATGAGCTCGGAGGGTTGTATTAATGATTTTGATGATTATAATTCTGTAACTACATACGTCTTACAGTCGCGAATCAAATGTTCATCAACATACAACCTATCACTGGCCTGCAAATTGCAAAAAACTTAAGAAAATTTGAATTTCGCGGGCTACCCTGGAACATCAACCTTAATCCTTCCGAGCTGGGACTTCTGATTTTTTTCACCTGTCGTGTTTATACCCTGAATTGGAGAGCCCAGAGTTTTCAGAGTAATACAATTTCGTCAGCGTATATAGGGCTGTGATGCGACGGCACGCTACCGCGATGCGGTGCCGTGTCGATTTGTCGGCAAGCTTTATTTCCGCCTGTCGTATGAAATACGATAGCGGTTATATTTTATTTCCAATATTTCGGTAATCGAAATAGAAACATGGATCTTGCGTTTGTGAAACGTGTCCGAATACGGCGATGGGCTGACGCTTTTTTTAGGATTTATCATCCAGGTGTGGTGGATAAAAGCCGTCTCGTATTGTTCCTGCAATCGGATTGGATATTCTGTTTTGTTATTTACAAGGAGCATTTAGGTAATTACCTAACTGTGGTTTAATTATTGACTGTAGGTAACTACAAATAAATACAATTACAGTGTATTTTTGTAATTTCAAAATAACAAACTTTTTACTGAATACAGATGAAAGAGATACGGTAGGTACTTACCTAAAATAGAATAACATTTTTATTAGGTTTGTCAGTCTGTCTATTTATTTCGTCTAATACCCGTACCCGCTGGACTAATTTTTAACCTACTTCAAAAAAAGGAGGAGGTTATCAATTCGACTGTATTTTTTTTTTTTTTTTTATGTTTGTTCGCTCATAACTTGCGACTGGGTGAACTGATTTTCATGATTCTTTTTTCATTTGAAAGCTGGTGCTTCCCGTGTGGTCCCATTGTCACCATTTCAATATCTGATGATGGGATCTTGTAGAAATCGGGGGAACTCTTCAATAAATAACAGCAGATTAACCGCGATTGTTGCTATAGCATATCTAAGCATTGTTTACGCCATCACACAACATAATATCACGCCTGTACTCACTACAAAGGTTATAAAAACTATTTGGTGAAGATCTGATGAAGAACTTCGGAGATAGGCAACGGAACTCCTCAATTAATGATAGCAAATGGACTGGGATTGCTGAAATCTCATGACTGTCTATTGTTTACACCAGTTCATAATATAACATCACGCCGGTACGTTGTGAAGGGGTAAGCACATGTGAACCACTTAAAACTGAAAAATAAAAACTTTTTTACAAAAAATAAAACCGACTTCGACAAAAATAAGTAAAACACAAAAAAGTGAAAAATAAAAAAATCAGCTTCAGAAGTCGGTGGCAAAAACATGAAATCAAACAAACAAAAGTCACCGACTTCAGAAGCTGATTTTTTTATTTTTCACTTTTTTGTGTTTTACCTATTTTTGTCGAAGTCGGTTTTATTTTTTGTAAAAAAGTTTTTGTCGATTACTTTTTTAGAAAAAAGTTTTGTCTCAAATAGGGAAGTAAATTTTTTCTAATAATTTCACCGAACGAAGTCGCAGTGCACAACTAGTTATGACCAAAAACAATTCTTATTGGTGTTCCTAATAAAAGTCCTATATACTTAAGCCCATAACACCCGTAACATTCTTACTTCCCTATAAAACCCCCAAAAACCTCTTTCGCACTTTTACACGATAACTTATTCAGAATATAATAAACCTAATAAAGTAACATCTTACACTCCTACTTTTACGATCCTTCTTTGTGTTACCGTCTTATTTTACCTACGGTTTTACGGTAATCCAACCTTTCTCTCAAAAATTGAACTGTCAAATTCCATTGCGAACAAAAGAACGAAGCGGGTAAATAGAAAACGTTAAAAAAGCGAACGTCTGTTACACACCACACTTTTTAATTGAATTTCATTCAAAATTTTCATGGAAACATTTTTATTTCATATCGTATTTGCGTCGTTTTGTATTTGGAGTTTCGTGTTTTGTTCGAGTCTTTTCGTTTTGCGTCTATAAATTATTGTTACTAGCTTTTGAAAAAACAGACATGTTTGCGTAGAAAATAACAACGCGTCTTTTAGGGGTACTTCTTTTCAGTTTTAATACCTTTATTACACTAGATAGCTTCCTCTACCTACCAATAATTTCCCAGGAATAAAATCGCAACTTCGTCTGCGTTTCGGCTCGCTAATCCCAACAATAAGCAACACACTGCATAAACGATAACCCTTCAACCGTGTTTTCTTATAGAACATGACACCTGTACAAAGTTACAGTGATTCCCCCTCCAATAGAAAACGAACGAAAATAACTTCGAAAATGAAAAATATGAGTTTAAGAGATACATGACTACCTTCCTCAGTAGGGCTTCTAAGTGAAGGCATGATTGGCTTTTCTCTAGTGATTGCAATTATGGGAATATTGTATTACTTGTGAAATGAAGGGTAGCATCCTACTTTCATGTAACGTAATTTACATGCGGTCGGTTTTAAGTGCTCTCTGTTAAATTTCGATATGGATCTATGTTGTATGGTTAAGTTTTACTTTAAATTTAATTTTTTCTATTTTTTTATTTCCTAATTTAATGTACACCTAGATTTAAGTTAGCAACTAAGCGGTTACCTGGCGTCTTTGTTGTCAATGTTGTGTTTACCTGTAATTGGCATATATATTAGAATATTACTGTATGATTTATTTTAAGTAAGTGTATGTATGTGCTGTGGGTGAACCTTAAGTAAATAAATAAATAAGTAGACCTGTCAGTTGATTTTAATTTTGCAGTTTCGCGGTTCTGCTGGCTACAGATGGAATTTTTGATTTTTGTGTTTAAAGTTTATGAAAATAAAAAACAATTAGTGTATCTGTGATTTGCTTTTACGGATATGACAGGGGGTTTAAAATGCTTTTGCAGAATCATAATAAGATTATACCTAATATCTATAAATAACGTTAACATTCGTAATATGGTCACCAAGTGACATTTCAAAATATGAACTGCGTTTAGATAATATTTTGATAATTGTGATTCTGCTAAAGCGGCGATTTAAGGCCGTCTGATAAATTACACACAATTTCGAACAGTGAATGTGTCAGCAACTCAACAGTAGATACTGAAATGACCTGTGAAATTAGTAAAATTGCTCAAATAATCCTGCCAAGTGTAATATCACAAAATGTTCTTTGTTAAGACAGACATTTGTTGTTATTCCCATTACTGCATCAAGCTGAAAATACAGACTACCTCTAAATTACATCCGTAAATAACAAAATGTAACTTCAGTGAAATACGCGCTGCCTTTACGAAGGCTATTTGATTAAACGGCTTCTTTTCAAAAATAGAACTGCTATAATCCTCCTGTCAACTTAGTTAAAGCGTTTAAAAAAGAAGAGTCGGCTTCCAAGTTCAAATCAGTGCTGTTTGTGTACGGCCTGGAAATGTTATTACTTTATATGTGTGGCTACATTTCCAAAGTTACAAGTTAGTTAAAATCTCATAAACTTTCGGTACGTTTTAAAATTTTGACTGGGCCTCTAATGCCACATGATAAAAGAATTTTATTTAATCTATTTTCATACCACCACACCCATACCACAAAAACCGCCATACCACCACCACCAAAAAACCATGCCACCAAAAAAACCAAACCAAACCATAGACCACAAAAAAACGTTTTTGCATCTTTGACAACTTAGTCATACTATCCTGTTCTATCTACGATTATAGTTTTAGTTTGCATATTTAGATTTTAGAATGTTACAGTTCGTTATTAACTGTGTTACACTTCGTGTAATTTTATTTCAATTTTATTTAACTAGTTTACTTGGTGTTTTATTTTGTCGTATGGGCGTCTTGCCTGAATTAAATGAATTTTATTTTTTATTTTTATTTTATTAAAAAAATGGCTAAACGGTTTTGGATTAAATTCTTATAGCACCTATATTACCGCATATAATACTTTTAGTAAGAAGTAATTACCTACATCATAAAAATCATCTCAATATCAGACGTATAAATTAATGTGAATAATGATTAATTTCAACGGTGTATTTCGCTAACACGTTACCAAAATCTGCCGAAAACTATAGCTCGGAGGTAACTCGGCGAATATAGAACAAACCAATCAACATTATACAATTCATGACTTCAGGCTATTAACTACAACAATATTGTTTTACTGTTACACTAAAACGTGCCGAGTTTATCACTATAGAATAATTAAATAATGGTTCTAACGTATGATTTTACTGCCTTTAGTATAATATAGGTAGTTGATATGAAATAGGTTTAGCAAACTTTCAACATCCGTGTTTGTGAGTGGAGTATCCGGCTCGAAGGACCAACATTTTTTTTTGTAACAAAAAATAATGTATTAGTAAGATACATTAGTTGCATTAACACAAGCTTTTATGTAATAGTACAACAAACTTATTTTTTAATTAACCTATTCATGCAAGGAAAATAAATTAACGAAGCTGTGTCGAATCTATGGCCATACCTATACATGTACCGACACCCTTATGTTCCAGACCACTAAGTAATTATTGAACGAGCCTGCCCTTATTTATCAAAAACAACAAAAATACAACGCTTATAGAAAATTCCCCCATACACCTGTATGTTAAAGGTTATAACGTGAAAGGGGTGCAGTATTGTTATATTTGTCACGTTATGTATGGGTTCTTTGCTCAATAATACGTTATAATTTGTCTAACATGATCATTCAGTCCGCAGGCCGTGAGAATCTTTCACTTAATTAACCCTTTCGAGGGACTGGTTCACTTCAAAGAGAGGAGCATAAATAAAACTCAACGGGGCGCTGCTAGGCTAATGTGTTAAGTGGAGTAAATCATTTAGGTTAATATGTTTCAAAACGTTGGTTTATCTATTGCCGGGATGTACTGAAGTGTTATACTTGGGAGTAGGTAACAACCTATTTTAAATCCACCTGCTTATGTGTTTTGCTCACTGGCTGTGTAAGCTGAGTGTGTTAAAGCAATTTGAGCGGATAGGTAGGTTCGGTTAGGAGTTAATTATTATATCCAAGTGGGGTAATGAACGTCAATTGTGCGCTACGCTAACTAAAGGTACAAGTTGGTAGCGGGCGACACGAAGCCGCAGCAGATGACGTGTCGCGGCGACACGACTGGTTTTTACGTATTTCTATGATATTCCCTCCGTAGTTAGCGCCATGAAGCTAGCGACGCGTCGTCGAGCGGCAGACGCACGTGTCGTCCGACCGCAAATCAGTAGTGCCCATAGAAAACAGAAACAACAGGAGATATTATGTCCTTTAGCCGAAAATGTATCGGAACCTGTGTCATCAGTTTATTTACACCAACTGGATGCCATCTGCAGTTGCCGTCTGCAGTCGGGTTCGAAATCATGACTGCAGCGACATGACGCGACGATGTGTCGTGACGACATGAAGCGACGACATGTCGTCTGCTGCTGCTGCGTGCAGTCGGCTACCAACTTGAACCTTAAGAGGAAATGTGAATGTGGAGTCGGTGAAAAGTTGTGATGTAATCGGTTATCGTTTTATGGACATTGATGGGAAAGAATTAGGAAAATGTTGAGAATGAATGTAGATGGCTATAAAAGTAGAGGAAGACCAACGAAATGATGGGTCGACTGTGTGAAGAATGACATGGCTTAGAAACGAGGTAACTGCTCAGATGATGAGTAGGTAATAGAAAAGTATGGAACAAGAAGACATGCGGTACCCCCAAATAAATTGGGATAAAAGCAAGAGAATGATGATGATGAATGAAGATTTTACTTACTATGAATTGACGTCTAATGATCCTAAATTTAGTAACTTAATTTTAAATCAAACCCACTGGATGAAATCTTCTAATACATCGTGATCTAGATTGAAGTTCACAAGTATCTAGACCACAGATTACAGAAACAACAGGAGATATGCCCTTTAGCCGAAAATGTATGGGGACCTGTGTCGTCAGTTCACACACGCAGAGCAGTAAAAACAATAGATATACGCATTTGCAAACACATCCGCATTTCTTATAACATTACGTACTACACAATCAATTATAAACCTTATCCTTTCAGACACAGCGTGTATTTATCATGCACCGCACAATTTACTTAATACATTTTGTTTTACTTCGACGCTAGTGATTGACTAAATCGAAAAGTTATCGATTCTTCTATTTATTATTATATTGTAATAAAGTTCTTTTGGGGTCCTGAAAATAATATATTATAAATAAAAAACAATATGTCCAGAAATCATTCAAAATAAAAAATTCATTTATTCAAAACAGGTTGATTAAAAAAAATTAGTATAGGTATTATGCAACTAATGAATAAAGGACGGATTTAAAGCGAGGGCCGTAGATGAGCCACGAGCAAGTGAAGGATTCTAATGATTGAATCACGAACGTAGCGAGTGATTCAACTGTTAGAATCCTGAACGACGCGAGTGATTCATGGCCCTCGATATAAATTCTTACTTTATTCAGGAGTTGCATACTATACTTTATACCATGACTACGAGAAAAGACATAATTCACTAAACTCTGTGTCCGTACAATAGGGGATCGGACAAAAAAAAACTAATTAGTCCGTCAGATAGATTTCCAAAAAATATTAACCACGTATTTTTTCTCTTTTCACGTAAACAAATAATGAAGACAATACAGTGCTTCGAAAACTCGTGTGACGTCATATGATAGTACATTTTGTACCTTCAAGTGACGTTTCAAGCCCCACTCCATGATCCTTCACGCGCTTTATCTTCGTCAATTTTTATTGTTTTGATAAAACGAAAAACACGTATTAAATTTTTTTCGATAATCTAACTGACGGACTAAACAGAATCATATTTTTTTGAGTCAGTCCGATCCCCTATTCACAGTAAGTATTTGAAATGGCGCCAATTCACTATTTTTTTTTCTATAAAGGCAGCAAAGAACACAAAACAGTTTTTAATCTAATGCCAAACTCCTTGTCGCAAATATCGACCAATCAAATCTCGAGAATTTATTTGCACCAAAGAGTTTTGAATTTCGAATCTTAGCGCAAGGAGTTTGTGTGAGCATTGAAATAGAGACCGGATATATTTTTGTGTTCCAAATTCAAACACCAAAATAGTGAATAAAAACAAAACAGTGATTAAAAGGCCTTTTTATTCACTGTTTTGCGAGAATAAAATAAGCTTTTTAGAGTAGGTAAATATATTGATTTGTGTCTGTAGTAAATCGTAATATTAACTTACACCACAGATGTGTTGCAACAGATTTTGACGTTCGCAAAGTGCTGATTATAAGCAGCACTTTTGTCTGTCTGTTAGTTTAGATGAACCAGACTCAATACAATAAGTAAGTTTTTTACACAATACTTTTTTACATTTCATCGGCTATTTAATGCCCGAATTCTGAAGTTCCCAGTTACATGCATTCCCATTAGCTATTGATTTAATAAAAGACTAGCTTTTGCCCACGGCTTCGCCCGCGTGGATGTCGGTTTAACTACAAAAATGACGATTTTCCATACAAACGTTCATTCCCTATTTAAGTCCCTTAGGGGTTGAATTTCAAAAAATAAATCCTTCTTTATTCCTTGTCTACATTATAAAGGGAACCTCTGTGCAAAATTTCAGCTTTCTAGGTCCAAGGGTTTGGGCTGGGCGTTGATGAGCCAGTCAGTCAGTCAGTCAGTCAGGACTTCTCTTTTTATTTAGGTATATAGATATATAGATAGATAGATAGATAACTCGAGCAACCAATGAATACTATTTATTCAGTCAATATTAAGCAATAAAAAGCACTTTCTATTTTCAGTATTGCTTGCAAAAATAAGAAAGCGTGATAATATAAACGTTGTTATTAGTACCTACCTATATTTATAATTTGTTGTTTAAACTAAAAATAAATTTATATTTTATTAGTAAATTCATAGTACAGAATATTGGTTTTTCTTATCTCCATTTACGGCAACGCTCAGTAACGCCATAAAATACGCCTTATACTGCAGTAACAATTGTGTAGAGTAATTAATTGTATAATGCATAATATGTATAATCATTCGTACGTATACGCAGAATCATCGTATAAAATATCGACAACTACAAACATCACAATTAGACATCTCTAGCTCACAAAGACTGACAGCAGCAGCTTTTCGAAAATATTGTGTGAGTGAGAGCATCAGTAAAACACCTATCCATTGCGCTATTAGATCAGCCGATTCACTGGTCGATTTGTACTAAACAAGCAATGGTTTTTGTTCCTAATGAAAACAATTGATTTGGTTTTTCATCATGTTTCTCGTACCACGAAGTAATGTTTTAATGAATTTAATATGAAAAACATTATTTTTGTAGTACTTACGTGTGAAATGAGATACCATCTTTCGTGTAATTCACAATACAGCTATTATTTTTACAAACATTCACTGAACAACGCGGCATTTTGTAAAAAATCACGAGCAGTGAAGACTTCGCAAGTTGACATTCGACTTATTATTGAAAATGGCATAAGGCCCCGTCGTGGCCACATGAGTTCGCATGTACCACGCCTCCTTGCCATATCTCCTGTTGTTTCTGTAATCTGTGATCTAGACAGTATTTAGACCAAAACCAAGTACTTAACCACCATTTCATTATTTGATTAAGCATTATATACTTAATCCCTCGTATCAATAACAGTGTATGTACATGTTTATGTTTGATACTTCACAGCGAATCTGCGTAAATTATATTGAGTGCTTTGGTGGCTCGAACATCACAACTAATTGTTTTAAAAGCTTTTCACGTACCGGATAACCGCTTTATGTATATAAAAGCGGTTATCCGGCAGGTGAAAAGCTACAATACAACCAGCGTATGATAAAAACTACGCGGGCTTGTTATGATGTGAGGAAGCTATTACTTCAAGTTCAGTTTTTTTAATCCGATTTATAGTGAAATACTTTATGGTTTCATTTTACTGTACGAAAAAAGCTCCTAAATCATAGGTACATAGGTAGGTATCTAATCCATAATAAAATTCTAATCTCATAGATTTTTATTGTACTGTCTTTTTCTATTATAATTTTGTTCTGTCTCTAATGCTTGTCCATTGATTATCATGCGGTGCTTTTAGTCGCATCTTCATTATGTATTTCTACTAGTGCTTGTGTAAAATAAACCCTCTTTGCGGCAGAACATCTTTCTACATTATTTTTCCCTTCTATTTCATTACCTATAGATAAGTAGGTACCTACTTATTCAAATCTTTGTCTACAAGAATACACAAAGCTTCATAGACATGAATACACGATCATTAATTTGTCTCTAAACCCTTGTGTTTGTATTGAATTCTTATTTACCCAATTGTAGTTACATTGTCAATGCTAAAGACAAACAAATTAGCATACAGATCACGGCATCGGTAAACAACAGTTGCTTCATCTTGTGTTTAAAACTGTTGTGACATTATGTATTAAGTAGTTGACTCCCATGAATTCGCAATGGTGGCCTTAGCCTTACTGAGTGACGACTTGATGAGTCACTATTGCCCACCTATAAATAGTTTTGACGTCACCGGAATAGGGAAAAATATAGTTTTCCTAAAACGAATAAAATTTAATCGTGTTTTTATGTTCGAAGGATAAAATGGCAATAAGGGTGGTAGAGCAGTGGTGGCGGCCCCGACTTACGAACAGTTGGTCGTGGGTTCGAACCCAGGCAGGCGCATTACTTTGTGTAATTTATTTCATCACCACTGCTCTCAAAACGGTGAAGGAAAACATCGGGAGGAAACCGGCATGTCTTAGAACCAAAAATTCGAAGATATGCGACATCTACCAATCCGCACTGGGCCCGCGTCACCGCGTGGTGGATTATAGCCCATCCCTCTCCTAGAGAGGAGGCCTGAGTCCCTGCAGTGGGAACAATTATTATAGGCTGATGATGATGATGATGAAGGGAGGTGACTGATAAGATGACGAGTTGTAGAGAAGTATGAGAGAAGATGACATGTTACGCCGACTTCAGCCTATAGGTAAATACTGGAATAAATTCTTGTATTTATTTACAACTTCATGCACTAAAGTGGGACATAGGTGAACTTTATGCCACACGGCATTCTCTACCAGTCAAACTTAGGGTCAAATAGGACAGCATTGTGGTAGAGTACAAAAATAAATAAATAAGGAGAATATTAGTTTGTTCACATAAATTAATACAGGATAGCAATTGGTACCTATATATAAGGTCCCATCAAAATAGGTGGACATAATTTCAGAAATCATTCAGACCACCGAAATAAGGATGATGGTAAAAAAAAAATTAAAAAAATCGCATTTAAGTACCTACTCTTAAAGGATGAGTTTGTTCTAGAGTGCCGACAATTTATTATCTAAAGTAAAAAAAAAACACTTTATTTAATGTTTTTTTTTTTTAGATATCTTTGGTTAGACCTACTGAACGCTGTGTTAAAATTTGTCCACCTATTTTAATGGGACCTTATAATTATGTAGGACGTAATTTAAGTTACGAAAGAGTTGAGCGTCCTGATAAAGGCACTTTCTTGATTAAAAGGACACTTTTTATAACTCACTTAGCCATGTATGTAGTCCAATACCTACTTGATAATGAAAATAAACAATTTGAATTTGTAAAGGTACCTACACAAAAATTGTAAGGCTAGGAGATTGATGATAAAAACCTACATACAGAAATAAAATATCATTTAACATTTACCCCCAAAACCTAGCCTACAAAATCTGCTTAAAGGACGCCCCACAAAATTTCATCCCCGCAAGAATTAAAAGAGAATTTTCCGTGAAGTTCACATAAAGGGTGTGCAACCGATCGCCAGGTTAAGTGTGGCATGATGAGAGCACGCTAAGCATGTTCATGAATTATTAACGGCCGCTGCCGATGAGTCTGCATGCACCTTTATTACTGACACCGCTTTGAAAACCTTTCGAGTGGATGGCTGAATTCTGAATTCTTTTTTAGTCACCGACAGGAAATTGTATACAAAATGATTGAGAAGATATCGAGTGAGGGGGAATTACGGAAATTAAAATATGAAAAACTCTTGCCCAATCATAGGTACCTATATAGGTACGATGTTATTTCAATCATAACAACCGGGTCGATCTTCGGGTTAAACCGCGTTTTCCTAGGTTGGTCTGTGAATGGGTGATGGGCGGTGACATCTTTGACAATCGTAGCAGGTAGTCAGTGACCCGAAAGTCTGACAGCCGGTCTTACCAAGGGGTATCATATTACCCAGTACTAAATGGGTTGTGGAGGTCATATAAGCTAATATTTAGCTGCATCCAGTTAGACTGGAAGCTAACCCCAAGGAATTTAGGACTAAAACCACCTTTAACCACCTTGCATCATTTTTCGCACTTGCCAAAATTCGTATAGACCGTACGTTGCTTACCTAAATAATTATGTTTTTGTATGCAGTTAACTATACTACATTGAATTAAAATTCTAGTGCCTTTTGGCTGGTAGGTAAAGTAGGTACCTGCTAATTATATCAGATTAAATTACAATAAAAACAAAGACATAACAAAGAAGTTTTTACACACGAATCTCAAATCGCGTGAGAAGTTCGTCATTTATACATTCCTATTAGTTTTATTATCCACTCCTTAAATAAAAATGCAAAAGTAAGTTTGTTGGTTACCTTTTCACAACTAACCACTGAACCGAACATCCTGTTTGGCATGTTAGCCCCGGTATACTCCAAAGCGGAGAGGAGCAGAGACGAGAGTGAAGAAATGCGGAAATCGATCAATCACATTAGTTAATTTACGTCTGGTCTTTTGCCCTTCCTATGATTGGTCGAATTTGGCACATCTTATTTCGTCTTTGCTCGTCTCCGCTGTGGTGGATACCGGGCATTACCGGGCCGAAATCTTTGTCAGGTGTACACAAACGGGCATAGAGTACCTTTCACTCCTAAAAAAAGTATAAGTATAGTATAGTATTCCGAAATAAAGTAAAGCAAAATAACAATAACGTTCTTATGATAGTAGATGGCGCCACATGTCTATCAAATCATGATTGAATTTTTATAAAAACTTTAGTAAGTAGTATTTTTATAATAACTTCATGCAGACGACAATCGCGGGGCTCAGCTAGTATAATAAATGTTGAAACAGTTCTATGGGGTTCACAATCCTAAAAACATGTACAAAACTTTATTGTTTGTAAGATTTTATTAATTTTATTTTTAAAGACTTGTTTAACTCATATTCCTAGTTTCCTACTTAGCTCAAGCACAACACGACTTATGCAGATTTCTCACTTATTCAACCAAAACAATTTAATTATGTTGTCAACTTGTACTTAATTACTATTGTTTTTTGTAAACTACCTTATTCAAGGCAAAGGCAATGTGACCGTAATTGCTATAGTCGACGCCTTTTACAACCTTAAAACCATTGCACGACAGTTGATCGTTTGTACGACTCGTCGCGAGTCCTATGGTTAGGTAGGTTGGAGGAAGCCAGAGAGACTGAACCTTTTGATTTTCATATAGAAATGTAAAAAAAAAAACTGTTTTTATAAATGTGTTACATGTATTTCAGTGGGAAAAGGACAGTTAAGTATTTTTTTTCATAATTTGTCGTCAATGTTAGGGATAGGCTCATTCTTGAGGTATTTTGATGATAGACATTTTTTATAAAACTTTATGCAGAAACAATGTGGATAAGTTCCTAGATTGACACAGTTCAATAAAGTTTTTGATACTTTTTTAAATTAAAAGCCCTTATGCATTCTTTTTACCCGACTACGGCAAATCCAAAGGATGTTATGATTTTGACTGGCTATGTATGTATGTATGTGAGTATCTTCATCTGTTCCCTCATAGCTTCTAATCCACTTATCAGAACTCGACATATGAGGTATCGTTAGAACCGTCTTAATTTTTCTGCTGAACATAGGCTACGTGACGTGTCAGAAAAAGCGATTTGGCGCCCTCTAGCGGACAAAAAGTAAGGCTTAAAAAATAAAAATGGAGATAAATACGCCGTGTTTGGTATCATTTGAAAGGTCTTCACTTGTACATTTCCAAAATATTGCTCAAATTTAAAATCATGCCCTCTAGCGGACAAAAAGTCAAGAGTGAAAAAAAATTAACACCAAAATTGTTTAAATAAAAAAAGTAAAAAACTAAAACCCGACTACGACAAAAAAAACGACGCTGAAAAAGTATGAAACAAGATTTTCAAGATAGAACAAAAAGAAAAGCCGTAGTCACACGTTATAGGTCCCAACCTAAACACTTTAATACCGTGTGACTACGGCTTTTCTTTTTGTCTATCCTGAAAATCTTGTTTCATACTTTTTCAGCGTCGTTTTTTTTGTCGTAGTCGGGTTTTAGTTTTTTACTTTTGGTTTACTCAATAAAAATCTTTTCTTTAGGTAGATATCTCTTTTAAAAGTACGGCCGTCGGCTACTGTCGCGTATGTTTTTAAATTGTTATATATTTTTACTGTGCCCCTCCAGTTTCCAATATAAACACGCCCCACATGCCCTTCCCAATAAAACCTAGTACACACTACACTGTAGGCACGCTCTGCAGTACTTTATTGCCGTCAATGTAAACAAAGGTTTTTATTGAGCTGGCAAGTGTCGGACACTTCGGCATAATTTAAATTTCCATTATCCGTCCGTTACACAGGAGACACACAGGTCATGGAGCACAATATTGCTTGTATGAAATTGATGGAAAGAGTTTTTTGTACCTCGGTACCTATGAGCTGAAAACTTTCATTTGTGATGAAGTAAGTTATTAAATTACGAGTAGTACCTACTGGAATGTAATTAACTCATCATAATTAAGTGGATGGCTTTCAACTAAATGGTATAAATAAAAAAAAACAAGTACATAAATCCTCATACTCACGAATCCTCGACGGCACGGTTGGTGCAGTGGCTGAGCGATTAGACTGCTGCGCTGCGTGTCGCGGGTTCGATCCCCGCACGGAAAATATTTGTACGACCTACAGGTAGTTGTTCCGGGTCTGGGTATTTGTGTATGTGAATTTAAATGTTTGTAAAGGGTGCGCCAAAGTTCACCTAAAATTTCAACTCCGATAATTGGAAATCCGAAAATGTTCTTCCTAACATTTTTCATCCTAACAATCGCAATTCCTAACTTCTCTGTCTCTAATGTTTTAATTCCGAAGCATTCGACTTCATAATGTCTGTAGCAATAAACATCTATTACACTATTATTTGTTTTCCTATATTTTCTCAACATAACCATCTTTTTCACTATTGTTCAAAGTCATATATTTTTTTTTGTTTATATTACTTTTTATTCATAATAATCAGTATTATAAAAGGTCCCATTAAAATAGGTGGACAAAATTTTAGAAATCATTCAGACCGCTAAAATAAGGACAATAGCAAAAAAATATATAAAAATAAGAAATAAAATACCTACTTTTATAGGATGAGTTTGTTCTAGAGTGCCGGCAATTTATTATTTAAGTCAAAATAAAATCACTTTATCTAAAGTGTTTTTTTTTTGTTTAGATGTCTATAGTTAGGCTTACTAAACGCTGTGTTAAAATTTGTCCACCTATTTTAATGGGACCGTATATACTATGCAAAGATATCCATAGGTTAGGTTAGGTTAGAACTGTGACCAACTACGAACCACCTCGAAATTGGTCGAGAAATTTTTCTAAGTATTTTTTTCATACTGCCCCCAAGACGACACTGACCTGAATTTCATTCATTTATTTTATTTCAAGACAAAAATCAGTGAAACGACCTTTAATCATTCTAAACAGTTGTATGAGTGAAAATATTATGGTAATTATGTTTAGGAATAAAAGCGTTAGGATAAAAAACAGTAGGAGTTAAAATATATTTACACTAATGATATTATGAATTCCAATTTTCGGAAACATGAGTGTTATGAACATCGTCGGTAGGACTACAAATAGTATGAATGAAAACTTTAGGATGAAAAATTTTAGGAAGAGTGATCATTCGGATTACAAATCGTTAGGAAGAACAATTTCGGATAAAGAACTTTAGGTGAGCCAATATGGACCCGTTTGTAAACGCACCCACGATACAGGAGAAATTTCTAGTGTGGGGCAACGTTTTTAAAAAACTTGCCCTATTCTCAATTTTAAAACAATTTAGGGTCTGTGCAGCACGTCTTCTTTCTTCATCTATATTATTCTACTAGTAGCCGTCAGTTGATACACTAAATGATGATGATGATAGATGTACAGGCACTATACACCTAACAATGTGTAGGTACCTACCTAATTACCTGCTTATAATAAAAAACCTTTTTTTTTTGGTTTTGGGAAATCATCAAATGACTTCCCCCGCTCTGGGCAGAACGGTAAGGTGTGTCAGAGAAGTCAGAAAGAAGAAGAAGAAGAGAGTCAGTAGAAGCTGACTAAAAGCTGCCCATGTTCCTTCTTAGCCCTTTGTGTCGAGGCCGCGGCTTTCCAACAACCCGCAGCTCGCAGCCCGATGGGATAATAAAAACCCTGACATGCAGTTTTCAACAAAATACAAAATAAAGGCTCAGTGAAATACAGCAGCTCCACGTAGGCGTAGCAATTTCATTTCCCGCAAACCGCAATCCACAATGTTAAAGGCACCTACCAAAGCGTCTCAACCCCTGCCAGAGTAGGTAGCTCCCTCAGTGCACTGGTTAGTCAACAGTCTGTGAAGTCGTTCTCTACAAACGTTAACCTGCTTCCGCAATAACAGTTCCTTACTTACGAGCTCTTCCTAGGGACCTGAAAGTTATAGCCTTCGCTCTATGTCCGCAAGCGATCTTATAATTTGAATTATAAATGGCAGCGGTTGTAAATGATTCGTTAAATGTGTGTAAAAAGATTGATTTTGGGTGCGGGGTTAGTTGATTAAAATCTAGCGTTTTCAGTGGTTTTTCGTGGAAAACGATTGCTACTTTGAAAGCTATAACATTATCTTATGATGCTTCTAAAATACTACGTTTTATAAATAAAGAAATAATCGTTTTTAACCGACTTCCCAAAAAGGAGGAGGTTCTCAATTCGATCGGTGTTTTTTTTTTTTTTTTTCTATGTATGTACACCGATTACGCTGCGATTTATGATCCGATTTACGTGATTCTTTTTTAGTTTGATGCGGAATAGTTGCCATTTGGTCCCATAAAAATTTAGCATGGTTTAGCCCAGTACTTTTCATTTTATGACCATTTTTTATAATTTATGAACATTTTTCGTTCGTTTTTTTATGTGTGTTCGCGAATAACTTCGTCGTTTATGAACCAATTTTGATGGTTCTTTTTTTATTGGAACGGAAATATTTCAAAAGTGGTACCATGATATGGAAACCAGATCCTGGTGATGGAATCCCAGAGAAATCGAGGGCAACCCTCAAACATAAGCATAGGTTTCAGTAAATATTTCTTTAAACACTACTAAAAATTAAAAAATAATAAACTTTTTTTCAAAAAAAAAACAACCGACTTCAAAAACACCAAAACGTATAAAATAAACTTCAAAAGAAAAATCAGCTTCTGAAGTCGGTGGCAAAAAAAGCCAAATCAAACAAACAAATGTCACCGACTTCAGAAGCTGATTTTTCTTTTGAAGTTTATTTTTCACTTTTTGGTGTTTTTGAAGTGGGTTGTTTTTTGATTGTTAACTTAGTGTAGGTACACGTATTTATGCCCGTGGCTCACAAATGAGCGATTAATTTTTATTTTATTTATTCGGAAAACTAGCGCAGGACCGTGGAGAAAGGCACAAGAAAAGAGAATCCTATACTCAGCAGTAGGGAAATTCAGGCTGTGGATGATTATGTATGAATCAGGAAATTACAACAAATACACATGACATATTATTATATCATATCATCAGCCTATAATGTTCCCACTGCAGGGACTCAGGCCTCCTCTCTAGGAGAGGGATGGGCTATAATCCACCACGCGGGCCCAGTGCGGATTGGCAGATGCCACATGTCTTCGAATTTTTTGGTTCTAAGACATGTCGGTTTCCTCACGATGTTTTCCTTCACCGTTTTGAGAGCAGCGGTGATGAAATAAATTACACAAAGTAATGCGCCTGCCTGGGTTCGAACCCACGTTCGTAAGTCGGGGCCGACACCACTGGGCCACCGCTGCTCACATGACATAGTAGGTACGGTACTAAAAATATAAGGAGCTGTACAAATATGCGACCAACACGTTATCCACAGATACACAAAAAAATGCAAAATCTGAAAGTGCTGAAAATAAATATTTAGTCGTCTTTTATATCCTTATCCTACTGTTCACTAAACATATAATTATATTTATGTCACAATAATCCTCCAGCCAGACTACAATAATTTGTTAGATATTATTTTCAGTTAAAACAAAGAAAACTCGGACACTCCGTTCAGACGCGCCAGACGTGTTTATTTTTAACTGGACGAAGGTAGTTCGGAAGCCTAAACTTGGTTCGGATAAACTCGGGGCGGACGGGGCGTTTGCCAACCCACTCTGTCCTTTCAGGTTAAGTGATAAACGAAATTGGATAAATTAGCTTGTGGCCTTTAGTTTTTGCAAAATACTTCTGATCGTGTAGGCTTGAAGTTTGATGGGTCGAAGTAAGTTTGAATTTATTGTAAGTTTTACCACGTTACTAGAGATTATTTATTGAAACTTCTAAAGACAGTGAGGTGTGGACAGGTGAGGAGGTAGGTATTGATAAAACTCTATAATAGACAAAAATTAAAGATGAGCCGAAGTGGTGTAAATGGTAATGGTCTTACTATCCTTAAGTAAACCCTCACGAACATTTTGACTCATATAAGTTACATAAAATCACGCCCATAATCCCCGATGGGTTAGGCAGAGAAGTGTACCCATTAGTACACTTACATTTCGCCTGTTATATTTAAGTCCTATGTTATAGGGAGCGAGCCTATCGCCATCTACTGGGCACAAATTCAGACTCGGTGGCTTCTACTGAGAAATTCCTGATGAAAAAACCCAATAACACTTTGCCTTACCTGCGAATCGAACCCAGAACCTCATGCACAACAGTCGAGCATGCGACCACTAGACCAACAAAGCAGTCATATCAATTATGTCCTCCAAAACCCGCCCTAACTTTATGAACCACCAACTGGACCCGCATCAAACTTATCAAAACAGATGACATGTTAATACAACAGTAAGTTGAAATGCAAAAACAATGACGTTTATGTAGTATGTAAAGTAGGACGGTAGTTCCGGCAACGTTCAATAGAATGCCACGTGGCTATTACACGGACGCGGCGCTAGTGTGCCGAGGAAATAAGATGTCACTCAAAACTCGGCAGCGGTGACTAGCGGACGTGTCACGCGTGTTACTGTCGCTCCCGTTATTTTGAATTGTTGATATTTCAAAGGAATAAAGTGGTATTTATGGAATGGGCATTTATTATGTGTGGCCGGTATTAGTACGCTGTTTTGAAGTTAATAATATGTGGGCGTCGCAGAATTATTAACTTTAAAGTAATTTTACGTTAAAATACTTAAATAATGGAAGTAAAGCGAAACTGCTTCTTAAACATTTTAAAATAAATAAATAAATAATACCTGAAACTGTAACACCAGCCTAATAACCATTAAAAAAACACAAGCGTATACTATCCTGGGTAATTCACTAAAACACAAGTGATAAGACCCAATCGTCTAAAAACGGAACAAAAATCCAAAACAACAAACAAATTAAGTCCAAAATGCCAATCCAAAAACAATGTAGCCATGTTCAAAAAGCCAATCAAAGCCCAACAGCGATCTATCAACGTACACACATCCGCATCGCCATCATTGGCCATTATCGGATCCATAAGACAATGTTAAAAGGGTTTTTAATTGCCGCTGCACATACAGGGAAAAGCTTTTACGTTAAGCTAAATTCAGGCTTGCAGCAGTGTATTTAAAATAGAATGTAAATGTTGAAGTTTCCAGGTCGCGGTGACATTTTCCGGTATCATAGGCTTTCTATTTTCAGTTTTTGGAGCTAGTAAGTCGATAGTTTTTAAGTACATTATGTGACCCGAGATAATACACATTTTTTACGACCTTTATTATGATATAAGTTTTATTTTTCAAAGCCTAATATAACTCAAGTAAAACGATTATTTAGCCATCATTTGGACATGTCTTTGCGATTTAATTGGATGCAGTGAAGTGTAAGTAATCGTGTATCGCATGCCCGACATATCATGATCGTAGAGTCAACTATGTAATACATTTTTTTCAAAATTTAAATCCGTTCCATGTACGAGTAAAACGCTACTGTTGACGACGTTTATCGGGGTAACCTCGCCTTAAGAAATTATATACGGAGATCGGAAAAGGTACGGCTTATTTTCCTTAACTTCGAGGAAATAAGCAACATGGAGTTAATGAATCTTCTTCTAATTTCAGAATTTCAAAATAATGCCGGTTTTATGGGGAGGTATCCGCGTGTTTACAAACTACCTCGATGGTCTAATTGTCGCGAGCGATAGGTACTGTTGAGCGCGAGGTCTTGGGTTTGATTAGGTCGAGCAAGTCGCTTTCTCAGAAGCAGTCACGGATTCTGGATTTGTGCCCGCTTGATGGCACTGGGCTCGACTTCTATCACAATGTCATGGTACTTAAACATTACTGGGGTGTACTATCAGGCACACCTCTGCCTAACCCTTCGGGGAATAGTGGCGTATTGTATTGTGTATTGTATATGTATATAAGCATCCATAATTATATAATATGAAGTTTATTTTTATGAAGATGAGTTTTAATATGTATACCTAATCTCTAGAAACCTTTTCAGATCTCTCCTATTTTATGATCAGAGAGTTAAGCACAATGGTTTGGCTGTTCGACACGGACACTAGAATAACAATATTTTAGTTTTTGGGGGGTAATGAGGAACAGGGTGTAAATAATAATAATAATAATAAACATTTATTTCAGGCTTCTAAGGCCCATAGGTAAAATACACAAATAACATAAAACAATAACAACAAACTAAAAAGCTCCAAAAAAGCAAAAAAAAAAAAAAAAAAAAAAAAAAAAAAGTAAAAGCCTCATCCCCCGTTGAAAAGGGAGGATCCTCCGACCGGACGGGTGTTGTGTCCGGCGGGCTAACTGCCCGACAGTTGTAAGTCGGGAACTCCTATATAGGCTTATGTCGCGGATAATGTTGATAGCGCGATGTAGGAACTTCTGTCGATCGTTTGTTAGTACGCAGGTGTTGCGATAGATGTCGCTAGTCGCCACATCACTCCCCTCCGAGACCGGAGGTCGAAAGCAGGTTGAGTCTTGGCGCTTGTCAGCCAGTGGAAGGTTCCAGTGAGTCGGAACCGGATGCCGCATAGTTCACGGTGAGTCGGAACTGTCTGCGGTGAAGCCCCAGTGAGTCGGGGTGATGCTGCATATTAGCTCCAGTGAGTCGGAGTGATGCAGTGCTTGCCGTGATGCCCCAGTGAGTCGGGGTGATGCTGCGTAAGCTCCAGTGAGTCGGAGTGTGCAGTGCTGCGTAGTGGCTGGCTGCTGCGTCGACCAGGAGAGAACGACGTCTCTGCTTGCTCACCGGCCGAAGTGCAGTGTGCTGTGCCAAGTTCGCTGATGAGGCTGGGGGTGATGACCAGGAATGCGCTTCCGCTGCATGCTGGTGGTCAGGATACCCCATGAAGCCGTGGCTGCTGGCTGACGGTATGACTCGCTGCTCGAAGGCGAAGGGGAAGTGGTGACGACGTCTGAAGTAGTTGCACGAAGGCTGCGCTGACGTTCATGCTCGGGGTCACCAGTTTGGGGGCATGAGGAACAGGGTGTAAAGTTCCTCATCCCTCATAGAAAAGGGAGGATCCTCCGACCGGACGGGTGTTGTGTCCGGCGGGCTAACTGCCCGACAGTTGTAAGTCGGGAACTCCTATATAGGCTTATGTCGCGGATAATGTTGATAGCGCGATGTAGGAACTTATGTCGATCGTTTGTTAGTACGCAGGTGTTGCGATAGATGTCGCTAGTCGCCACAAGTTTTTAGGACACATAAAATATTTTGGACATTTTGAAAAGATTCTTAGTCCATCACTTTGTTTTCACCTAGCTCGATCTACTCCTCGGAATTAGAAACAAAAATATTATTTCTAGATAAAGACATTTGTAGATATTGTAAATAAATCTCTTTCTAAATGCTTTCAGCTGGTCGATATTCAGCCGAGGCATTTCTAAAAATAACCACAAATAATTATTTCCTTAAAAAAATGTTTTTTCGTACACACGGCGACACAACAAGGTATTGATATCCAGTATAGTTTTACTAGGGAAGTAGTGAAGTTAATTTTAACTTCACTGTATATGAGCTTACCGTAGAGATCAGCTTATTTTTTCTGTGGGCATAGGCCCAAAGAAAAAATAAGCTGATCTCTAAAAATTAAGAAATGTTATCTTATATTGTTTAATTTGGATTTGCATGGTTTGGTCGTCTTGCGTACGTACTATTTAGGTATATTCTGTGGTTCTTCTTGCCCCAGGAAAATTTATTGAGATGAAAAACTGGCCAAGTGCGAGTCGGACTCGCGCAAGAAGGGTTCCGCACCATCGCCTTTTATTTTTATTATTTGTTGTTATAGCGGCTACAGAAATACACATTCTGTTAAAATTTCAACTGTACTATTACATAATATGAGATACAGCCCAGTGACAGACAGACAGCGAAGGCTAAGTAATAGTGTCCCTTTGGCACCCTTCGGGTATGGATTCCTAAAAAGAGTACCTATTTAAAGTGTAGATAAAGTAAAGGGTAAGACAAAAATTAAGCCCATCAAAAACAAATATCAAAATATCAACTATAAACCCCTAAACCCACAAACATAGATACGATGCATAAGCAGAAAATTTCGTACGCTTTTAATCGGATCGGTCGGCGGCGGGATTTGCGTCCAAATTCGTTAAGTGGGGTCGTTGCGTCGCTGACGCCCGGCGGATTGGTGACGTCACCAATAACTAGGCTATGACGTCATTAATCTGTGATTGCTGTTATAATGGAGGGGGTACAGTCACGAGCATCAATATGTAGGTATACCCACTCAGCAACTTTAAAAAAATATTTTCAGTTGATTTTCGATTTACGTTTTCACTAACATGGTATTTATACCATCTGTATTAACCGTTATTTTATGAGAAATTCGGTGTTGAATTTTGCTCGCGACTGTACACAGGTTTGGTGAATGTGATAAATAAATTGTTCTGTTGTATTATTTTTAATAAGGGGGTAATGGGGTGACATCACATCTAGTCACCCAAGTCAACCTCTCCTGCACGCGGCGCCCCTGCTGAGAAACGAACGAGGCTCTGACGGAAAACTCGCCAAGACGCACTGGCCAGCGTGGCGTTTTAAGGCTAAACCCTCTTTTCAATGAATAGTGTCAATAAGTTCCGGCCCTCAGTTCCCAGTAGCCCCACTATTCCGAGTTCTGACAGCGGCTCTGGTAACGGTGGGGCAGAGGGTGCTAAGAATCTCTGGATGTCGCCCAGCACAATCCAACGACCCTGACCCTGGCGACTTACAACGCCAGGACGCTTCGAACGGACGACCGATTATACGAATTGCAAAATGAATTAGAAAATATCAAATGGGATATTATAGGTTTATCGGAGGTGAGAAGGAAAGGTGAAGATCTACTTAAATTAACTACCACGAGGACTCCACTTATGGAGGTGTTGGATTTCTGTTTGGGAAAACCATTGCTTCGGCAATGACAAACATTAAAAGTATATCCACACGCGTTTGCTTTATGATAATCCAACTTAACCAACGATGCTCCATGAAGATTATCCAAACATACGCTCCAACGTCTGACCACCCCGACGAAGAAGTTGAGTCGTTTTATGACGACATTGAAAAGGCCCTTAACGACACACCATGCCATTACTCCACCATAATTGGCGATTTCAACGCCAGAATCGGAAAACCGTTGAATAACGAAAAAACCGTGGGCAATTTTGGTCTTGGCGTGCGTAATAAGAGAGGAAAAACCCTTGTTAATTTTCTGGAACAAAACAAACTGTATGCAATGAACACCTTTTTCCAGAAAAGAGCGTCCAGAAAGTGGACCTGGGTAAGTCCAGATGGTTGCACTAAGAGTGAGATAGATTATATAATCAGCTCACATAAATACGTGATCACCGATGTCTCGGTACTCTCACGCTTCAAAGCAGGTAGTGATCACAGGCTGATTAGAGCTACATTTAGGTTTGACTTGAAAAGTGAACGGAATAAGATGATAACATCCACAAGAAGGTATGAGAAGCAGGAATTCGTTTTCTTGCAAGACACTTTCCAAGCTGAGCTGAAAAACAAATTTGATGGACTTGAAGAGGAAAATCTAGATGTAGACCACATCAATCATCTGTTGTGCAAAACTTTGACCGAAGTTGCCAAAAAAACACCTAGGTGGAGCTAAAAAGAACCAAAAGAAATTCTCGCCAGATACTTTTTTAATACAGAAAAGAAGAGATATGACACTCCATACTTTAATAGATAAAAAAGACATAGATAGGATTAGTAAACAAATAAATAAGTCAATACGTAAAGATATAAGACAGTTTAACACTAACATAATTATTAATACAATAAAATTATACAGAGGTCCAAAAGTGTTTCGAAGAAAAACTAACATGGGCACCAAACAGATCATTAAGCTCAGGGATAACAATGATAACATGGTGACGGATCGAGATCAGATTGTAGCTATTGTTGAGAAGTGTCACCCTGTCGCACTCCCCGTGCGACATGGTGACACCATATCACCAAAACTTTTTACAGCAGTCCTTGAAGACATTATGAAATGCCTAAATTGGGACAGTTGTGGTGTTAACATAAAAAAAAAAAAAAAAAATTAAAATTTAAAACTTTTTATTTCCAAAAACACTTCATAAATTTTGAAAAAACACACATCGCTTAATCTTAACTCTGAAAGATTATGTGCGAGTGAGGCGTCTCGCTTGTTTACATTAAAATATATTTTTACATAAAATTAAGTACATTACCTATTTGTTTATTTGTGAGAGATCTGGAGGAACTTTGTATTGATCCACTGTGAGGTAATATTTAATTATTCGTTTTATTTGCAAGGTTTTCTTTGATTTTAATTTATTAGTTAATTGCTTAGGGAGTTTATTCAACATGTTAGGTAACAAGTACCTCCAGGTCCTTCTTCCATATTCATTGTTACATTTTGGCAGATTATATAATGGTAGGTATTCTAAACATCTTAAGTTGTTAGGTCTTATTTTTTTACTTATTATATCAATTTCGTTGGCATATTGCGATATTATAGCTAGTTTTACTTTGTCAAAGACATTTATTATTTTACAATATTCAAATAATCGTTGATAGTTGTCTTTAAATTTAAGCTTTATTTTATATGGAACTATAATTTTTAACATCCTGATTTGTATGTCATATATTTTTTGTAAGTATGTTTTATATGTTCTGCCATAGCTAGCTATACCATATCCGATAATTGAATCTGCTAGGGCCAAATACATTAGTCTTTTGGTTCTGTACCCATCGTGGTTTTTAATTTAATCGAAGCAAATGTAAGTGACGTCCAGGTGACTACATACTCGTCTGGCATAGTTTCAGTTCATCGACATTTACTTATAAAAGAAGAAGACTTAATTTATTTATTTATGTGGATAAGTAACCTACATGCTTAGTAGGTATAGGTACACAAACTGGCGAATTTATCCCAAAGGCACTTAGCACACTTTGTTACAGATATACCTAAAATCATTACAAATAATACGATCGAGCTTTTCCTTGGGAAAAGAGAAGAATAATATAAAGTGATTATAAATGTATCAAGAGCGTGCTTACAGGATATCGTAATTGACATGTCATGACCAGTAGCGGTCACAAAGGGCCAGAGATTGTAGAAATTTGCCGAGCCGATAATGTCGGTCCGGCAAATAGGTTTTGCGGAGATCGACGAACGGAGGATACGACAAGCGACGTTTTTTTGTTCATTCAGAATTGGTTTTATGGCCAAAACGCCTTTTTATTAGGACGCTATTCGGTCTTATTTGTGGTGTAGCTACTTTTGTTTTAATTAAACAAATTCAAGGATGTTACTCTTTTGAAACATATTTTTGATAATATATAGGTACGATGTACTTATCTCATATTTTCACGGGTCCATATTGGCTCACCTAAAGTTCTTTACCCGAAATTGTTCTTCCTAACGATTTGTAATCCGAATGATCACTCTTCCTAAAATTTTTCATCCTAAAGTTTTCATTCATACTATTTGTAGTGCTACCGACGATGTTCATAACACTCATGTTTCCGAAAATTGTAATTCATAATATCATTAGTGTAAATATATTTAAACTCCTACTGTTTTTTATCCTAACGATTTTATTCCTAAACATAATTACCATATTATTTTCACTCATACAACTGTTTAGAATGATTAAAGGTCGTTTCACAGATTTTTGTCTTGAAATGAAATAAATGAATGAAATTCAGGTCAGAGTGTCGTCTTGGGGGCACTATGAAAAATATACTTAGAAAAATTTCGCGACCAATTTCGAGGTAGCGCTCGCCGGCCGCTGCCGCGGCACCGCTCGCTTCGCTCGCTCGGCTCGCGCGTAGTTGGTCACAGTTCTAACCTAACCTAACCTATGGATATCTTTGCTTAGTATATAAGGTCCCTTTAAAATAGGTGGGCAAATTTTAACCCTGCGTTTAGAAGCCTAACTAAAGACATATAAAAAAAAAACACTAAATAAAGTGATTTTATTTTGACTTAAAATAATAAATTGCCGGCAGTCTAGAACAAACTCATCCTAAAAGTAGGTATTTTAATGTCTTTTTCTTATATATTTTTTTACTATTGTCCTTATTTTAGCGGTCTGTATGATTTCTAAAATTTTGTCCACCTATTTTAATGGGACCTTTTATAATACTGATTATTATGACTAAAAAGTAATATAAACAAAAAAGATATGACGTTGAATAATAGTGTAAAAGATGGTTATGTTGAGAAAATATAGGAAAACAAATAATAGTGTAATAGATGTTTATTGCTACGGACATTATGAAGTTGAATGCTTCGGAATTAAAACATTAGAGACAGAGTAGTTAGGAATTGCGATTGTTAGGATGAAAAATGTTAGGAAGAACATTTTCGGATTTCCAATTATCGGAGTTGAAATTTTAGGTGAACTTTGGCGCACCCTATTTTCACATTTGTTTGTTAATAAGTACAGTTAACACATCAGAGTTAACAACATCTTCACCAGGGTATAATTTCTTTGAGAAAGAATGTTATACGTCCAATGGTACATTTATAATGAGCATTATTGTTGGTATTGCTCTTTTTAACTGCAACTATAAAATCATAAATCAAAAATTCTTTCTCTAACACAAACTTGGAAATCTCAATTTAAAAAGAGAACGTGCTAATTATCCTAATTATAGCCAGCTCTTTTGTTTCTATGATCCTTGTTCCAACTGACCGCCGAGTGCGGTCGACAACTCGTGAATGCAGATGTAACTGAACATTTTGTAATACTCCTCTTTATCTCAAAGGCGCCAGAAAGGACCTCCTTTTTGGGGTTTATTCATTATATATTTAATATCTTGAAAGTAATTTAAACATGGCATTTAAACAGGTTGATATGTAAAGAATTTTTCAACAGTGTGTTTTCATTGGATTAAATTTTTGTTAGCTGGGTGAGTAGTACGTAGGTACTTGGAGGTCGTTGTTCTAGAATATTCTAGATTGTATTTAGACTATAAACTAAACTTAAAATTGTTTAAAGAATAACAGAAAACAATTACTAGATAAAAGACAGGTCCCAATAAAAGTGACAAAACAATATTTCAAACCATTCATCATGGCTTCGTTTTTAGTAAACTAAATTCTACAAAACAATGGTTCTGTTACATATTTTACCATCAGAAATGTTTTTTTTTGCTAGTAACTTCATAGACAATTTGACGCAAATTGATATCAACTGGGGCGCGCGCTCATTTGGCGTCTTCACTCAACCATAACAGCCAAGTAAAATGAACGCGAAAAAACTTTGTCTTAACGACTATCGAACAGGTTAATTATGCAAAAAATATTTAGGTTTTGTGCTTCTCTTTTTATTGAATAAATAGGCCTACGTTTATATTGTAAAAAGCGTAAATAAGTGGCGGAAAGATCTACGTGGTGGCATAGACCTTCTGGTAAAGTTAACTTGACACATTTTTGGTTTTTCTTTGTATAATGATGACTTTGAGGACGAATTTTTTAATTACTTCCTAGCAGTTTTCAGGCCAATGGGTCTTTTTTTATTTACTGGCAGTTTTCAGGCCGATGTGTGGTTTAACTATACATTACTTTGGAGGTTTTTCTACTGTATAATATGGGTTGAAAGTAGTAATATCAGCAATAGCAGTGAAATAGTAATGACTAACAGAGCCTAAAAGACTAACATCCGAGAAAAGTTTATAACAAAACTTTTCTCGGATGTTAGTCTATTAGGCTGTAAAGGACCAAGCTACATAATTTCAAGAAAGGTGAAGCATGCGGAACTTCGTGTAGGTAGGTCCCGTTCTAAGTCTTTTAATTAAAAGCCTGATCATCGTCTTAGCCTGATCAGCGATAAATTGAGTGCAAAAATCGTTTTTACGTAGCAAAAGTTAACACGTGGTTCGAACTGGGTTGAGTACATAGCACGGCCATACATGACCGGCGCGAGTACGGCTCGCACCGCTGGAGCGCGGAAACAATCAAATATTGGCAACTCGCTACACCCTGCTGGACTCCATGCGATTTTTATTCAATTTTTTTCCCGTAGTGAACCTCGGGTTTCAGTATAGTGATTGTTTACGTGTTGTGGTTTCAAGTTCGAAAGATGTAGCGCTCTATTGTTTGGTCTAGGTACAAGTACGCAATAGTTTTAACGAAAGCTTCGGAATGAATGCTGTCTGAAATAGACAATAGTTTTTCTAAGGCAATCGTTAAAATTATTGCCAAAAATAAAAAATATATATATAGCTCAGAATTGAAATAGATAAAATGTAAGCCCAATAGGTAGACAACACGATAAAGAAGTTAATAAAATCACTGCAGATTTATCATTGTCGATTTAAAACACACTGAAGAATCGAGAAGAAAATCAAAACCTTCTAAAACGTGATAAACACATGTTGACATTCACACTCACAGACAGCACACGAGTGGCAGCAGTCGCATTCGTACAATGGATGAACTTAAAAGCCGCTGTTAATTGAATCGGCTTCAGATTGCAGGACGCTGTCGGCGGCAGTGGTAATTGCGTTAGCTACAAACATGTCCAGCCCTCTAACTGTGCTCATTCGATGTGACCATTTTTTACATACGAACTCGATGGCAGTTTTATTGTTAATGGATGCGACGTGTGTATGAATTGAATCTAGGAATGCAGCTCGCAAAACAATTAAATTTAGAGTTAACTCCCGGAGTCTGAAAGCATGTCAACATGACCGAGTAAATCCTGATGTCTAGTTGAACAAAACAACAACCTTCACTGACATGAGATTTGACAACAGCTTAAATTGATTAAGCTTTCAGAAATCGGGGTAAGTGTTTCTTGAAAGTTCGTAATCAAGTTTTAGGGCGCTCAGAAAATCTTCAGGGCCTTGGTCTCGAATTTCTATTATGTAAATGTAAGATGTTGTTATCTGAGTGGGCATTGTGTTTGCAATGTTGTGTAAATTTCGTGGTTGACGTTTATCTGAGGCATTTTATTTATTTTTATTAAGTCGAGCAAATTATTGGAAACCTTAACCAAACAGTAAGATTCACTTAGGTGGTAGTTTCGTGCTGAAAACTTTTTTTTATACTCATTGCTTTTGTTCCATTGCTATGTCTACTAACTTAAACTGCTCAATGGTTCTTTATACTTACATCCCAATTTAAATGTTCAGGTTTCTTCTAGTCTCAATTTCTTTCCGCTAAAATTACGCTTTTCAAAATAGAAACCGTATAAAACTCCCCAATTGTTTCGTTAATCTCTGTTGTGACTGCGATAAATTACAAAGTGCGCAAAACTGCGTTCACCACAGATAACGAATTAAAAAAAGGGGGAAAAATGAAATTGCTGTCTTTATCTAAGAACTTAAGAGGTGCTTGAAATGACTCCGGGTTTTTCTCTTAGTCACTCGAATAGCGAGAACCAATTATAACTTGTAAGTAATCCGCTTATCTGAAACTCTGCGAGTCGACGCTCGCCGTTTGGAATATAATTCACTTTATCCATATTCAATATCAGATCGTGCGACGGCGAGCAAATAGAGCGTTTCAAGTGAGAATTATTATTGGATAAAGCTCGCCTCTTTCCGTCTAGTCTATTTTCAGTGTCCGGTGGAGTGTAATAATTTACGTGTTGTATTGGATATTGCGTTGTGTAAGTGCCCTATAGTATCTGAACGACTTTAAGAGCGTTGATTTCATTATTAAGTGATCTGTACGTTCTCTCCACTAGTGTATTTTATTATCAAATAATGTGTTATGGTTGATATACTTACCGTAAGGGTAAATAGTACACGAAGTTCTTTTCTACGAACCAATATAAATTCAAGTTTAATATATTATTCGTAAATAATTATAAACCCTACTTTTACCATCGTTCCCAAATGTTTCATTGTTAGAACCTGGTTGTAAAATAGCACAGAACAACTAAAGAGGTAAATAATAAGATTAGCAGGTGTTTGTTTGTCCCGCGTTGGGCGCCACTTTTACGTGACTCGAATGCCAACGCGGCAAAGCTTTGCAAATTCACTCGTACAAAATGGCCCGTTCAGGAACTTTAAATAGGAAACAAGTTGGATAATAAAACAAATAATGACAGTAGTAGCATTTTATAATATTTCTAGTTCTAGGGAACTAATCGGATTAATTAATACAGTGCTCTTCAAGCTAGGGGCTACGTGTAGGATTATGACTCAATTAAATTAAAATTCTTGCAATATTATTTAGTTTGCCTCAGCATATTGAAGAGCGAATAAGCATTTGTCATTTTCTGAAACACGTTTTATTAAGATACGTTAAAGTTTAAATAAAGGTAAATCCGTAGAAACTCTGAACTATTTTCTTTGACTTACTTTGGAGAATGTTTCAATAGATACGTCTTCAAAGCAGGCGGCTTTGAGCGGCAAAGGTCGTAGCGAGCGTTGCATTATAAGGACGAGGTAAGGACGTATCACGGGGCCTGCATTCCAGAAAGGAATGCTCGAACATGCGTCACACACAGAATCTACCTGAAAGCGTAAATTGAGGGTAGATGTAAATTATTGTCTAGGAAAATGTATATCACTTTAATGTTTCAAATTAAAATGACCATTCTGTATTGTAATTAAATCATATTCTTAAAATGTACCTTTTCGGCAAGATAGGTGCATAACACACTAGGTACAAATGACAACACAATCGATGCAACGATGAGGATAAGGAGTATAAGCTGGAACTCGCCTTCATCGAATTTCTAAAAACATTTATTAAATAATTTTATGACCTTATACACTCACAGTTTATAATTTATAAAATAACATAAAAAATAGTTTATGAGGTACCTCTGCAATACAATACGCAGTGAAACAAACCAAATGACCGCAAAATGTTTGTTCATACAGCAAAAATTTCTTGTAGACAATCGCGTAATCATCCATTAGGCTGAAATTTAATTAATTAATAGAACTTAAAAAACGTAAGTGAATGAATTATATTATATGAGAAGATGTTTGGTAGAGCATCATTGGTTTTGGTTTGTCCTTCGATACGATTTACTATTAAGTTTGATATCTGTAGGCTGCACTTTAGAGTAATGAATCTTGAATGATTCCGTTTCCCCATGAAACAATTTATGTAAAAAAAACGGATTAATTAGCTGCAATAAATAAGTTACAGCATAGAGTGATGTTAAACTCTGAAATGGTATAAAATCTTTAACTGGAGTCCCACAAGGTACAATACCGTTTTCTATCAAGATGAGGTAATGCAAATATTGTGTCAATTTAGCTCTGAAAATGTGTAACTAACTAGAAACATCCACCACAGTCAACACCACAGCACAGTCACCACAGGTAACAAACTAAATTAGCACAATATTCGAATTCAAATAATAACCTCGAGAAAGCAATAATTATAGTTGGTCCTGCATCCCTACCATACCATGAGTGCCCGTAAATGTCCTCGGAACATGCCCTAATTAATGAACGGAGGACATTAATTGAATTAGCAGCCACATTTCTAGGTATAGTGTTGTGTTCAAGCATGTTTACGCCATAAACAAATTCATGCACTAAGGAAATTAAACAAGGAATGGCAAACAATGTTATATACTCTGCGAAGTAGTTATAGTTTGTTCTAGCTAGTCAAGATACTTGGAACCACCTATAGCGCCACATGAAAATTATTGAACCTTCTCAACAGAATTGCTGCAAGGAAGATAATAACATAGAGTTATGAATCAAAACAATCCTTGATGATCCCTTGAAGTTTATACATACAGTATCAATCTTTTTTGTGGCGTCACATTATTCAAAATGCTAAGCTAATCATGAAAGTTGTTTACTATATAAGATACTAGCTGATGCCCGCGGCTTCATCCGCGTGGATGTCGTTCAAATTATATACTAAAACCTTCCTCTTGAATCACTCTATCTATTAAAAAAAACCGCATCCGTTGCGTAGTTTTAAAGATTTAAGCATACAGACAAACAAACAGACAAAAATAGCGACTTTGTTTTATACTATGTTAGGATAATATTGTGAGTTTGTTCTTTATTGGATAACGGTTTTTACAATGTCTGAAGGCTTTCACAATTTTGCGATAATCATGGATAGAAATGAAAATCTACCTGTACATAGATTGATGGTGCTTAACGATTTCTCTCATTCGACGCTCTATTAAAAAAGAGAAGTACAAACTTTCCTCCTTACTAGTTGCTGGATTTATGTCCATTAAAAGATCTTGGAGACTCCATATTACAATATCAACTTTTGATGTAATATGTCTGACCCAGACTATGTGTGTTTGAATCAAAACTGAAAAATAACAGCACTAAATTAGAATGAAAAGCAGTTAAAATAAAACATTATAAAATAAAATAAACTCACAGGTATAATTATAGGAGTAAAGCACAATACATATGTTAGCATACATAAAAGCCAACTCATAAACTGGTGATTTGCTGAAATCAACGCCGGGGAGCCAAAATGGAAACAAAAGTGGTCTACTCCCTCCAACATCGTCATCATAAGTTGCCAGAAAGTAACAGAGCGATAGAGTTGCAAACGAGATCATTCCCACTGGAACGACAGCACAGAATACGCACGCCAATATACTGATTTTCCAAGTTTTCAGTTGATTCTCAAAAAACTGAACTCTAAAAAAAGGAGATAAAACAATTAATATACCAAGCAATATACTATGCAACCAAAAAATAACACTGCAAAAATCAGAAGGTCATCAAAATACAAGACTTACCGATATTTTTGACCTGCAGCTGTACTACAAATAAATTCAAAATCTTCTTTCATACATCGCAAAAAGTTATGAAATTGTGGCAAGTTCCTTCTTGTGCTCGTAAGTACTAACAATTTGTAGCTCAGTATCATGGTATATGCTCCCGCTTCAGTTATATTAGCGATGTCACGCGACTCCACACCATGACAGAAAGAGGTGAATGTTAGTAGGGTACCTATTAACCCTGAGATCAAAAGGATAGCATTTTGATTAAAGTACCTGAAATTTATTAAATTTTTTAATCAGTATCCTGTCTTTAAAGTTGTAGAAGAAGATTAAGATTTAATATTTTTAGATGCGGCGTGATGTAGGTACTCCACCGTGACCCAAACTTCCGTCATGATTTTATTAGATTTCTGAAATTTCTTGGTATTTAAAAGAAGATTAAAGTTCAAAATTATGTGCTGGTGCTTACGATGGTGGATCCTTGTTTTTGAGATCTGCAACTTTAAAAGCAACCAAAATTTTATAGAAAGTCAGATGATACTCAAAAGGGTCGACGTATCCTGTAGAGACATCGGTGTCGTCTTTGTTGTAAAGAGATCTCATTTTTTTAATCATAGTGAATGTTTGGCTCACAGAACCTTTAGCATATACAATTTTTATATTGGTATTGCATTAGGTAATGACATAAAGGAACTAACAGAGTAATAGACAATTCGTTATGAAAATCGTCTAATGGTCTTAAACAGTTACTAAGAAATGAATGAATCACAAATAGTTCACATTTCTCACTAGCGAAATCATTAAAATAATAATATAGTGTCCTTTATCATGACAAGGCAGTACGTAATCTACGGTTTCGTACAAGGCCTCTCCTTTATTATGGACCTACTATCTGATATTTTTCTAGCCAGTAATTTTTAGAATCGTAATTCTACGTATTTTTATTGCTGTATAACGCTAGGGGCAATGTCATCGGTTAAGTAGTTGAGAATAAAAACTACCAATTTTGTGTTCTATTTTGTTTCTATTACTACACTTATAGAAAGAGACCATAGCTTTGTCCTCGCAATTTCTGAGTTTTTGTATCGAATTTGTATCGCATTAATTAATCATAGTTTTGATCAAGTCAAATCTCTTCGACTTCAGAAAGACGTTTGATACCATTATTAAACATTTTTTTTTTCTTTTTTTTCAGAATTTCCATTTTGACACGTTTAAAGAAGAAAACAACGAACTCTTAATACAGGAACTGATAGACGCTACTGAATGCGCCAAACCCGTGGCTCAGTTCCAGGCCGTCAGAATTTAGACTGCTATCGACACGCTTAGAAGAAGAATGACGGCTTACAATTACGCTAAGCGATATCTAAATGAATGCTTATAGAAAACCAAACAGTCGAATTTTGAACGTTCGATTCAGCGGCGAGAGTCGATATCAAAAACATTCCCTTTTAAATCATTCAAGCGGCTCATGTTTATCACATTATTTAAAATGCAGAAAACATTAAAGTTGTTTACAACATGTGAGTCCTGTTTTTCATTAACATTTAATATGATGAACTGGAGCTTTCACCGTGTTCCATATTTATGAGCAGGTTTTCTGATAAACACTTACAGTGAATTTACCCGATCTTTAAAATTATAGAGAGGTAAATGATGCCGATTTATTTCTGTCAATTGGTTCATTTAAAGACAATAAAACGCCACTAGCTTTACTCACTATTGTTTAATCGGAATCGAATAAAATCGGATTTCTCTAACATAACAGTCAAATTGTGTCACTGGGGAGTTTGTTCCGCCACTTCGGTTTCCCTACTAAAACACAAGGAAGTGGCGAAGGGCAAACGTTTTGGGAGTCTGTTTCTTGTTAACTTTGACTATCAAAAAGTGCTAATTATTATTAGCTTAATTTGAATAATATAACTATTTTTCGTTCAGAATCTGTTTACTCTTAGTAACTCCGAAACTTTTTGTGGATAGTCATAATCTAGGTTAGGTATTTTTCTTCTCGGTTATCATGTGATTAACTGATTATTACATTACCTGATGTCAGAGGTTTTAAGCCGCCTAAGGGTTCAGTCACCGACGCAACTTTCAGACTTCCCCTTATGTAAATGTACCCTGCACCATTCTCATTTTTACCCTACTTTCTGGACCAACTTTTTGATACATAGAAGATAGCAGGTCTAACCTTACTTTATAAATCTTCTCCTTAACTTTGCACGTGCGAACCGAGATACCGGAAGTTGGAGCAGACAGGAAAAACACGCCATTTGGCGCTATGACTCCGGAATGCCAAATCCTGCCTGCCGAAATCGCACAACATATTGTGTTCGGTTTTAGTTCTACTGATTTCCAAACCAATATTGTCCAGCTTCGGTTGTCATTTCGCTAATCTCTCTAGATCTCAGGTCCATCTTCACCGACAAGAACAATGCTGCCGACAAACAGCATGTATAAGGGTACCTCTTTCTGAATGTCTGACGTCAAAACATCCATTATATCAACAGGAAGAGTTACGGACTTATAGCCGACATTGCAACTTCATCTAGTATATTAATTAATTAATCAGATTAGTAATTACGTACCATCTCAAGCTCAACAGCAAAGCTTGTTCTAATTACAGTTCTCCAAATCTTTGGACCCACGGGAGTGATAAAAGCTCAAGTATTTAACAGGAACTCGCATAACGTATTTGCAAAGTATCAGGGGCAAATTAGTATTAAATCCAAAGTTTAGCCCGTAAAGGCAGATTGTGATTTGAATATTGAAAATCGATTTCTTTTGAATTATTTAGGTTTAAGAGAGCTCATAAAAATATGGTTTATCTCTGCAAAGTAAATACTTCTGATCTGAATAATACCCACTCAAGATATAGTGGTGCTAATATAATTATATTTGTTTACCTAAAACACTTAAGTTTGACGATGTGAAACACCAATAAAACGTAATTAACATAATAAAAACTACCAAATAATGAGGAGTAATAGGTTACACCGATCTGTTTCTTCAGTACCACGTTTTGCGCCAGTATTGATTTATTTTTGGCTTTGACAAGCTAAATAATAGCGAGGAAGCTTTCGTGTGGTTATCTGGTCCCATGGTGGGCGCCACTATTACACGGCTGCGTATTTAGTGTTTGCTTTTTCACTCATACTTCTCTAACTTGTAGTAGGAAACAAACAAATACTGATTTAAGAATCGTTTATTTTGTGTAGTTCAACATATTCTTGTATTGTGCATAATACATATTTATTAGTTGAAAACAGTGCTCGCTCTAGTTGCAGTATTGTAATTTAAAATTTTAATGTACTGGACGTCACCCTATAGATTAGTTTGACGCAGCATATTGAAGCACGAAAAAGCAGTGGTCATTTTCTGAAACAAAATACAAATTACTTAGATAACTATTGGGCATTCTGAGATCTACAAATTCTTTTTTTACTTACTTGGGAGAATGTTTCAACTGATATATCTTTAAAACCAGGAGCCTGAAGTGGTAAGGGTCGTAGCGAGCGTTGTATCATAAGAACCAAGTAAGGACGTATCACGGGGCCTGCGTTCCAGAAAGGAATCCCCCAACATGCGTCACAAACTGATTTTACCTGAAAATATAAATTGCGGGTAGTTAGAAATTCATGTATCTGCCTTTTTTTTCTAAATGAATACAGACACGTTAACACATCAAGATTCCCGAATCTATCAAAATTTCCCAATAAATCATTAACGAATAATGCTTAAGCGATAAAGTTGTAAATCTGTATAAATATGTGGTGTCTGTACCTACCATCAGGTACCTACTTACCTTGTAAGTTAGATAAGTGCACAAAAAACTTGGCACAAAATGCAGTATGAAAGTAGCAACACATAGTAGTAGAAGTATCATTTGAAACTCGCCTTTGTCCAATTTCTGAAAATAAAAACATTATAGAAAGATTTTGTTTTATTATAGCTTTTATTTAACTTCCCATGTTAGTTTGTTAGTATGTTAGGTATTGGTCAAATCTTGCAACTGAATTTCAAACCAGTTCCCCCGAACCGATTGATCTGAAATTTTTCACACGCATTTGGTTCTGGTGACAATACTTTTTTATCTATATAAATAAAAAGAGAAGTCCTGACTGACTGACTCATCAACGCCCAGCCCAAACCCTTGGACCTAGAAAGCTGAAATTTTACACAGAGGTTCCCTTTATAATGGAGACAAGGAATAAGGAAGGATTTTTCGAAATTCAACCCTTAAGGGAGTTAAATAGGGGATGACAGTTTGTACGGAAAATCGTCATTTTCACGCGGGCGAAGCCGCTGGCAAAAGCTAGTTATTAAAATAAGCTTACAGTAGTCTCATTGCGAGTCAAAGGCCTCCATTCTGTCTTTTCAGTTTTCTTGATCGATCGTAATTGCATACCTTTCTTTAAATGTTTGAGTTTAGCTGATCGTGTCATCTCTAGGTCCTCGCTAGGCTTACCAAGAGGTAATTTTCTACCAGTTCGGGTCTAGTGTGATTTTTGTCTCATTACAGTATTAAGTTTATACATAAAGGTAATAATAATTCATGGTGTGACTAGTAGATATTTACCTCTACCATACAGTAGGCTGTTAAGCAAACCACAGGACCGCAAATCGTTTGTTCATACAACAGTAATTTCTTGTAGACAATAGCAAAATCTTGCATTAGGCTAAAACAAATCAAAAAGAAATAAGGTAGCTGAGATTTCTAAGCTTCACTCGAAGCAGGCTGCAGGGCTGTACAGAGATGTCAGCACCATGGTAGGGATCCGATAGGGGCCGTCGTCTGCCGGGACGCCGCGGGAGTGTTCGAAAGATATACCGCGGCCCCGGAACACAAAGGTCTAAGAAGGAACGTGGGTGGTTTTAGTCAGTAGAAGTCTTATTACACTTCCTTCCGCTCCGCCGAAATCAGCAAATGACCTGTCATTTGATGATTTCCCACTTAAGAAAAAAAACAGTATCTTATGGAACAAATCCTATATTCTTCTAACCTGCAGACTATTCTCTATCTATTTACCTATTTAAAAAATCAACTATCAGGAACGGGGTGCTAAAATTGTTAGCCCACTTCGCAGGATTTTGCAGCTAAAACTCGCTTAATTACATACTTTGAAAATTGTGTTTAAAAATCAAATAAGTCCGCCTGTTAGATTATCGAGAAATATTGGATACGTGTTTTTTGATTTATCAAATTAATAAAAATCGACGAAAATAAAACGCGTCAAAGATCATGAATGGGGGCTTGCGACGTCAATTTCTGGGTAAAAATGTACTAACCTTGTGACGTAACACGACTTGACACGACTTTCCGAAGCACTGTATCGTATGTATATCTTCATCATTTGTTTACGTGACAGAATAAAAAATATGTGTCCATTATTTTTTGGAAATCTATCTGACGGACTAATTATATTTTTTTGGTTTGCTCGCTCTTGCATCCTACTTATATTTTCTTTATCAGAAGTATTTTTTAATGCACACCTACGTCTACGGAAAAACTTAAATATTCCGAATAGGTAGGTACCTAGTCAATCGGAAATGTAATCTAATTATTATACTATATGGGTGCTATCATTTTCAAGCGACAACTTTTTAAATAATATGTCACTGATTAGTTAGACTTAATATATTTTACCTGTACATAGATTGATGATGCCTCACGATGTCTCTCATTCTAGTCTTAATCAAATAAGAGAAATGTTTATTTTCCTCTTCACTAGTGGCTGGATATATGTCCACGAGGAGATCTTGGAGACTCCATATTACAATATCAATTTTTGAAGTTATCTGCCTGATCCATACTACTTGGTTTTGTATCATAACTGAAATCAGTAACAGCTTTCATTATTGAGAAAGCCAACCTTCATTAAAACGGGGAGTAATTTACTTTTGCGACCAAAGGGCTCGTTTATTCTTAGGGCAAAGAATCTGCATTGCTATTGTCTAACGTGGCAATGCCAACCTCCTGGGCAATTTTCTCTTTGACAACTATGCGGACGAATTTATTGATGCCCTGTGATTCTTTACCCTCTTGCGTTCATATACAAATTTTTACTATTTATTATGTTAACTTGGGTTATTATTGAATAGAAATATTAGTTAAAGCGTCGTCTTGAAATTCTATGTAAAATATAGGTATGGTAAATATAAAGATTTTACTCTTTTACTAGTTGCTATTTCACTCTACTACTTTAAATAGGGAACAAGATATCGTCTGGCGAAAGATCAATTAAGGTAAGGGACAAAATGCAATTTTCCAGTAGGAGCCGACAAAGATTTTTTTCCGGGTAATTTAAACATAACTTTTTTATTTCTAAGGCTATTTATGATTGAATTTCACAGAATTATTTAGTTTATGACGGCTCATTGTTATTGATGATGACCATTTTCATAAACACGATACTTTCAAAGATAGCTGTCCCTTACTTTAATGTAATTTTGACAAGTGATCCCTTACTTAAAATTGGCCCAGATATAGTTTAAGTTTTATTGAGACATTTTAATGTAAATGTCAAAAGCAAAACCAACGATGTTTTTCTTTTAATGTAAATAGATTGTGTGAAATTAAATTGACTCACATTTAAGTTAAGTATTTAAAAAATGTATGGAAATTTAAAAAATGTATTGATTGTGACCTTACATAATTTAGATATTCTTATAGGTATTTGAGTAAAACACGTAAAAACAAATGAAATATACCTTCTTTCTAATAAAGAAGGTATATTTCATTTGTTTTTACGTGTTTCTTTGTAGGTTCTTTGTTTTTTTTCTGTTATGTTCATATTGATTAAAATAATATTATTATTTTAATCAATATGAACTTTACAGAAAATAATAACATTATTATAGTTACACATCGGTACATAGATATAGGTATGTATGTAGGTATTTTGTATGGACCTACCTCATGTGAAAGTTAAAGTTAAGCAAATTATCAATTTACATACCTAGCTAATTTTCTTTTCAGTAGGTAAGTATACGGAATTAGTTATTTCTAATATTATTTTTTTTTAATTTAAAATTTAATTTTATAATTTATACTCGAAAGCATTCGATAGTATCACACACTATGCAATCTTTAATGCTCTAGTAAACAAAATGTAAAATCAAGATAAATACACCTTTTACAGAATATTTATACCAGTAGTACAGCAGCAATAAAATTAGAAAGGATAGGTCCAAAATTTAAAATTGAGTCAAACAGGGCGACCCGCTATCTCCAAAGTTATTTACTAGTACCCTGGAAGAAGTGTTTAGAAAGTTGGCGACCGCATGGGAAGAGAAAGGTATTTGTCTTGGCAAGGCGAGGTTAACAAATCTGCGGTTCGCTGATGATATTGTCATCTTCTCCTCATCAGCTGCGGAACTGGAAGAGATGCTACAAGAGCCAAGCAACGCAAGCCTTGAGGTTTGACTAAGGATGAACATGTCGAAGACTAAGCTCATGACCAACAACTCACCGATCAACGTGCACATAGACGGGGAGAAAATACACTATTTCCAAGAATACATTTACCTTGGCCAAATAGTCTCATTCCAGGCGAGACAAGACAAAGAAGTTGCAAGACGCACGGAAAACGCCTGGAAGAGCTATTGGTCAATGAAAGAGCTATTTAAGGGCGACCTACCCATCCCCTTAAAACGTAAGCTAATGGACATGTGTATTCTCCCCATACTGACATATGGTGCACAGACTTGGTCTTTGACTAACATCCAGAGGTCCAAACTCAAGGTTTGCCAACGGGCAATGGAGCGCAGCATACTCAACGTTAAACGTACCGATCGTATAAGGAATACCACACTGCGCTCCAGAACTCAAATTGCTGACGTAGCTCATAAAGCTGCCAAACTAAAATGGGACTGGGCAGGCCATGTCTGCCGGTAAAGCTGAGGGCCAGCATATCTCAGAACTGAAGCCCGGAGACAGCTAAACGGCGGCGCGGCAGACCGAGGAGGAGATTGCGGGACGCCTTGGATGGCGTTCTCATTAACTGGCGGGATGAGGCGCAACAAGGAGCAAAGTGGAAGGAATGGGGGGGAGGCCTTCGCTCAGGAGTGGGAAAGATTAGGCTAACAAAAAAAAATACAGAAATAATGCATCCGCATAGTAATAATTATTTTATTTAAGACTAACAAAGTCGAGAGGCGAGACTCTAGAACAATGATACCTACTTATTGGCTCGCATGATTGTATTGGCTTTAGAAGTATTCTATAGTATGCGATAGTACTATTAGTTCATTACTTCGTAATAATAATTAATGGTTTACTTTCATATTAAATTAAAATTAATTTTAGCTTCAATACTTTATTTAATAATAATTATAACTTCTAACCAGAAGCACTAAATAGAGCTTAGTGTAAAATTTTGTTTTATAATAATTACTAATTATCATTTTAATTGTTTGTTTTGAAATCTAATTGGTATAATGAAGACATTGAAACGATTCAAAGTGATACTATAAGGTAAAAAACAGTAAACTAGAAAATTTACGCATTGGTTCAAAATTAATCAACGGACAATTCTAAATGTTAATTATTTATAGTTTAAACTATGTCTATTGTTTTATTAACTTTTAAACGAAATAGTAATGTAAGGGACAAGGACCAAAAAATACTATAAGTTAAAATAAAGTAAAGGACATGGGCTTAATGAAAAACGTAAAGTCAAATTAAAGTAACGATATTTAGTTACGAGTTACGACAGTTACGTTAATCGGATTCCATTGTAACCAGGACTAACTTCAATATGACTTTTTGGAACGAATACATTGACCGTTACACTAATTTTTGAAAAAAAAATTACATTGTAGCATTGAAAAATCCTTACTGTAACGGTCATTTTTTTAAAGCTAGATTTTTTTTAAATATAGCATTGGAAAGAGCGTAAAAAACTTCATAGAACTGCATTTATAACTCATTTTCGCATTTTTGTCCCTTACCTTAATTGATCTTTCGCCAGACGATATAGTTGCTATTAATGAAATGCAACTTACAGATATAGTTATAAGCATAAAGCAGCGTACAAATATTGGCAAACATGAGAGCCATCTCATAAACAGGAGAGCTGCTAAAATCAACGTTAGGTATCCAAAATGGAAACAGAAGAGGTCTGCTCTCGGCAGTATCGGTATCATGAGTAGCCAAAAAGTGTAAAAGCGAGAGATAAGCAAATATGTTCATCCCTATTGGAATAGAAAAAGTGAATAGGCACGCGTAGATGCAGATCTTCCAAGTTGTCAATTGTTGCTCAAAATATTGGGCTCTGAAACGTAAAGTTATAAGCATAAGAAACAAAATTATTTAAACAATAATAAACAATCGGATCCGGGTTTTTTGTTTGGAAACCCATATAAATATGATGAATACGATAGGTGAATGCAACAAACAGGCGTTCCAAAAACGTACCGGTATTTTTCTCCGTCCGTGCAAATAAAATGAAAATCTTGTTTGAGAACTCGCAATAGGTTGTGATATTGCGGTAAATTCTTTCTTGTACAATAGAGTATAAGCAACTCATAACTAAGCACAAGAGTATAGGTGCCTGCTTCGGTAATGTGAGGTATGTCTAATGGTTCTATACCATGAAAGCAGGAAATAAATGAAAACACTGCAGCCATGAAACCCATGATAAAAAGAAAAGCATTTTGATTGAAGTACCTGGAATTGAACAAATTGATATCATTACAAATTATAAGCGGCTGCTTACGCTTGTGGTTAAAACGAAAGAAACTAACAGAGGACGAAAGGTGAAATATAGTAAGGCTAGAGGCGTGATTTCTGAGATGATGACTACCATAGAGAAAAAGATTATACCTACTGCGCCGTCACCAAATACATTTAGATGGATAAGAGCATAACATACCTACTGATTTTAAATCTTTCTGATTATTTCAATAAATGAATCTAGTGACTGCTATGTAAACTTACGATGGTGGATTCTTGTTTCCGAGATCTGCAACTTTAAAAGCAACATTCACTTGGTAGAAGGTCTGATGAAACTCAAAAGGATCGACATAGCCTTTCGAAAAATCATCATTGTCCTTGTTGTAAAATGATGTAAACTTTTTCCACATGGCGATTGTTTGGTATTAATAAATTTGATTGTATGAACATGAAGTATCTACCAGAATCTGATGAATCATAAATAAGTGTCCTACTCTGTTATGTAGGTATAGGTATATGGATTTTATTTTATATAATTTTGCTTTACGAATTACTATTCGTTTTTTAAGGTTCAATTAATCATATATTCCAAAGGTTTGTAAAATGCTCCTTCGTTCACGGACTCAAGTTCAGCTTCAATGATCTTATTACCGATTTTTTTGCTTTTTTATGAAAGTAATATTAATTATTATTTGTTTCTGGTGCTATAATACAATTTACATTTCGGGACTCGTCCCGGATTTTATTGATCTTCTTTTTTGTCACTTTCTTTGTCATTGAAATATAGAACACAACACGAATACAACACATTCGATGATAGTTCAATTGAGTAGAAAAAGCCTTGTATTTTATGGGCCCGCTGTTTTCTGAGAAGTAGTTACTAGTGCCAAATAACCCCGTATTTGCCATTTTACCGCTTCAGGCAATGGCTAAGTGATTGTGAAAAAGCCATTCTGTACCGTTTTACGGCGAAATAATTAAATCTGGATATATTTTCACAAAAATTATACGGCATTGTGAAAATATAACGCTTTATACTAATGAAAATTAGGCACACACTAGTGAAAAAGAAAAATTAACATGAGAAATGTTTCCAAATTATAATAGCAGTTATGATTTGAATATGAAGTCAAATTGAAAACGCTTATAGAGGTTTAATTAAGGAAGCGATAGCTTATCTTGTTGCCTATATACTTTTTAATAATAGGTCTTTACCTATGTAATTGCAGATTCTACAACCGGCATTTTCAGATTTAATTATCTGTGGATTGGCGCCAAATTCGAAATTCAAGTAAATTTTATTCGAAAGACGTGTTAATTTAATTTCAAATTTAGTCATTTGTTTTTTGACAGTTTTTTGTTTTTGTTACTTTTTGGCGCCATGGATAAACTACAAATTCGTACAATTTTCGAATATCAGTTCATACGTGGAAATACCGCTGCGCAAACAACACAAAACATTAACGACGTGTACGGACTTAACACTGCTTGCATAAACACGGTCCATTAATGGTTCAATCTGGAAATTTTGAGTCGAAGAACGAGCCTCGCGGTTGGCCGGTTAACATTGTCGACAACGACGAATTGAAGGCGATAGTGGAAGCGGATCCAACTCGATCTAAGGCTGAGCTTACTGCAGGCCTTGGAGTTAGTGTTAAAACAACATTGAGGCACTTGCGTCAAATTGGAAAGATAAAAAAGCTAGATAAGTGCGTGCCACGCGAACTAAGCGACCAACAGCGAGATTTACGCGTCGAAGCATGGATAGCACTACTGAATCGGCATAGAAACGATGAATTTTTTATCAAATTGTTACCTGCGATGAAAAGTGCACTGAGAAAAATAAATGATATTATGTATCAAGAATGTGTCTCCGTCAATAATGTAACTTATTTATATAGGAACGCACAAAGGTGTACGATTACAGTAATAAAGTACATTGAGTTGTCCGTAGTAAGATAACTTTATGGATGTCGCTATGATTTTTGTAGATTTTATTAAGTACTTGTTTACTTTTTTGGCCAGTCGCAAAGCGTAAATAAGTAGAAAAATAGTCGCTTTATAAATTTTCTTGATTAATTTGAATAAATAACTTGACTGATATTAACATGCCCTTTAACAAAGCGTTTAGGTCTCTTGTTTATGCTAACTATGGCAGTTGTTGCGTTTAAAAAGCACTTGACCAATGTTTAAAAGTCACTTGATTGATTTCAACATCTTCGCTGATAGATTAAATCATTAAAATTGTAAGTTTTAAAATGAAATATACTTATGACGATAGGCGATTTGTTTGATAGTATCATGTCAGATGATAAATTTAATAATGACAATTAATTGATTGATGTAAGTACATCTTTGTACAGATCATGTAGCTTATTAAAGTTAAGTAATTGAAAGTGTTGATCTGAATTAAGTACTTCTTTGTTGTGCTCAAGTTGTATGTTTGTTGCTATTAAGTTGTATGTTCGTTGCCAATAAGTTGTGTTTGTTGCTAATAAGTTGTATGTTTGTTGCTATTAAGTTGTATGTTTGTTGCTATTAAGTTGTATGTTTGTTGCTAATAAGTTGTGTGTTTGTTGCTAATAAGTTGTGTGTTTGTTGCTATTAAGTTGTATGTTTGTTGCTAATAAATTGTATGTTTGTTGCTATTAAGTTGTATGTTTGTTGCTATTAAATTGTATGTTTTTCGCTATTGAGTTGTTTGTTTAGGCTCAATTTACACCGCCGCGGAATGGAAGCGAAGCGACTTTTTGCAACGAAATTCTACATAGCATAATGAACTTTATGTCAATTGGTTAACGTACAAATTACGTACGTTACACAAGGTTAATTATGCTATAAACAAATTCGTTGCAAAAATTCGATTCGATTTCGGTGTAAATTGAGCCTTAACAAACTCAAAAGCAACAAACAAACAACTTAATAGTAACAGAAGACATACAACTTAAACGCAAAAAAACAGACAATAGCAACAAATATACAACTTAAAAGTAATAAAGATAATTTGAAATATTCTTAAGTGTTACTTACTGAAATAAAATAATTAAGTAATTCATTCATTTATTTTTATTCAAAACAGCAAGTTATATAATCAACATAAAATGAACGAAATCTTTGAGTTAGGACAAGCATCAAATAACTGTCATCTGGGATATGTTTCACATACGCTTCGCGACTTTCTGACTTTGATGGTCTCCATTTGCTTTCTTTACCTCCCTTTTTTTTCTTAGCTGCTGGTGGAGAAGATTCTGTTCCAGAACTAGTAGGCAGCGCCACAATACTTGGCGTTATAAGTTCCGTTAGGGATATATAATATAGCTGCAAGGTTTCTATTTTCTTCAGTGTCACCTGAAAAAAGAAACATTTTATATTAATATGTATTACACACACATGTCTGTATGGTGTCGGACGTAAAGAACAGCACCATCCCATATCTTCCCGTGGGTGTCGTAAGAGGCGACTAAGGGACTTCCCAGAGAATGGGCAACAGCGTTCTCTGAGCTTTTGTAACAACCGCACTGCGATCGCCAACGAATGAGTGATGCAGTGCCTGTGGCAAGCAAAGTAGGTCCTACACAAGAATTTGAGCATATTAGAACCTAAGTAGTAGGTAGCTAAGTACAATTGGATTGATTGTGCGAACACTAGCAATAGAAACACTTTTATTAGTTATGTATTGATTGCTTGAAAGCTAGACTGAACTGAAACACTGACTTTACGACGATCGATCAATTTTGAAATTTAAAATGAAGATTTATAGACTATGTAATAATTCCAGCCAGTGGAGCGTAAACCACGGGGTTACAATCCACAGACAGTACCTACCATTCTAGAATTTCCAGAAAAATCTCGCACTGCGCCCTTACCAGTTCCCGCCAGTAGGTATTCTTACGAAATTGTGATTGGTCTGAAGAGAAACTAAGCAGTACCTAATGCCACGTAATGTGGAAAGTAGATGCAAAATACTTACTGGTGAAAATGGGCTTTAAATCCGAGAGGCCCCACGCCTCTAAGTAGTAAGTCGCCAGCTTCCTCCATCAAACACTGGGTATTCACTTGCCGCCACGACTTGATACCCGGACCACTTTAAATAATACTATACTAATGGCAAATTATCAGAAATTTTATTTAAATTAACACGGGACAATTGCAAAATATCAAGAAAGAAAATAACAAGTTTCGACATGATCACGAACGAAAAACGGTTAAAGAGAAGCGCGCGCTCGCGTCGCGCCACACATTAAACGACTGATTGAAAAAATAAAGACGAAGTTACCATTTTAAATTAATTATTAATTTAAAAAAGTTAATTGATTTCTCATATTATTTTCCGAACATTACTTAGATGAAGACATTTATAAATGTAATAAAGATATTTTATTAATGTTGCTAATCAAGTACTTAGTAGGATTTATCATGAACTACATTTACATCAATAACGTAGCTTTTTAACTGAATTATATGCAAATGATTAAAATACCCCAATCATTTTATCTTATTAGAATAAATAATGGTTTATGATGTCACCAAAATTAAATAAGAAATTTTATTGTTTTAAATATATTTCACTTTATAAGCGTACAGTCATTTAAATTTGATTTTCACAATCAATTGTGGTTTGTTGTTTTAAAATGATTCATTTAATCGTTTTTTACTCAATAAAGCAAAATTTCAACTTGATAGGAGACCAGTTTTCTCAGTGTGGATCCTGTACGACAACCGTAAGCGTTCGTCTCAGTGGGTGGACCCGGGTACATCACCTAATCAGTGCGCTACAAAAAAGATTACTCATAGGAAGATGATGGTGACTGTCTGGTGGACCAGTGCCGGACTTGTACACCACAGCTTCTTACCGAATGTCACAACAGTGACGGCAGATGTCTATTGCAAAGAATTGCAAACAATGATGGAGAAGCTCGCAATTCAACAACCAAGACTAGTCAATCGTTCTTCCCCATTGCTTCTCCACGACAACGCGCGAGCTCACACTTCACGAAAGACCATCGCAAAGCTACAAGAGTTACAGCTGGAAGCTCTCCGTCACCTACCGTACTCACCGGACCTTGCCCCAACAGATTTCTACTTTTTTCAAAATTTAGACATTTTTTTAAGTGGTAAAAAATTCGACACACATTCACACTGACTTCATCGCCTCCCGTCCGGCAGACTTCTACAGTAAAGGGATAAACAAACTGCCATCAAAATGGCAAAATTGTATAGATCATTTGGGCCAGTACTTTGATTCGCTGAAATAAAAAAAATACCAAAATTTTTATATTTTAAAATTCTCATACAAATCGGCAATTTCATAGGTAAAGACCTAATATAAAGCTGAAGAGTGTTTGGTTGAACGCGCTCATATTCTCAGGAAGTACTGGTTGGAAATGAAAAACAACTTGTAGGGAAGCATCAAAGAATTGTTTCAGCATGCATTGGAGGTCTTACAGGCATTCGGCAAACAACACGAGGGCATCCGTTATCCGAAGGTGTGACAAGATTACCCAATAATAATTGGGTTGTGTAGGTCCAATAGGCAGTTGCTCCATATAAAATATTAGTATTCAGCTGCATCCAGTTAAACTGAAAGCCGACCCCAACATAGGAAAAGGCTAGCCTTTTACATCATCATCATCATTTGCCTAGGCAGATGATGATGATGGACGGCACGATAAGGTTTACTCGTCGAAAAGGCGCTATTTAGTCGCGGCGGGGCGGTTGCAGCATTGCAGCAAGAAATGTATAATCTTGCATAGTTTAAATATGGGTTTTTCTTTTAGGTCATAAAGTCATAATTGTATTGGAAGTAAAGTACATAACTACCTACTCATTATGCGTTTAACATTCCTACCGCAGCTAACAAAACGCGGATGACTTTGAAACAACAGACAAAAATACTGAGCGGACAAACTTATAAGAGCCTTTTTTTGCGTCGGGGGCTAAAAAAAGAAGAGATATAAGTTTTAAAACTGACATGGTCACTAACATAACAAATCATTAACATTGAATACGGAATTATTACCTTGTTTGCTGTTTGTTTCAAGTTCCCGATATTGCGACGCTGTTACAAGCACTATGATCACGAATCATCATTGTCTTGCCCTTATCCCAATTCATTTGGAGTCAGCGCAGCATGTCTTCTTCACCATTATCATAATGACAAATGGAGAGATGTTTGTATAAACAATTATACATACATATTTATTATGAAGACTCTACTTAAGTTTTTGTCGAAATTCTGGGTATTTCAAATATAGTTGACTGACTAAAAAAATATGATTCTGTTTAGTCCGCCAGTTAGATTATCGAAAAATATTGGATACGTGTTTTTTTTTATCAAATAAATAAAAATTGACGAAAATAAAGCTTGTCGAAGACCATGGAGAGGGGGGCTTTTGACGTCATAAGTCTGGTAAAAATGGACCAACCTGGCTTCATTTTTTGTTTACGTGAAAAAATACGTGTTCAATATTATTTTGGAAATCTATCTGACGGACTAATTACCTAGTTTTTTTTTTTTGTCAACTACCCTATACTGCATACTTTTAATTGGCTACAATTTAAATGCTCACCAAAAAAGATTTTTAGACCTTATATTAAAGTACAGTAAAGTACTAAATAAAATATTTTAACTTCAAATAAAATAAACCCACCCTATACCGAGGTGCCTAAAGAATAACGTTTTAAGTTTCAAAATAATTAGACACTCGTCAGAATGATTGTACGTGTTGTATTTATATTCTTTTTGCCTATCAAAATGGATTAATGCTCACCAAATCAATTAACCAAAATTATAATACGATCGTCTCGCGACAGTATCCTTTATGGGCGGCATGGGCACCGGGCCGTAGGCCGACAAAGGAGGCCGGCGGAGGCCCGGCACTTCGGGGACAGAAGATATTAGTGTTATTTAATATGCGAGCGAAGCGAGCGCGCGTCATGGAGATAAATTGAAAGTCGTAAAAATACAATATTGGTGACATCTATTTAGTGATAATATAAAATATTTGGTCTGCAGTTAACTTTAAAGGCGTTTTTAAATCTTTATGGTATAGAATAAAAAGGAAAATAATCCATTTTGGCCGGCATTTCGAATTTTTTTGGTAGTAAAATAGGTTCTTTTTTGGTAGGCGTTTAAACACAAGCCGTTTTAATTTATCTAAAACTAAATAGTGGTACCTGAAGTTGACCCACGAGATCAGTCGAACAAATCACTTTTTAAATTGTTTTTTTTTTTCATCTGTTTTTCACGTATGTTTTTCGTCCACACGTTTATTTGTAAGTCGTGCTGTTATTTAATTCTACGAAATAGAGCCGATGTTGTCCACAATGAAGTCGGTATTTTCTATTTAATGTTGTGTTTCAGAGAAAAAATAAATTTACCAACGATTACTTCTGATATATGCGGAAAATCGCAAGTGTTTGGTTAAGATTCAAATGTATCTTTGTTTAGGGTCATACCCGCTGCGTAAACTGCGCACTTTTTCTTAGTATTTTTTTCGTTAATTACTACATCTTTTTTTAAGTCGTCTCCATAAAATTAAATAAGGTTAGGCCTAAAATGTTTGTATGACAATAAAAATGACTGGAAACACTTCTTTTATTGCCTGACATTTTCTGGACTATCATTTCGTTGGCCGAGCATATCTAATAGAACGTGTACAAATATTTTGTTGCTGACTGTCCTAAAAATGTGTCAGGGTGTCCGATTCTTTTACGGGGGATCAGACCGGAATAGAAAATATTTTATAATAAAACGGATCCCCTAGGGTATCAGTTTTAGGGGATCAGACCGGAATAACTCATTATAGTTGTGATAAAAGGTTCCAGTGAAATCGTAACTTATGTTTTGCAATGTCTGAGGTCGAATATAGGTATCCGAGATAAAGCTAACTTTCTGTTTTATGCGCGATGCGTATTCGCATGCCACTGATACCTGATGCTCTTTCATGGCATTCTCATTGATACAGAAGTCAGCTACTGATTGCCATTAGCAAGGTGGCATGCGACTACAAAGAATATCAGACAAGAATTATTTTCTTGTTTTCTACTTTTAAGACCGCGATTTTGTTAGTAGTCGGGTTTTAGATTTTTAAACTATTTTTTTTTTTTTTAACTTTTATTTTTGTGTGTTACTTTTAAGTAAGAAATACGTAATCATAATATATTACTTTCATAATGTAATATTCTACTTAATGTTGGTTTGTTATTTACCCAATATGAATAAATAACACAGACCTAGACCGCGAGAACGGTTTACATTTCGCAATTCGCATTCTAAACGTATATGTTGACTAAAACTATAATATAATATTAATTTCATTTGATACCAAACATGTTTTGATTATCTCAATTTTTTTTTTTCGATGTTATAGTCTGACATTTAACTTCCGTCATAAAATTATTTGATACAATTTATATAGCCTATGTCACCCAGGCTATTCTTACGAATCTATTGACACCTCATTTATTAAAATCCGTTCTGTAGTTTAGGCGCTACGGTGGAACATACATACATACATAGACTGCCAAAATCATTACCCTTCCTTTTGGCTTCGCCGTAGTCGGGTTAAAAAGGCAGAACTTATGAAAACCAGGATCCAACAGACCATGATATACAGTCTGTACCCAGCACTACCTGTCCCCTCTTCTCACACCACTTGCCGTCTTCTTCTTTATACGAGGGGTATATAAAGACTGTTGGTACTACTCGAGACGATCAATTTATTGTTACCATTATGCAAATTTTGCACATAGCACAGCGCCATGCTGATTGGTAAACTGCTTGTCGCAGTCATGACGTGCAAGCTGTTAACTTTTTTTTTTTAATTAGCCCTGCTTGTTGTATATCTTAATATAATAATTCGACTGGCCTGTTGGTCTAGTGGTTAGTGACCCTAATTGCTATGCCGGAGGTCGTGGGTTCGATTCCCACCCAGGACAAATGTTTGTGTGATGAGCACGATCATTTGTTCTGTGTCTGGGTGTAATTTATCTATAATATGTATGTATTTAGAAATATATAAGTATGTTTATCAGTTGTCTAGTACCCATAACACAAGCTCTGCTTAGCTTGGGACTAGATGGCGTTGTGTGATAGTTGTGGAATATTATATTATATTAATATTGTTTATGCTAGTGTTTTGTGTGTCTCTTTGTACTCGTATGCTCGTTATGTTTCTGTGACAAATTAATATTTTCTTCCCTTTTTTCAGATTCCATGGCTGCTACTGAGAAATTCATGATGGAAAACTAATAACACATTGTCCGAGCTGGTAATCAAAATCTTTCTTTTCATGCTGAAAGTTTCGATGACCGTTGTAGCGATGACCAGCCTGCAGGTAATGCGTAGCTCGTAGCGGCAACAAATGGACGATCCTCTGTGAGTTTGTATTGCGGTAGTTGCCTAGATATTACAGTCGCAAGGTATTAGAGATTTGCTTTGAGTAATGTACGAAAACCTTCGTATCACCATTTGCAAATAAAATACCATGTCCATCAAAGTAGTTATTATAGAAAAGAAGTTGGACGATGAGACAAATAGTTTCAGACATTTATTTTTCTCTTCCATTCGTAACCGACTTTTTCTAAACAGTTTCTTGGTAGAATCATTATCTCAAGCAACTAGCAAATCGATTAGCAATTTCGAACCACTGACCTTTAAGCCTAATCTCATATCTATACAAATTATATTTATTTAAAATTCAGCAACGTGGTACGTAGTACGTGGCTATGTATATTAAAGAAATAGAGAACCGTATCGGTCCTAGTCTTGACCTTCACCAACCTTCCAAACAAGCTGGATTTGGTTTCTATTTCTCCACAACCGATCCTTTACATACTATTAACTAAGTGATAGAAAAGTTTAGCGTAGTTAACATACCACTTTACCTAACCTTCATGGACTATGACAAGGCATTCGATACTATTGATCACAAGTCAGTTATTATAATGCCTTAGACTACCAAAACATAATGCACACCTACATTGACCTCATTGACACCATCTTTAGAAGCAGCTCTGCCAACATCAAGTTACATTTTTCTGGTTCAAATTTTCAATAATAAAAAAAAGTGTCTAAGCTGTTTACAAGCGCGCTGCAGGTTTTTTAACAAATAACATGATTTATTACAATTACAAGGCGTAGGAGGTTTAGAAGGAAACAACCAAATAGGCTAACAAAAAAAAATAGTAATTTAAATAATTTATTAGCACTTAATATAATATTATTATTTATTATTATTATTTATTTGTATTTATTTGGTGCCACTGTTGGCGCCACTATAACATAATTTTCAAGGGTTACTTTTGAAACATGTTTGGACAATAAAACAAATACCGATTATAGAATCATTTATTTGTGTAATACATAATTTTCCTGCTGTGCATTTTATTTTGTTAGGTACGCAGGTATGAAGAGTAAAACACACGATGTAGGTTAAATATGGAATGAATTTATTTCGAGAAATGGATGTCTTATATACAAAAATCTTTAGCAAAAGTAAGTAAATAGTGGGTACATATAAAAGGTTGGTTTGTATGAAATATTGTCAGGTACCCTATGTGTTATATTTATTTGTAGGGATGATGATCCGCTACAGTACACCCCCTCAAGCGAAGCGTACAACTGGTTTCACTATTCTTCCTGATCGTGTTGTTCTCTGTGTGTCATCGGTTTCTTGTTGTTCCTTCATAGTGTAGGCAGGCTTCAGTCGGTCGATCGAGACGTTGGTTATTCTTGATGGTAGTTGTAGCTTGTAGTATTTCTCACATCTTTCCAGTACGGGGTATGGGCCTTCATATGTCGGTTGTAGTGGTTTTTTCGTGCAATCTCTGCGCAGTGGCGGTACTCTCATAGAAGCAGAAAAGCACAGCTTGCCCTAATAAAACAACGAATTAAAATAAAAACGGTCAATACAAAAATTAATATTAAAATAATTATCATCAAACTGCATGCCACGTGAAAAACGGAACGTATTGATGCGACGTTGTCAGGTTTACGTACTCAATAACTATCGTAATGACAGAAAAATACATTCGCGCGCAACTCGCACTGCAACGTTGCCAAACTTCTTCATACGTCTCCCGACCTCTGCCGAATGATCAAACAGATCGATCGGGCATGATCGGGCTCGGCTAGCCCTTTCTCTGTCACACCATTACACTTTCGATCAGCTTCTCCGACCTCTCTATCCTACGAACATAAGTAAGAGTTGTTTGTTTACATACTTTTTGCCGGGTTTACGACAAAATGTATAGGATTTTCAAGCTAGCTTTGGACGTTTGAATGTGTGTCAGTGTAAAAGTCTACGAGAGAATGTGAATGTGTGTGTGAATGCAAGTTCGCGACCTGATTGAACTTGTTTGAAGGGAATTTCGATTTATTTCAAATTTGTCTTGAGCGTTGATGGTTGATGGTGCATTATTATTTTATTGTGATTTGATTTTTCCGTTTCTTGTTAGAATTTAAATAAGTTTTGTGATTAGTTTTTGATTGAAGTTAGTTGATTAATACGAAAATGAATTCGAAAACGCAAACAATAGTTCCTTGTGATGGATTAAAGTGTGTGAAACAATGATGGTGTGAAAGCGTTACTGGGCAAGGTAAATACTTTAAATTTTACAGATAAATATAATCTCATTACTTCACCTAAACCCACTCCTGATTTGAATATTTCTCAGAAAGCTAAAAGAAATACTAGGTATTTTAATCGATCAGCATACAATGTACAATGGGTTGTCGGCTGCTCTCATAAAAACAATTTTTTCTGTTGGCCTTGTAGACAATTTTTTTTCGAATGAAAAGAATGCTTGGAGTTTATCAGGTTACGATGATTTAAATAACTTCTCTGGTGCCATGAAAAGACATAAAAAATCTCATAAACATTTGAATGCTGTTATTAAATTTCATTTTGTAGTTTTGGTAAAACACGAATTGAAACAGCTTTATCTCGGCAGTTACAATATGTGTCGAGATTATGTATCTGTAAATCTATCTAGCTAGTAATATTATGCCTTCAGTGTGTTTTGTTGTTTGTCATCTGTCCATGGTAAAGAAGCGAAGAATAATAGAGTAATGGCTGTATACATTGTGAGTAACATTTTTTTTCAACTATATGTAGTTAGAAACTAATTTATTATTTTGTGCGCCATCTAGCGGTTTGCCCAAAGCGACTGTATACGAGCGAAATACGTATTGACTCGAATAGTTCAGTTGTTGCGTTTATGTCAATAGATGGCTCTTGTTAATATATTATTTTACATGATACTGACAACTTGATATATTGAAATAGGTGTAAATTTTCTGACAGGATATAAAATACGAAAAGTGTTAGTCATAATTAAATAATAGAAAACAAAACCGGTGTTATTAAAACCAGTGTCAGAATTCGGAACAAAAAGTGTTTTTTTTTTTTTGGAAATTGTGCTTTACCTCCAAATAATTGCTGGCACGCCACTGTCTCTGCGTAGGTAAACGTTTTTGCAGGTACGTAGATCGGAATGTACAAACATGTTGTTGTTGCTATGCGTGGTCTCGGCTGGTCGGTATGCGTTGATAGTGTGTCGCAGCTGTTCTACGAAATCGTGACTCATTCGGCTTCCTTTTGTTTCAACAAAAAAATCTCCAGGTAATCGCAGTGATGTTCCGTAGGTATATTGTGCAGGACTAATCCCTGTGTCGCTGCGAGTAGCCGCGCGTAGTCCGAGTAGTACAGTCGGTAACTCGTCAAACCACTTTCCGTTAGCGCTAGTGGTGCAGCGCGCGGTAAGTGCGGCTTTGAGTGAGCGGTGCCAGCGTTCGATGATTCCGTTTGATTGTGGGATTTGTGGGTGATATGCAGTTGTTCTCGTTCTGTTTATTCCCATTAACTTCATTAATTCTGAGAAAAGTTGGCTCTCGAATTGACGTCCTTGGTCGCTTGTTATCGTGTTAGGACAACCAAATCTTGTTATCCAGCCTTCATATACCCATTTGACTATTGTTTCTGCAGTTATGTCGTGAAGAGGTATTGCTTCGGGCCATCGCGTGTACCGGTCGATGATAGTGAGCAGGTACTTGTGTCCATATTGTGATGGTGGTAGGGGCCCGACAATGTCAACATGGATATGTTGGAATCGTTCCGATGGCGGGAATGTTGCGATTTGACTCGTTGTATGTCTGTTTACTTTTGACTTTTGACAAGCTTCACAGGTCTTCGTCCATCGTCCCGCGTCAGCGTTCATTGATGGCCAAAAGTATTTTTCGCAAAGTATTTTTCTTGTTGTGCGCGTGCCGGGGTGGCTGAGGTTATGTACACTCTCGTACGCAGCTCGACGAAATGTTTCTGGTAGGTACGGACGTATATGTTGTGTTGATGTTTCGCATAGTATTTTGCAACTTGTGTTTGGTAGTACTATGCGCTTCAATTGTAAGTTGCTTTGCTTCATTAAATCACGTACAGTGCTGTCTCTTTCTTGCGCTGTAGCTAGTTGCTTGTAGTCGATTTTTGTGGGACAGGTGATGGTTTCTGTGTTGATGCGTGATAATGAATCTGCGACGATGTTTTCTTGCCCGCTGATGTGACGAATATCGTTTGTGAATTCGCTTATGTATATAAGTTGTCTGGCTCGGCGCGGTGTCTCGCTGTCTGACGATGTTTTGTTTATCGCGTAGGTTAGCGGCTTATGGTCGGTGAATATTATAAGGTGTCTACCTTCAAACATTTTTCTAAAATGTTTCACGGCCATATATATAGCTAACAGTTCTCTGTCGTATGTGCTATATTTGACTTGCGCGCTTGACAATGTTTTTGAGAAATATCCTAGTGGCTGCCATTTGTTGTGTACATATTGTTGTAGTACAGCACCAGCGCATTTATCAGAGGCGTCAGTCATCAATGCTATCGGTGCGGTATGTGAGGGGTGAGCAAGTAATGCTGCGTTTTGTAAGCCAGCTTTACATAACTCAAATGCCTTTTTGGCTTCGTCGTTCCATACAATCTTTGTTTTGTCTCGTTTCTTGCTATTGTGCAAATAAGCATTTAATGGTGCTTGTATTTCGGCTGCCTTTGAAATGCTATCTCTGTAGAAGTTGACGGTGCCAAGGAATCTTCTTAATTGTTCAATGTTTGTGGGTAGTGGAAATTTGATGATTGCTTCGACTTTTTCTGCTGGAGGTTTGATGCCATCTTGTGAGACAGTGTGTCCGAGGAACTTGATCACTTTCTTTCCTAGTACACATTTCGATGGGTTTATAGTGATGCCGTATTTGTTCAGTCGTTGTAGTACGGTTCGTAAATGTTGTCTGTGTTCGCTTTCTGAACTGGAACTTATGATGACGTCATCGACAAATGGGTAGGCGAAGTCGAGTCCGTGGAGTACTTCATGAATGAAACGCTGGAAAGTCTGTCCAGCATTTTTCAGTCCTGGGCACATTCGGGGAAATTCGAACAGCCCGAATGGTGTGATGATGGCTGTTTTTTCGATGTGATTTTCGAGAACGGGCAATTGTTGGTATGCCCTGTTTAGGTCAAGCGTTGAAAATATCTGCTTCCCGTGCAACTGGTAAGTGAAATCCTTCAAGCGTGGGACTGGATATCTGTCTGGCTTGGTTATGGCATTTAGTCTTCTGTAGTCTCCACATACGCGTAAATCTCCGTTTGGTTTGGGTACCACGTGGAGTGGACTGGCCCAGGGGCTCTTGCTTGGTCGGCATAATCCCTGTTCCATCATAGTTTGAAATTCTTTCTTCACTGCTTCGTATCGGTGTGGTGGCAGTGGGCGAGCTTTGCAATATAATGGCGGCACTGTTGTTTCGATATGATGCTCGACGTTGTGCTTCGGAGTATTTTTCATAGTGGAAAGTCTTGTAATATCGGGGAATTCCGCCAATATGTCGTGATATTTTTGTTCCAGGTCTATAGTTCTGATGGTTGGTGTTGATGATTTGCAGATAGGCGTCTTCACTGACAAGTTAGTTATCTTGTCGATTATACATTTTCCAGCGAGGTCGACAAGTAGGTGATGGTGCTTCAAAAAATCAGCGCCGATGATTGGCTTGCTGACTGCTGCTACTATGAACTTCCATGTGAATGGTCGTCTCAGGTTGAAGTCTAGGTCCAATGTTTTCTCACCGTAGGTAGCTATTTCTGTGTTGTTTGCTGCATACAGTTTGAATGCGGTTGGTTTGAGAATTTCACAGCGTTTTCCAGGAATTACGGATATGTTTGCACCAGTGTCGATGAGAAAGCTTAGATTTGTCTTCTTGTCTTTCAGAAATAAACGGTGTGATTTTTCCCAGGCGCTAGATTCCGTTGCTGCTAACACCTGCTTCTTTGTTGCTGCCGAAGAATCGCCAGACTTAAGTGGCAATGGGCAGGGCACATTGCTCGCAGAACGGATGGCCGATGAGGCCGAAAAGTTCTGAAATGGCGACCGCGAACCGGAAGACGTTGCGTTGGAAGGCCTCCCACTAGGTGGAACGATAACCTGGTCAAGGTTGCAGGAACCCGCTGGATGAGAGACGCACGGGACCGGTCAATGTGGCGACGCCTGGGGGAGGCCTATGTCCAGCAGTGGACGTCTTTTGGCTGAAATGATGAACACCTGCTTAAGTTTCCCGAGCTTGATGGGTGCTTTTCTTCGTAAGTACATGGTCTAGTACATTTCCTCGCTTGTCCGCCGAACTTCCGGTGAAAATAACAAACAGAATTGTCGTTGTGCTCGCTGTGTTGTTGATTTGAGTCCGAGCGACGGTTACCATGCGGCGAACGGTATGAACTGCGTGATCGATGACGCGTGCCTCGCCAGTTGCGCCCGCGCTGTCGTTCGTAGCGGCTGTGGTGTGTTTTTAATTCTGAGATTTCCTTCGCTAACATGTCGATCTTCACGTGAAGTAATGCGTTTTCATGATTTGTAGGCACAGGTGGAGTGGATGGTGTTGACGGTGACGACGTGCTGTGTACTGCTGATATTTGGTAGTGAAGTTGTTCTAGCATTTTGTCGGCCATTATTGCTAACTCATTTAGTTCAGTTTTCTTCGCTATAGTTTCGCTCACAGCTAGGATGGCGCGTATGGATGGCGGTAGGTGCTTCGTCCATATAACACGCAGCGTGTTCTCTGCAATATTGTTACCGGCTAAGTTTTGCATGCGGCGTAGCAGTTGCGAAGGTTTTAAATCTCCGAGTTCTACGTTGGACAATAGGCGCTCAAGTTTAGTGTGGTCGCTTTCGTCGTAGGTTTGTATGAGCCTCATCTTCATTGTGGCGTACCTATTATTTTCTGTCGCGTGCTTGGTGTCGAACATGATGTCTTGAATTTCGTCTAGGTCTTGTAGGTCGAGTTGGCGGATGAGCAGCTCAGACAGTTCCTTGTCGGTAAGTCTTCCGGCGGAGACGATCGCTTCAAATTGCAGGAACCAAAGCTTTATTCTATTTCTCCATAGAGGCGGTATCCGTTGGTTGTACGAGACGGCTGACAGTTCGTGCGAATCTTTTTGCGTTTCCGTAGTTTCGCTTCTATCGGTCGGTTTCAAAGTACTCGGGTTCGGGTTCGGGTTCATTTTGCTTCTAGGAGTTTCTTCAGTCGGGGTCACCACTGTTAGGTACGCAGGTATGAAGAGTAAAACACACGATGTAGGTTAAATATGGAATGAATTTATTTCGAGAAATGGATGTCTTATATACAAAAATCTTTAGCAAAGGTAAGTAAATAGTGGGTACATATAAAAGGTTGGTTTGTATGAAATATTGTCAGGTACCCTATGTGTTATATTTATTTGTAGGGATGATGATCCGCTACAATTTATTTATATAAGCAGTGCACTCAAATAGAAAATAGTTGTTAAAAATTAATATTTTTTTCAGGCTTCCTGTAGATTAAGTTTGACGCAGCATGTTGAAGAACGAATAAGCAGAGGTCATTTTCTGAAACAATAGACAAACAAATAAGTAGCCAGAGACGTTGTTATTTCAGGGATTTACGAAATCTACTTTTACTTACTTGAGAAAATGTTTCAATAGAAACGTCTGGAAAACCAGGCCCCTGAAGTGGCAAAGGCCGTTGCGAGCGCTGTATCATAAGAACCAAGTACGGACGTATCACGGGGTCTGCGTTCCAGAAAGGAATGCTCCAACATTCGTCACCAACAGATTTTACCTGAAAACGTAAATTGAGAGTAGTTGTAAATTCATGTGATTTTAGAACTGCCAATGTTACTTTTCATATCATCGAATGAATCAATATCTACTTACTTTGTAAGTCAAATAAGTGCACATATAACTTGGCAAAAAATGCAGGATGAAAGTAGAAACACACATTAGTAAAAGTATCGCCTGAAATTCGCCTTGGTCCAATTTCTGAAAATAAAAACCATTTTAAAATGATGTATTTTTAATTATTATTATAAAACCCTTAAATTTTTAACTGTAAGGTAAAGGCATCCTTTCCGTCTTCCTACTTTTTTCAAACCTATGCTTTAAATATGTGAGTCGAACTCATCCTGCCATATGTTTGTTTTTTTTTTACCAGTTGAGATCCAATTATTGGTTATTTTTGTCAAATGTTTTGTAAAATGAGGCATATATATGTATAACCTCCCGTCGGGGCTTCGAAAGAGATACTGTGGCCTCGGCACAAGGGCGATGTAGGAACATGGGTGGTTTTTAGTCAGTAGAAGTCTGACACGCCCTTCCACTCTGCCCAAGAGCGGGGGGGGGGTCATTTGATGAATTTTCACCCACCCGATAGAAAAAAAAGCAAAATTAAAAATTTTGAAAAAACCCACGACTGTTTAAAATTTGTTGAAAAAAGGATAAAATAACATAAAACACTTAAACACCCACCTTAAAAAAACCCAAGAATGTCCGTCGGGGGCTGCCATTAAATGAACTAGTTTTGCAATGTTCAGCTCCCGACGGACATTCTTTCTTCTTCGTTATTTTATCCTTTTTTCAATTAATTTTTAACAGTCGTGGGTTTTTTCAAAAAATTTAATTTTGCTTTTTATTTTTAACTTTTTTTAAAACTTTTTACTTTTATTTTTTTATCTAAGATCATGCACCAATCAAACCTAAACCCATAACTGAAAACTGAATCAAAATCGGACTAGTAGTTTTGGAGAAAAATGGCAACATGTATTTGCACAAACAAACAACCTCTCACCCCAAACGCATATACCGTCTCCGTTCCGTCGTGGGTAAAAAAAAGGTATATATATAACCAACTCAGTTCCATTTGAAGCTAGGAACTGTAAAATGATAGTATGTAGCTATGTAAACTTATAATAAATACAAGTACCTACATACCTCTGCAATACAGTAGGCTGTTAAACAAACCACAGGTGCGCTAATTGATTGTTCGAACAACAGTATTTTTTTGTATACAATCGCAAATTCTTCCAATAGGCTAAAACAAACTAAAGTTATATAAATAAGGACAAGACTAGTAGAGAGAAAGACAAAACACACTAATACTAATCTGTGCTAATACTGTATAAACCCATGGCCCGGGCCGGCAAACTACGAGAGGCTGCACGAGTTGCCTTTTCGATACAAGCCATGTGTACTTTCTGATCTGCCACCCACTTTTTTATTAAACAAGTGCTATATTAAATAAAAATAAAAAATAAAATTATACTATATTATTTTAGCCCAAATCGGGGTTTTAAAAAAATCCAGCTCGTTTCGATCGCTTTTGCAGCTCATTATCTACCTAGCCTTCTCCCAAACATGTTGGGATCGACTTCCAGTCTTACCGGGTGCATTTTATGAACTACGTAAAATACCATCTCGTTTTGCTCGCCAAGTTCACTTCCTTAGATAGACGGAAACATCAAATTCTATATGCAAACTAAGTGAACAGAATTTTGAAAATGTTAACAATATCTTAGAACTTAGGTGCCTGCTATGGGGTTGCAATTTAAATGGTTATAAGTCTATTAATAAACTTCTCTTTTAAACTAGTTATTCAAACAGCTAATGTTTTTCTTTCGTCAAAAGCAAATGTAAACTAGTCAGGGTCGATATCTTTTACCTGTACATAGATTGATGATGCCTCACAATGTCTCTCATTCGAGTCTTAATCAAATAAGAGAAATGTTTACTTTCCTCTTTACTTATGGCTGGATGTATGTCCACGAGAAGATCTTGGAGACTCCATACTACAAGGTCAACTTTTGAAGTTATCTGCCTGATCCATATTATTTGTGTCTGTATCATAACTGTAAATAAATCATCATACCAGATTTAACATGAATAGAACACCACATGACAGAGACGCGACCAAACAGACAATATATTTTTTAATAAAATCATCATCCTCAACTTACAGGTGTAGTCATAGGCATAAAGTAAGGCACATATATTGGCAAACATGAAAGCCACCTCATAAACTGGAGACTTGCTAAAATCGACGTTAGGTATCCAAAATGGAAAAAGAAGAGGTCTGCTCTCGGCAGTTTCGGCATCATGAGTAGATAAAAAGTAGAAGAGCGAAAAATAAGCGAACATATTCATTCCGACCGGAACACAAGCGGAAAATATGCACGCTATTATGCAAACCTTCCAAGTTTTCAGTTGTTCCTCAAAATACTGGGCTCTGAAACGTCAAGTTATAAACATTACTGTTGGGCTGTGTCATCCCACTGCTGGGCAACCCCGTCCCAGGACCTCGAAATCTTTTAATCCACTACTGGACTACTGGTCATTGGTTCTGTACAGCTGGTCCCGCCTTCTCCTGCGAGATCTACCGCGTCGCTTCCTGGCTGTGTCAGGGCTCCACAATGTGGTTATTTTGACCCACAGCTTATCGGGCATACACCAGACATAACCAGCTCAGACCCAGTTTAGCATATCGGCTTTTTGAGCTACGTTAGTAATCTAGTTAGAAATATAAGAAACCAAATTAATAAACAAATAAACGGTACGAAATCGTGTCATTTATTTGTTAATTCTAAATAGATATGAAGCAATCGTTAAATTGCAACAAACTGGAGTTTCAAAAACGTACCGGTATTTTTCTCCATCCGTACAAATAAAATGAAAATCTTGTTTCAGAGCTCGCAAAAGGTTGTGATATTGCGGTAAATTCTTTCTTGTACAATAGAGTATAAGTAACTCATAACTCAGTAAAAGTGTATAGGTACCAGCTTCGGTAATAAGAAGTATGTCGAATGTTTGCAAACCATGAAAGCAGGACATAAATGAAAACACTGTAGCTATGAACCCCATGATAAACAGGACAGTGTTATGATTGAAGTACCTGAAATTTCATAAATAGTCATCATTACAGATCATATTCATGTCGTCGACATCATCTCTGCCCTTAGGGCAAGATTGAAGTCAAGAGCAAGCCTATTTATAATAAAAAAAAAAAATACACAGCTGCTTCATTTGTGGATCATATTGTATTATGGATGTTAAGAGCTAGAGTAGCCCTAAAACGATTTTATCGATTCTTGATCCTTAAAGTTCTATCGGTTCATCATCATCATCATTCACAGTCCGACTTCACCCACTGGGTATAGGCCTCTTTTTCTCTGTGCCAAGCTCCACGGTCTTGTGCTAGCCTGATCCAGGATATTCCCGCAATGGCAACAATGTCGTCTGCCCAATATCATGTAGTACCTACACTATACTGCAACTGTTCTGCAGTTTTAATCTCCTCCGTACCTCAACCTACATAAATTTTGTTTGACTACTTTGCTCTACTACCCTTGTTTTCAAGTTTAGCTCTAATAAGCTGACGTAAAAATCATCCTGTACTATTATACTGATTCAAGTCCATCCGGACAAAGTCTTAAACTTTACCGCCGTATAAAATTTCATGAGTTACGTTATTTTCTACCACAATAATTTTTGGTCTTTGGCTTTTGGATGGGCAAGAGGAAAACGGACACATTTCAAGTCTTCCTGATAGTTTTTTGTTTTAAAATACGAAAGAGGAAGAAAAAGGAAGAGCTCGTGGCTAAATATTAAAAGTCGTAAGGGACAATCTTAAAGGTTAAGCCGTGTTTTCTGAGGATAGTCCGTGGACGGGTGACCATATTTTTTTTTTATTACTTAGTGTTACCAGTGGTATCGTATTATCCAGTTATATACTGGGTTGTGGAGGTCAGACCGCTGAGTCAGAGTCGCTTCATGTAGTATACAGACATTAAGCTGCATCCGGTTAGATTGGAAGCCGAATCTAACATAGTTGAAAAAAGGTTAGGCATATGATGATGGACTCCAAGATACGAAAAAAAAACTTACGATGGTGGATTTTTGTTTCCGAGATCTGCAACTTTAAAAATGACGTTTATTTTGTAGAAGGTTTTATGAAACTCAAAAGGATCGATATAGCCTTTTGATAAATCATGATCGTCCTTATTGTAAAATGTTTTGAATTTTTCCCACATGGCGACTGTTTAGTAGTGACGTGAAGTGACTTTATGCCTGTAGCACACCTCCGCTGCGAAACAACAATTGCGAAACCGCTGCGCGAGTTTCGCTGTATAACAGTACTACGGTCAACGGGCGGAGATGTAGACGGCTCCTGAGCAAATGATCGTGTTAGAAAGAGACAACATCATAGTCAGTTTTGTACGTTAGAGCAGAGAATTTCGCTCCTGTTTCGCCGCCAAAGAACTTACAACTCACAGCGAAACTATTGCGGTTTCGCCCTTTAAATTTCGCAGCGGAGGTGTGCTACAGGCATGATAGTTTGATGTGTCAACCACAATCTCACGCTTTTAAAAGTTACTTATTAGAGATGGGGTTTTTTTTGCTATTGCTTTAAGAATTGCTATCAGTTTTATGGGTTTAATTAAATATCAGTACTCTTGATTAAAATTTGCTTATCGGCTTGTCGACATGCAAATGTCACGATTTATCCTGGGTTTTAGTGATATTTTTTATCACTTTCTGTTTAATAGAAATATAGAACACGACACGAATACAACACATCCGTTGATAGTTCAATTGAGTAGAAAATGTCTTGTCTTTTATTATGTGACCGATATTTTCTGACCAGTAATTCCGTGAGCCAAATAACCCCGTATTTGCTGTATTATCGCTTCGGGCAATGTCGTTGGCTAAGTGATTGTGAAAAAGCCATTTTGTATCGTTTTATGGCAAAATAATTAAAATCAGGATACATTTACGGAAATGAAAAGCCATTTATGAAAAAATTACGCTTAATACTAATAAAAATAATTAAGCACATACTTGTAAAAAAATATGATGAAAAGTGTTTTTGAATGGCAAGAAGAATTAGGCGGTGCTTTGCGGAAATCCATAATATTTAATTTTTGAATGGCCGCTGAGATTTCAATTTAGGACTATTTGAATAAGCGTTTATTTTCCGTAAGTATTTTTTCTTGAGGAAATAAAATTTAAGAAAATTGAGAGGCACTTTAGACAAACTTGTTCTTTTTATACCGTCGCCGTCGCTACTAAAGTTTTTGCTGGGCTTCTTGGTAATTCAAATACTACAAAGTCTTAGTATAATTAAAACTAAATAAGTAGTCGTCGTAATTTTGTTTTTATTACGAATAACTTTCTTCCCGGTTTATTTCTCTGTAACCAACTCTATTATTGTTATTTCTCTGTGTTCTGTGTTGTAAGTTGTGTGTTTACTGCTTTATTATAATGTATCATATTTCTGCAACAATAAATATTTTTCTTTCTTTTCTTTCTTTCTAATACAGCTTTCTCTTTCTGTGTGTTTTCACTCGTTCTACTCAATAGTTCTACGGAAGAACTAATGGGATACGAGTGTTTATTTCGCACTAGTCCATAAAAGGTATTACAAAATAGGAATTAAAAATCGCATCTTCCTTCTGCTCTATTTTACTGTTCTACAATCAAACTAATGGGAATTGTTCCCACTATTTAAACATTCTCGAACACTGTGAGTGAAAAATGAAGAAAACGAAAAAATTTTCGTCAAGATACAAAAGTTTTATGACGTGTTCAGATTATTTCAGTTATCCCAGCACAGTTATCTAATCCGTCAACTGGAATAAACTAATCCATTAGTACTGTAATCCAGTGAGAGATCTAGTCTTATAGCTGAACTGGTGATGCGGTACCATTAGGTATAAACCTAGTTGAGGTTCCACGAACCCAAAAAAGCGCTATGCGTTCACATTTATTTTCCGAATCGCCAGTCTGTCGAATTCACTGCCGGCTTCTGTTTCCCGGTCAATTTAATCTAGATCTCTTCAACGATCAAATTCATCAGTTAATTCTAGGCGTGCTCCTCTTCAGGCCGCGTCATCACTTCAAACCAGGCGAGTAGCAGCCAAACGAAAGCATATCTACAAAAAAAATGGTGGCCTTTTTTCAATCCACGGCCATTCCAACTCAACTGGAATTCTGAAGAATTGATTGATTCATAAGATCCTCAAATGCACAGGTGTTAGTGCAAGATAGAAGGTGGGCTAAAGTTCGGAGACACGCCACATCCACATTCACACTTAAGATCTGAGCCGTTCACGAACCTATCTGTGGAGATTATCTTTGCTACGGTTGACTTGGGTTGGAGTTTATTTAGAGATATTCAAGTATCCGATGGCAAATAGGTTTGTAATATTTTACATTAACATTTTTTTACCATGATAGCAACACTATGAAATCTTTGTAGAATTCAACCTTAGTTCCTTTCCAACGGTCTGCAGGAACGACTTAAGCGTTTGACTTCAAAATCATTTTATTACTTGTTTTACAATTCGTCTCCATAAATTAGGTCATTCTTTAAGGCCTGAAATGTTTGTGGGACAATAAATATGACTGGAAATGTCTTCTTTTATAGCCTGACATTTTCTAGGCTATCATTTCGATGGGCAATTATGGCCAAGCATTTAGCTGCATCGCTTCAAGAAGCTACGAAGTGCCTAGTAAAAAGCGTCCTTGGCTACGATAAAACGGCTATAAATGGGAGGTCGCTAGTGTTTGAAGATTGCTGCTAATATTGGAGGAAATTAAATGATAAAATATTATGGGGACGCCATCTAGGCAGAAGGCGTCTCCATAATATGGTTTGTGGTTTCAACTTGTATTTATAAAAACCTTGTGATGTAGTTTGAATTTTGTCCCCCAATTTATCTCCGTAACTTTAACAAAACCATTTAAATATGCTGTCACTTGTAACTAGATAAACGAAGAATGTTGTTGCCCTTGGCCTTAACATAGCCCCTTAGGTAATGACCTTTTAACACATGAGTTGTTGCACCGAGGTCAGAAGTGTAATTTATGGTGTATTGGCTAAACCATCCCATACACTCATGGTATGTTTTAAGAAAATGCAGTCAATCTTGGTCTGTATAAGGTTATAATTTTCAAATAAATGAATGATTTGATGTTAATCTCCCTTTATAAAACAGATGAAGGAAAACATCAGGAGGAAACCTGTACTTTTAATAAATAAAAGTCTAAAATCGCCAAATTGTGGTGATCAATGCTCGAGCTTTTTTTGGCTGAGAAGAGGACTTGCCCAGCAGTGGGACCGAAACATGATGAATATTTACTTATCAGTACTGATGCGGAGCAAGAGCGTAGAGCTAGGCACTAGCAAAGAGAGGCCTATACCCCGCAGTTGGTGAAGGTGATGATGATGATGTAACAGCACGGTGATAGTTTCATGATATGCAAAACAGAGGAATTCAGTCCAACAATATTTTGCAATGTATGCCATGACTACAGAAAAAAATCAAGATGTTACCCAATAAAAATCCATCTAAAACGACCTTCCATTAAAACCCTCAAACCAAAACGAATTAGCCAACCATTGATTACCTCTCCATCCTTTATTACAAAGTGAGTTAAAACAAATTGTCTTTAGAGTAACACTTGAACGATACGCCGAACGTTTACAACTCCCGAGACACAGCTGGTTGCAGTTAAACCGAAGCTTAAGGCTGGTTTTCCACTGCAGCGGGGAAGAGTTAGAGGAGCGGAACTGTACAAAGAGCATTTAAGGCCCTCTTTCTTTCAGCATTCATATCATTGATGATGAGTTTTTGTTTCATATAGTGTACATAACAATAATAATGAAATAATAAAGAGGATTTTCTTTCCCATAGATCTTTCAGAAAGAATTTGTATTTCGGTGGTAGTAATAGTGTGTATCATGAGTCGGGCTACCTCGTATTACAAGTCAAACTCATGGTAACTAGGCGGTGTGAGGATGCGGGTATTCAATTTCCACTTAAGCTGTGCGAGAAGCTAGGCTGCGAAGCTAGCACTCAGATACACACCGTGTCGTATCTGAGTCGGTGCGAGGATACAGAGTTGCCTCTTTTTACCTCTAGATCATACGTTTTGGAAACACTTATCAACTACATGCGTTGTTTGCGTCCTTTTGTAGCACTCTTCGTTTTTTTTTGTATACATATACCTAAATTCCTGGTGTCACTAACGCTCACTTCCACCAGATCCGGGCTAAACGAGGCTCGGAAAATAAAGTTACTCCATCGGCTGATTTTCACCGCGCACACCGCTTAGCTACCTTAGCCATGGCGTGGAAACGCAGCCTTATGTACCGTCGCTTCTATTACACGTAATTATTACTGTTACCTACAATTTGTAACAATTTAATCTGCTACTATTTGCGCCGGTCGGGAGTATTTTACAGTCTGTGAATTTGAGTTATTCGTTTGATATGAGTTGAGTATCCCGCGTGCGTTTGGTTTCATATTTTTGAAGCATCTGACTGAGGTTTGTATGCTTAATTGACATGCAGTTTGGTTGTTTTCATAAAGGAATTCGTGCGGAAATTAGGCGTAATGGTGGCTGATGATTCCGCTGTATTTGGTGAACATTGAATGGTATGCAAGTATCTAATCGCATCCAATTAGACTTCAAGTCAATTCCAAAGAGTTGGTAGAAGAAAGGTAGGTATGTTAGTCATTAAACACAATGATAAACTGGAAGACGTTGCGTTGGAAGGCCTCCCACTAGCTAGACCAATGATCTGGTGAAGTTTGCTGAGATTTACTGGATGCGAGACACATGGAACCGGTCAATGTGGTGACACTTGGGGGAGGCCTATGTTCTGCAGTGGACGTTTTTCAGCTTATTACCCGACTGCGGCGAAGCCCAAAAGGAGGGTTATGTGTTTGACGTGTATGTATGTATTGTAAGTATGTATGTATGTATGTAGGTATGTCCGTTTCTTTGTTCCCTCATAACTCATAAACGGATGAACCGATTTGAATGAAATATACGTCGTTAGATTCGTCTTGATGGCGCGATTAAAATTAAAAAACAAGGAAAAATTGTGGATTTCGGGGGCCAAATCGCGGAGTTCAAAAAAATTTTTTTTTCAATACCATCGAGTAGGGTATCAAAATAAAGGGTTTTAAAAGGAGATTACAAAAATATATAACACTTATATGTTTAAAAGAAATTCAAAGTGAGAAATCCTATAAACAAGCACAAAAGTTAAATAAATCATCTGCGAAGAATTTTAGTGACCGACCCATAGTCACACTAAACTACCACACCAGTGTGACTATGGTTAATTTTATTTATCCGTAGTCACACTGGTGTGACTACGGATAATTTAACCTGATCCGTAGTCACACCCGGATGAATAACCAAAATTATAGGCTGTTGCTAGTCGTCCGCTAAGTGGATGAATCACCGTCTCGCGACAGTATCCTTTATGGGCGGCATGGGCACCGGGCCGTAGGCCGACGAAGGAGGCCGGCGGAGGCCCGGCACTTCGGGGACAGAAGATATTAGTGTTATTTAATATGCGAGCGAAGCGAGCGCGCGTCATGGAGTACATGCGTTGCATGTATGAGTGACGTGACCAAAAGCTACGATACTGGTGTGACTACGGTTCAGTCGTAGTCACACCAGTGTGACTACGGATCAGGTTAAATTATCCATAGTCATACTAGTGTGACTACGGATCAGCCGTAGTCACACCACTAGTTTTTATCTACTTTTTTTTTTTTGCTTTTCAGTTTTTTCAGTCGGGTTTTTTAGTTTTTTAACTACTTTTTTAATGATGATATTTACTGATCAAGTTCAGTTTTATTGGGTGATTGGGAACTTACATTTTCGTGAATTATTAGGATCAATATGATTAAAAGTATATAAATTTAAAACATTTTAGTTCCCAAAAAAACAATAGCCAATTACAATTACCACCTTACCAATTTTGTAAACAGAAAAAGCAAACATACCATTACTATCCGATATCAAAAAGAACTAAAAGCTCCGAGCCACGTGTAAAGCAGCTCAGAATTTCATTACGCGTAATACTATTGGCTGATTAGTAATCCAGTAAGCTGTGATTGGCTGTTGATTTGCAATTATATTCCGTTGGTCCGTACGTAACGTGAGCTAGTTACGCTCACTGTCGGTAATCACTTTTGTTATAGTGGAATGTGAATATGTTTTCCTGTTTTTTTCTCTTATTTTATTTATGCCTTTTTAGCAGTCCAACATTATTTATGTAAGCTTTGGAGAAACTTTGCACCAAATGTATTTTTTTCAATCGAAGTCGAATGATGTTTAAAATATGTGATTTGTGGGTTCAATTGGGCCTTATTTAATTAGATTTGTTTAGCGTTTTACACATTTTTTGTCAAAATGTGGTGTAAATAGACCTTACATATAAACAAGTATAGGGGTATAATTATTTATTTATTTCTTTACAAATTGTTTTATTTTTTTAAATACATAGTTTACTAACAAAACAATACCATATTCAAAAAACATAAAATATTATTAAATAGTAGCCCATCGGCAGCTGGTCCAGGCTGACGGTGGTTAGGGCTCCAGAAAGAGGAACCTACTTTTCTCTATGTGTGCCGTATCCAGCTGAATCAAACCTTTAACCGAGCCGAGCAATGAAAACCTTCTAAACTCTAAAGGATTGGTCGAAACATGTATACGGATAATTATATTTTTTTAATTTCGTTCTTGATAGTGAATATTTAATATGTTTATTATCTTATAATATGATATGAATTTCTATTAAAAACTTTATTTACAGTAGACGTGATTTCTAATAATTGAATTATTTTCAATTTGCAAGCAGTAAACTTGGATTTTTCTTTAACAGATCCCAGCAGGTTTATCTCTCGTCTGGATTTTCCTCACATTATTGCTTGCTGCTATCAAAGGTGGTGCGTTTTATTAGATATTATATTAAAATCCGGCTGTTGTTTATATAGCTCAATTATTAAGTTGTTAGAGCAATTGATTACTATAATATGATATGTTTGGAGGCTTTAGTAGGCGTAAAGAACATTAATGAATATGGATAGGGACTTGGTGTTGCTTACTTCAAATAACGTTTCTAAAACTTTTAGGATAAGTGGCTCACATTGTTACGTTAGTGGTGATGAAAGTTTTCACCTGGTTAAAACTGACGTTAAAATGAAATATTGGTTTAACTACGATACTATTTTACACTTGTTTGCGCCTCCAACCTTAAGTATCCAGAACTAGATTTTATAGATGGCGATTAAGCGCAAGATCATTTCGTAAATGGAGTTTTTCGTTATGAGTCGCGCCATCAAAACGATAGGGAATTGATTAGGGTAGGCTCTTCTATGGGTACGAAACCAGTTGAGAACAACCCAAAGCGTGTGTTGAACATGCGAATATAAAAATGAGGCTACACATGCATTCCGGCCATAGTAATCCAGTTTCCACTAATCATCGTCAATGTTAAGCGGAGGTGAAAGAGCTCAATTAGGACCGCGTCCGGTGCCGGATGCGAAAAATTAATATGTGTCCGTAATGGGGTCAGGACCGGAACGGTGGCAGAGAGCGATCGCCTCCCCCGTTTTACTGCCAATTATAATCAAAACGACATATGTGTTCATGATATTTTGATTTTTGTTAGATTGATTCTTTTTGCTAGAGTTTGTGGGGGAGAACTTGGTGTGGTAATCTAAGGTGTGATATTGGGGATGGAAATATGAGCACCGAGTTTGATGGTGCAAAAAGAAAGGAATTTTGGAACATCGGGAAAGATTTATGTGAATGTATGTCATCATCATCAGCCTATTAATGTTTCCACTGCCACTGGACACAGGCCTCTCTTCGAAAGGGAACGGGCTATGACACGCGCCCATGGCGCGGGCCCATTGCGGATGGGTACATGTCACAAGTCTTCGACTTTTTGGATCTTAGAATGTATAGTAATGCTTGAAAAAAAGTTTCTTTTTACCATCGACTGCTGGATGCTGTAGGTTAAAACGATAAATTACAATGACCTTTAGTTATTGCTATTCTTAGTCAGGTCCTGCTATTTTCCTGTGGAGATACTGGAAGCTACGTTGCTTATATTCTGAGAATACTAATTAAATTTTGTTTGTCTGGAAAAGATATCATCTACCTAGCCATTTCCCAACTACGTTGGGGTCGGCTGCCTGTCTAACCGGTTACAGCTACAGTACCAGTATTTTACATGGAGTGACTGCCATGCGTATTTGACTTCCACAACCCAGTCAGTACAGGGTAGTAAGATGCCCATTGGTAAAACTGGTTGTCAGACTTTCAGGCCACTGACTACCTGTAATGACTGACAATGATCTACAAATAGCCGAGACCAACGGCTTAACGTGCTTTCCAAAGCACGGAGGAAACTCACATGTATTGGGTGGTCACCCATCCACAGAACAACCATGGCAATGCAAGAGCGGTTTAACCTGAAAATTGATCCGACCGGCTGTTATTGTCACAGAAGAGATAAAAGAGGTTTTATCTGTTCTGTGGTTATTGTTTAGCCACTAGCTCCTCAACCACACAGAATTTTTTATACGTAGTTATTAAAATTAAACAAGTTTACAGCAAAACTAAGGAAGCAATCATGAAGCAATAAGCTTTAGTGGGTAAAGCTATTTGGATTACCCCAATCAACTGCATAAACCCCAATGATGAACATCAAAGGGATATAAACATGTTATGTTATAATCTTTACTGCTAACCTAGATTTTCTATTCTACCCTCGTTTAGTATGCACGTGTGGTTCCAAGCTTTGCTAATGCACTTGTGCTATGAGCTCATCTTTCTCAGGGGAAAAATAACGGGAGTAGACATAAATGAAAGCCGTGCTTATAGTCTCATAGGATTCTTGTGTCTTGGTTAACGTTACGCAAACGTGGAGACTCGGGAGAGTAAATAATAAGCAAAATAACATAACATGTGCGGTGGCAGGAGTTGCTGGATGATTTCTTAAAGGATTGGCCTTTATACAAACGCATTAGATCGCGAAAAGTGGGAGGAGGGAAAGGTGGTCTTTGCCTTGTCATTGGACAATAAAGGTTTGTATACAAAGAGAAACTTAGTTCTTCTTACGCAATCCTTTTCCTACGCTCTCTATATGGCCGAATAGTGGGCACATTCTGCCAAACCTAGTTCTTGAAGCATTTTTAGATAAATAGATGGAGAAACTTAAACACAGCGTTCAGTAAGTACGTCTAACATAATTATAAGATATGCAAGCAAGAAAACAATGATTAAAGTGATTTTATATGACCCAAAATAGTAAATATTTAAAAATAATTTCAAATCCGTTGACATCTAACGTAACTTTATTAGACCATCGCACTCGGCTGCTTGCAGCGTATTGAGCGACGAGTTGCATGGTTTCGTAATGATGCGTTTGGAAGTTGGGAGCGTGCAAAACAGGTTTGTTTCAATTATTCTCCCGTTTCATTTATTTAGATACCATAGTTTTTTGATCCGTTCTGTCTTGCACTTTTCACCATTTTTATTTATTTATTTATTTTTATTTTATTGCTAAGTTTTCTTATTTGTAAGTATTATTATTATACATCTATTTCATATATCTAAGTATCTACTCAGACACATACACACTTATAAACAAGGGACTAAAACTGTTTTACTTCCGTTACATCACCATCTCAGGGCCAGTTGAAAACCAGCGTCGAGCACTAGCTGCTCGGCAGTTTGCTGAACTGGTCCTATTTGGCGCAGCCGTGAGATGCACACTCTTTTTTTTTGTGTTTGTTCATTTTATTTTTTATTGTTTGTTGTGTGCACTTGTGGCATATTGTGCTAAATAAATATGTTTTCTTTCTTTCTTTTCTTTCTTTCAAATAATTGCCAACATTTTTAGTGTATTTTCGTTAGCTGCTTTAATTTCTTGTAAGTATCTAATGCGTTTTTCTTATTTTACCATTGTCCTTTTTTGGTGGTCTGAATGATATCTAAAAGTTTATGCATCTTTTGGGACCTTATTTATAATTCCACACCACTAAGTACTATTATTTTATCAATAATAAGATAAAAATTCTTCCGTAATTCAAACAAAAACATTAATAACCATACATTATTAAGTCACTTAAGACCATCAGTCATATAGGCTACGTCCCTACGTCTATCCGACGTATGTTGGTTAATCCAAAGTTAGTGTAATGAAAACGTGACTTATCTCCGAGGCGCAGGCTGACACGAACGGCGCTTACGCTATGAATGCTTGCACGCTTTCAGCCGCTGAACGATCACGTGAGGCATCGAGTTCGGAGCATATTGATCAGGCGTGTGTCTCTTCGACGGAGATCGGTTTCGCATGTTATGACGTGGTGGTTTGGTTGCCTGAAAGAAAGTATGTTTTTTTTTAAATATATGGGTCATTCTTGAATGAGTAGCTCTGTACTTCATGATTGAATGAATTTGCACTTACTTTACTGACATGTAAGTCACAAATTAAAACTTCGCATGTAGTCCATTACCTTTCTTATATAAGAGGCATAATTATGTCCCAGCCGTGGGACCATTGGCGGTTGATTATGCTTATTTCTTTGTATGTATATATTATAATAAATAACTTTTACACATTTTATTATTTTCGAGGACTCTTTCCGCTCCAAGGTAAATAATTGATAAGTTTCCTTCGTATAGCCATTTGAAAAGAAATATTACTATGTAAATAATCAAATTATAATGTCGTTCTCTCAACATTTACCTACATTGTCTACGATTTTATTGCATACATAAACATATATTGATATTTTCTCCATGAGTTTCGCTTCATACAGACGTTCCGTATTTAAACCATGTGATGAGTTTATGTCTAAGTAGTTCAATTTTTTTTTTTTTTGGTTTGTTTTTGTAGTGATCTAGATTAAGCCCTACTAGGCACACCTTTTATTGTTGTCTCTAATGTTCATGTATGAATGTCATGCATGCCTGTTATTTGCATGATTGCTAAAATGTAAATTTTTGTTGTTATCTTATTTGAATTGTAAGTGATTGTGCTGTTGGTGTGCTTATTATAAATAAATAAATAAATAAATATCTTTGTTGTGTTTTAGTGTCACGTGTCACAGCTCCTAAATATTACGTGCAGTCAAATGCTTTACGAATTACGTGGACAAAATATCCATGTAACTTTGTCTTCATTTAGTGATAGTTACAGAAGACAAGACAAGGAAGTTGCTCGACGCACCGAGAACGCCTGGAAGAGCTATTGGTCGATGAAACAAATAATGAAGGGACCTCTTCCTCTCTCCTTGAAGAGAAAACTCATGGACATGTGCATTCTTCCTACCCTCACCTATGGAGCGCAGACATGGTCACTAACCAAACATCAAAAGTCCGCACTCGGGGTCTATCAGCGAGCAATGGAGCGTAGTATCCTTGGAGTTAAGCTCACTGATCACATAAGAAACTCGATACTGCGTTCCAAAACTCAAATTGCCGATGTAGGCTCTATATAATATTTAACCAACACAATAAACCTTCTTTTTGGTTATTATCGATCGTTATCGTTATCTATCGATCTATGACAGCCGGGACCAACAGCTTAATGTGCTTTCCGAGGCACGGAGGAAACTCGGTATGTGGTGTTCACCCATTCACAGACCAACCTGGCAAGCGCGGCTTAACCTAAAGATCGACCCGAGTGGCAGTTATTATTACCAAAGCTTCAAAAAAAAAAAAAAAAAACGCCGAGCCGAAAGGAAGGTAATATTGTGTTGGCAAAATTTTTTCGAAGTAACGTTACATTGAACAAACAAACGTTGGTGAAACAAAAGTTGATGAGACGGTCGGTGTAAAGTAACATCGATCAAAAAAGGCGTAGACCAAACAAAACGTCGTAGTATCAAGGCTTCGATTAATAGTTTTAGGTGAAACAATTTTCGAAGAATAGTGTTTCGAAGAAACGTAGGGGACCCGTCAGCATGTAGGTTGCATCTGGAGCGGATGATCTGCCTCCACCGGTTTCTGTCCAGCGCGTCTTCACGTCTTTGTGAGCAACTTCATGGAATTTGGACGACGTGGTTTCTTTGATTTGGTCGGTTCATCTAGTTGGCGAACGACCGGGACCGCGCGATCTTCTGCCTTCGGTGTTCCCAACCATAATTATTTTTTCCAAATTGTCGTCGCCCCTTCACACTGTGTGGCCGAAGTATGACAAGATGTGTTGCCTGCATATAGTGGACAAGCGAGTTTTTTTTATATTTTTACCTAGTTACGTTTTAATCGCATAAAATAGTGTTGAGTTATTTGTATTTAGTTTGCTATCTTCGCAATTAAAATCAAGAATTTAACTATGACCCTGTATGTATGACTGTTGATGTGTAACAATATAGCCCGCCCAATGGTGACTATGAACGAATACTTCATTAATTTTCATACAACACTAGAGTCTAATAAATGTACTTTTGCAAAATTAAAATAACATGGTTTAACTATAGAAAAAGAACGGTTTTTAGCTGCCTCTAAGCTAAAATACTACAACAAAGTTTATTACTTTTTAAGATCAAACCCACAGATTGAACACGCAAAATTCAGCTTAAAATACCCAGACTTCAGTACACATTACGCTTGAAGTACCATTAGCATATACGCCGGGAAATGATTATGCGTGCTAGTAGTTTAATAACAGGCACTGCTAAACTAGTTATCCTAGACCAACAAGCTATAAAATAAACAATAACACTTTTGGGTTAAAGTTCCCACGCCGTTGGAGTAACTACTGGGATTTTCCCTTAATTATAGGTGCACCTGTAAGTATATAGTAAGGTATGGTTTAGGAACTTTGTTACTAATGGTTTTTCTAGGAAAGAAAAGCTTATTGCCTGCAATAAAAGACATTGTTCAGAATCGCCCTGTGTAATTAAAGTATCGGACATACAACGATAATTCATTATCTGTTTTATTATATTAGTTGCAAATACTTTTGTAACATGGACTAGCTTCATGCCAAAACGAACATTTAAAAGTATTTTACGCGACTAATAACATTATTCGCCGCCATCTTCGTCAAACGTCATGTCGTATTAGAAAAGATTAGGGATGCCCAATCGATTGTAACAAGCTATTTGTACTAATAGCAACATTGTTAAGTTTTACTGATTGCCTGTATAATCCCACTGTTGAGCAAAAGCCTCAATGTTACGCCCAAATACTCGAACGTCACTCAATTATAAGTAACCCTCAAAACTGCTGCTATCTCTGTCACTCTGCGTTAAAGTAACAAAGACAGCACGAGATTTAAGTGCAACTTAAAATTGAGTGACGTTCGAGTATTTGGGCGTTAGAGAAGTAAAAGGACAGAATGGACAATTACACTAAGGACTTTTAATAGTATACACATACTTTAGTATGCCAAGTAACATTTCATAAACCAACAGATATATTTTATATCAAATACTTCCACATTAGAGAAAAACTTATAGTTAGTGTCATAGGTTAGTACCAACATTTAAAGAATAAAATCACAGTTATATTTACCAAAAAAATATTAATCGATTAACAAGGCATCTTAACCACATTATTTCGCAACTTCTATTAGCCTCGAAATCCAGAACACGAGTATTTATACCGAATAAAACATCTAAAGCGGAAAAAAACAAGACCATTATCTTTTCCACGGGCACATTCTCTGTTATCCGATATACTTCTCCTTATACCCTGTAATACGCCCTCATTTATCCCACTGGGAGTAATTGCCTAATTAAATATCTAATTTTGTATAGTTTTATGGTTTCTGATGACTTGGAGAAAATTGGGTAGGAAATCTGTGGTAGAGTATTTGTTATTAAAGCTTTTTACTTGGCATCTGCTTTGACTTTAGACATAGGTATTACCGTCTTTAGCGGGTGTAAAAATATCCTTTACGAATCCGAAAAGCACTTATTTTTGCTGTCATTGGGATTTTTTCTTTTCTAGTTCTAGACTATACCTGGCAATCACTAGATACGTAGATATTGGAGGTCAAAGTTCCAAGTTTATAATAAGTTTTAGTAGGTAGGTAAGAATGACCAAAATATGGACGTGGACGAGGCAAAACTCATACTCCAGACAAGGATCGTTGCAGGTGGCGCTCTTAGTTTCTACCTACCCCCATGAGCAAAAGGTGTGACTTTGTCTATGTATGATTGTAGGTACATAATATGACTGTAAAGGAAATTTTGGCATGCAATATCGGTTTTAATCATACACATTCAGTGTTTTCAACATGGATAGCATATTTTCAATAAGCTTCCAGAAGTTTTGCATTTAACTAGCTGTTTCGGCATCTGTAGCATAAACTATTCTCATTCAAAGATGCGAGCGTTACAATACGTATGCTCCTCTTCAAACGTTAACTTTTAACGATATGAACTTTGTTAGTCAAGGTTAGCTTCCAAGCGAGTCGCAATGCAATAAATAGCCTTGTTCATGTTTTGGACAAACTCATACACTATGTTTGTTTACCTGCATCGTTATGTGTGTGTGGATGCGGTTTGTATGCGGACAATGAAACACTGAAACATGTAAAAACATGATACTCTTTTGGCATACTAAGATCTAAAGATTAATTTACTTAATGGGCAAAGGCTTCCTTCAAATGTATATTTGAACGCCAAATGGCAAAACATAGAGAAATTGAATAAAAAAGATATATCCTGCACACTGCTATAAACTTATTTACAAATAAAGACGATTGATTGGTTGATTAAAAGTATTTTACAAGGAGCGACAGCCTACCTCACCTCCACAACCCATCGATTTACCTAGTATCTACTAGGTTGTGGAGGTCAGATAGGCAGTGGTTCCATGTAAATTACTGGTATTCAGCTGAATTCGCGGTTAAACTGGAAGTCGACTCCAAGTAGTTAGGAAAAGGCTAGGCAGATGATTATTTGTAACTAAGTTTAGTACAGTCGAACAAGCTAAGTATACAGGGTAGAGATCTTTATAATTCTGTAACACTGAAAACATTGATTGTAATTTTGTTTTATCAAGTGTATCGCACTAAGCGACTGATGTCAAACGCTGTATCCTAAACCGCTGTATGCTAAATGTATCTGTATAATCTTAAAAGTAAATACAAGTTAGCTGGCTGTATACTTATTAGCTTGTTCGACTGTACCTAATACCTACAAATATTGACATATTCTCACTATTCTACTAACTGCGTAACACCAACAAACGTACTACACAAAGACAGCTTCCACCTCAACAAATATGATAAATAATTCACGTAGTTTCCCGCACACTCTAACCCTATCAATGTCGACTTGTTTCTTCAAAATCTGCTCTGTTTCCTCAGTATTGCGGTCACGTACACTGGGATCTAACCGTCTCCAGTTAGTCAACAAATTGATATTTTACAAACACATACAAACTTCATCGAAGGTAGATATTAGAGGGGCAATCTTGGGGCGATCAAAGATTTCGTATTCTGATGTTTCTTGGAAATCGTTTTGTTTGGATTGTGAGATTATGTTAAGACGTTTTTTAGGTACCTACATAGATAGATTTAAAAAATAAGGAAGAAATCAGAAATCATCAAATGACTCCTCCCGCTCTGGGTAGAGCGGTAGGGATGTCAGAGTTCTACTGACTTAAAACCACCCATGTTTCTTCTTAGCCCTTTGTGCCGAGGCCGCGGTATCTCTTTCGAACAACCGGCAGCCCCGACCGGCTTGTTGACGGCGAGATAGCCACCGTCCACAGGCCAGCGCCTACGGTGACCAGAAGCCATCACGTGGCCCCCGACGACGCCCGGAGCGTCTCCCGCGGCGGCTGGGACAAGAGGTTCTCCTCCTCTCACGTTCCGCCACGATCTTCGCTAGCATCACTGCTTCGCAGAAGGAGAATATTTTTATTATTACCTAGTCTTTTCTTCAAAGCAAGTTGACTTGCGTAAAACCAGTAGGTATGTTTCTACTCGATATTTAGAGGCGGTACTTTCATACAAGCCTGAAAGGTTACATCCAACTACTACAACATGAGGGTTTCTGAACAGTCTGTTTGTCTAATGAGCTTGCCGCATTGTTAGCCCATAAGCCCCAATTACATGATAAGAATGGCTGTTAGTTAGACTTTCAGACGTCTTACTACTAACTATCTCCTTACTCCGTAACGATAGTCAACGACTTACTTCATGCTTCCGGATTTCATGAAGTATAAACTCTCGTCGGGGCTACGGTTCTTCGAAAGAGATACCACGGCCTCGACACAAAGGGTTAAGAAGGAATATGGGTGGTTTTTAGTCAGTAGAAGAATTAAATTTTCATGTTGTCCCAAACACAAAAAAGGCAATATAAACTGTAACAATTAATCCGACAAACGTACAGAGGCCAGCACATCAAGCTACCCCAATCTGTCAGATTTTCCCAGTTGAATATGAACCTTATTCCTTTGTAATAAAGTTGAAAAACTATCAAAGAAATTTGACAGATTGGGGTAGCTTGATGTGCTGGCCTCTGTACATAAACTTCTTGTATCTGAAGTAATAAACTTTAATGACCAAAAACTTACAATTTACGCTTTATTCTATTTAGCAACATTATTAAAAGTACACAATGTATCATTTAATGCAGGGAACACGCGCGTAGTATTAAGTTATGTGCAAACTTTGTCTGGGAGGTATAGTGGTCTACGGCGGGCATATAACACAAAATCAGTTCTAAAGGCGTGTTCATAATATTCTAGTGGGAAAAAAAGAGTAACTACATCATAAAGGTTATATTTTACAGTATTATAAAAATGTTTTGGCGGAGAGGCGAGGAGGTCGTGGCTTATAACTGCCACTCTGGACGATTTTTAGGTTAAACCGTACTTGCCAAGGGTGGACCGTGGTTGGGTGACCACTCAGTACATCCTGAGTTTCTTACGTGCCTTGGAAAACACGTTAAGCCATTGGTTCCGGCTGCCATAAATACCTATAGATCTTTGGTAGTCGTTACAGGTAGTCAGTATCCTAAAAGTCTAACAACTAGTCATACCAATGGATACCTATCTTAGTACCTAGTTCTAACTGTGTTGTGGAAATCCATACTTCCATACTATAATATTATAAATGCGAAAGTAACTCTGTCTGTCTGTCTGTTACTCTTTCACGGCTAAACGGCTGAACGGATTTTGATGAAATTTGGTACAGACATAGTTTGGAACTTGACAAAGGACATAATTAAGATAGTATTTTTTTTTTTTTTTTTCGCGAGATAAACCAAAAATCTGCCGGAAGTCACTATTCCACGCGAACGAAGTCGCGGGCAAAAGCTAGTTCGATATAAAATTGGGTGTTCATCTATCCGCGGACCAACTAACTGTTATTATTACTTCAATCAAACATATTCTACATATTTAAAGCAAATGTCGACACGCTAAGAAGAGAGAATGCAAATGTAAGTTTTTCTTTTTACTAATTTAACCTAATAACGTTAACTCTACTTCTCCTAACAGGTACTTGATGTCAATTATACTGTTGACATCATGTAGTTGACATTTAATTCTTGATATATATCTGTGTCTCAACGTTGACAGATGTAACGACGCCGACGTTTCCTCATTTAATTGATCACGTACGATTAAAGTTCAGTTAAATCTGTCACGGTAGTTAGATTAGTTCGTAGAGGGATATCAAGGTTTATTGTCTTTGGATTTAATTGTGTGTGTGTGTGTGTATTACTGCGGTACTCAGTGATATTGAGTGATTACTTAAGCCATCACTTAGTAAAGGTTTTGACAGTTTTGTCATACAGAAGTATGTCAAATCTTCACTAAGTAATGGCTTAAGTAGTTAAGACCTAAGTAATCATTAAAGCTCTCTGAGGACGGCAGTTAGACTAATATTGGTAAACAAGATACCTCATCATCTGCCTAGCCTTTTCCCAACTATATTGGGGTCGGCTTCCAGTCTAACCGGATGCAGCTGAATACCAGTTATTACATGGAGCGACTGCCTATCTGACCCCCACAACCCAGTTAATACTAGGTAATGCGATACCCTTTGGTAAGACTGGATGTTAGAATTTCAGGTCACTGACTACCTGTATCGACTGCCAAAGATCTATAATATGGCAGCTGGGACCAACAGCTTAACGTGCTTTCCGAGGCACGGAGGAAACTCGGTATGTCGGGCGGTCACCCATCTACAGACCGACCTAGGCAAGCACAGCTTTACCTAAAGATCGACCCGAGTGGCAGTTCTTATTAAGCCACGAGCTCCTGGTAAACAAGATACCTACCAACTTAAAATAAAAGGTTTTTGGTTTTGAAATTTTGATTTTGTTTTCGATTATATTTCTTTCCGTTGTTTTGAAAACACTGGCTCCTTGACCTTAGGTACTGGGGGATATTACGATTTATTACTTACCAATGAATTGTAAAATATTAACTTAGATAGCATGATTTCCAACACTTTTGGCTAATACAATCAATCAAAAAATCAATAAAAAAGTAAAAAAAAATATCATACCAATTGCTGTAAACTTTTTTATTATTCCAACCTGTTTTATTAAATAAACATTTGTTAAGCGTTGTGAGTTTATTCTCCATTTCTGTTTATCATTTATATGCACATCATTTCTATCTACGACAAATAAATATTTTTTCTTTCTTTAAACATGTAGGTAAAGTTAATATAAAAATAAAACTGATATTTATCTACTTATAACTTGCATCCTGTAATAGTTATAATGGACTTGATATTTAACTTCCAACAGAGATTGTAGCTAGCTTACCTACGTAAGTACTATGCGAAGAAAAGATCACGTAGGAAAGTTTTAACAAAGTTAGACGAGTACGTTTACTCCAGAGATATTGTTATGACACTGAGGTTAACTGAAACTGAAAGGGTACAGTGTACTGTGTGTAAATATTTTAGTTTATTGTAGAAGCAATTTTTCCGATGTATTTTAATATTAACTGCCACTAGGGTCGATCTTAAGGTTAAGCTGCGTTTGCCCAGGTTGGTCTGTGGATGGGTGACGTTTCCTCCGTGCCTCGGAGAGCACATTAACCTGTTGGTCCCAGCTGCCATTATAGATCTTTGGCTGTATAACACTTTGCCCTTTTTTGCCTTGTAATCTTGAGAAAATATGGAATAGCCAAATATACACTATTTTAGCTGACAACCTACTAATATAATCACTATCACTACATCTCTACATATTATAAAACAGAGGCCTTCGCCGCGTCTGTCTGTATGTCTGTTCGTGATAAACTCTAAAACTGCTTCACTGATTTTCATGCTGTTTTCACCAACAGATAGAGTGATTCTCGAGGAAGGTTTTAATATATAAAACTTTTCAAAATTCACACCTATGGGAGTTAAATAAGGGTTGAAAGTTTGTTGAGATATTTTTTGACACGAAGAATAAAATTTGGTTAGGCATCCTATAATACTAGATACTGCGATTCAAAAATCAAGGCCTAAACAGAAATTTTTCAAAAGCTTTATCGTGTTACACACCTGAATGTTCAGAGATCCTACTACGGATGTTCGTTCGAGTATTACTAAATGAGTTGAAAAAGAGCAATGTGTTTTTATTTTTAGTAGTACCTAGTAATAAGTATTTTGTAAATTGTCATTCAGGGAAGTTCTTGCTTGTTTGATGTCTTTGAAGTTGGTTTAAACCCGACCCTCCTCGGCTCTAGTTACATTTACTCGGTATTTGCAGCTCCAGAATCAATTAAAATGATTATGATAAATCAATAGAGCACATAATCTTGTCCCAAAAAGATTTTAAGAAAGGTTATTTTTCTGCAAGGCATGTGGAAATAAATAGTATGTATTTTTTATTGGCACACGTCAGTGACGACGAAATTCATATTATTGTCCTATTATGATCTGCTAAAGTAGCTATTTTAGACCCCCAGAACTGCTTGCCCTCAGATATATCTCTTTGGCAGTCCTTCCCCATCTCTTTAACAAAGGACTTCAAACTAAACAAAACCACCCAAGTAACATTCTCCATAGTAGTGGTTCATGTTTACATTTGAACACATAACCTTGCCTCCAAAAAGATTGAGAGTTACTTTTTACCCGACTGCGGCGAAGCCCAAAAGGAGGGTTATGTGTTTGACGTGTATGTATGTATGTATGTCCGTTCCTTGTTCCCTCATAACTCCTAAACGGATAAAGGGATTTTAATGAAATATAAATCGTCAGATTCGTCTTGATGGCGCGAGTATTATAGACTACATTAAAATTAAAAAACAAAAAAAAATTGCGGATTTTGGGGGCCAAATCGCGGAGTTGAAAAAAATTTTTTTTTCCAATACCATCGAGTAGGGTATCAAAATAAAGGGTTTTAAAGGGAGATTACAAAAATATATGACACTTATATGTTTAAAAGAAATTCAAAGTGACAAAACAAGCACAAAAGTTAAATCATTTGCGAAGAATTTTACGCGACCAACGAAAGAACAAACACAAAAGAACTAAAAAGTTGGAAATAAAAAAAAAGTAGTTAAAAAACTACAATAGCCGACTGAAAAAACTGAAAAGCAAAAAACAAGCACATTTTAAATTAAACAAAACTTGGAACCAGGCGGGGTTCATTTGAATATTAAATTATGAAATGAAAAACAGAACTAAAATAGAACCCCGCCTGGTTCCAAGTTTTGTTTAATTTAAAATGTGCTTGTTTTTTGCTTTTCAGTTTTTTCAGTCGGGTATTTTAGTTTTTTAACTACTTTTTTATGTAAGTATTAATTTTATAAACATGACAATGTTTATAAAAAAAAAACTATTTAATATATAATAGGGGATCGGACATAAAAAAACTAATTAGTCCGTCAGATAGATTTATAAAAATTATTGGACACGTATTTTTCTTATTTCACGTAAACAAAAAATGAAGACGATACAGTGCTTCGAAAACTCGTGTGACGTCATATGATAGTACATTTTGTACCTACAAGTGACGTTTCAAGCCCCACTCCATGATCTTTGACGCGTTTTATCTTCGTAATTTTTTATTGATTTGGTAAAACAAAAAACACGTATTCAATATTTTTCGAAAATCTAACTTACGGACTAAACAGAATCATATTATTTTGACCCAGTCCGATCCCCTATTATTGTTTATTAAATAGTTTTATTTTTATTGCTACACGTCAGAAGTGCTTGCCATCAGATATAATTTTGGCAATCCTTCCCGAACTCCTTAACAAAGGACTTCAAAACTAAACTAAACTCCATAGTAGTGGTTCATGTTTACATTTGAACGCGGCCCAATCACGCGTACACTCCGGCACGTCACAATAAGATAGAACCGCCATTGTCGTGTATTTTGTTCATATTGAAACGCCTATTATTTCGAGAGGCTTCCGTAGACTCGTGCCAATGTTGTATCGTGTTAGATAGGAGATGATAATGCGATAACACTACAATTGCGCCTTTGATGCTTAGAATATGTATATGAAGGGTTTCACACACTTGGTCAATGGTTTCTATGCTATTCAATAGTAACTTGGTGGGAACTAGCGCAAATACATATTGGGTAAAATGTGATGTACATTTTACCCATTATGTATTTGCGCTAGTTCTTATTATTACTGTTACACTAGCTTTTGCTCGCGACTTTCGCTACCCACATTAGGTGCCGCTCTATATATCATAACTGACGCGTAATAATATACATAGGTCCTATATACACATACAGGATCAGTTTTGTATCACGATACAATTTTTTATAGGAAATAAGTATCATTCAAAGACACCATTTTTGGAAAAAAGAAGGAATGTAAAATTTTCAAGATAAAATATTATTTTTAAGAAATTTAAATTCATTCAAAAATGGTATAAGAAAGAAGAATGATCATGACGGAAGCTACCACTGCTCAACGTATTAAATCACTTCACATTTTATTATAACCGCAGAAAATGGATAGTTGATTCTCGGCCGGAAACCACAAGGTTTATTGATTGCTAGTTATGTATTATCTTATATCTCTATGACCGCAGGTGGTTATTGGTGCACTAGGTAATGGCGAACGTAAATGGGCTTTTAGCCCATATTTCATTTTAGCTTATTTATAGAGCAGGTACTCCCTAATACCTATTTGTGTTATTGGGAACATTGGTGCGATCTAGTGTTGTAATGAAAAGCTTCGTGAAATAGTTTCGCTTAAATTCGAAGTGAATCTTAAAGGAACAGAATGTTGAATATTTTTTTTTGGAGAATTACCACGCCATCGCGCCATATTTTCAAGTTTTACTTCAATACGTTATAATTACGTAAGGTTCCACAAAACTCCGAAAAAATATAACTTGTATGGAAATATTGTTTATTTTATTAGTTGTTATAGCGGCTATAGCAAGACATAATATGTGAATATTTCAAGTGTTTGCCTATTACGGTTTTAAAGATACGATTCTGTAACAGGCAGATAGACAACAGAGTCTAAGAAATAAGAGTTTCGATGAAACCATATTGGATACAGAACTTAGAAGAGTCTCAGTAGAGCCTTGTGTAGATTTCCATTTTTAAATCGATTGACTGGAGTTTAAACCATAATCATTATCATCGATCATCACATAGAAGTCACGTAGGTACTGGCCAGCTTCAAAATTTTCCCAAACAAACGCAGTGCAAATGTACAAATAAGTAAGACTGGCCACCGTCCGGTCAGATCCGGCGTCCCATGAATTTAGATTGCAAGTTTATTCCAAGTTCAAAATTCATCCGATACGCTCTCGAGCTGTGTATAATTTGATGTGGGGGATATATTTTAGGACATGCATCAAATGTCTTCACCTAATATCTGACCCGGGTATTTTGGAGATGTAGGTACCTCTAGGCAACGAAAGTCGGTAAACATAAATTCTTAACTACATAATAATATAGTAAAACCAAGATGGATATGCCGTGCCGGAATAAACTGAAAGGTTTTTAACAAAGATTGATACATGACTGTTCTGGGCAATGGAAAATGGGGGTGACAAAATATTGATTTGTTTATATGAAATACCACGTTGATCTAGTGGTCGCAAATGTAACTGCTGACCATGAGGTTCATATTTCGATTTTCAGTTCGGGCAAAGTGGGTTTTTCCAATAGGAATTTGTTAGTAGCAGCCACGGGTTCTAGAATTGTGCCTAGCTAATGGCAATAGGCTTTTTTAAACCTTTAATGGATTAGTAATTTTTTGTTGTTGACCGTGTTAACAAAAAAGAGCCACTTACCACTGGTTTGGTTCTCATAGCACCAATACGAGTAAGTATCAGCTTAGTGAAAATTCACAGAGAAGTATTCATAGTTTTTTTTTTATAAGAAAGGTAAGAAAGAAAGAAAGTTCAACAACAAACATACTGTGAAAAAAATCTACCATTTCTTTTAAAAAAATATAACTGAACAAAAGCTTTTGACTGACAACATCAAGTTTCGTACACAACAATATAAATATTATTTTGCAAACAAAAAATGGTAATTCTTCAGTATTCTTACGTCGTATTATTTGTATAGCTGCCTATCCCTTCGCCTGTTATCAGGGTAACACACGCGTTGGAACCCAAAGACGTCTGTCTGACATGACGGGTCGAATGCTTCCCAGAGTGACGCTATACTACGGGTTAAATGTGTCCGGAGTATGAATTTGGAGAGGTGTGGAGAAAATCCTTGACTGTTGTACAGATCATGACTTTTGAGTGTGCTTTGGCTTATTTTCATGTCTGGGATCTATCAGTTAGAAAATGCTAGTTGAAAAAAATCAACTAAAGACTTGTCTATTAAAGTGTTTATCACTTAATATAAAAATTCATTTGTGATCATCATCTGCTTAGCCATTTCCCAACCATATTGGGGTCGGTTTCCAGTCTTATTATATTATTTTCAGCCGGATATCTCCACGCGTTCCTGATTAAAAAGGGTTCTGACAGACGGACAGATAGACGAACAGGCGGACCACAAAATAATCCTATAAGAGTTCCGAAAAACAGCGAACGCCAATTTATTACAATCAACACCAATTCCCGAATCACAAGCGCTCTACATCCAATTCATATGCAAATGTCACAACTGTGAGGAGCTACTTTGAGTTTAATACGATCTAATAGAGCATCTCAAATGTGGACTCATAGATATTTAATGTACAGTCACGAGCAATAGTATGTGCACACTTGGCAAACTTCAAACGCGAAATTCTAGTGAAAAAACTATCGTAACTTTGAGGACCTATTTTATGATAATATTACTATGGGTTCCAAAATAGTTTAGTTTCGATTCTTATTTACTCAGACATTACAATTTACGGATTAATAAAATTATTATAATAAAATATGTAGATCGCCCATGATAGAGACATATGGAAAGAGAAAGGGGAGGCCTTTGCTCAGCAGTGGGACACAAAGTAGGCTAATAAAAAAAAAAATATGTACAAGTTTCGAAAAGGTAAGAATTACAAGGCATCAAAAATTCGTCCACATCGCTGTCAACAGGAAAAGTGGAAACGTTGGAAAATTCTTTGGTTTGAAAATAGGCCAACCCTCTATTTCTTACTTAACATGAAAATAAAATGAATACTGTAGGTAAAAATTGCTTCTAAACGTTACTAAGTGTATACATATTGGTGCAGCTGAGTGTACGCTTTGACTTCTAAATCTAATAACAGATTCTGTGAGTACCGCGTTTATTGTAATAGGGCTCTTGTATCTATTCCGTTTTCCACGAAATAAAAACCCTGGTTTATTTTACTTTGTGAATCGAGGAAATCGAGGGATGAATTATAGAGATAGGTACTTCGTAAAATAAAAACCAATTTTATTTGGTTAGCCGATTGTTCTTGGAATATTATAAAACTGGGGCAGATTTTTTTTTACAATGTTTTCATAAGTTTTTCACAAGTTGCTTTAGGCGCTGTAATTATTATAATGTTTTGTTCAAAGTCAGCAGTTACTTCAGATTATGTAAAAGAGTTTTTGTTCGCGTAATATTAAATATAATTCTGTTGGATATCAATCCAGTACTACACATTAGTAAAACCACTCGCTTTTTTTTTCTTGTAAAACAAAGGTTTTATATTTATTTGCCGCCGAAAAAATTACAAAATAAATTAAATCATAGTTTACTAATCATTAATGACATACTTTTCGTTGTATTATTTTATGCCGTTTATGCGTGTATGCGTACGACGTTTTTCAATACACTTATGTATTGAAAAACGTCGTACGCATACACGTGGTTAATTGTCATTTGCCTTCGGTCTGCCGCTTTTGCCCATCATCATCATCGTCCACAACCAGATTTCACCAACTGCTGGATATAGATCTATCTTTGGTTGTGCCAAGCTCTACGGTCTTGTGCAAGCTTCATCTACTTATACTTATATATATTATATACATACATATAATATTATAAAGAGGAAAGATTTGTATTTTTGTATGTAACGAATAAACTTAAAAACTACTGAACCGATTTGAAAAATTATTTTACCATTGGAACGCTACACTATCTCCAGGTGACATAGGCTACTTTTTATCCCTGTATTCAAATTATTCAATTTAAACCGTGTCGCGTCTGCTAGTCCAGGATATTCTCGCAATGGCAGTATACAAAATATATCGTCTGCCCATCTCGCCGCCGCCGCCGCCGCGCCGGACGACCAACACATCTCTCTCCGTTCCTCCACTCGGTCACAGATTTACAAGTTTGCCCACATGTATCAAAATTTACTATTTTAAATAACGTAGGGCATTTCTATCTACACTAATATTATAACAAGGAAAGATTTGTACCTATTTTTGTATGTTTGTAATGAATAGGCTCAAAAAGTACTGGGCCGATTTCAAAAATTCTTTCACCCTTGGAAAGCTACATTCACCCTGAGTAACATAGGCTACTTTTTATCCCTGTATTCCCACGGGAACGGGATCTACGCGGGTGAAACCGCGGGACGTCCGCTAGTACTTAATAAAGATGTAAAATTTATAAGGTTGTAGGGGGTAATCTCTGGATCTACGGAACTGATTTTGAAAATTCTTTCACTAATGGGAAGCTACATTATTCCCCTGTGTCATAGGCTATTTTAAACGTTCCCGTGGGGTAATTTTCGAGCAAAACCGCGGGTAAAAGGTAGTAATAAATATCATTGGAATCAGTCTATCCACACAGAGTACACACGGCTACACATCAAGCTATACAAAACCAGTTAATCTTGGCCTCACTTTACTAGATATTTTCGCACAATGAACGATCAGATTATACTGGTTTTGTATAGCTTGATGTGTAGCCGTGTGTACATGGGAGGCGCATATATCAGCGGTTTAATTAGATTCGTGAGCGTCACAAACTAATCAATTGGTGTAATTAACAGTCGTTGCGTCGAAATGACGTAGGTATTCCACCGGTTTAATGACAAGTTTTACATAGAAACTGGTGAATTTGACTATCTTCGGGGAAAATAGAAAGTATAAACCAATAACTATGAGGCTTTGACATAAATTAACTTTTGAGTTTACTGAGTGATCAAAGTATAATAATTGCCATTTACCATTAGACCACTAAGTTTCTTTTTCATTAACCTGTTCCGTCCCACTGCTGGGCAAAGACGTCTCCCAATTCCCTCTAAGAGCTCTTTTCATGTGCCTTCCAAACCAGTCTAAACAAATTTTACCAGTACTAAATGGCACATAGGTACTGTTTTAAGCTTTCACGGTTCCTATATTTAAAATGTCATTACGGGATATCTTCCGTGATTATCATTTGTTTTGAGTTCCCGATATTAATCACGGAAGATATCCCGTAAGTGACATTTTAAATATGGCACATAGGTAGAGAGCAGTGGTGGCCCAGTGGTGGCGGCCCCGACTTACGAACAGTGAGTCGTGGGTTCGAACCCCGTCAGGCGCATTACTTTGTGTAATTTATTTCATCACGACTGCTCTCAAAACGGTGAAGGAAAACATCGTGAGGAAACCGGCATGTCTTAGAACCAAAAAATTCGAAGACATGTGACATCTACCAATCCGCACTGGGCCCGCGTGGTGGATTATAGCCCATCCCTCTCCTAGAGAGGAGGCCTGAGTCCCTGCAGTGGGAACATTATAGGCTGATGATGATGATGGTGACATAGGTACTCTTACATGGTGGAAAAACTCAATAACACTTCTCGACTCGGGAATCTAAACAAGGATAACATTATCATCATCATATTCCCGCTCCTGTCCCATGTTACTTGGGGTCGGACCAATAGCGTTTTATTCTATAATTCTCCTCTGTCAACCGTCATGCTACCATTTACACCTTTTTCTTTTATATCATTCCTCACTCAATTCATCCATGGTTTGCTTAAATTGGTCTTCATTCGTAACAAGTTGATGACTTGATGCTCAGCAATTAACCCGAAATATAGAAAATGATGCTGTTATATTCAGAATTCTTTAAATTATTTGTCAGTCATGCAACTACATTTTATTACACTAAATCCACAGAATTTGTACCTTTGAATTTAGTTCGCAATTAATACCATCAATATAACCATAATTATTATCGACAAAATTAACTTTCTATATAACATTGTAGCTTGTAAATTTTCACCGGCGCCGCCGCCTGAAACAAAGGAAATGCGATTACACCGGAACCGGAAGTTAGTTTAAGTTGAGAGCGGGAAACATCCGCATTATGTGGACAACATGGAGTAGTTAGTAAATGGAGCGATGATTGGTATAAAAAATCTTTAAGCAGTCGCTGTAGCATGTAATAGAAAACGTCTAATGGTAATTTAAATGTAATGAGTAAATGGTACTTATTTTTCTTATTTTTAACCGACTTCCCAAAAAATCGTTTGTCTGTAAAATCGGTTTACTGACGATAGTTGAACGTGACAACGTCCTAAGAAAATAAAACAAAACAATTGACACGCCGTTGCTATGGAAAAGAAAATAAAACAAAACAATTGATACGCCGTTGCTATGGAACGCCTCAAAGCGAGGTAACGCGGTATGACGTCATCTTTTTCGTGCGTGCAGCTGGCCATCAATTTATAAGACGTTATCACGTCAAAAGGAGGAGGTTCTCAATTCGATGGGTATGTTTTTTTTTTCTATCATGTATGTACACCGATTACGCTGCGATTTATGATCCGATTTACGTGATTCTATTTTAGTTTGATGCGGAATAGTTGCCATTTGGTCCCATAAAAATTGAGCATGGTTTGGCTCAGTACTTTTCATTTTATGAACATTTTTTTAAATTTATGTTTTTTTTTCGTTTGTGTGTTCGCGAATAACTTCGTCGTTTAAGAACCAATTTTGATGATTCTTTTTTTATTAGGACGGAGATATTTCAAGGGTAGTACCATGATATGGAAACCAGGACCTGGTGATGGAATCCCAGAGAAATCGAGGGCAACCCTTTTTTTTTTTTTTTTTTTTGGTGGGTGGAAAATCATCGAATAACCCCCCCCGCTCTTGGGCAGAGCGAAGGGGAGTGTCAGACTTCTACTGACTAAAAACCAAACCCATGTTCCTTCTTCTTCGCCCTTGTGTCGGAGCCGCGGTAACCTTTCGATATCCACAGCCCCGACGGGCGTCGGCCCTTGCGGGCCCCTCGTTGCTGACATCTCTTTGAGGCGCGCGTGGAACACGTACGCGCCGCCGACACGGTCTGTTGCCGTCATGACGACGGCCGGACGGCGAGCTAGCCCGTTACTCACCGTCCACAGGCCCGCGTCTACGGTGGCCGGAGGTCATCGCGTGACCCCCGACGCCCGGAGCGCCTTCCGCGGCGGCTGGGACGTTGAGAGGTTCTCTCCCTCTCTCGTTCCGCCACCTCCTTCGCTAGCATCACTGCTTCGCAGAAGGAGGCGACGGCGTCCCATTCCTCCTCGCCCCGGACCATGGCTTGCACCAGGGCCGGGCGCGAGAGGTCGCCGCCGCCGATCGCCGCCACGAGAACACGGCGGGGCTCCGCCCAAGCAGGGCACGCCTCCACAGTGTGCTCCACCGTGTCCTCCGGTCGATCCTCGCAGTGGAAGCAATCGAGGGCAACCCTCAAATTTTATAGGCACGTATTACGTGTTTCGTGCTTTTTCTGACGCTATACAAGTATTTTTGCATCTAGCAGTCATCACTTCATGTTGATGAGCTTATGATAGACTTTTCCTCAATAAGGGATCGGACTGACTCAAAAAAATATGATTCTGTTTAGTCCGTAAGTTAGATTATCGAAAAATATTGGATACGTGTTTTTTGTTTTATCAAATTAATAAAAAAAGACGAAGATAAAAAACGTGGTGACGTCACTTGTAGGTAAAAAATGTACTGACCATTGACGTTTTCGAGGAGTTCACGAGTTTTCGAAGCACTGTATCGTCTTCATTTTTTGTTTACGTGAAAAAATAAAAAATATGTGTTCAATATTTTTTGGAAATCTATCTGACGGACTATTTAGTTTTTTTTGTCCGATCCCCTATTGTTAGGAGTTGAAAGCAATAATAAGGGAAATCTTGATGGTTAAGGGTCAGGTTTCATAGTAAATATTTGTATAAGAGGTTACAACTAAAAATGAAAAAATAAAAAAACTTTTTTGCAAAAAAAAAACAACCGACTTCAAAAACACCAAAAAGTGAAAAATAAACTTCAGAAGAAAAATCAGCTTCTGAAGTCGGTGGCAAAAAAACCAAATCAAACAAGCAAATTAATGTCACCGACTTCAGAAGCTGATTTTTCTTCTGAAGTTTATTTTTCACTTTTTGGTGTTTTTGAAGTCGGTTGTTTTTTTGTTTTGTTCTCCATCACAATTTGACGTAAAGGTTGACTTGTGTGTGCTATTAAGTCCGCCTATGTAACCATTGAATACCACTCTAATATTCGAAGTTTAAATTAAAAATACACTTTTTTAAATTTTTAGTAGATATTATTCATGAAGTGACGTGATTTATACCGATTTCAAGTGAGCACTTGATACGCCGCTTCTGCCAGTTATATGTGATTAAGCATGATTATGCACCAATTCGCTTTCCTCTAATGCAAAGAATTATAAATTAATGCAGTTTATTTTTATTATTTCTTGTTAGTTTATTTAATACTTTTTAATTAATGTAGATAGTTTACTCTATTCAATAAAGTGGTTTATTATGAACTAGCGACCCGCCCCCGCTTCGCACGGGTAGAATGTGCTACATATAAACCTTCCTCTTGAATCACTCTATCTATTAAAAAAACCCGCATAAAAATCCGTTGCGTAGTTTTAAAGATCTAATCATACATAGGGACAGCCATCGGGAAGCGACTTTGTTTTATATTATGTAGTGATTTTTAAATCATTCTGGAATTTCAAAGGAAAGTTTAAACCAGGTTCTAGGGAAACACAACCTTAACCAAATAGCAATAACACAAAACTCGAAATAAAAAGGGTCCTTTGCCTCCATTCGCTTCCTACTCCTGAATACCCAGACGATGTTATATTATTATTAGCTACTTAGATACAGTTTAGTCATGGTCGTTTGGTTATTGAGTTGCAGTGCAGAATGTCTAGATCTAGATAGTTAGCTATAGGCATATATTACTGGCAATTTGTGGTCTATCCTGTTTGTGGCGGTATGTTATGTTGATAAGGTTATGTGGTATTGGATTGTCTTCGGGGGATTGTGATTAAGAGCGAATTGGACATATTAAGAGACTGAGCCCAATTGACACATTTGAACGTTTAAGAGCCAGCAGTGCAAATATTTTTTTATTATTTTCACTGGTTATATAAAATTATAATTTTAGTTATTTTCACGTTATTATGTTGTTCTATTTTGTGTCTTAAATCATCGTATTGGAAGAATCTGTAATGTTGCTAGAATAAGTAGTGGTAAATAAATAATATACTTTAGCAATGGTGACAATAGCCCTTCCTTGAGCGCATTAAAATTTAAATGTAATGTTGAGTCTTATTGGTGAAGTTTGCCCAAAGTCACACTTGAATTGGGGTTTAATTTTTTCTGTTCTGTGGTTTAAAGCAACTACGTCACTGCTGTAACTTTCAACAGTAGTGAAGTACATCTTATTTGTCTGAGAACAAGTAACATTCAAAAAATTAAATAGTAGTTATTTATTACTACTTTTTAATTTGTATTACCACATTGGCAATGAGGACTTTTTTTTTGCAAAATCATAACCACAGATATGTTAATTCATGATCTTGACATTTTACTCTTGAAATTGAGATAAATTTTAATCTTAGATTAAAATTACGCAACAATAATATTAATAAAATCTATACTAATATTATAAAGAGGTAAAGTTTGTGTATTTGTTAAATTGTAAGGGGTAATCTCGGGATCTACTAAACCGATTTTAAAAATTCTTACACCAATAGAAAGCCACATTATTGCTGAGTGTCATAGGCTACCTTTTTATCCCTGTATTCCCACGGGAACGGGATCTACGCGGGTGAAACAGCGGGACGTCTGCTAGTATTACATAAGTTCGTTTGTTCATTGTTGCTAATGTAAAATGAAACATAAAAGTTATGCATTTGATACAAAATAGTAATAATGCTCAATGTCAGCTTAAATTCAGATTGCAAATCAATGCTCTTTATCAAATTGCTATTAAAATGACATGACGGTTAGTATTAGCCGCAAAACGAATGACAAACACCTCATTATTAAATGGCATTAAATTGTATTAATTGTCGATCTAATAAAGAATTAAAATAGTCATACGCTGTTATACTGAAATGAACACGAATTAATTATGTGAGCAATATTACGAAAGAAAAAAGTGTAAATTATATTATACCGTGACGTCTGACAGGGATGAATTGAAGAAGAAAACGTTTTGCGCCGACCCCAAGTGAAATGGGAACATCATTAATAACACTAAAAACGAAATTTTAATAATTGAAAAGTATTGATTATTGTTAATTAAAATCGAAGATTATACAGCAGTGAAATTGCTGTAGGCTGATTTATTTATGGTATGGTTATATCCAGTGATTGACTTATAGTAGACGATGATGACTAAATGAAACTTAATACTGATAAGGGTACCTCTTAAGAAAAGTAGTTTGGTAAGGTAGACTAATCCTCCGGGAAATACACTCGATTGAAAGACCCACCATCAACACTTAGTTTATGAAGTTAACAGGAAAAACTACGTATAAACAGGGAATTGGGTAAATGAAACGGCAATCCATCCATCAAAGGGGTGACAAACCGTATCAGGATCGATTTGTGCCACATCGGCGTCAGACATATTGGTCTGTGTCATGCAAAGTCACGCGTGCAGCCAACACAAACGTGCCATATTGTTGTAAGGGCGACGGCACAATGGGCGCGAAGTAAACTAACAAAATGTTTGTAAATAGAACGGAACCTAAAACAAATGAAAAACGCTCTAAAATTGATCTAGGCACTATTTTGACCATTACTCGAGCTTCGCTTATTTGTATGCACTCAGCAATTTAGCTATAGGTACTGTGAATTCCATAGCAAAGAATCTGTTTTTATATATGTTTCTCTACATAGATTAAAATTATGAAATTCACTGCCGTATTCTCTGTTCCCCGATCTTTATAATCAAAATCTCTTGCACGATGCAAAATAACAAAATGTTTGTAAATAGAACGGAGCCTAAAAGAAATGAAAAACGCTCTAAATTGATCCAGGCCCTATTCGGACCGTAACGTATTTCATTTAATGGTATGCACTCTACAATTTTGATATGCTGTGGGAATATAAATGAAATTCATTACCGTCTACTCTGTTCTTCGATCATTATAATTTGCGTCTAGTCAAGGTTCAAGTGAATCGGTTTCTTTTAGGCAAGTGTGTTCCACTAATTTTGTATGCATAGCAAACCATCAAATGACTCCTCCCGCTCTGGTATATGAACTTGATGTAATAAGCCCTATACCTACAACTTAAGATAAGTAGGTCAATGTCATTGAACTCGCTTTGCCCAATTTTGAGTGCATTAATTTAAAGGATATAACATACGAAATTTAATAATCCCTGCCTGATTTATTTGATTGAATTTTGTTCATTCTTTTACATGGTACGTTACCTATTTTTTATTACACATTTAATATTAAGTAAACCTAAATATTTACCTACATCTTTGCAAACATTCGATTCAATGATTTTCGGTGAAAAACACAACTTTTCAACTTTCCACCGTAAAACCGTAATTGGGTTTTTCTATTACAAAAGAAAATCCCAGTTATAGAGGATTGGAACGTTCCCAATGAATAGGCCCGACCCCCGTCCCAGCGGAACTCAATACATCGGCAAACTGCGGGTATTTCGATAATATACCTCTGCGTGCTCCCTCGGGAATTATAACCGTGAAGATTATTATGATATAATTTGTTTCGATACTTTTTTCTTGTCAGATTTTTGTCGGTTTGGAGGGTTTAATAAAAATACTTCCAAGATGGTAAGTTTATTTATTAAAAGGAAGTCTTACAAACAAAAATAGTTTATTTTCCGATTGATTGTATTGTTGTACTCTTTCAAATATTTAGATTTAAACATTTTTTTGCAAAATGTACACAGACACTCCTCCTTAAAAGCCCTTTCAGCTAAGCGTTGCGTTTTTTTTATCGCGATCATGTGAAAAACTCAAACTTTTCTCGCGAATCCATGCGTTAAAAGAGCATGTGGATGTGTGAAAAGGTTTTTATCATCATCTGCCTATCCTTTTTCCAACTATGTTGGGATTGGCTTCCAGTCTTATGGGCCTACTACACGCACGCACTTCCCCACAGTTTTGCCTGCGGGATTACACGGTGCACACAGTACATCGGGCGTGTGGTTTGTAATGGTAATACAGTTTTACCAACCATACGCGCGATGTACTGTGAAGTGTGAACGAAAACTGTGGGGAAGTGCGTGCGTGTAGTAGGCCCATTACCAGTATATTACATATTTATAGTGACAACCTATGCGACCTTCACAACCTAGGTAGTACTGAGTTGAGTTTGAGCTAGGTAATACTGGTTGTAAGACTTTCAGGCCACTCACTACCTGTTACGACTGTCAAAGATAATAATGACAGCCGGGACCAACGGCTTAACGTGCTTTCCGAAGCACTGAGGAAACTCGCTATGTATTGGGTGGTCACCCATCCACAGACCAACCTAGGCAAACGCGGCTTAACCTAAAGATTCATCCGCGTGGCTGTTGTTATTTAGCCACGGGGAATGTAAAGTGAACCAAACGACGACGTCAATTGAAATAAAATTGGCAAAAAGTTTGGAAAATATTTCGGCTACGATCGTATGTTTACTGTGGTTCCGGCCATCATTCGCATAAACATTTCTCTTTTAAACATTCACATTATTCGGATGGGAGGAAATGTAACAAACACAACAAATAATAAAATACTATCCTGATGTTCTCAGAACTTTACCTGTTAACGATTCCTTATCTGAGAGCAATTACTTTTATGATATCACGCGAAAGCTTCAAGCTTCAAATATTTTGAAATGGAAATATATATGATGTGTTTTCGGTTTAAAAAGAAGGTTTAGTTTTTTTCTAGATTTATCTGAAAAGCTTGTAGTCACTTGGATTTATATTAACCCTTTATTACCATCCTTAGTATAATCGTTCACTGTAATGTATTCACTCTTAACCTTTTTATAACCCGAAAATATCTACCCCGATGGAAACTTTGAAGTTTATTGTGATACATTATCTATATTTCCTGGACTAAAATTATAAAGAGTAAAGTCATAAGGTAAGTTATTGAAAATTTAATAACTTAAAGGAGGTTACATTATTCTGGAGTGTCATAATATAATTTTCAAACGCTCCGTGGGATGTTTTCCAACGAAAATGCGAGCAAAACCGCGGGCAAAACCTAGTATAAAATAAAAAAACTGACGCCACACGTAATTTCAAAGCTCCAAGTATCCTTTCTCCTAATTTGTTTCTTCGCAACACAACATTGATTATAACCACGTTTCCGAGTCCACATTTTGGAAATCTGCCTAGTTTTCAACCACGATTTAGTGTGGCTAGCAAGAGCTTCCATTTTCAATTTAAATACTTCGTAAATCGTCTAGTATTTGAAGCATTTGAATTATTTTTAAACTACTTATTTAATTAGTCATTTCCTTAGTCACAATAGGGAAAAGTATTTGTCTAAATATGGTTTTGCGCAATCTTAGAATTTATTACTCTGTTTATAAAGTAGCTTTTAACAGAGGTGGCTTGATTGTTTATGAGATACAATAAATGTCCCGATATTTTGATATTTAATCGTTGACTAGGTATTTTAGTGTTGTATTGCCACTCGAATTTCGAAACACGTTCATTGCAACATCACGCGATGTCACGAAAAGTGGCCTGTTATGCCTATAAAATAAGCAGCATCGTATTGGGTTTTGGCATTTATTTTAGCAACTTGGGAAGGGATCCCTAATATTTTTACAAGAATCTAAGTAAGTTCAGCATTTTGGCTAGGTTATGAACGTGCCGATTTTTGTACATTTCTTAAACGAGATAATAATATGTGTAAAAGTAGGTAGTTAATATGTCGAAGTTGCCAACGCCTAGATTACCAACTTCACGCAAACCTGCAATTTATTGCCATCAATTTTTTAACAACAAATAACATCAATTTTATCAAAATACAAAGAAACAGGCAGTGAGAAACGATAACAATCGAACTGCAACATTTTTCAGTTTAAAACCTAATCCCATACAGATCGCGCATAAAATTATTTCCGTGCGCTCGGAAATAAAATGATTTCCGGCTGAAGTAGCGTTGTACGAATGTGCGAGTAGCTTGTATTACCTGTGTTTGTACACTTGTGCTGTAATGTGAATAAAATATCATGTTTTATAAGTGCTTACATGCTACCATTAAAAATAAAAAAGTAGTTTACCATTCAAAATTAAAAGAGAGAAAGAAAAGTGTTTTGTTTTCATAAAACTACTTTTGAAGTAAAAGTAGTAGGCAGGTAGAATGACGCTGAGAAGACATATCAATCTTTACTGCACACACTACAAACTTATTAAAATAATGAATATTATGTCAGGTACATTTCATAAATAATAAACCACTTTTCCAAAAACTTGCAAAGATACTTGAATTTTTCATGTCATTTTTCATCTTCTCCAAATGTGACTGACCCGAAGTGACAAACTAAAAATAACACAACAATATCATTTGAAGAAAAACTTTCCTTTCTCCGGAAACTCGGCAAGAAACAAAAGCATAACATTAGAAGTTCATGTTCAATAAATAACAGGAGTTAACCTTTCCTAATTGATTGATGGATAGCTGTTCTGTTCTTCGAGAACGCACCCCACATAGGAACATAGGAAAGGAGTTCCGGGACCGTGTTTTATCATAATATAATCATCTTAACAGAAAAGTTCAGGAAAAGATCATGGATGTAACTACAATTCATCTACCTAGCATTTTCTAAAGTATGTTAGGGTCAGCTTTTAGTCTTGATGGATGCAGCTGAATGCCAGTATGTTACATGGAGCGACTGCCTATCTGACCTCTACAATCCAATACCAATACTGGGTATACAATAGATAAGACAGGTTGTCAGACTTTCAGGGCATAGACTAACTGTAATGACTGCAAAAGATCTATTAATATGTCACAGTCAAAACTGTTAATCAATCAAAACTACTTTTGACCGGAAAAAACTATTATAACAAATTATTAGGTGGTTTCTGTTTTATTTCTCTACTAAATTATAATAACCTAAATGTCGTTCGGAAACTTATTAGGTTTGTTAGGTTTTTTTTTGACCCTTTGGATAACCTTGTACGAAAGCTAACCTTTATTGCATTAGAATAAACTGTAACATTAGGTATATGGAAGCCAGGACCAACGGCTGAACGTGTACTTCGAGGTGGTCACCAATCCAAAGACCAATCTAGGTAAGCACGGCTAAATTAAAGATCGACCTGAGTTATTATAAAGCTAAGAGATCACTTCAATTGCTACAAGAAAAACTTTGCAAAAATTTTGTAAAACAATGCACAACTTCCCCCGTATCCTACAAAGCATCTGAACTGAGTAAAAGCTCGGCCGTAGGATACAAGACGTAACGTTGCATAATATGGCGCGTGTTCAGCCAAAGTATTCGTTATGGTATTTGCTACACCTAGCCAACAGGGGCATACGTTTTTCGATATGACGCCGAACGTCAGGTGTTCATCTCGTGACCTAGTTATCAAATTCTATTTTAAAACAACCACTTTAAGGTTCAAACGGGAGTGTGTACAAATTCGTCGGTTGTGCCGTTTTGGTTCTGGGACGGCGGGAGCCCTCCCTCTAGGAGAGAGCGTTGCCGGCGGCGGAGAGCACTTGAGACTCTGGCGAGGTGATCCGAGTGGCGATATTCGCGAGTTGGGGGGTTCGCTCGCTGCATCCCTCTTGCTCGCGGACGCGGCCCGGCGGCGGGAGGCTCCCGCACCGGCCCGGCGTCACTCACATCGTTTCGGTCTCCCCGATCGTGTGTCCGATCCTCTCCTACCCGCGACGTACGATCTCTCCGAAATCTACCGGTACTAAATCGAGCGCAATTTATCAACAACATATCCCTTATTTCGTGAATTACCCTCCACGGTCCCATCGCCAGCTCTCCGGCCTACGGTCAGTAAAGTTTCTTTTAATTATTAAGTTTTGTTTTGGACTTTTCGTATAGTGAATTAAAGGACCGTTATATTTAAGACTTTACACGTGGTTAGTCGGCATTGTAGAGTTCTGTAAGTCGGTGCAAAAAAAAAGGATTGTTTGGATTGTGGTAAAGGAAAAGCGTCCGTATAGAAAAGCGGCCGGCCCCGCACCGCCCGGTCTCATTTGCATCTGTCAAGCACTAGGTGAGTACCTGCTGCGTCTGCTTTTTAAAATCCTTCTGGTTTTTTTAAGAGTCCTTGAGGAGATCTTTCTTGGATAGCTTTAATCTTGACACAGCGTGATTGCTAAACAAACGGAGGGTAGTAACTTTAATTATTTTGTCATCGTTCTAATTATCTCGCGGTGGACAATCTGTGTAAGTAATTAAAATTTTATATAAATCTGCACCTGTCTGGAATTCTTTGTTTAAAAGTGGGTCTTTAATTTTGTGTTGGTATTTTAAAGATCTTCTAATTGCTAACTGGATTTATGTTTGTCTAACGTTAACTATTTCCGTCTTTGTCGTAGACTCAATTTTTATCGTCTTCTTTATTTAATAACGTATTTCAAACCAAATCATGCCTGAAGTTTTCATATTACACTGAACTCTCGTAAAACGGTGAAGTAATTATGTTTATTGAAAAATGTCTGGCATAACTTCGTTGACTTAAATTTCTCTTTACGTATATTCCAAATAGAGTAACATATTAGTTCCACTGTTCCACATACAACATAAGTTTCCAATTTACAACCTATACAAAACGATATAAATTCCGTAAAAGCGCGGGAAAGGGATAAGATTATTGCGGAAGTTGGAAACTTTCCTCTAATTTGGGTACAAACTAGTCTTTGGAACTATTAATTAAAAGGTAATAAATAACGTTTGAACAATGTTTTGGTTCAATTCCAGTTGGGATTGTTCGCCGACGATTTTAATAAGGAAAAGTTTTGTTGACTTTGGCTCGATTCTAATTTTCCTTTTTTCTTTGTGTAAGAGTATTATTGTACCCTGTAAAAGTGACTCTGAGTAAAGGTATTATTGTACCCAGTATTTTGAGGTATTTAACTCAGAACCAAGAAGTTATTTGTCATCCAATCCGCGTACGTTTGTGGCTAAGATATTAGATTTCGGAAGAGGTTTCGTATTAGACGGAGAGCCAAGAGTCCCGTGTGGTTGCATGGCTCATGGCTCAGATGGCTCGGGTGGCCTGTGTGGTTCGCGTGGCTCATACATGTATGGACGTAAACTGATCTCTTCCATATTAGTATTAAGGCGGGTCAATGGACACCGTACTGTCACCCCTGTAAATTATAAGAGTTTCCGATTTCATACGTATTTCGATGATAAGTAAGACTTCGTCATATAATTCCGTTGCAACAATAAGTTCTGGAAGCCTGGGAAACAATGAGTAGCCAAGTCTATTTAGAGATAAAAATTTGATTGAACATTAAAAAAAAACAATTTAAACATCTATAAAGACTTATTAAATTTCATAAAATAATTATAACATCTTTCTACAAGTCACCAAAACACATTGGTTTAACTAACGAAACAAGGTATATTTTACAGTTACAGATTAAAGAGGGTTTAAAACTTATGGTTTATTGTACATATTTTGATTGTATTGTCAAGGGTATAAAGATAATTTCGTTGAGATAAAAGTTACCCCACCACGTCATTATTGTAATGGACCTTAATGAAAATTGATGACTCTTTGATTCAATAACTTTTTGCGGATTTATTTATCTTCTGATTTTGTTGTGATATTCATTACTTTTCGAAAAAACGCTGCGCCGACCCCAAATGAATTGGGATAAGAGCAAGAAAATGATGATGATGATTCATAACTTTTCGATTTTTTTTAAATTTTACTTCTTTTTTTTCTATAAAAGATAAAAAATCTCAGACGAATAGAATACATAAAAATGAGGCATCATGGAAATACAAATGTTCCTCTGGAAATTCATTCCTTTTTACGAAGACCTATCGGAAACTAAAGAACCTTTTTCATTTTTTTTTCAAACATAATGTAACATTCTGTAACTTCCAAGTTCCATCAACCCATATAAGAAACCACCGGAAATTGTCTTCAAGAGATAAAAGGGTCAAAGAATGGTCTTTGACACTTTTATCTCCTTCCGGAAAAACCGGGAAAAAATCGAGTCTGCCAAAAACACGTCGTTTGCTAAAGCGTCAACATAAACCAACCAAACCAAAAAAAATAAAATAAAAACTACACTGAAAATCAACAAAAACGCACTACAAACGTCAACAAAGTTATTTATTTCCCAAAATAAAATAAATACATCGCCAACTTTCCCCTTTTCGGCTCTTTAAAGGCTAAATTATATACGCTTGGGGTGCAAAAATGGAGACGTATGTCACAGTAGGGACCCGAGAGTTATTGTAGGCGACCTACATGGCTAGAGAGTGCTGCTCTATTCATATTTTATATTCCATTACACGAGACTGTGGCTTATTCAATAGGTGGTCGTGGCCGCCATTTTTACGGGACATAGGTACTTCGATACAATCTATTGGGGGTCGGGAGAAAAATTACAAGCTCATGACATAGGTTTTTCTTGGTCGAACGTGGGAATGTTTCGAGGTGGAGGCAGTGATGTATAAGTAACACTGTAATGGTATTTACGTTAACGGCTACTTTGAGGCTTAGAGGGCAGTAGTTTTAGTGACGTGTTTATTGGGTTTTGATGCATTATTTTCTTATTTCTGTAGCCAAAATACGTTTATCATTTTAAAAGAAATAAATAATCAGGAAAACTGGAATCAGGGCAGTCAGGAACTTCAGTTGGCGAAATGTTGGTGTATACTTGTGGGTACACCTTTGCCTTACCCTTTACGGATTATAGGTGTGATACTATATTCTTTAGAGAAACCAAATTATTAATAACTAGCTTTTGCCCGCGACTTCGTTCGCGTGGAATAGTGACTTCCGGCAGATTTTTGGTTTATCTCGCAAAAAAAAAAAAAAACTATCTGTCCTTTCTCAAGTTCCAAACTATGTCTGTACCAAATTTCACACAAATCGGTTCAGTAGTTTAGGCGTGAAGCAAAGACAGACAGACAGAAAGACAGACAGACAGACAGAGTTACTTTCGCATTTATAATATTATAGTTAGGACTAGCTTTTGCCCGCGACTTCGTCCGCGTTTCCGTCGTTTTTCGTAAAAAAATACCATTATGTCCTTCCTCACGGTTCAGTGGTTTTGATGTAACAGACAGATTAATTTTCGTATTTTAGTAGGGAAATACAATAATGTCAATCCACAATACTGTTGAAAAATATCACAAAAAGGAACCGCAGAATATTATTATTAATAGCTGTGCCCGCGACTCCGTCAGCGTGTATCTCCTTGTATGTTATTAAGTTAATGTATTGGTCATATTGTTTAGATCACTTTCACATGAGGCTTAAGTAGGTACCTATATAGGAGCAGCGGTGGCCCAGTGGTGGCGGCCCCGACTTACGAACAGTAGGTCGTGGGTTCGAACCCAGGCAGGCACATTACTTTGTGTAATTTATTTCATCACCGCTGCTCTCAAAACGGTGAAGGAAAACATCGTGAGGAAACCGGCATGTCTTAGAACCAAAACATTCGAAGACATGTGACATCTACCAATCCGCACTGGGCCCGCGTGGTGGATTATAGCCCATTCCCTCTCTAAGAGAGGAGGCCTGTGTCCCAGCAGTGGGAACATTAATAGGCTGTTGATGATGAGGTACCTATAGCGTTCTATAGGTAAAACTTCAGCCCAAAGCTTCCGGGTAAACTATGTTGAAAGTTGACCCGTCCGGCACGTGAACATAAAGATTTCTAGAACTGCTAACCCGGGAAAGAGCGACATATAACTGACCATGCGAGAAACAACTGACACCGAGATCTACTCCAGCAACACGAAAATTCTGCCCTTGAGCCTTATTAATTTAGTAGTCACTTAAAATAAATACCTAACTACTATAATTAATAAAAGTATCTACGCTTTTACCTACTTAATACAAAAATAAAATTGATTATAAATTAGCCAAAACTTACCTATCGGTATCTAAAAATCTATGCGTAGGTACTACTTCCTTTAAAAAGAAATAAAATACGAACTATTAATAATTTGTAATTTGAACGAATATTTAAACACTACCAAAATAACTACTTAATACCTATTTTATAAAATAACAACAAAAGAAATTCAAATAAACTATTTAAAGACTAAAAGTCGCGCTGATAAGCACGGTTTGTTAATATCAATTATTGTCTGTCAATAAGGTCGAACGCTGAACGCATCAACAGCCAAATATTGAATAAAGCTCGCTCCCGTTACACAAAAATAATCCTTATGGCATGATTCAGTATTCACGCGCAGCTTATTAGCGTATTTTATATTTGGTTCAGTTTGATGTTTCTATACCGATTACTATGATTCTTTTTTTTATTGAATAGGTAATAATATTAACTTCTTTTAATTAGGGATGAGTGAGAGTATTATAAACGTAAGAGTAAACAAATATAATCAGAAAGCTCCGAACTGCTAAGCTATCGGGAGTTACACGTGTTATTGTGAGTCAACCATAAAAGATAGACATATGCTGTTGTGGGATATTTTTTAGATAATTTTATAAAGAACATTTCCGTCATAAATGATTTCTATGTAGCTTTAACCATTAAGGCTACACACGCGACGGAAGCTTAAAAAATGGAGCAACTTCTCCCGTTTTCCCGACATTTCCCTTCACTGCTCTGCTCCTATTGATTGTAGCGTGATGAAAAGTATACTATAACCTCCCCAGGAGTATGAAGAATAATTGTACCAAGTTTCGTTAAAATCCGTCGAGTAGTTTTTGTTTCTATAAGGAACATACAGACAGGAGGACAGACAGACAGACAGACAGACAGACAGACAGACAGACAGACAAAAATTTTACTGATTGCATTTTTGGCATCAGTATCGATCACTAATTACCCCCTGATAGTTATTTTGAAAATATATATCATGTACAGAATTGACCTCTCTACAGATTTATTATAAGTATAGATTAGGATAATATCTTTTAACGGACATAAAATATTAATTTAGGTCCGTATCGCGTGATATCAATATCAATATTGATTCCCGATTCAGATAATTGTGATGTTATCCCTATCAACCATCACACGATTATTGTAGTTCGTACAGCAATCCAATATAAATACAATTTTAATTGCTTTCCTTTGTAAACCCAAAGGACATAAGGCTTAACGTCCCCTTAAAAGGGAAGCCCCTAACTCATGCATACAAAATACTGTTTTCGTAAGAAATGAAACACTAATTCTATCAAAGCATTACTTACTTTTATACAATTTTACACCGTAAATAATAATTTATTGTGACATATTTTATATTACATAATTACAGTTGCTACCTTAACTTTTAAGTAAGATAATACCCTGTCTAAAATAATGGCCTTCAAAGGCTCTTTGAGACGATGTCACTTTAATTTTGTTTTCCTTGACAAACCAGTGAGTCATTTAAAGACATAAAATAATGTTCGAAATAAAAGAAAAAATATGTTTTAGGGAATAGAACTAACACAAAAAAACGTCGAGTAAAATACCAAGAACTTGAAGTTATTTAAGTACTGTTTTTGCCATGTACCTACTGAAAGGAAAAACACAACATTGAAATTTTTCAGTAACCTGTCATATGTGCACAATACATCATACCAACTACGTAATGCAGTGTAAACCTTGGCAATACATAATATGTAGGTGTGACTATTTTGCATATGACTTAAATAAATAAATTAAAAAAAAATAAGCTTATAAGGAAAACAAAACAAGGAAAAGACTGTGCAAACAGTGGCACTAGTTTTAACCTTCCTTTTAAATGTCACGCATATGTTTCAGTTATATAATATACAATCACTCACTAACACTTAAACGGATTTCAATAAAAAGCTGTACAACTATAGCTCAAGACCTATTTAAAAAAATATAACACTTTTAATCCTCCTAACTGACACAGTTTTCTGAGAAGCAAGTAAAACCGCGGGCAACAGCTAATAATATAAATAAAACTGTCGCAGTAACTGCGGCCAATGTCTAGCTTGAGGCTACAGCGATGACGACATAAAATGAATTGCTCAAAGAATAACGGTAGAACTTCTAATAAAGGAATTATCAACATCCTTTGTTATTGACATAAGCTTGCTTGTTTTCTCTCTGATCTTTGAGCAGAAGAAAAATACAAAGTGTGCCCGATGCTTTAGGAACGCAGTGTTCAACCAGTGGAGAGGGTTATTCTAATATTTGTTGATCATGGTTTGTTCTAGTAATTCAGTTGAGTAATCGGGTCCACAGATAGTATAAAAAAATGAAGTCTTAGTAATTTGAATTGAATCGAGCCTTTTCTTTAAAAGGACTTACATAAAACTTTCAATCATTATTATTTTGTTAATTTAAAAAAGAATTGCTTTTTTTAAATTAAAAAATGAATTGCTCAAAGAATAACGGTAGAACTTGTAGTAAAGGAATTATCAACAGTCCTTTGTTATTGACATAAGCTTGCTTGTTTTCGCTCTGATCTTTGAGCAGAAGAAAAACACAAAGTGTGCCCGATGCTTTATTCCCACGAAGTGTTCAACCAGTGGAGAGGGCTATTCTAATATTTGTTGATGGCAGTTTGATCTAGTAATTCAGTTGAGTTATCGGTCCACAGATAGTATAAAAAGATCACGTAAGATTATATAATTTCGTTACGGGATCCAAAACAGTTAAATTGTTTCTTTGGGACTTCGTCGAGCATCATTGTCTCGGCGCTTCTTTTGGTGGAGGCCCCTGTTCATTCTGGCTTTCGGAAGTTTCAGTGGTTTGGGAAAAGTATGACGGGTTTGTGCCAATAAGAAAATACGTTTTATCTGCGCAATGCAAAGCGAACCTTTTCTTTAAAAAAAAAAAAAATTTTTGAAATAATTATGAAACTCGAAAAAAAAATGGCTTTAATTTAAAAGAAAGACTAAGAATTGAAAAACATAACCCATCTTTGGCAGTCAGGTAAAAGGATTTGAACACATTAACAGACACGTCAAAGAATAGAAAAATTCTTAGCGACGTAAATCATAATTAGTAATAAAAAACAGTCTCTAGGGTATTCTTTTATTTAAACATAGAGGGTACTTAAGCTTAGTGGTCAGGGCCCATGATACCGGTGTGGCAAGTACTGTGCGCCAGTGAAACTCACTACCGCGAAACGAAAGCCGCAATGGAAGCACAGATTAGTTTTTATTAAGCAACTAGCTTTTGCCCGCGACTTCGTCCGCGTTTCCGTCGTTTTTCGTAAAAAAAGTACCATATTATGTCCTTTCTCACGGTTCAGTGGCGTTTTTTAGGTGGCATTGGGTATTTTATTTTTAATCGACGGTAACGGAAAGGCTGTCAGTTACCTAGGTAACAAAATAACCTACGATAGAGCAATAGAGAATATTTTAGTTTAAATTGGCACTTAGATTTTAAGTGTAAGCACTTAAAATCTAAGTGCCAATTTAAACTAAAATATTCTAATAGAATTATACCCAGAAATATGTACAACTTACAACAAAAAAAGAAATGAAAATAAAGCTGAAACGCCTGTGCAATACCATCTACCTATACCTACTTCACTTACAAATAAATACCTATAACTACTATAATTAATAAAAGTATTACGCAAATGCAAACTATTAATAATTTGTAAATTGAACGAATATTTAAACACTACCAAAACAACTAATACCTATTTTAGAAAATAACAACAAAAGAAATTCAAATAAACTATTTAAAGACTAAAAGTCGCGCTGATGCATTGTTTGTTAAAATCAATTATTGTCCGTCAATAAGGTCGAACGCTCTGAACGCATCAACAGCCACGACCCGTGTCGAGCGCGGCAACCGTTACACAAAAATAATCCTTATGGCATGATTCAGTATTCACGCGCGACGGCTTATTAGCGTATTTCATGTATAAGTTTGGTGTATCTATACCGATTACTATGATTATTTTTTTATTGAATAGGTAATAATATTAACTTCTTTTAATTAGGGATGAGTGAGAGTATTATAAACGTAAGAGTAAACAAATATAATCAGAAAGCTCCGAACTGCTAAGCTATCGGGAGTTACACGTGTTATTGTGAGTCAACCATAAAAGATAGACATATGCTGTTGTGGGATATTTTTTAGATAATTTTATGTAGAACATTTCCGTCATAAAAGATTTCTATGTAGCTTAAACCATTAAGGCTGCACACGCGACGGAAGCTTAAAAAATGGAGCAACTTCTCCCGTTTTGCCAATATTTCCCTTCACTGCTCTGCTCCTATTGATTGTAGCGTGATGAAAAGTATACTATAATCTCCCCAGGTGTATGAAGAATAATTGAACCAAGTTTCGTTAAAATCCGTCGAGTAGTTTTTGTTTCTATAAGGAACATACAGACAGACAGACAGACAGACAGACAGACAGACAGACAAAAATTTTACTGATTGCATTTTTGGCATCAGTATCGATCACTAATTACCCCCTGATAGTTATTTTGAAAATATATATCATGTACAGAATTGACCTCTCTACAGATTTATTATAAGTATAGATATAGATGTGTCACTACACGGTTGGAGCGACAGCAAAAAAAAAACTAAAATTTCGAATAAATTAAAAAAAAATGTTTCATGAAAAGTTAAAATAATGATTATTTAAAATATTTATTCACAATCAGATCTCATAAAGCAGCCTGATAATTAAATTCAGCTAAGATTTCAAATAAGAAAGATTTATATCGGATGTAAACTTAAATGTTGGGGTTGTATAGATAAAAAAATTGTCTAAAAAACATTATTTTTTCTTAAATAATTATTACGAAAAGGGAAACAAGAGTGAAAAAAATATAATATAATAGATTTTATCTATAAAATCCCTAAACGGCTTTACGGAAAATGCATACTTAATGACATAAAGCGATACGATATTATAGATTCTGAACCCCCATCCTAAGCGAAAAATAATTGGGGGCGTAAAATAATATTCACCTCGATTTGAAAAATGAGATAAAAAACGTTTTCCTAAATCTGAACCAATTGAAAAACTCGTAATAGCTTCATGATACCTATTAGATATTTATCAATTTAAAAGAATTTATTTATCGTAATAACGCTAATAGTTTACGCTTAAACAAACCTATTTATCAAATGAAACCAGGGTTGGAAAAAAAACAGTTTTTTTTACATTTTATAAAACAAACAGTTTAAAATGTTTTAAACAGGTGTTTTTTTTGTTTTTTTTTCCTAAGTTATAATATATTCCTATAATTCACTATACTATTTTAAAAACTGCATGACAATAGGGCAAAGACGGGTCCGTTTCATAAGTCTCTGTTTGAAGATCACGTAGTGAATCACGTTGTACCTCTAGAATGGTGGTTGTCATTAAAAACCCAAATTAATGGCCAGACTGTAGACTTAGTGACACAGCTTCACACTGCAGTTGCTTCAAGTGCCGGAATTGAAAGACTGTTTTCAACATTTGAATTTTATTCATTCCGATGTAGGTACGAAACAAACTTGGTAACGAGAAAGCTGCAAAACTTGTCACAGTTTTTAAATACCTAAATAAAAAATATAAAATGTTATCTAATCTGCGTATTAACGAACAAATATGATTGTACGTGGTGGTTTTATAATAAACATTGTTAACTATTGCTTGATTAAGGGTTTTAAATATTAAAAATTGTATATGTTTAAATGTCAAGTTAAAAAGTCACTTTAATTAGTTTATAAAAATGGTCTATCTAATTAAAGAAAAAAGGAAAAAAATAAGTAGTATTCATTTATTTTTGCAATTAAAATTTGTTTTAGACCCTGTTTTTTTTATAACGTTTTATACATTGTTTAAAAACTGTTTTAAACAATGTTTTCAAACACCTAATAAAAAACGATGTTTTATTTTAAACTGTTTTAAACACTGTATAAAACACATGTTTTAAACAACTTGTTTTAAACATGCCAACCCTGAATGAAACACATTAGAACGGAAAAGCACGTCGTAAAATAAGAAATTTCCATTCCATCTGAGTTCAAAGCGTGTTGTAAAATCGATTTTATTGCTTTCACATCATAAAGTTTAGAACGCATTTTTACATCGATAGTACCTAGATAAGTACCCACTTCCTTCGTTACAGTACTTATGAAGTGCTCTCAGGAAGTTTCGTTGTTATCATCAATGCCGCCCCATGTTTTATGGGTATTTTATGCTATTAAGCAAGACCGCAGCTTCTGCGTCACTTTTTCTCTATTTATTATGAATGAACGATATTATGATGACGTGGAAAAAATAATATTAAATTTAAATCCATCTTTATCGTGAGGATAGTGCTTAATCTGGCGTCAGAGTTATTATACCGCTCATGAGCCACTGACTTGACTTTGCATGCTGTCGAGAAATATTTCACAGGCCTGCTGGTTTCGCACGATGTTTTCCTCAATGCCGCCCCATGTTTTATGGGTATTTTATGCTATTAAGCAAGACCGCAGCTTCTGCGTCACTTTTTCCTCTATTTATTATGAATGAACGATATTATGATGACGTGGAAAAAATAATATTAAATTTATATCCATCTTTATCGTGAGGATAGTGCTTAATCTGGCGTCAGAGTTATTATAGAGCTCATGAGCCTCTGACTTGACTTTGCATGCTGTCGAGAAATATTTCACAGGCCTGCTGGTTTCGCACGATGTTTTCCTTAAAATAAAACTTAAGAAATGCTAGTCGACGCCACGGTAAGCGGATCGCTTGAGAACGACTGTCCAACTTTATTAATTTTCTTAAATGTTAAATACGAATTAGGTTTTCAGATTTAAAAAAAATCAAACGACTGGGTTCATCACAGCATGGTTCAGAAAAGAAGCTAATGAATTTGAAAAACTTGATTTCGCAATTCTTTCGCAATAGGGGATCGGACAAAAAAAAACTAATTAGTCCGTCAGATAGATTTCCAAAAATTATTGGACACGTATTTTTTCTTTTTTCACGAAACAGTGCTTCGAAAACTCGTGTGACGTCATATGATAGTACATTTTGACGACACAAGTGACGTTTCAAGCCCCACTCCAAGATCTTTGACGCGTTTTATCTTCGTAATTTTTTATTGATTTGATAAAACAAAAAACACGTATTCAATATTTTTTGATAATCTAACTTACGGACTAAACAGAATCATATTATTTTGACCCAGTCCGATCCCCTATTGGCAATATCTAATTGTATGCAACGGAAGTATTCGATCTAAATATGTGCAAATTAAGAGAGAACTAATATTATTTTATGACACACACTTAAACATTATTTTCTGAAAACCTCCACAATCTCAACCAATAAATTATTAATACAGTACTTTAATAATATTAACACTGAGACCTGTAAAAAAAAGTCAACCGATTGTTTTTCCCAACGGTATATAACTGCACTCGCGACTAACGTAGAAGCGCGATAGTGTCAACAACCTGACAGGTCTTAGCGCAGTCTTCCCGAACAGGTTTCCTAGGACCAGTATAGGTAATCCTTGTGAACAGGGCTTATGTCATATAACGTCATGTGATTATTGATAATACCGGCTCCGCATTCCGAAGTGCAATGTTTAAATGGTTTTTGTGTTTGTCTATTCGGATATTTTAATATTGGTTAAAGCGACTTTAGGATATACTGTGATGACTGCCATAAGTATGGGCACTCGAAAAAGTTGCTTTCTTTTTTTCTGCATTTAAAGTGAACATGAATTGTTAAATAAATAAAATAGAAATTGCGAAAATGGATAACCACATCCAACGCTAGTAGAGGCTCCTTTCTTTTCTTACCCATCAAACTTTCTTCGCGTACGAAGTTGCGGGCAACAGCTAGTGTAGATAATTATTGAGCACAAACGGGGTATATAGGCTTTGTAAAGACTACATGAAATCAAATCAGTATAAACGCATTCAATAAATCAGAGAGCGAGGAGCGTCTATGGCCCAGCAGTGGGGACATTAAAGACTGATTATGCTATGCTTATGAAGAAGACCCCGTACTGATTTCCTAGAACCAGTAGGAGGTAATCCTTATCCTACTTCCTACTAATATTATAGACGCGAAAGTTTATAAGTACCTATGGATGGATGTTTGTTACTCTTTCACGCAAAAACTACCGAACGGATTTGGATAAAATTTGGTACACTGATTGTTTATAACCTGGGTTAACACTTAGGGTAGTTTTTATTCCGATTTTATCTTCCCGTGGGATAATTTTCAAGTTGTAGCGGGTGAAACCGCTGGCAACAACTAGTAACATCATATTGATAATACACTAGTGTATTCATTAGCTCCGGATTCCTGTGGGCTGGTATTCCGTAATTATGTCGGAGTATTTGCATTGTAGCCCTGTAGGAACGTATGCTTGGTACATGTAGGTATAACTTGTGGAGGAACTCGTGGATAAGTAACAACAGCCACTGGGGTCGACGTTCAGGTTGAGACGCGCTTGCCTAGGTTGGCCTGTGGATGGGTGGCGTCCCATGATATACAGAGTTTTTTCCGTGCATCGGAGAGCACGTTTTCCGTTGGTCTCGGCTGTAATCTGTTGATCTTTAACAGTCGTTACAGGTAGTCAGTGACCGGAGGACCTAACAAGATTGTGGAATTAAAATACGGTATTCAACTGCATCCGGTAACACTGGAAGCCGAACCCAACAACAAAGGATAAGGAAGCCGGCAGTCCCAAAACAAAACATTATGTCGTAACATCTACCAGTCCGCGTAGTGGATACCGACCTACGACTACTCAAAAGAGAGAAGGCCTTTGCTCCAGTTTTAGAAACATAATAGCCCGATCATTTGTATGCATACCATTGACTGAACCAATGAAATAGATATGAGGCTACAGTTGATACTATTACTGATTATAAAACCTAGGTATCTGAACCAAACCGCAACCTTAGACTAAACCGCAGATCACGACTGCATCAACAGACTTAAAAATAGTAGGTGTCGCCACTTTGCGGTTGTATTTGAGATGAAGATAAATATTGTTTTTATGTTGAACTGTCATTGAAATAATATTTGGATGTCAATGAGAATTTTAATTCGTTATATTCAAGTGAGTGTTAGTGACCTATTTCTCAATATCCGATTAGCCACTACTTACTGAATGAATAAAAAAACAGAAAAGCAAAAAACAAGCACCTTTTGAATTAAACCAAACTCGGAAGTGGACGAGGTTTCATTTGAATATAAAATGATAAAAATAGAATGGACCCCACCTGCTTTCAAATATAAAATTATATCTGGCAAGTAAATTAACGGGAACTTAATCGTAGGTGGTGAACTGGTGAAACAGGCCCTTTGTAGTTTAAAGTCAATGAGCCATAAAATTGTGTAATTTTAATGAGGTAAATATGTATTGTGTTCCGATAAATATGTTCCGTGTGGTGTCGGACGTAAAGAATAGCACCATCCCATATCTTCCCGTGGGTGTCGTAAGAGGCGACTAAGGGACTTACCAGAGAATGGGCAGCAGCGTTCTCTGTGTCTTTGTAACAACCATACTGCGATCGCCAACCCGCCTGCCAAGCGTGGCGATTATGGCAAACCCCCCCAAAAATGCCTGGGGGAGGCCTATGTCCAGCAGTGGACGTCTTTTGGCTGAAATGATGAAATATGTATTTACTTTGTTAAAGTACCCCGTGAGTTCCTTATGTACACAGTCATTATCAATGAACAGGATATTTCACTGAAAATGAAATGGTCTTTCATTAACACATCAATGTTACGCAAATATCAATATGATTTTCAGATTAATTACACGTACCTAGAAACCGTGAAATGGGATATTGAAACACTGCAATATTTATTCTATGGCTGAGAATATTATTGTGGGACTAGCGACCATTATAATATTGATGTTTTCAAATTCTTTCTTCTAGATGGTGCAAAGTGCATTGAGATCCTTTGCGTAATTTAAAAGAATAACGTTATCATAGACACACATGAAAACCGAGTTTATTTTGCATGGCTGTTTTTTTTGAGGCGGAGATTTGATTACCATGATTCAAATGGTACCATTGATTGCCCAGAGCTGTTGAGTAGTATGGGATTGGTTACGCACTGCAAAATGTTTCGCAAGCCTAGTTTGTTGCATGTCCCTCACTCCAAGTCCGCGTACAGGCAAAATTCATTCCTGATCCGTGCCAGCAGAAGTTTTAACAAACTCAATAGTGAACTTGATTTGGACATATTCAACACCAGTGTATCTCGGCTTAAAAATGTGCTGGTGAAAGCATTTTTTGCACAAAAGTAATTGTTGTTAAACTATTATTATTTTTTAGTTATTAGTTAATATTCTCCAATCTTGTTACTTTGTTTTTTTATTGTTACCTTTTTTTTTGTTGTTTTTTGTTTTTTTTGTTTTCGTGTTTATCAGTGGAAACATGTAATTGGCCTTCAAATGTTTATTGTTTAATTGTATTGTTCTGTATTAGCTGCAAGTTTCCCAAATAGAATAAAATAAAATAAATAAATAAAACACCAGAAGAATGTGTTGGACTCGTATAACATTGAATTGATTTTTTTGATAGATAATTTTATTTCATTTGTTTTGAAATATGATTTTGGACTTTAGGCCATAATTTAATTCGAAATGGTATCCAACCAGAGAAATCATAAACTCCCAATATATAGATTCCCCGTATAAACATGTAGTAACTAATTTGATAACTAGCGTATAACATCGCCTGCTATTGTAATAGGATTATATATTATATATTTGTGTATTCCAGTTGTTCAAAGAGTTCAAACGTAACATATATGTCATAATCCGTAGAGTGACTGTCGCAATACGGAATGCCTTTGACTGTTGAGCTGTTGTTTAATATAAATATTAGGGGTACGGTTATTGCATTGCTTAGGTTTCATATTCGAGTAAACAGTCGATTCTGTAACTGTAGCGAGTCGTGACGATACACCCTGTTTGTGTGAGGAATGGTTAAGATAGAAGTTTCAGGGAGTATTAGTTCCCGTCGGGGCTGTGGATCCCGTCGGGGCTGTGGATTGTCGGAAGGATAACGCGGCTCCGACACAAGGGCGAAGAAGGAACATGGGTTTGGTTTTTAGTCAGTAGAAGTCTGACACTCCCCTTCGCTCTGCCCAAGAGCGGGGGGGGGTTATTCGATGATTTTCCACCCACCAAAAAAAAAAAAAGGGAGTATTAGTTTTAGGGGTATGAAAAGAAGGTCGGTTTCTAGTATATAACCGGAGTCAGCTAAATAGGTGCTAGTATTTTACATAGAGAGCGACCGCCCATCAGACCTCCAGAATTCAGCTAGTACTGCGCAATACGATACCCCTTGGTAAGACTCGTTATCTAATTTTAGGGCCACTGACTACCTAGGGACGATCAAAGATCTTCAATCGTCACCTGGGCCAACCGCTTAACGTGCTTTCAGAGACACGAAGGACACCCGGTATGAATGTGGTGTGTGTGGTGGTCCCACATTCACGGACCATCCTAGGAAAGCGCAACTTAACCCGAAGATCACTCGAAATCGTCATAATAGAAGTCACATTATTACCTACATCCTCAACGTTTTGTATTCGAACTGAGCCCACATCATCCTCGATTATGTATTTTTAACACCTGCCGTACACCCATTAGTGCTCAAGGCCTCCGAGACCTTTTAGTAGCTACTAAACCGAGGTGTCATAGAAGATACTTGGGCCATAAAACGGCGCGCGTGACAAACACGCATTACGGTAACTGAGAGAATAAATTAAGTTAGTATCCCTCCGCGGACTGAAAAAGTGATACATTTGTATGAGTGGCCTTTTACATTCATTATGTATGTTGAAGCACCTTAGGAGATAGTTGGAAGATAGTGATAAGAATAACACATACCTTAAACAGTATGTTAGGTTGAACTTTACTTTTTCACCATTGTCCTACGCCAGTTTTAAAATATGAAGGGAAAATGGAATATATCTAAAACTAAAGTTGACACACGCACATTTTCTGTGATAAGCGCAAGGGTTGCGAGACTTTTTCGAAATATTTGATACTAGCTTTTGCCCGCGACTTCGTTCGCGTGGAATAGTGACTTCCGGCAGATTTTTGGTTTAACTCGCGAAAAAAAAAAAAAAAAACTATCCTATGTCCTTTCTCAAGTTCCAAACTATGTCTGTACCAAATTTCACACAAATCGGTTCAGTAGTTTAGGCGTGAAGCAAAGACAGACAGACAGAAAGACAGACAGACAGAGTTACTTTCGCATTTATAATATTAGTTAGTCTGTACCAAATTTCACACAAATCGGTTCAGTAGTTTAGGCGTGAAGCAAAGACCGACAGACAGAAAGACAGAGTTACTTTCGCATTTATAATATTAGTTAGGATAGACAGTGATTTTTTTGTTCATGTAAGCATGCGCTATTGCGGGTTTCAATATGTCCCTCGTTTAAACTAACATACTGTATGTAGAGACTACTTCGGTGGTCTAGTGGTCGCAAGCGCAACTGCTGAGGAGATTTTCAGGTCTGGCCAAGTGTTATTGGGTTTTCAATAAAAAAAATCTCAGTAGCCCGGAGTCTGTTTGCAGGCCCCCCCTGTTACATGGTACTTAAAATATCTGCCGAAATATGGGTGTATTGTAAAGTACACCTCTGTCTTACCATTCAGGGATTACAGGCGTGATGTTATGTTTTAAAAAAATCATTGAAAACGAAAAGAAAAAGATTTTTTACTTCACAAACGCATGGTTAAAACGCAGGGGTGGCAAAACAACGTCCCGCTGTGCATCTGTGTGGCCCGAGTCTTTATGTGGCGCCCGAGACATAAAGAACAAATATTTATAAGTTTGCTTACAATACACTGAGAGCACGGTTTTAATATTAAAGTGTAGTTTCTACTGACAAAAACTCCATGGTTGTTGAATATAAAACTTAAAAAAAAAAAAACCGACTTAAAAAAAAACAACACAAAAAAGTGAAAAATAAACTTTTGAAGAAAAATCAGTTTCTGAAGTCGGTGACTTTTGTTTGTTTGATTTAATTTTTTTGCCACCGACTTCGACTCCGATTTCGATAAAAAAACAAGAAAAGAATTTTTCAAATCGATTAGCAAGTGGAGTTATGCCCGAACAAACATAAAAAAAACATCCGAATTGAGAACCTCCTTCTTTTTTTAGAAGTCGGTTAAAAATTGCTTATCAACTCCTTTAGTTATTTTTTCATGAAGGGTTCAACCAATCTTAATATTTCAACAAATCAGTTCTTCGAGGTGACGTGCATTCGTAGTTCAGTTTTTCCAGGTGGCGTGCATTCGTGGTTAGGTGTTTCGAATTCATAAACTTACGGGGACGTGATATTAGGTGTTACACTTTTCTAAGTCACGTATCACACTCATGATTAATTAGCCTGTTAGTCTAGTGATTGCAAGCGCGACTGCTAAGCATGAGGTTTCTTGTGGTTGATCCTGGGTTCGACTCTCCGATCCATCAGTGTTAATGGGTTTTTCTGTTAGGGATGTCTCAGTATCAACGCAGTACGGGTTTGTGCCCCGTTTACTAGCAATAAGATCGCCTATTACATAGGTCTTAAACATAACTGTCGAAATGTCCGTACGATAAGGTACTCCTTCGGGCATTACAGGCCGGTTATTATATTATGATTAATTAGCAGATTTTCGTTTAACAGCTACTGTTGACAGACTGAAATGGTTTATTTGGTAGCTGGAATACTCAGAACAGACTACACAGTGTTGATTAAATATTTTTCCCCGGAAAACTTTTGTGGGGAATCGTTAACTGTCAATTCTGGCTACTGCTAATGTAATGAAATAATATGAAATAGAAATATAAGGGGTTTTAATAAAATAAAACCATTTCTCCGAACGAAAAACTACATTTTATTGTCTCGGAGGTTGACTGGTAGAGAATGCCTTGTGGCTTTAAGTCTGTCTATCTACCACTTTTTTAAAATGGGACAAGCCCGCCACACTATTCCCAAACCACTGTAACTCCTGTTAGCCAGAATCAACAGTGGCGACCACAAGAAAAGCGACGAGACAATGAAGCTCGACGAAGTCCCAGAGAAATGATTTAACTGTCTTGGATCCCGCAACGAAATAAATAAGAAAAAAATAGCGGAGGAGTAGGAAAAAATCTATCTACCACTATTATAAATGAAGTTAAAAAGCTAAAAGTCACTGTAAAATCATCGTGAGGAAACCGACAAGTCCAATCCCTGTGTCATCATGATTTCCATTGTTTTCGATCTAGGGCTAATATGTAAACCACTGGTCTTTGCCGATCACCACCGCTTCCGTTATCTTCTATATTTACTATACAAAAATTAAATTGAATGCTTCAAAGTATATCGTTATTTTGCATACAACAGTACAATATCCCAAACAATAAAGTGTTAGCATTTTAAATGAACAATTTCACTGAATAAAATTTTACCCACATCTCAATATGCACAATGAGAAATAGGTCACCTTTGTGTGAAGCTAACCTATTAGTATTTTTCTATTGAAAATGCAAGCAAGATTTTTTCTTGCGTTGCTTTAACTGGAGAAATAACATCGACTCCTAACTATGAGGTGTTTTGAACCATTCATAAATATGTATGTTGTTAAAAGAAAATAAAAGTTAATAATTATCACTGCAACGAGCTGAACATTATATATTCGTAAATATATATAATATTGTATAGAATTTGTTTCTTCGAAGAGGTTTTCTTCTTTAGGAGTTTGTTCCGTGCTTTTGTTTTTGTCATCTAAAATACTAGGAAGAGCAGAACAGCGGGCTATGGGGGACTGCTTCTTGTAAACTTTGGCGTTCAAAGAGTGCTGATTATAATATATCTGCCGAATTTAAGTAAATTACTCTAGATTAAATATTTTTTAACCTACATCTTTCGATTAAAACTCTAGAAATAAATTTGAAATAAGTTTGTGTATATTCATCGCGAAAACTTCCACATAAGAGATTTTACCTCATAAACCATTAAAAAATCTGATAGCAAAAGTCACTCAATATACAGCCAAAATCCAAACTCCTTTTGTCATAACCAAGTACAAAACAACAACGTTTAAACCGTCCTCCAGACCCGAAAATACAACGAACGTCACAAAATTCGCGCGGAATTTGTACAGACCACCTATAACCTGTGTGAAGGAAAGCTATCATTTGTAAGGCTCAGAGGAACAACCGCTGGCATCCGGTTCCGTGTGTTGACAAGACTTTACCTCGAGGAGGGAAACATGCCATTACTTCGTGAGATAGAGATTTGATTTAAGAACGGCTGTCTTTTGTGTTCGTGTTGTTGGTTTGAATTGTCGTTTTTGATGTTTAGGTTTGTTTAGAAATGAAAAGGCTAAGTAAAAAGATTGTTATCCTCACTAACCCTTACTAATATTATAAATACGAAAATGACTCTGTCTGTTTGTCTGTAGCGCTATCACGCCAAAACTGCTGAACCGGGAAACATCAGCAACCGGTAGGGAAACATTGGCATGTTTCCCTCCTAATAATCTCATCTCACACAGTAATGGTTTACTTTAAATAATAAATAAATAATAATTTTCTTCGAGTGATTAGATAATCACCCAATCTTTTGTATGTTTGTTTGGCTTTTGTTACTACCAAACAAAAATGAAAGGCAGAATGGAAATGATTTTGATAAAACAAAGGATCTTCAATTAACTCAGATCCTCGCGGTCTAGTTGACTGCCATTGACCAGACTTTATTGAAGATATATTTTTTAGTTATTTTTGACACTCTTTCAAGTGCCACATCCAACCCATCCGATCAGCTACCTTTTTGGTCTCTCTAAGCGTCGGACGTCTCATACTACTCTTGATGATAATTTGAAAAATGCTAATAATGTGTGTGTGTGTGCTAATAATGTAATTAGAAAATATATGGTCAATGTAATTCGTCAGTCAATCAGTCAGAAAACAGTAATTATTCATTTTGCGAGTCCATTTAAATATTTCCAAAACATTAAATTAATTATAATCCCACAATCGGCTCATAACCATCAATGACTTGCAAATATCATAATATTTGTAGGTCATTGATGGTTTAATTACTGGTAATAATTATTAAATGAAAGCAAGTCAGAATAAATATCCAAAATTCGAAATATATTTAATGTTTAATTTTCTTCTTGAAGTGGTAACTAACAAATTTAATATAGTAGTTACTGTTGCTTATATTATTTTAAAATATAAAAACACATTGTTCATCATCATCATTATCATCACTTGGCAGTCGCGTTTAATACGCCTCCTGTTTTTGGGCCATACTTCCCAGGTTTCCGCTAGTCTCAAACAGGTCTTACTATTATAATTATAAATTTATAACCGATCAAAAATCAGTATAAATCCACCTTGGAATGGCATGAATACTTCCATCCCCCGATTTTAATATCTACTTCCCTTATTTTCTCTTAATCACATTATTCGATTCAATATTTTAACCGTCAGCAAAGCCGCCACAGTGATCCAAAAAATAAAAACCATAAAAAGATTTCATCTTTATGAAAAAGCTGAAAATGCAACCAAATATTATAATTTAATAGACATTCGAAATTATTCAGAAGCCATCGAAATCAATGTACCGAATATTTCGACAAAAACGCGATTGAAAATAACCATGTTTCCGCATGGGCAAGGCGAATATTGCATTTCCACCCGAATGAAGTGTCAACTGCATTTTAAATAACTTAGTGGGCCAGGCTCAGCAGCCGATATTGATTTGTCGTATTTCTGGCAACTATTTTCAGGCACATCGGTGAGAAAAGGCATTTAAAATTTTATTCGGAAACTGGGCCGTTGTTTTAAAACTAAAAGAGATGACTTCTCAAATTGTTTAAAATAGACAATGAATTTCACTATTCCTTTGTTTTCGTTAAATTCTGTTTATTGTAGGGGCTTATGTCGTTCGGAGACGAGAATACGTGAATAAATATCTTCATTTCAAACTAAATACCTCTCTCATATTCGAAGTACACATGTGCACCGCTGTTGTAGGTATTCCTTCAAATGTTGAGCATATTTCACGAGTAACTCCGATGGCCTGTGCTGTCTATACCTAAATATGTGGAATAAATTTTCTCGCCTAAAACTAATGAAGAAATAAGATTGCTCCAAATGCACTTGAGTAGGTGTACACACCGCTCTATTAATCGCCAATGGACTGGGTTAGTGTTTATTCTCGTGATAAATAAACGATTAACCAAAAACTCTAGAAAAAGGTTTAATTATTTTGGCTAAAGGCTACTGCAGACGTTCGTTGACATTCACCGAGTTTATCTACTATACCTACCTACTCTAGCTTCAAACCGTAAACATCAATGGCTCCTCCTATTGCTAAAAAATAATCTAGAACTGAAATAGTCTATCGTTTCCATCACATTTCTGAATTTAAAGTTTCTCCACGAGCAATCAAAGGTTTATGCATCAATTGTCAAATTCAAATTGGATTTCTGAACGGTCAAGTCACGTTTTATTGAGATCGCTCCATTCGGAATCACTGGTTTAGTTATTGAACTGTTTGCAGTGGCTGAGGCAGTGGCTATCTGTCTGTCTATTGAACTGAAGGACGGGTCTTCAAACCAATACGATCTTATACTATCTAAGGAGCATTGAGACCTTAGAACATCATATTTAATCGGCGATGACGGATGACTCAGAAATGTTTTGGATTTACATAAGCTTATGTCAAGTTTATTGAAAAACATTTGTGAGAATCTAAAGCTTCTAGACGCTTCGTATTTCTGCAGCGATTTTTCTACTTCAAGGAATGCATAGGCTTTAGAAAAACGAAGAAAATAAAAAGAAGGAACTTATTGTAATATTTCTTAATAATACAATGTGGTAAGGTAAGGTATACCTAAGACATAGAGAAAGACCAAAGAAACGATGGATGAATTGTCTGAATTATGATAATATGATAAACAACAAGTCTAAAAACTAAAACCTAACAACAAACTGAAACGGCGGACTAAAACTATAATATAATAATAATATACATATTTGTAATGTGCTCGCCAAGACCTTTCATTTGATACCAAACATGTTATGATTATCTCAATAAAATTTTGACTGGCCTGTTGGTCTAGTGGTTAGTGACCCTAACTGCTATGCCGGAGGTCGTGGGTTCGATTCCCACCCAGGACAAATGTTTGTGTGATGAGCACGATCATTTGTTCTGTGTCTGGGTGTAATTTATCTATAATATGTATGTATTTAGAAATATATAAGTATGTTTATCAGTTGTCTAGTACCCATAACACAAGCTCTGCTTAGCTTGGGACTAGATGGCGTTGTGTGATAGTTGTGGAATATTATTATTATTATTCTCTTTATTTATTTTCCTTACATACTAATTTACATTTTTAAATATTTGTTAAAAAAAGAAAAAAAACATTTAAAAATATAAAAAAATAGTAGTCCACCGGTGTCGGGAGCAGGGTCCAAGCCACCGGTGGTTAGGGTTCCAGAGACAGGAACCTCCTCACAATACGGGCCGTATCGAGAAGTACTACCTTCTGAATCAGGCCCTTGATCCAACCGCCAAGTGAAAGTTTTGACAGGTGGTCGTCCATGCTTTTTGCTATCAGGCCATTGGCCGTGACGACTATCGGCACAATGATAGCCGAGTTCACATGCCACATATCGACAACCTCGTGTGCTAAGTCCAGATATTTTATTTGCTTCTCTTTCTCAGCTTTCACGAGGTTCTCGTCATGTGGGATGGTAACATCGATTATCATTACGCGGCGCGCTGATCGGTCTATCACCACTATGTCAGGTTTATTGGCAACAATAGTCCTGTCAGTGATGATAGACTGATCCCAGTACAACGTGACATGGTCTTTTTCGAGAACTGGGTCGGGCACATACCTGTAGTACGGTACCTCAGACTCCACGAGTTTATATTTCAAGGCAAGTTGCTGGTGAATAATCCTGGCCACTTGATTGTGCCTGTGCAAGTACTCGCCGTTAGCCAGACGAGAACAACCAGAAATAATATGTCTGATGGACTCACCCGGACGGTGGCATGCCCGACACACGTCAACCGTCCCATCCCTCATAATATATTTCCGGTAGTTGTTCGTCAACATAACTTCGTCCATAATTGCACAGACAAAACCTTCAGTTTCCCCAAAGAGGTCGCCGAAACGTAGCCAGGACACGGACGCTAGAAAATCTACATCGGGCCCATGAAGAGACCGGTAGAAGCGCCCGTGAAGCTCCTTGCTTTGCCATACTTCCTTGCGGTTATCAGTAGTAAGTACCACAGGTTTGCGCCAGTTCTCGTTAGCCATGGACAGCGGGGTGAGTCCCTTGTCCACTGCGACCACATCTCGGTGCATACCCACATCGGCCTTAAAAAATATTCTCTGAGACTGCACACCTCGCGGTTTTGGAGGGTCTTCGCGTTTAAAAAGCCTCGACCCCCGCATTTCCGCGGGATGTACAGTCTCATGACCGATGATCGTGGGTGATGCATCCGATTTGCGGTCAGCAATGTACGGACTCTCCTATCCAAGGTATCGAGTTCAGTCTGAGTCCATTTGAGTATGCCGAAAGAGTACATCAAAACTGGCATGACCCAACCGTTGAAGGCGCGCACCTTATTCCCACCCGAAAGAAGGCTATTTAGAACCTTCTTCAGGCGTCCGAAGAAGCGCTCCCTCAACGATTGCTTCATGTCAGCTACGTTAATGCCTAACGCTTCCGATATACCCAAATATTTATAGCTTTCGGATGAGGAGAGGGATCTGAGGTGTATGGAATCCGAGAGCTGAATTCCCTCGGATTCCATAATCTCCCCTCTCTTTACATGCATGACTGCACATTTGTCCACACCAAATTCCATCCTGATGGCGCTACTAAAAGAATCAGTTATTTTTAGTAACTCCATCAGTCGCAATCTGTTGGGGGCAAACAGTTTCAGATCATCCATGTAAAGAAGGTGAGATATGACCTGACCATCTCTCCTCAACCGGTAGCCTAGACCTGAATCCTCCAGCAATGTGCTAAGAGGATTCAGGGCTAGACAGAACCAAAGCGGGCTCAGACTGTCCCCCTGGAATATTCCCCGTTTAATCCATACAGGTTCATCGTTCCCCTGAATCTGTCGACATCCTGGATATCGAAGGACCGTCTTCCATTGCCCCATACACGACTCAAGGAAGGCGCGTAGAGTTGCATCTATCTTGTACAACTCCAGCACCTTCATCAGCCATGTATGTGGCACCGAGTCGTAGGCCTTCTTATAATCTATCCAACATGTCGACAGATCCTTGCGGGCTCGACGAACCTGTTGGCCAATGGCCATGTCGATGAGGAGTAGCTCCTTAGTACCGCGGGACCCGTTCCTACATCCATTCTGAGAAGCAGACATAATGCAGTTTTGCTCAATGTGTTTATTAATTTTCGCCCTCAAAATGGATGTAAGAAGTTTATAGACCGTCGACAAACACGTAATCGGTCTATAATTCTTGGGTTCCGCGGGACTACCTGACTTATGGAGCAGGTGGGTAACGCCTGTGGTTAAAAACTGCGGAAGCGACGCAGACTCTAAGGCTGACTGGAATTGAGATGCCAGGCAAGTGTGTGAACTTCTGAGCCATTTGAGCCAATCGCGTTCGATTTTCGCTGAGAGCAGTTGTGTTGCATGCGATCGCGCGCGTACCACAGTGTAAAGTGCTTACGAATCAAAACAACGCCGTCAAGTCGGCTGCATCGTAATGACCTAGTTATTGCGTAATGCTGACGGCTGGCGGCAAATATTATTGTTAAGGCCAAGTTAATACTGGCTTAATATTATAAAAACTAACAATGGAATCGAAAAAGGATACAGTCGACCTAAAAACAGAGACGGAACATCTTCTGTATAAGTACTATTGTGAAGAGAAAAATGAGCGTTTAAAGCTCCAAAAAAACCTAAATGACTTAAAAAGTCAAATAGAAAACCTCCAGCAACAGCTAAAACTTCAAGCAGAAAACGCAGCCAAACCAACAACAACCGCCACCGAGACCTCATCATCGCCTGTTGAATATGCAACGGACGAAGAAGAACTCGCCCGAGAAACAGGGTGGATACGGCAAAAGAGCAGGAAGAAAAGAAAGCTGGCTTGGGCAGGGGAGGTGTTCAAACACCTCCCCTGCCCAAGCCACTCAAAATGAACACGGAAGAGACGTGAATAGAGGTATTGAAAAAGTCAAAAAAACTCCCCTGCCACCACCAATGGTTGTAGATGGTATACAGAATTACCAACAATTCTTTGACTTTCTATGTGAGAGTCAATCAGCTGACGCGTTCAGCATCAAAATGATGAATGGCGATACCGTAAAAGTAAATGCCAAAAACGAAGAATCATATCGAGCAATTTCAAAAGCCCTTTCAGACAACAATTGTCTTTGGCACTCATATGAAAACAAGCAAGAAAGGCCAATAAGAGTTATGGCAAAAAAATTGCATTTCACATGTATCCCAGAAAGAGTAGTCGAAGACCTGCGCAGTAAAGGCTTTAAGATTCTAGAAGCAGTCAACAAATTGAGTTGGAAAACTAAAGAACCACTCAATATGTTTATGCTGACATTCTCAAATGATGAGGAAACGAACAAAATATTCAATATCAAACATATTTTGGGATGTAATGTGGAGATCCAACCCTTAAAATCCACAAAACTGGTACCTCAATGCAAAAGGTGCCAGGCATACGGCCATACGCAAAAGTACTGCTCCAAAGAACCGAGGTGCGTAAAATGCACAGGTAAACATCTCACCAAGGATTGTAAAAAATCAAAAGAAGAGAAGCCAAAATGCGTCCACTGCGGAGCCCCACATCCGGCTAACTACAGGGGATGTATTGTAGCCAAAGAAATCCAGCAACTAAGATCGAGAAAGTCGAAAGGAAGTAATGTGACTGCTCAACAAAGCGCACCTGCAGGAAGAGGTGAAGACCCTGGCAAGTCCAAACCAATTCAAAGCATGGTGCAAGCAACCAGCAAAAACATTTCATACGCTCAAGTAGCTACACGAGGCATAGTGAAACCGCCCTTGGCTGATATGAACAGCAACAAAAAGTTGGATGAAATCTTAAAGTTAATGTCATCATTCGACGAGAGATTAAAACAAATCGAAAATGGCAACATAACTGCTACTTCTAAAACAAGAAATGGATAATACACTTAAACTTATGGCATGGAACTCAAATGGGTTACAAAAACATCAGAATGAGTTGCAAGTTGTATTAGAAATTGAAAAAATAGATGTTTGCCTTGTATCAGAAACACATTTCACAAAGCAATGTCATATTAAATTCAAAGGTTACAAAGTATACCATGCATTACACCCAGACAATACTGCAAGAGGCGGAAGTGCCGTTATTGTTAAGGATAATCTGCGACACTACGAAGTGTTTACATACGAAGAGAAAGATATCCAGGCCGTGGCAATTTGTCTACAAACAAAAAAATACCCCTTAACAGTATGTGCCATTTACTGTCCACCACGATACATGATAAGAAAAGATCACTATATGTGTTTCCTAGCCCGCCTTGGTAACAGATTTATCTTAGGAGGTGACTTCAATGCTAAAAATACGTATTGGGGTTCCCGACTTACTACTACTAAAGGCAAAGAACTACTGAGTGCTATAAAAGAGCTAAAATGTGAGGTTATATCTACTGGTAAGCCCACTTATTGGCCAACAGATCTAAATAAAATTCCAGATCTAATCGATTTTTTCATAACCAGGGATCTATCAACTAGTTATATCAAAACGGAGCAAAGCTATGACTTAAACTCAGATCACTCAGCAATCTATTTAGAAATTAGCGAGAGTCATTTATATAAAGAAAACAGTCCTAGTCTAGTTAATAAATTTACGGATTGGGAGAGCTTTAAAAACAGATTGAATGATCAAATAGACCTTAAAGTTCCATTAAAAACCCCTGAACATTTAAACTTCGAAGTTGAAAAGTTTATTATGCACATACAACAAGCAGCGTGGGAAAATACACCTGACTTTAACAAGAGAACGAAGGGAAACACTTACCCCCTCAGAATCAAGCAGCTCATCATGGAAAAAAGAAGGCAGAGAAAAATGTGGCATCAAACTAGGTGTCCTGATGACAAACAAAAGCTAAACCAACTTACAAAAAAAGTAAAAAGATTAATCCAAGAATACAAAAACGACTCAACCAAAACCTACCTTCAGAAACTAAGTAACGACCAAAGGACAAACTACTCCCTTTGGAAGGCTACTAAAAATCTAAAGAGGCCGATAGCCCAAATCCCTCCCATCAAGTGTGAAAACGGGTATTGGGCACGTACTAATGAGCAAAAAGCTGTGAGGTTTGCAGAGCACCTAGAAAACATCTTTCAACCAAACGAGGGGGAAACCATGGAAGACCACTCTCTGGTTAATATAGTGATGCCGGATCATGTAGATGCCATAAAACTAGTAACACCGAGAGAAGTTGCACGAGAAATAAAGCAGAAAATAAACCCAAGGAAATCACCAGGTTACGATCTTATAACAGGGGAAATCCTTCATAACTTACCAAGAAAGGGTCTGGTTAAGTTAACAACCCTTATCAATGCTGCACTGCGGCTTAAATATGTACCAGACTTATGGAAAGTTGCTGAAGTAATAATGATTGCAAAGCCTGGGAAACCGGCTCACGAAACAACATCATACAGACCCATTTCCCTGCTACCAATAATGTCAAAGCTGTTTGAAAAGCTGCTACTCAAACGTCTTAAACCAATCATCGAAAACAGGAACATTATACCTGAGCACCAGTTTGGTTTTCGAGAAAAACACTCGACGATCGACCAAGTGCACAGAATTACAAACCTAATAGAAAACGCGTTAGAAAACAAGAAAGTCTGTTCTACGGTTTTTTTAGACGTAGCCCAAGCTTTTGATAAAGTTTGGCACGAAGGCCTTATTCATAAGCTGAAGAGCTTGATACCGAAACCGTTTGCAGACATATTAGAATCCTACATTTTAAACAGAGTCTTTAGAATAAGACAAGAAGATACCTACTCAGAACTTAAACCGATAAAAGCTGGCGTACCGCAAGGAAGTGTGTTAGGTCCGGTCCTGTACCTACTATACACTTGCGATATTCCTGATCCTGAAAATAATACCATTGGGACCTTTGCTGATGATACAGCCATAATGGCCGTTGGAAACAGCCACGAAGAAGCAGTAGAAAAGGTTCAAATGGCTGTTAATCAAGTTTACGACTGGACCAAAAAATGGAGGATTAAATTAAATGAATCCAAATCCGTACATATAGACTTTACCAACAAAAAGCAACAATATTGTCCAGTCTATATTAATAACAACCAAATACCTTATGAGAATACAGCCAAGTATCTAGGTATGACCCTTGATGCAAAGCTACGATGGAAAGCTCACGTCAAGAAGAAAAAAGATGAACTCGACCTACGGTTCAAAAGAATGTATTGGCTGCTTGGAAGAAACTCCGAGCTGTCCGTGCCGAACAAACTGTTATTGTACAGACAAGTCCTAATGCCAGTTTGGACTTATGGTATTCAGCTGTGGGGCTGCACCAAACAGACAAATGCATTAATCATTCAACGATTCCAGAACAAAGTACTACGGGAAATTGTTAATGCACCCTGGTACTTATGAAATGATGACCTCCATCGGGACCTAAACGTTGAGTTCATCGATAAAGTGATTCAAAAATCTGCAGAAGCTCACGACAAGAGACTTCACCAGCATGTGAATGTCGAGGCGATCCAGCTTCTCGACCACACGGACATAGTGAGAAGACTAAAAAGAACGAAACCGTTCGAGTTAGTGTTTAGTGCTAGTGTTAGTGAATAGTGTAATGTAGCACAAGTGTTACCAAATAAACACAAGAAAAAGTGTATTCGCCTTAATAGAGACAATAAGAAAAGTGCCAATGGACACATTCTTAGTACGTAAAGACAATTTAACAGTTTAAGTTAGAATTAAATTACTTATTAGTCTATAATACAAGGCTAGATTGTAATAAGATTAGGGTCCATCATTTTGATGGACACTAGGATAAGGGAAAAAAAAAAAAAAAAAATTTGAGCCAGAAATTGTGCAGTCCGTCCGGACCTGGTGATTTCCAGTTCGGTAACGGACGAACTGCACTGGCTATATCTAGTGGTGTTATTAAAATAGTTTCCATTTCTGGAATAGGTTCACACACTCGCTCGACATCACGCAACCAGTCAGCCTCAGTATGACAGACGGGTACCGACCAGATGCTGCGCCAGAATGAATTCGTAGCAGCATCATCCGGGCGACACACGTCCGTCATATTTTGCTCGGGTCGCTCCCAAGTTCGGTATACCCACCTTTCATCGCTCTGGAACATGCGATTCTGCGAGTAACGATCAACCCGCCGCTTATACCGCCGAATACGGTTAGCCCATGCATAAACCTTCTGCTTCAGGAAGTCGATGCGCTCTGTGACACGGGACATGTAATCTTGGGAACTGATTTCAGTTCCCGAGAATGCCCGCCTCACAAAGCGCATCACACGTGGTCGTGTATTGCCCTCCCTGAAGCAGTATAGTTTGCCAATGAGCACCCTGGCCCCGTCAATACGACGCTCGATCCTGCGCTGCCAGGCGGGTACGGCTGGTTTTGGTCGACTAGCTAAGTCACAATTTGGGAATTTAACATTAGCTAGTCGACATGCCGCAACAGCCCCACAGTACAAGATCGAGTGTGCATCAACGAGGTCCTCGCTACTCTCGAATATATTCTTGAGTTGCGAGTCCAGGGCACACACCAACGCCCTATTTCGCTTATGCATGGGTAACCGTGGTAATCGGGGCCTAAGTTCGGTAGGAATAGACCGATACTCGCGAAGCGCATCTTCCAGTGCGCTCCTCAATCGGTCGTTGTACTGGCTACTTACCGTAGCAACCCTATCATCTTCCTCTACAGCAACAGCAATGGGCCGCGATGTGGTCGCGTCAATAATAGACGCTGGTACCGCAGTCTGTGCCTGAGTCAAGATGATACGGTTGCTTAGTACCTCTGAGCGCAGCCTATCAAGTGCGGCGTCGTCCAACATGTGATTGCGCTGGATGACGCGCACCTGATCCGACAGTCGTTGGCTTGACACGTTGACGGTTGGTTCAAGGTCCTGGAATAGAGGCAGCATCCTAGCACGGTACGCAGTGAGGTTAGTTCCCCCCTCTGTAGACCCGTAGTATGCGCGCATGACGTTCTCATTTATTGTTCGAGTCCATTTCATGCGCTGCACACAACCACCGGTAGCGGGGACCCGGCTCGGGGCCGGTTGGCTCCTAGGTCCCAAGCTGGCCGGCGGCCGGCCTCTCCCCTGCCGACGCTCTGGAGATGGTGATGGTGTTCGTGATGTCGTCGGCGGAGAGAAATACTCGTCGCTCGAGCTCGACGCTACTGCCGCCGCCGGTGACGCAGGTGATCCGAGGTTCGGCGGTGGCGAGGTGGAGCTGAGCGACGAGTCCGGGGATGGTGGGCGTGCGCGTCGTCTAGCTGCAGCTGCTCTCGTAATCATCGTTTTTTCATTATTCGTCGTAAATATTGTTTCTTGATGATGTCTGTCATCGTTGTCAATGAGATTGTCAACTTCATTACTTCGATTTCTATTTCTTCATTTTGGTTTTTGGCAGTTTTAATTTATTTATAGGATAAAATATGAGGAGTTTTAATTGATTCTGTAGAAACTGCAATTTAAATGGGTTTTATGGAATAAATATTATAAAATAAAATTAGGTTTTTTTCAGACGACGTTATGTGTCAACGAGAGTTGTTATTATTATTATTATTTTTTTCGAGGCTAGAATCTGACATTTAAATTCTGTCATAACAAAAATTTATAAAATTTATATGTATAGCCTATGTCACCCGGGCTATTCTTACGAATCTATAGACACTTTATTTATTAAAATCCGTTGGTTAGTTTAGGCACTACGGTGGAACATACATACATACATAGACTGCCAAAATCATTACCCTTCCTTTTGGCTTCGCCGTAGTCGGGTAAAAAGATGACAAGTAAAAGAGAAGTATGAAAGAAGAAAAGATGCGCCTGACTCCAAATAAGTTGAGATATTAAGAGCAGAACGACGATGACACATGTTTTAATAGAACTACAGCTTCTTGCTGTAAGAAGTCTTATGGGCCTACTACACGCACGCACTTCCGCACAGTTTTCGTTCACACTTCACAGTACATCGCGCGTATGGTTGGTAAAACTGTATTACCATTACAAACCACACGCGCGATGTCAGTACATCGCGCGTGTGGTGTGGTGGTGTGCACCGTGTAATCCCGCAGGCAAAACTGTGGGGAAGTGCGTGCGTGTAGGAGGCCCTTTATGTTCTTGACATTTTCAACCTAAAATTAGTAAACGAGTACCTAAGCACATGTAACAGAATTCTGTAAGTCATAGCAAGCTTTATACCCACCTTTGTCTTCAAAAACATTGTCACGGGGCTTATTGCAATCGTCACAACAGCAAGACCTAATAATAATATATTTAGACGTCTGTTGCTCGCTCTCAGTGTTTCGTTAAATATTCGAAACGGATTCAAAGAACATCAAAATAAATTTGTTTTACAGACTGAAGGGATTTTTATTATTTCTTTTTACAACTGACGCTGCAGAAAAGTGCGCACTTCTTTGATACGATTTAATTTTGCGATGGCGATGTAAATATTGTTCGTACATTTTCCTTTTGCGTTTCAATGTTTGTGATTCAAGTTTAAGTGAACGTTTTTGAACTATGAAACATATTACTGTGCTTGGATATGATAATTATAAAACAAAGTCCTCTACCGCGTCTGCATGTCTGTCTGTTTGCGATAAACTCAAAAACTACTGCACCGAGTGGATCTCAAGGAAGGTTTTAGTATATGATTTGTAGTGATTAATATTGATAACCGACATCCACGCGGGCCAAGCCGTGGGCATCAGCTAGTAGGTTATAAAAGACAACCGCTTAACATATCTTGCTCTTCGTGAATTCATTTTCAATGCACGAATTCCCAGTACCATGAAAGAAGTTTTTCATAAATCTTTTTTTTTTTTTTTTAAAGAAACGTTGCCCCACACTAGGAATTTCTCCTGTATCGTGGGTGCGTTTACAAACATTTAAACTCACATACACAAATACCCAGACCCGGAACAACTATCTGTAGGTCTTACAAATATTTGTTCCGTGCGGGGATCGAACCCGCGACACGCAGCGCGGCAGTCCTTTGCTTGAGCCACTGCGCTAACCGTGTCGTCGAATATATCCAACAATTACCAGCAACTCAGTCCGAAAATATTTCAGTGAAGTTCATTTCCCTTGTTCTACATAATCGGAATTTCCGGGAGTTCCCGTCGATGTGTCCCTCGCTTGTGCCGGTATTTTCGTCAGTTGTCAATCTGTTAGGTACGCGTGACTGACTACACGTTTTTTCGATGGGCCCCGGGATCAAATTCGTTCGTTGCGGACGCGATGTAGCTCGAACACAACCCTTACGAAAGTATGATCGTTTCATAAGTTATTTATTCAAGATTCTTTGTAAATTGGAATGTGTCTTTTGCAGGGAATTTGTTTGAACTCTCTTCTTTGAAAATCAGCCTTTTGACATCTAAATGCCAAAAATGATCTCTTTAATCATCATCGTCATCATCATTAAATTACTTAATTTTTTATATTTTTTTGCGTTTTATTCCTATACTTAATAATATTGATGATATTTTTCTTAAAAGTGGAACTAATGAGAATGATGTTAATTAACTTTAGTTTCACTTGTTCCACTAAGAAGAACAATGGAACCACTGAGAAAAAAAAGTTCTCACTAGTTCCATGGGACAACTACGGTGGAACTAGTGAGACGAGTTCGATTAAGTTTTGTTTCATTTGTTCCATTATCAAAGTGCATGGAACTACTGAGAAAAAAAAGTTCTCACTAGTTCCATGGGACAACTACGGTGGAACTAGTGAGACGAGTTCGATTAAGTTTTGTTTCATTTGTTCCATTATCAAAGTGCATGGAACTACTGAGAAAAAAAGTCTTACTAGTTCCATGGAACTAATTGCTGGTGGAACTAATGAGAACGATCCATTCTTTTGCCCTTATCCCAATTTATTTGGTGTCGGCGTAGCATAATCTTCGTCATCTCAGCAGTTCAGTTACTTTCTTCTTAGCCAAAACATCCTTCCAACAGTCCATCCAGCGTTTCTTTGGTCTTCCTCGACTCTTATAGCCATTAAATGATCTCTATAATTATCTTAGATATAAATGGTTCTTAACTTCTGATATGGTTACTGTTACCACAGATTAGCAAAATAGGTTTTACCGTAGAAACTTGATAGGAATATAAAATTCCAATCCATCTACTATATTATTATTATACCATTTCCATGCAATTTTACGTGGGTACTTACCCGCATGAAATAACAGTCATGTTTCATTTTAGAATAGGAAACCTCACAAGATTATTGTGTTATTTCCCGAACAAACGGCAAGGAACTAGAGAGCTAAGCAGAGGAAAGCATAACGCAGATAACTATGTGTTTGCTTATGAATTAACATCCTGCGCTGCTTGTGCAGTATATAAGGGGAAATTGGCGGTGGTTGTGTAGTAGAACATTAGTTAGCGCTTACCATGTTGCTCAGTTATTACCAGTGCTAAAATCTTAGAAATATCATTCATCTTCTTCATAGCGTGTTGATGGCAATCGAAATTGTGACAGCCCAGAACTGAGCTACTAGCTTGGCGCTTTCGGTAGCGTCTATCAGTTCCTATAGTAAACAAACAAGAGGATACACAGGACATGATTTAAAGTGACCCATTGTTTTTGGAACAGCACCACATCAGAAGGTTATCCTTGCAGCGACCAATCTGGGTCTAGAGTCTATTGACTTCTAGGTCAACCATGGCAACTCATGTCCAAATTTATTACTGAGAAAGGTAATTTATTGATAACCACAAAATTGACATAATATAACACAATCTATATCTAAGTAACTAAAATATATTATTAAAAGGAGTCCCTTTAGGCAAGGTTCCGAAGATACTGGCAGCGTTCCCACTTTGAATAGCTAGACTAATTCTTTGTCCGAGGTAGCTGCCAGCTCTTCGGTCTCCTGTGACGTCGACCAACCTTTTTGTAATTTCCTTAAAAAGCCTTATAGCGGTAGGACCCCACGGACCAAGGGTATATTATCACGTCTATATTCAAAATTTATTTATATATCAATACATTAATTTGGCTAAAAACAGTGTGATTGTGATTTCCAAACTCCCATCCACAATGTACATGCACTCGTTTGATTGACAAAACAACTTGGTGTTAGTGTCATAATCTAGAAAAAAATGCGATATCTTAAAAGGTTAATTTATGGATTACATAGTTAATTCATTTCACACATGCATCTTATTACGAACTACTTTTACTAAACACAATTCTTGTGGGAACTCCCAGAGGTACCTCGATACCTATGATAAACTACTAATGCATATTTTATCATTCTGTTATCTGGTACAGTCGAACGCACAATGCAGCGGCCACAGGGGACTTTTTATTAACTGTTAAACCAACTATTATAGCTTTTAGTTGAAGCACACAGGAACTCCGTGTAATCGGCGCTTTTACGACCGAAATGATAATATTGCGGTTTAGTCGGTTTCTGCCTTTGACAGGTTATTTAATTGGTATCTAAGCTTCATTACGGTGGTTTCATATAAGCATAGTTTCAGCATGTATGTGCTCATCTTTGGAAGCGCATGTACGCGCCTATATTCAAAAGTTTTGGTTCACAAGTGACGAGCGAGTGTTGACGCGCGTTTAAGCTCGTATATATGCGTGAGGCACGAGAGCCTTCTCCATGCCTGCCCGCTCATACCACGTGAAAACGCAAATAAAAGCGCGTGAACGCGCGTTCCAATTTTTTTAAAGCGCGTAATCAAGCTTAAACGCGCTCCAAAATACGTTGGTCTGAAACCGTATAAAATTGAGATATCGTCTACGTTATCTCAAGTTTCACGCCCTTTCTATCAATACCAATTTGAATACAAAATAAAACTTCCTTCTAGACTCTACCATATACAAATTGTTTCCCACATTCACACGTGGTTTCCTGGGACTGTATTTGGCGAACTAATTAGTGCCAAAGTTCTAACAAGCTTCTACACCTAAAAGTTCGTGTTGGACTGATGACATTCGTAATACCTACCTATGACATAACCAACTGAGTTTATTATTGTGAAAGTTCAAATTGTTTTGCGAATATTCGCTCGACACTTTAGTAAAGCAAAATCGCACGTTTTATATAAAAACTTCTTGTAAGTAACAATAGTGGTACATAGGCAGAATTAATGCCGCAAAGCGTTCTATACCAGTCAATCTTAAGATTGAATAACACAACATTGTGATATACCTAAACATTTTGTTTGTACCCAAACAAAATATTAAAAAAATAAATGGTGTTATTTTTTTTGATTTTTTGTTTAAAAAGAACATTAACATTTAATTTAAAAGAAAAACTGCGCTGATCCAGTCAGTATCTATTAGTAGTCATTCTTATGTTAACTAAACGTGTTAAATGTCATAAACACGTTTAACACTATTTCCATCCTTGAGATGGAAACGTTTTTCTGAATTTTGCCATTTTTGGAGTTTCACAGTAGCAGCCCGGAGTTTAGATTTGAGCGCGATTGATGGTAATAAGCTCGCCCCATATAACATAGGACTTAAATAAACATAACTGACGCTCTACTTTAGGTACATCATGCGTGATGTAGGCACGGAAAACCTAAAAATTCCATAATAAAGTTGTGCGTTTCTCAACTAAATTGCCAATTGCTACCCACTACCCAACAACATAAAGAATATAGGAAGATAAAGATTTATGATTAAAAGAATATCAGAACAGATCTAACTGTTATGGAGAAAACAGTAGTCTCTATTATTAAAGTCTCGATATTTTGATGAAAACGTAACCGAATCGCAAAATACTTTAACCAATTTCATAACATTGCTCTGTGGCGAGGATGCTTTTATTCCGATTGATATCAGTATTCCGAAAATGTATTAAGCTGACCAATCATAATATGTTTAATGACTTTATTGATGCAAAATATGCGTCATTAAGCCTTTAAGAGCATTGTCGAATTTATTATTACGCTAAGTGTATGTACAATAAATTCTTGGGATAAAACTATCGTACTTATTTGTGTGGACTTCGGGGGCGACATTTATTATGACTGTATGGAATATACTCTTATAATATGTACCGTAAGATGATACAGAACGTCACTGAAACCACATCAGAATTTTATGTATTTTTCAGCACTATGCTGTGATGCCTTTTGGCCTCTTGCAGGACTATTATATTTTATTTTGCTTCTTATGAGGTCCAATAAATACATTTTAAGAAATATTTACCAAGAACTTGACCTCAGTTCGAAAGTACCATTGTTGAGCCGCTTGTCTAAAGTTGGAACTGGTTATTATGCCTTCTTTTTTCTTTCGTTATATTTCTGATTATTTTCGCCGCACCGTACGGTAACATTATTACAGTCATCCTCTGTGGCACAATTTTGCCTTTTCCCGAGACTTTAAACAACTTGGAAATCTCATTTATTAAACGAAATACTTAGTTTAAAGCAAATATTATTGAATTATTTAATCCAGTTTTGGTAGTTATCAATAACGAAACTCTATCATAAATCATTATTTGCCTCGCTCAAATAGAAACGCTAGAAATAAAATATTCTGTCTACTAAAATAATTTGAGAGATACTCGTATTCTCCGAATTATATTCTCCGTTATAAAACATTTCAGTTGCTTTGATACAAAAATTGATATTTGAACACTGACGAAGCGGCAAAATTTGTTACTTACATGTCCTTTACGATTTGAGGTGAAAGATCAAAGAGAGCGTAAATTTTACGACGAATTCACACAATATGTGCCCACCTGCCAAACCTACTGATATTAACATGAGAAAAATTCACGGGATTTTACGATAAACTTCCACTTCGCTGATGGGCGATAAGACGTTTATTTTTTCCGTATTTCTTTACTTTATTGTGAGAATAAAGGATTTTATGATGATACATTACATTTTGTCGTATTCCCCAAAAGTTCCAAGGCAAATTTTTACGACAAACACTCATCATTCAGTAATTATTTTCTTAACTTATGGTTTTCATTGTAATAACAGACCCCTTTTTCATGAAAGGACAAAGAAAACATGGATGGATTGTGTGAGGAGTGATATGAAAGAGAAAAGAGTAAATGGTGCCTTGACGTCTAACAGGGGAGAATGTAAGAAGAAAACGTATTGCGACGTCCCCAAGAAGAACGGGAAAACGGTTGGACGACACTTATGATTGTAACAGGGTATGATTTTGTTTCCATAAACGGAGATAAATCTTGACTCCAACCGTGTTAGTGGTTCCTCGTAGGAAATATAATAATATGAAAGAAACTTATACAATTGTCGATTTATTATTTAATCAACCAACAATTTTGCGAGAAGTGTATTTAAGTCTTTCGTTAAAATTATCACAGTTTCTCCTTTCAACCCATCACCTTCATAACAACAATGAAATATTATTAAATTATTCCTTGTTCAAAAGAAAACCTATCTTTAAGTAGGTGTAGCTTGCTATACTTGTTTTAAATAAGTTAAGTAACACCCTTACACTTCGCAATTACAGTTCAAATGAACGAACTTAGTTTATAAACCTGGGATTTCCAATTAAACATTGTACAACTCGTTTGCAATTTTGCAATAGTAGGTATTAACAATGTTTATATTGTTTAGTCGGTATTAATTCCTCACATATAATTTTAATTTGCCGTCTCTTCTATTGTCATTCTTTTCCTCTCAACTTGAGGTCCTAGGGTCGATCCATGAGGCACGGAGTCTGGTTTTGATGGCGATAGGCTCGTCCCCTTACACGGGACTTAAACCTGGCGAAATGTGGGTGATTTGATTACAGGCGTTTAAATTTATGTTCTGTTAAAGAATAATAATAATAATAATAATAATATTCCACAACTATCACACAACGCCATCTAGTCCCAAGCTAAGCAGAGCTTGTGTTATGGGTACTAGACAACTGATAAACATACTTATATATTTCTAAATACATACATAAAAAAAAAAAAATCTATTTAATCTATTTAAAAAAAAATCCCTTTGGGTATTCATTACTGCTATTAAGAATTTATTAGCCAAGATTTCATAAAGATAGTAAATTATTGTAAGCAGACTCATGTAGCAGACAAACTTAATTCGATTACTTAAAACTGTGTTGTGTTACACATTATCTGTGTAACACAACACAGTTTTACAGCCAGCCTACCAACTTATTATTTTAGTGCTTAAACAACTAAACAGATTTACTTAAGTTTTCCTTACGGTAGTTACTTATTTACTGAAATATCAGCTTCAAACAATATTAATTTGGTGTACAAATAAGACTCTCACGTAAATTATTATAATAGAACAATAACTTACATTGCTTTGTTAATCTGCTTGTATTTATTTCTTGGTTTAATTATTATTTGGTGGAAAAAGTATTTATTATTTATTTATTTAAACTTCATGCACAATAGTGATACATAGGCGGACTTAATGCCACAAGGCTGCAAGGCATGCTTTTTATGTAACGCATTGATATAATAAAACCCTAGATGCACAGTCTCGAACAAAACAAACAGTCGAAGCTGTCGCCAAACACTCACCAATACACGCACTACTACATGTAGTTATCGTCACTATAAACATTTTTTTTTTGGCAAATTCAACCTTACGCAGATTCCTTTTACAATGCAGTTATAAAAAGCAATATAAAAAGTGGGTGCGCCAAAGTTCACCTAAAATTTCAACTCCGATAATTGGAAATCCGAAAATGTTCTTCCTAACATTTTTCATCCTAACAATCGCAATTCCTAACTTCTCTGTCTCTAATGTTTTAATTCCGAAGCATTCAACTTCATAATGTCTGTAGCAATAAACATCTATTACACTATTATTTGTTTTCCTATATTTTCTCAACATAACCATCTTTTACACTATTATTCAAAGCCATATCTTATTTTTTGTTTATATTACTTTTTATTCATAATAATCAGTATTATAAAAGGTCCCATTAAAATAGGTGGACAAAATTTTAGAAATCATTCAGACCGCTAAAATAAGGACAATAGCAAAAAAAAATATAAGAATAAGAAATAAAAAAACCTACTTTTATAGGATGAGTTTGTTCTAGAGTGCCGGCAATTTATTATTTTAAGTCAAAATAAAATCACTTTATACTTATATAGTGTTTTTTTTTTGTTTAGATGTCTTTAGTTAGGCTTACTAAACGCTGTGTTAAAATTTGTCCACCTATTTTAATGGGACCTTATATACTATGCAAAGATATCCATAGGTTAGGTTAGGTTAGAACTGTGACCAACTACGCGCGAGCCGAGCGAGCGAAGCGAGCGGTGCCGCGGCAGCGGCCGGCGAGCGCTACCTCGAAATTGGTCGCGAAATTTATAAGTATTTTTTTCATAGTGCCCCCAAGACGACACTCTGCCCTGAATTTCATTCATTTATTTTATTTCCAGACAAAAATCAGTGAAACGACCTATAATCATTCTAAACAGTTGTATGAGTGAAAATATTATGGTAATTATGTTTAGGAATAAAAGCGTTAGGATAAAAAACAGTAGGAGTTTAAATATATTTACACTAATGATATTATGAATTCCAATTTTCGGAAAAATGAGTGTTATGAACATCGTCGGTAGGACTACAAATAGTATGAATGAAAACTTTAGGATGAAAAATTTTAGGAAGAGTGATCATTCGGATTACAAATCGTTAGGAAGAACAATTTCGGATAAAGAACTTTAGGTGAGCCAATATGGACCCATAAAAAGTATTTTGTACGACCGTGCAGAGACGCGAGCGACGCGAGACTATTTGAAATGAGTTCATTGTGAACTCATTTTAAGCGGACGGTTTTGAGACGCGGAGTGTGTATCTTGGGTTTTATTATATCAATGATGTAACGTTACTTATTTTATCAAAAAACAGTTATTTTAGTTTAAACAAGTATTTTTAATCTTTTAGATAACAAGAAGAGATACCTACAGTTACGAGCAATGCATTGCCGGCTTCCAGTCTACCCTTTTTTTGGGGCGTGGGAAATCATCATATAACCCCTCCCGCTCTGGGCATAGCGGAAGGGAGTGTCAGACTTCTACTGACTAAAAACCACCCATGTTCCTTCTTAGCCCTTCTGCCGACGACGCGGTGTCTCTTTTGAACAACCCGCAGCCCCAACGGCATTAACCCTGATACAGTTAAATACCAGTATTTTACATGAAGTGACTGCACAACCTCGTAAGTACTGAGTAATACTAGGTATACGAGCATTTAAAAGTACGTATACTCTGGAAACTTCAAAAGCTAATAGTATTTTCTTCTAAACTTTTGATTGGAGTTATGAGTTGTTACGAGAATAGGATCTTAAAACCTATGCTATTAAGATATTGGTATTATCACGAAGTTTCATTTGTTGTTAGAGATAATAACCTCCAAACTTTAGTTACTCTATAAGCGCTATGTTCGTAAATGTCACCCGAGGATAGTGTAGCTTCCCAGCGGTGGAAGAATTTTTCAAATCGGTCTAGTAGTTTTTAAGTTTATTCGTTACATACGAAAATACAAATCTTTCCTCACCACGACTTATTTCGGAAGAATTGTAATTCCGCGGTTGATATAATTATAATTTATAGCTTAAAGCACGAACGAATAATGTAGCTTTCTGCCAGAGATTTTTTTAGATTTGACTAAATCATTCCTCAGAATTTCCCTAACATACTTGGTACTTACAAACAAACCGACTTTACCTTTATAATATCAATTAAAATAAAACACATTGAAAATGCTTCACAGATTTTCTTCAGTATCGTCTGTGCCTTTACCTACAATAAGATAACTTTACGCTGCTCCTTCCCCGCCCTTTAAAAGTCATATAAAAGTTTGCGCTATTCAATGCGATTCCGCGGATCACATTATTATCGGTTCAAGGTGCACTTCGTGTCAATATGAGACTCGAATGTTCGTCTCAATATCTGAGAGCACCCTGTATATGTGGGTGTGTGAGTGTGCAACTGTGGGGTGTGGGAGTGTGTGAGTGTATGTGAGTGACGTTTGTCGCCGCTTCGGGACGTTAACGTCTCGACTTCGAGTGGATTTCATTGTTATTCAAACTGGTGGTAGTATTATGCAGGTGTTTTCTGAAATTGAGGTAGCTATTAGGGTGCATCATTGATCTTTCGTTGGTGTCAGCTTGATGCATTTGTCTCTATAAAAAAGCCTGATTCCTGTACACGCAATGACTGTAACCGTCCATGTTCTAACTGCCAATATTAATAAAAAATCCTTTCAAATAACTATAATTATAATAAGTTCGTTTTCGTATGTTCTATTACCTATTAAAAAAAAACTGTTTTCGCTATCATCATGATATCAACCCAGAATCACCCACTGTTGAGTATAGGGGTCTCCTTTTTTCTGCCACACTTCACGATTCTGTGCGTACCTTATCCACGTGTTTCCAGCTACTCTCCGTCCATTTACCACTAAAAATAATAATTTAGAATAATTATTATTGTTAGGCATTTGTTTTGTTGGTGTTGGCATTTTGTTTATTCGTTTCAAAATAAAACAATGTAAAACAAAGTGTCGTCACACGAGGCAGATGTCTTGAGTCGCGAGTTCGTGACTTCAAAATAATAGATTTCATTGTTTTCTTACAGCATTTACCCACAAATGGGGTAACAGTTTTATGAACCCGCTACGAAATTAGGGTAACTTACTCATTCGGGCCTCCCGAGTTAGTATTTTATTCAGTGGTAAATTGCTCTACTTACGTGTGAACAGAGTTCAGCTAAGGTCTTGATGTGTGATTCACGGATAGTTTTCGAGATTTGAGGAAGAAAAAAGTTTGGGATTTCGCCATTGTGCAGTTTGAAGTGATATTTTTAGGTGAAGTTATGTTGAGTTAAGTAGTCCGTATATAAATCACAAGTTTCATTATTTGCCAATTGCGGTTAAACACAAGCCGATTTGGTATAAAAAAATGGAATGGCTACAACACAGAATATTGACGTAGGTAGACTGTCTATTTCATCATCATTATCAGCCTATAATATTCCCACTGCAGGGACTCAGGCCTCGTCTCTAGGAGAGGGATGGTTTATCTTATAATCCACCACACGGGGCAGTGTGGGTTGGTAGATGTCACATGTTTTCAGTTTTTTTGGTTCTAAGACATGCTGGTTTCTTCACGATGCGATGTTTTCCTTCACCGTTTTGAGAGTAGTAGTGCTGAAATAAATTAAGTATACAAAGTAATGCGCCTGCCTGGGTTCGAACCCACACCTTACCACTGACTGCTATATTTGCAAAACAATTAATTCCCCTGACGGTACATAAATACTTAAAGTAAAGACGATTAAAGTAACAGAAAAGAAATATTCCATAAGAGTGGCTACTACAGTTCAGTTTAAACTGTAGTGGACAGCACTTACAAAACAAAAACAGCGACGACAGAATTGCCTATATCAAATCAAAAACCTTTTACAACATAGGGATGTTCTAGTTAATCAAACGATTCGATTCCAATGACAAGTGACCGGCCGGTCCATTCGAGTGTTTGAACCGGTATAAATCGACGACTACAATGACGGTGCTCGTAGATCGAGCGTTGAGTTGAAAACTTGAAATACTAAACAACGGATGGATGGGGAATATTTAGCGCTTACATTTTGGAACATGCAATTATTAGATAGGTATAGTTAGCTTATATTACCAAGGGTTTAAGAGTCAGGCTGCGGGTCGGTCACAAAGATACCGCGACCTCGACATAAAAAGCTAAGAAGGAACATGGGTGGTTTTAGTCAGTAGAAGTCTGACACTCCCTTTCGCTCTGCCCAAGAGCGGGAGGGGTTATTTGATGATTTTCCAACCACCCCAAGAAAAAAAATGGTATAAGAGTCGAGGAAGACCAAAGAAACGATGGATGAACTGTGTAAAGAACGATATGGAAAAAAAGGAGGTGTTTGATGAGAAGACGAGTAAAAGAGAAGTATGCAAGAAGAAGACATTCATTGGGTTCGATCCCCGCACGGAACAAATATTTGTATGGCCTACAGATAGTTGTTTCGGGTCTGGGTGTGTTTGTGTATGTGAGTTTCAATGTTTGTAAACGCACCCACTATACAGGAGAAATTCTTAGTGAGGGGCAACGTTTTTAAAAAAAAAAAGAAAAAAAATAGAAAGAAAGACATGCTGCGCTGACCTCAAATGCAGCGGGAACAGGGCAAGAGAATGATGAATTAGTTGTTACTATGCGATCTTGAAATGGTTATTGGTTACCTCCTTTGGTAGACAGAAACATTATTATTAATGCCTGTAGCACACCTCCGCTGCAAAACAACAATTGCGAAACCGCTGCGCGAGTTTCGCTGTACAACAGTACTACGGTCAACGGGCGGAGATGTAGACGGCTCCTGAGCAAATGAGCGAAATCGTGTTAGAAAGAGACAACATCATAGTCAGTTTTGTACGTTAGAGCAGGGAATTTCGCTCCTGTTTCTCCGGCAAAGAACTTACAACTCACAGCGAAACTATTTCGGTTTCGCCCTTTGAGTTTCGCAGCGGAGGTGTGCTACAGGCATAATACCTGTTTTCGTTTCGCTGACATAAATTGTGTTTACAAGACTTGAATGATAACATTTTTACGAGAATTTTCATAGCCATTTTTAACTGTATTTTTCATTGTACCTAACTGAAAAGTTGTTTACATTTATCGTCCAAAAAGCCAAAAATATATCAAAAGATTCCACCTTACAAACGAACGGCTTTTGTTATCACATCTTAAAGTCCTTTAACCATTTAAATAACTCAACAATCCTCGAGAAAAGTCTAGTGAAGCAGCAAAATAAAGATGAAAGATAAAAGATAACGTAAATACAGTTTGTACAAACGTAGTGACAAAAGAAGCTGACATCCGACGCTGTATGTTTTGTTTATAAAGAAAATATGAGTGCTAAGTCGAGTAAATGTTTTTTTTTTGCTCGGGAGGTAGATTTTGTGTCGTCTTGTTATACAAAGAGGTCCATGCTTCAGTAACCCCCTCTTTGATTTATTTTGATATGTACCTAAAGAGGGCAGATGCTGATTCATGGTTTTTGAAGAGGAGGGTGGGGGATACTTCTATTAATTACTAGCAGTTGTTGGAAGATTTGAATGTAACATCATTTTGATAGAATTAAAAGTCGCGAAAACGAATAGGTATCTATCTCACGAGAACGAGTGAATATTTATCAAAAACTTATTCATTTATTAAAGTAGAAATTCAGATTCACCATATATTAATAAATAGGTACACTATACAATTGAAAATAGTTGTTAACTCCTTTTTTAACCGACTTCCAAAAAAAGGAGGAGGTTATCAATTCGACTGTATTTTTTTTTTTTTTTTTTTTTTTTTTTTTTTTTTTTATGTTTGTTCGCTCATAACTTGCGACTGGGTGAACTGATTTTCATGATTCTTTTTTCATTTGAAAGCTGGTGCTTCCCGTGTGGTCCCATTGTCACCATTTCAATATCTGATGATGGGATCTTGTAGAAATCGGGGGAACTCTTCAATAAATAACAGCAGATTAACCGCGATTGTTGCTATAGCATATCTAAGCATTGTTTACGCCATCACACAACATAATATCACGCCTGTACTCACTACAATGGTTATAAAAACTATTTTGTGAAGATCTGATGAAGAACTTCGGAGATAGGCAACGGAACTCCTCAATAAATGATAGCAAATGGACTGGGATTGCTGAAATCTCATATTGTCCGTCTATTGTTTACACCAGTTCCTAACATAACATCACGCCGGTACGTTGTGAAGGGGTAAGCACATGTGAAACACTAAAAAGTAAAAAATAAAAACTTTTTTACAAAAAATAAAACCGACTTCGACAAAAAAAACACTCAAAAGTGAAAAATAAACTTGAGAAGAAAAATCAGTTTCTGAAGTCGGTGACAAAAAAATGAAATCAAAGAAACAAAAGTCACCGACTTCAGAAACTGATTTTTCTTCTCAAGTTTATTTTTCACTTTTGAGTGTTTTTTTTAATTTTATTAAACGCTTACGTTACGCTTACTATTTTAAGATAGCTTTAACACTAAATCTTACAGACTGTAATTTAATAACTACATCTTAATTTTATTGCTTGCGTTTGTTAGTTTTGGCTATAATATTAAGATTTAGTAATTAAATCGCACTCTGTAAGCTTTAAACATAATATTAAAACTCAATAATAAAATAAAATTAATTCTGATTCAATTAAGTATGTAACTAAGTCGTTTTGACAAATGATATTAATAAGTCCCGACATAATAACTCCACCGCCCTCATATTTATACTATTTTATGTTCCTCTACAAAGAAGTTAACGAAGGCCGTCTTTACACTACTGTTGAAATGAGTTTGGTCTGGGGAAACCAGACGATAGTTATTTAGACAACATCATCTTAGATCTGTATTTCTTGAACTTCAGCATATAACGTGACAAGTAGAGCTTCCTTTTTCGTTGCTTTTGCTTAATAATATAGATTGAAAACCGCACGGAAAGGGGAGTGGAACACTATGAAGGATCTCTTTGTCCATGAGTGGGGCAATCATCTTTTCAGCCGAATGACGTCCACTGCTGGACATAGGCCTCCCCCAAGTGTTGCCACATTGACCGGTCCCGTGGGTCTCGCATCCAGCACACAGTTCTTAATATATACTACAACCCTTGGACGTAGCTGTGTTCAAGTCCTATAAAAGTAGATGGGACGCTAAATTACTCATTGGCGTTAAAGTACCTAAAAGCAGGCTTTAATAGAGCCATATTATTTCCGATCATTCTGCCCTTACCTGCGCTACGGTTATTTGAAATATGGATCCTCCACACCATCTTAGACAGTTATTGGATTACGAGACCTGTGTGGTGCTCCTCAGCTAATAAAATCTGTTCAATGAAGCTGGAGCTTCAGTTCCGACTTCATAAAGATTGCGTGCTTTGAAGGCGTATGAATAATATAGAGCGCTTAAATCGATGTATGATGCACTTTGCGTTCATTTTTAACCGACTTCCAAAAAAAAGGAGGAGGTTATCAATTCGACTGTATTTTTTTTTTTTTTTTTTTTTTATGTTTGTTCGCTCATAACTTGCGACTGGGTGAACTGATTTTCATGATTCTTTTTTCATTTGAAAGCTGGTGCTTCCCGTGTGGTCCCATTGTCACCATTTCAATATCTGATGATGGGATCTTGTAGAAATCGGGTGAACTCTTCAATTAATAACAGCAGATCAACCGCGATTGTTGCTATAGCATATCTAAGCATTGTTTACACCATCACACAACAATATAATATCACGCCTGTACTCACTACAAAGGTTATAAAAACTATTTTGTGAAAATCTGATGAAGAACTTCGGAGATATTCAACGGAACTCCTCAATAAATGATAGCAAATGGACTGGGATTGCTGAAATCTGATATTGTCTGTCTATTGTTTACACCAGTCCTAACATAACATCACGCCGGTACGTTGTGAAGGGGTAAGCACATGTGAAACACTAAAAGGTGAAAAATAAAAACTTTTTTACAAAAAATAAAACCGACTTCGACAAAAAAAACACTCAAAAGTGAAAAATAAACTTGAGAAGAAAAATCAGTTTCTGAAGTCGGTGACAAAAAAATGAAATCAAAGAAACAAAAGTCACCGACTTCAGAAACTGATTTTTCTTCTCAAGTTTATTTTTCACTTTTGAGTGTTTTTTTTGTCGAAGTCGGTTTTATTTTTTGCCGTTTTAAAATCATCCTGTCAACACAAAATGGATCAAAAGTGAACGAAAATAGACAGGGTCGCACAAGGTGTTTTTGAGTTTTTTAGTCTGGGATTTTACAGTAGCAGCCACGAAAGATGGACACAAACATTAAAAACTAATTTGTGAAATGTAGGTGTATTATTAAGGACACCTCTGCTTAACCCTTCGGGGATTACACTAAGCGTGATTTAATGTTATGAACAAATTTCAGTAAAGCTTTCTCAAATGACAATGAAAAATGTGACACTGGATTTACAGATTTGATTGCTGAAGAAAAGCATGCTTTGCACTTTAATATTTTAATTTATGGTTAGAACCGTTACTGGTCACTAGCATACTTTCATAAGCACTTATCGTAACCCGTAACATAAAAGCGATGAACATCGGCTAAAAACTGTTTGACAAAACTAAACGGGAACTTTGTTTGCAGTATGTAAAACGGATATTTTGTGTTGAATATACACACGTAAGTTTATTATAGCTTTCTTTATTTTGACAATTGGCAAAAAATTACCACGCAGTAGTAAGTCTAGAATAAAATTATAATTAAAGTTCGCGCATCACGGCATCGCTCTTTTTTTGGAGCGTGGGTAATCAATAAATGTCTCCTCCCGCTCTGGGCAGAGCGGTAGAGAGTGTCAGACTTTTACTAACTAAAAACCACCCATGATCCTTCTTAGTCCTTTGTTTCGAGGCCGCGGTGTCTCTTTCGAACAACCCGCAGCCCCGACGGGCACGGCATCGTCCCGTAAGGGCCTACTACACGCTCAAGCTTCACCACACTTTTCGTTCACACTTCACAGTACATCGCGCATAATTATGGTTGGTAAAACTGTATTACCATTACAAACCACACGCGCGATGTACTGTGTGCACCGTGTAATCGCGCAGGCAAGACTGTGGGGAAGTGTGAGCGTGTGGTAGGCGCATTACACTGCTTTTTCTTTGGGTTAGTGCTAGGGATTAGCACTGGGAAAGTACTTCCCCCGATTTTTTTTTTATAATTCCGTTTATTAAAATAAAATTCAGTCAGTCAAAGAAAAAAGTACTGGTTGTTTTTTGTTCAAATAAAATGCTTATAATTATTCCGGATAATCAGATTAATAACAATAATAATGAGTAAAAAAGTATCAATTAAAATCTAAGAACTTGTAATGATAAGTAAGTTGTTCTTGACTGTACTAATTATTAAATTTCGGGTCAATCTTTATTTAATGTGTGTATAGTACTCGTATTATAGTTCCATTCGAGTTCTTAGTTAGGGTTAAAAACGACGATTTTATCAGTTGCATTAGCGCTCTACACCTAATTCTAGCCCTGATCCCTTGAACCTACTACTTGTAACATTACTGCTTATAACGTTATTGATGTTTGTTTACCAACCGTCGATGTAAACAACCTTTTTACTGAACATACATGGAGCTACGATTTGCTAAGGGGTGTACTACTGAAAGGGGGGAGCGAGGGGGGAAAGTCTCGATGTTCACGCACTGTTGGAACTCCTAGAAATCTCACAAGAGACCCTTATTCGTTATTGGGAAAATGATTTAAAAATTACGGTCTAGTGATTCTTGTTTTACAGTAAATGATAACTATCGATGTGGCAAGTTATTTATAATTATGTTTGTAGCTCTTTTATAAAGTCCCTGGGTTTACAAAACTAATAGTGTTTTTATGCACGTAATAAAACCGTGATCATAACTGTGATTTAGTGTTGCTGTTCAATAACAATATTCATAATGGAAATAGGCTCACTCTCTATCAAATGGGACTTAAAGCGCCTACATACACCCTTGTCAAACCCTTCAAAGTAATTACAATTCAGATATTATATTGTTATGTTCAATGTCTAATTTAATTTCTTATATTATTATCTCGTTACAGGTAAGAATCAAATTCATCACCAAATAAAGAATATAAAACTTCGCTAATCACGTAAGTAAGGCAAAACAAAACCGTATAAATTTTTATACTACTTTTACTAACACATAACTCATAATCTTCCCATAAAATAGCCACCACACGCATCATAACGCCATAGAAGTACTAGGCAAGCATAAAATAGTAGGAATACACGACTATCCAGTTACAGCACTGACTAACGCTACTCTCTAGGCGAGGGAGAGTTCCTGCCTTTGCAGTACATATGAAGCCTTTTATAGGTCGTCAACCTGTCAGTATAAAGCCTAAGATATACCGCTACTGGAATAGCAAAGGCGGCTTTTTTTGCTGTTAGCTGAGGCAAAGGTATTTCGCTGTGGCTAGGTATGGTTTTTTTGTTGGATGTATACTGGTAAGTTATTTTATTTGATGTGACTGTTGAGTTCTTTTAGTACCTTACGGTAAGATATTTCCACGTATTTATTTTTTTAGTGTTTATAAAATATTTTAGTAAATGATACAGAAATCTAAAGTCATAATTTTTATTAGTTAAAATAGATAATTAACTAAACGAAACTTACAGAGGCTTTATTAAAAACAGGTCAGTTTCAATAATAACTGATTAACACATTTCCAACTACATTATCAGTTTATTTTGATGTAAAATGTATTTAACTACTGACATTTATACGTATTTGTATATGATACGAGTCTCATATGAAAGAATTATGTGATTTTAAACCTATTTAATTTGTATTAATATTAATTAATATTGCATATTGATATATTTACACCTCAAATAATACTTCATAATTAACCAATTACTCGCGGCCATAGAGTAGGTCAATTTTTTGATCAAACAGTGCTGCCATGTAAAGTGGCAATACTGCCAGCTAACGTGGCAATGCTGCCAGCTTTTTGGGCAGTATCAGGAAGTTGTTCTTATCTATACCTACATATTTTTATTATTATGTTAAGTTAGGTTACCAATTACCTTCTAGCAGCAATTGAACATAGTCTTGGTTTACTAAGACTTAATAAACTCATAATGGTATTGTATCAAGTGCGTATCCAGCAGATCAATGAGCCTTCACCACTAATGACCGAATCATGGAAAGCGAACATTCCTCTCATTACTAGTTTCCTGGTACTTCTAGTTAAAACGTATCACTTCATTAAATGTGAAAAACAGTAATTAATGGTTATAACAGGTTTATTTAATTCTCTCTTTGAACTTGATAAATCCTAATTAATTAGGAATCGTAATGAGTTCGTTACTATTCATTTTTGCCTGTAAAAAATCTGCGAAAAATAGAAACCTAGTCCTAATAGTAGATTTTACAACAAGTGCACAAAACGAACCATTTTTATCCGAGACTTTTAGCAGGCCGAGCCGAAGGCGAGGGCTGATAGTAATGTCGAGGATAAAAATGGTTTTGTGGACGAGTTATAAACTCTGCTTTTCACTTCGAATGCGAGGAAATAAAACAGTAGTTTAACATATTTCTTTAATTAAAATTCAAAGTAAAATTTGTACAGTTTTTTTAATCGCCGCTTTTTTTTTTTAATCTTACGAAATTGATATTAAGCTTGCAGACCTATACAGCCTACTATTAAATTAATTTTGTAACAATAATTTTCATTAGTTAATTAAATAACTTACCGTACTTGAATTTAAATTTTAATATCTTTTAAGTCTTAAAAAACACATATGGCAAATAAATTAAAGTAAATAATATTATATAATATTATAAAGTAAACAAATTCTATCTATGAACTTCTTATTGTGTTTGGCTGTATGGCTCATTTTCTTTGCCTTAATAAAGATACATTTATGAGTAGATACGTTAATGCCCTTGTGCACAAAATTCGATTTTGTGCAGCCTATATCCTGCACAAATAAGCACTTTCAGAGCATGAGAAGTGAAAAATATATTGATTCTGATTCTTGATAAGGTCAACGATTAATGAAGTTGTATTATATAGCCACTTACTTACTAGCTTATCCTCACAAAACTGTATTTGGTTTAACCAAAAACTTTCCAAAAAAGTAAGAAAAGTTCTTTATTCACACACAGTAAGCATCGATTACCACATCCGTTTGAAAATGTTAAAAATGCGAAATTCATCCGTCCACCTCCATAGTTGTCGGTGTGTCAGTCTTTCTGTGGATTTTGAACGTATTTCTATGAAATAAGTACACAAGTGGACCAAGGTTAGGACATTTTTCATCCCTCTAGTACGTTCCCATGGGATTTTCAGCCTCGATGCCAGCAAAACCGCAGATAGTTCATAATTTAATTACTAATAGAAGGTCAGCCTTAAAACTATGTTGTTAATATTATGTTTGTTTATTACTAGTTTTACGTTTATACAAAATAAACCGAATACCAGCAGTTTTAACTATACTGAATAATTCCGAACTGTTATTACGAGTGAAAATGTCAACATAAATCGTAATTAATATATTTATTATGAATTAACACATGACCCTTGTAAACAGAATACATTAAACGTGAATTTAGGTATGTAGTGAATATAAATCCTTGTGGAATTTTACATAAAATTTTGTTAGTTTGTGATAGAGCTCACAATTAGGTATTTTTTAAATATATTTTTTTTGACATATATTTTAAGACTGATTATTTCAACAGTGTTATATATATAAGAAAGCAATAAAATAATCTATCATTTACATAACGAGTTTCTTCCTTGCCTCGGAAAGCACGTTAAGCTGTTGATCCCAGCTGTCATTAATTGTAGATCTTTGACAGTCGTAACAGGAAGGCACTGGTCCGAAAGGCTGACAACCAGTCTTACCAAGGAGTGTCACATTACCTAGTACTAACCTGGTTGTGGAGGTCACATAGGCAGTCTCTCCATGTAAAATATTAGTATTTAGATGCATCCGGTTAGACTGGAAGCCAACCTTAACATAGTTAGGAAAAAGTTAGGCAGATGATGTTTGAACTTGCACTTTAATATAAGTGTACCCTTCACTGCGAGCTACTTTTCAGCAGTACATGCCAAAGTTTTTGAAAAAAGTTCATATTTACATAGAACACAAATAATCAACTAATAATAACGATTACCACCACAATTGCGCCGACGCTTATAACCAATCATGTACCGACAAACCCGGTCACTACATCATCCAAACATACACTACAGTGCATACTGTAGTCTGTAGGTACGCTCGCTCACACAATCCGTACCCTAACTGCTAACAACATTTGCAATATTAATTATGCGAGCCGCCAGCTTGATGTTCCGGGTTAATAACAGACCATTCGGGATGGCATCGGGATTAAACAATATGTCTGCCGTAACTATTTAATGAGGCACGCACAATGCCCTCAAAAATGTTTCGTGATACGTGTCACCCAGATTTTATAATAATGAGTGTTTCCCGGAAATATTATGAGGGCAATCGCGGAAGTTAAATTGTGTTTTGCCGTAAATATTTGGATTGTCCGAGGGTGGGGGGACTCTTTTGCTTATCATGGAATTGTTTTGAGACAGACTTTTACCCCTACAAATCTTAAATAAACCCAAGCCATAAGAACATTCGAAGAAAAAGGCGTGCGCTCAAAACTATGCCTCAAAACTCACAAGTAGGCTATCACTAATTACCAAAAAGCTCTATGGCACCAAAAAATCAAGGCACACTTCATCAATTTGTTGATGCTGAGTAAATTACTTACTTTGTGTGGAGACACATTCATCAATAAAGGATGATTAATGAAAGCCGGCACACGATCCCGATCGCTTGATGGATTAGCGCCCATATGGTTCTGCATAATTTGCTGAGTGCTGCCACCTGTGCCCTTGTTGTTTTATCTCCCTCCCACCAAACAAGTTAGTCGCTCGAAAAAATCCTACTGTACTTTGTTAAGCATTATTTTTCTTGTTTAGATTACGAAATAAAAGTCGGGGGAAAACGAGCCGAATTAAATTTTCGTTTTCGTGGCCCTATTTATATTCCGAGCGGTCGAGAGTAAATCTAAGATTCTGTAAATGATTGTACCTCAAAGTGGGTAGCGAAATAAGTACTGGGAACATTCACCTGTCGCGTTCATTGTTGTTCTAAATAAAATGGGGACAATTTTTTTGTGTGTCCTTGTTAGAAACTTCTTTCAGGAATCTGTTAACAAGAAATAAGAGGACCTTTTTATCCGGTCGAAATGTTCGGTCGCCTCTAGCAGTAGCGGCACAGATAGGCAGCCGACAAATCCGTACAAATCCTGTGTGGCAAGCAAAGCTTTCCTCGGCTCGAAAAAACCGCGATTGATTCAAAACACTGCTAGGAAAAAATGACGTCGACCCAAATAAATCTACTGCTCAATTTCCGATGATCTAATCTCCTAGTTTTTGTATTATTGAGTAATTTTGTGAGATTATTTAATTTTAGCTCAATTATTTCTTGTGGTAGGAATTTCTAACCAATATCTAAAAGCCCAATACTTCATAACGTCATCCAGGAAACCCCGTTCACAAGTGTATACAATTTGCACACTCGCCGTGTTCTAAATAGCTCTATAAATACGTTTCAATCTAAATCAGGAAGGATGTCATACAATGTTGCTACGCGATTGGCGTACGAGCATGATTCTATAACACTCCATCCGTATGTGTAGAAAATGGCAGCCATCCATCTCCTGTCGACTGCCATCGGAAAACAATAGAAAGCATTCCACGTTGCAGCCTGCGATGTAAAAGCACGAAACATAAACTTTTATGCCTAGTTCATGACTTTTGTGCTTTTTTTTTTCGATTTGTTTTTGTCATTTCTAATAACAATACTAGATCTAACTATGAATATTCCGATAAAGGTTAAGTTTTTGAATTGCAAAGCATAAACACATAATAATTTATGAGCTTAGTGCATAACATTTTGTCAAGATGGATTTTTTTTTTCATTTAATATTTTTGGAGCCATGCAGAGAATGTTTTTAGGGCCGTTCTTTGAGGCTCTTAGATATAATTCGTGTTGATATTCTTGTCTCGTCGATCTTACTAAAGTGTCATAAATAATTTCTTTTTACTTTTTTTCTTGACGAACGTTTTACGTTTTTTTTACTTTATTTAACTTCTATAGTTCGTAGGAACCTTTTGAATATGATATCGTAGCCTGTACCAAGAACTTGGTCCAAGTTACCAGGCCGTCAGGAGTCAGAAATCCTTATCCTTACATAGTATAAAACAAAGTCGCTATTTTTGTCTGTTTGTTTGTCTGTATGCTTAAATCTTTAAAACTATAACGCAACGGATTTTGATGCGGTTTTTTTTAATAGATAGAGTGATTCAAGAGGAAGGTTTTAGTATATAATTTGAACGACATCCACGCGGGTGAAGCCGCGGGCATCAGCTAGTATACAATAAACAACTATGTACAATAATCGAACAATATTTTCAAGCTTTGACTACAAAAGTCAAGTCAGTGTCCTCTGTAAAGCGCTTCACAGACAATATAGACTATTCATGCCAATTATTTTTCGGGTGCTAATTAAACCGGCTTCTTTTTAATAGCAATATTTGCATCTAAAAATCTAACTTGCCTTCTAAATTACTAAGTGAGCCACAATTAACGAACATCTAAATAATACTATCTTAGCCGCAAGTTATCTTTTTTAAAGCCACTCTAAATACAACTCAGCATCGTGATTATTTTTTAGCATCTAAATTTGTAACATGAATTCAAACAGTAAACTTCTAAAATATTAATATATGGCATCAAAAAAATATTCAATTAGCTTCTAATTTATTAACTCAGTACGTTTAAATTATAACTCATGCCACATTAACTGAGCATCAAAATTTAATTAAAATTGTCATCAAATATTATATTATAGCCACTAATAGTATGTATTAACTCCTGTCGTGTCATCGAAAGGCTTAAATATAGAAGTTCAGAGTACCCTTAATGACCTAAATATTGAAGTTCAGAGTATCGAATGTCCTAAAAATCGATTTTATTTACATGTTGTGCTACAAAAGTTATCGACAGAATCGCTTCAGAACTTCATTTTTATCGGAAAACTAGACAATAAATTGTGAAAACATTTCTGCAAGCAACTCGGAAGTAGCGCTCGCCGGCCGCTGCCGCGGCACCGCTCGCTTCGCTCGCTCGGCTCGCGCGCGTTTTGTCACAGTTTTAACCTAACCTAACCTATATCCCTCAGTTTACAATAACGAATCATACAATCTGCCTGTGACTAGTCAATTAGACAATGGTAAAAACATTTCTGTAACTAATAGGTATTTTTAACGTAAATATAATAATCTAAAGTGTATCAAAAGTTGACATTTCATATCTAATATACGTTGGCGCTCTCTGATTGGTGCAAATGGCCGGTCGCTGTCGTCTCGCGCGCTCGCGCCAAATCTTTCTGTTGCTATTTTCACGATAAAAGAATGTGATGTATTATTTTACATGCGAAGTTATAATAAATGATGTTGACTACGGTCGCTTCATTTATATTTTTTTGAGGGCCTTGTGTTGAAGCTGTTAAATGTAAAATGGTGGTGAGATATAAATTCCGTGGCTGAGTTAGTAAATTAGGTGCCTATGTATAAATAACAAGGACAAGTTAATATAAATGTTGATCGTCACTTGATGCTTTCTATAGAATATTTAGTGGGCGTTGTAAAGAAGACGAATTAGTATATTAGAGGCTATATAATTTTCCCGTGGCTTAGTTATAAAATTAGAAGTTTGATCCTGTGGCCAATTAAAAAAACTGTGGCTCGATTAATTATTTCTCTTATTTTTCTAGTGCTTCAGTTAGTTTCAGTGTGATACACTCGATATTTATATGAAATCTACGTTGCTCGACTTTTTCAAGCGTGCGATCAGTTTCTCGATTTATTTTATATTGAGTTGGAAACCTTGCCACATATTTCTTTGATCATTGTGAGATGCAACTTTCCCCACAGAGCCCCGTTTTGAATCTTACTGGAGCAAAAAATCTTTACCCAAAAAAGAAAACAGCCTTAAGGACGCTGTTACATTTTCGATCAACTCATGTTTAGGTAACTAAAGTCGCTCAAAGCAAGGTCTCACAATAGCGCTCGGTTTTATACCTCCTATAAATAATCTTGATCTTTGATATTATTTTTTAATTGTATTGAAATAGAATTTGGTAGATTACTTGGAACTATGAAAACGCATTTGGTAATTGTTAATTATTAGTATCGTCGTCATGATAAGTAGGTTAGTATTTTCAACCGAGTCGAAAAAAAAGAAGGTGCTGTATTTGTATGTATCCGCCATTTTCCCAAAAGCTACTGATCCGATATCAATCGGATTTTCGTTGATAAATGCATATTGTGTTTTTAAGGAAGGTTTTACTGTAAAATATGATTATAATATAATAATAAGTTTATTTATTTCTCTCACAATGGTTTTGTAGCACGTTTTGAACACTATAATATTCACATTGTGAGAGCTGGTGCCTGAAGTAGGTTTCAAAAAAACCTGTATTACAGGTCACCAGGATTGGAGATCTTCCGAAGTAGAAGATGGAACTCTTCAATAATATAGACAGCAAATTACTCACGATAGCTGTGATCGTATGTTTATGTAGTGTTTTCGCCATTTCATAATATAATATCACGCTTGTTCGGGTTTAAGGGGCAAACAGATGTACACCCAATATGGGGTACCTACCAACCAAACTTAATGAAAAAGAACAACCGGTACCGACAGCGACTTCCGAAAAGAAAAATACGCTACCTACGTGAAATAACCATGTGAAATAAGTAGGTACTTAAAATGAAATAGGAATTTCAATTCCAAACCTCTCCGTCGAAAGCTTGACCTGACCCATCCATTTCCAAACCTCACCGCCGACAGCTTGACCTTACCCATCCATTTCCAAACCTCACCGCCGACAGCTTGACCTGACCCATCCATTTTCAAACCTCAACGCCGACAGCTTGACCTTACCCAATTACCCATCCATTTCCAAACCTCATCGCCGACAGCTTGACCTTACCCATCCATTTGCAAACCTCACCGCCCACAGCTTGACCTGACCCATCCATTTCCAAACCTCACCGCCGACAGCTTGACCTTACCCATCCATTTCCAAACCTCACCGCCTACAGCTTGACCTTTCCCATCCACTTCCGATTCCGAACCTCACCGTCGACAGCTTGACCTGACCCATCCATTTCCAAACCTCATCGCCGACAGCTTGACCTTACCCATCCATTTCCAAACCTCACCGCCGACAGCTTGACCTGACCCATCCATTTCCAAACCTCACCTCCGACAACTTGACCTTACCCATCCATTTCCAAACCTCACCGCCGACAGCTTGACCTTTCCCATCCACTTCCGAACCTCACCGTCGACAGCTTGACCTGACCCATCCATTTCCAAACCTCACCGCCGACAGCTTGACCTTTCCCATCCACTTCCAAACCTCACCGTCGACAGCTTGACCTGACCCATCCATTTCCAAACCTCACCGCCGACAGCTTGACCTTACCCATCCATTTCCAAACCTCACCCCCGACAGCTTGACCTTACCCATCCACTTCCAAACCTCACCGTCGACAGCTTGACCTGACCCATCCATTTCTGAACCTTGTCAACAAACTGCTTAACCCCACCCATCCAAAACCCGGTCGTACCCAACATAATTTCTAAATCACATTCTAATAATAAAAGTATGAAACTCGTACTTACTTTTATCTCAGTCCTAAAAAGTATCAACTCCTTCCGGTCGTCGTCGGTCGTCGGTTGCCGTGGTAACCGTACACTAAAATCTTTTTCTATCACGTTTATCGTACGTATTTTTTGCGAGAGAGCGATACACCCGTCCTTCCACTAGCGCTGCTGAGCGCGGAATGATGAACCGGGAGCGAAAAATGTATGAAGAAATTGGCAAATGTTTTTATTATAGCTAATAATTGAATAAAAAAATTTATATAAAAAAAAAAAATATATCTCAACATCTAAAGGACTATATGTACCGCAATTTATAATAATTTTGGAGATATAATATGCTGTAAATTTACCTATAATGGTACCTATTCGGACCCTACTTTTTTACATATTCTGCGATTATTGTGATGGGAAAAACGTATTTGTGCGATTTTTTTGTATGACGTCATACAATTTTTCTGATGCCAATCTGGAGACGAATAAATTATCTTTAAATTAAGACCATGATATCTTCACATTTGTGATTGCTTATACGTTAAAATGGTACCTGAAAACCACTGTTATTTGTAGAAAAATGTTTTAGCGTCCTTAACCCACAAAAAGAAGAATCAAAGCTTGTAAAACTTTCGGTATTCATGTAGCTCACGTACTTATTTAATAACATTTTGTAGTCGGCTTTACGGTTTGTTTATGTAATTGTTATTGGGTGGCTAGGTGCTAAAAGCTGGCTAGCCCGTTGTAATTGTGCATATGCGGCGTCCCGAGTAACCGCTTATTTAATTTTGCAAATGTTATTAGTAGGTGGGAAGGGACGGTTCCCGCGTGTCGCCGCGTCGCGTCGCGCTCGTGTGGAACTACGCTTGGGTACAAACAAGCCACGAACATGGCTAATTAAGAGACTAGTATACTGCCGCTCTACCAGTCTTTAACATTAAATGGTTGCGAATGTGATTGGTTTATTGCTGAGTCTGTTTATGAGTCTGTCTTACTACTATTAGAAATGTGTAACTTTCTGAGGATGGATGGATGTTTATTAATCTTTTACGCAAAAACTACTGAATGAAATCGGGCGTTTGGCAAATACGTAGGTACATGATAACCTGGATAAACACATACCTATTACACATTAGCTATCCGGGTCTTAGGATCCAATGGATTATATTTCTAAGGTCTGGAACGACTAACTTATTAACTAGTCTAATTGTAGAAAATGTTTCTGTTAGTAACAGTATCTATATGTCGTTAATGACAAAAGATCATAAGCCACCAGCATCAAACTCTGCAACTCATCTAGGCAAACCCAAAATTAAAACAAACACTCATAATTGTAACTTGTCATGACAACAGCTAAAGTGAGGCTTTCAAAAATTACAATTTGAGAGGAGTTTTTAGAGGATGAAAATGGGAAGTCTATGCGCTAAACCCGGATAGACTCGACCTCGAATTTAATTAAAATTTTGTTTCACCTTTTTAGCGCATTTGTCGCGGTTTGCACCCCTACCGCTTACAGCCGCGATTCGTAATTCTTTTTCATACATTACAGATTTGTTGATGTTTTTGTTTGTCCCCGTTGTGAGAGGTAAAGCGACACGGTAGGAGTGGTTAAGTATGGTTATTTTTCTCTGCCTTTCACCTATATTTACAAGTTATTGACTCTGTATTATTTATATAACCATCACGCTTGTAATCCCTGAAGTAGAAGGCAGAGGAGTATTTATTAGTACACCCACATTTCGCTAGTTATACTTAAGTCCCATATAATAGGGGGGAGGACACAAATCCAGACGCCATGGCTGCACTTTGCGAGACCCGGGAATCAAAACCAGGGCCTCATGCTCAGCAGCCGCGGTTAAACACTCGACCAGTGAGGCATTTTAATCCAATCGCTATAGTTCTGTTATAGCTGTTAGTTTCTCCTCAACATAAACAAATAAACAAAACCGTCGAACAAGTCCTCGAGCCTATTACGACTCGTCCTTGTAAACGTCAGCGACTCCAAACAATCAATTGCCATCAAAAACACGGCCCTGACATCCAGCCAATACAGCTCAATAGGGCGTGTAGACACGAGTGGCTATAGACATGCTAATAAGTTCGAGCTAGTTAGGGATGCACGACTCACAGAAGGTGCAAAATTAAAGTTCGTTGTACAGTCTACACCCTGCCTTAGAACTAAGGATGTTATGGAGCTCAGTAACCGAATTCGAAACAATCGGATATCACCATAACTACATATTATAAAAATACTAGCAAAACGCAAGCGAAGCGGCTTCACTTGCGTGGAGACCTATAATATTGTCCCACGGGATAAAAAGTATCCTATGTATTCATCCAGGTTATAAGCTATCCGTGTTTTAAATTTCATCCACATCCGTACAGTAGTTTTTGCGTGAAAGAGTAACAAACATACACACTCACAAACTTTCACCTTAAAAATATATTAGTGTGATAGTAGTATAGAATAAGGAAAACGTCAAAAGTGCCTATAAAATTTTAGGGTTGTCCTCGATTTCCCTGGGATCCCGTAATCAGATCCTGACTTGGACCACCTCGGGAGTCCCAAGGTGGTCCGATTGTCACCAAGTCCTGAGTCGGGAGTACATACCCTTTCGAACACAGAGGCTAAAATATTATCATTTGTAACGCGGCAACCCCACGACCATAGGGTTAATAGTAATGTTGGCCACACTGTCAGCCGCATCCAATCGGATGATTGCGGGAACAGTAGAGAGGTTGGCGACATTGTCATGCGTAGCGAATCAGGCGCCGTAATTCTTACCGCGCAACCCGCGGAGCAGGCGCCAACAAGCGTATTGGGGGTAGAACAGTCTACTAGTGACACTTGCATGACGCGGCGTGTTTCGAACCGATCTCGTAAGAAGCCGGCCATCTTAGATCTCGAGTATTGTTTAGTGTAACGTACTCAATAAGTGATTTTCCATCTGTTCTTCTTGTTTGTTGACTAAAGTAGTGTGAAATTTAGCAAGGACTTTCGATCTTTGATCTACACATTATATTTACAAAATAATTTTTAGATGATTTTAGAGGGTTTTTATTTTTGTTTTAGGGCTAAATATTTATGAGTGTTAGCATTGTGTTTTTTTGCCCGACCGAGCACTGCTCCGAAACCAGCGGATAATATCCGGAAATCTTATCCGAAACCGGTACAAAACGATTTTTTATTATCCGTATCCAGAACCGAAACTGCATATCCATTACATCCCTGCATAGATCTTCGAGTAGAACCCTCAAGATAACTTGGAAATTAGTTCCAAACAATCTCTTATTGTCGACTTATTACAATTGTTAGTTATAATAAATGGACAACTATTAATTTTGAACGAGGATATGCTAAATTCGCGGTAACTCTTCGAATTAAGTAAGTTTGGAGAACTGGTGAAGCAATTTGTATGGTTGATCACCTATGATTATTTATGTCGAACTAGCTGTTGCCAGCGGCTTCACCCGCTACAACTCGGAAATTATCCCACGGGAAGATAAAATCGGGATAAAAACTATCCTATGTGTTAAAATTGGTTATAAACTACCTGTGTGCCAAATTTTATTTAAATCCGTCCAGTAGTTTTTGCGTGAAAGAGTAACAAACATCCATCCATACTTACAAATTTTCGCTTATTGGACTATTTATATAGTAAACGCTGAGATGTAACATCTAAATCTTAATATGACGTGTGTTTTAGTACCGAACTATAACATCCATTATTACTATAAACAAAGTATCAACAATTCTCAGAAACAAAGTATTTTTTTTTTAAACTTTGCCCCACACTAGGAATTTTTCCTGTATCGTGGGTGCGTTTACAAACATTTAAACTCACATACACAAATACACAGACCCGAAACAACTATCTGTAGGCCATACAAATATTTGTTCCGTGCGGGGATCGAACCCGCGACACGCAGCGCAGCAGTCCAATCGCTCAGCCACTGCGTCAACCGTGCCGACAATTTGGATTAAGCACAAGTCTTAGTATCTTCTCTATAGATTCTGGGTAGGTCAGTGTTTAGATTTTACATTAGGAACTTCTCAGTAGCAGCTACGGAGTCTAAATTGGTGCTCAGTTATTAGCAATAGGCTTGCCCTATTTGGTACACCTCTACCCAACCTTTCGGAGATTGCATAGGTACGTGATGATTATGTGTATGTTTGTGTATCTTCTACACTATAAAATATTAAAAATCTTCTTTACGTGTCGACGCGCTCAAATTAAATGCAATATAAAAATGCGGTATCGTTTACATTTAATAAACGAAACAGAGTAATCGCTTCAAAACATTACAGAAAGGTAAATTGAAAAATAAAACCCTGTATTGAAAGTTTCATCTGCAGTTCGCGAGACACATCTCAGTCAATATTTAACCCGACACTGCTTCAAAGTTTCTGTTACACCAATTCAATAAGTTTTCCTACTACCTTCAATAAAACAGCAATGTCTAGCTTGCTTTGACTGCATTCGGTGTTCTTTGTGTGAAAACTTTTGATTAGTTTCGATACCCACCTAGAGTTTGTTTATGGCTCTAGAACTGTTTAACGGACTTTGGGCTTGCTTTTCTGCTGGACGTTTTGTGATGGTATTATTTACAGAGTTATTTGTGAAAGAAAATGTCTCTGTATTACAATTTCAATAATTGTAAAATTATTTATTAAAACCTTTAACATTTTTTATTTGAACACGAAACAGGTGAAATGCTACTTTTCCTAGCAAGGTCAGAGTAAAAGTAACGGGTTGCAGGTTATTTAACAATGATCAGATATTATTATGTATTTATAATATCTAATAATTGCTATATCACAATATTTATGATTTATAAGAGTGTTCATGGAGATTTTTGCCCATTCTTCTACATAAAGATCTACGTTTTGGAATGTCTACCAACTGCAAAATAACTGTAAAATACTTATAATCGTTAGCCGTTGCGTAAAAAATATATGCTATATCAAACATAGCAACACCAAAAGTTCTACACTAATTTATATTAGAAAGTAAATAAGAGATTAATCAGAAACACGTTTGAAGAACACCTTTGAGAATATAAAGGAGAATTATATTTTATAATCTCTCAGCTCTCAAACGCTAAGTAAATTAGAGATTAGACTTCACATTTATAATTCTCTTTATGGCTTTTCAGAATAAGGAAAATGTTAATCGCGACTGTACTATGTCCCATGAGCGTGTACTTAGGAGTTTAGGTAGATTTAGTACTATAATTATAAAGCCGAAAGTTTGATGTACTAAATATTAACTAAAAAAAAGGGACTATTTAAGACTAATTTTAATTAATTAAGTAAACTCACTAAAATTAACAACAGTGCGTTTGGGCGTCTAAAAAATCCTCCACATTGATGTCATTCGGAACCATGTTTATTTTGCCAATTTAAATGCTAAATCTTTGACCAAAAAAAAAAAACCAGTTGGCACGTGAAGTGTCAAAGTCAAACTCAAAGTCAAAGTATTTATTGCGAACCAAGTGTACAATGTGGTGTTAGGTATATTTTGGTTAGTACTTATAACTTAGCAGCCTTTTACAAGCATTGCAATCTATTATTCGCCTGTCCTTATCATCTATTTTAGCATGCAATAAACATTACACTGAGTTACCTATTTATTTTATAACATTATGTAGTACAATCAAATAAAGAAATTTTAGTTATGTCAAAATTAAATGTCAATGATAGTGGATATAATACAATTAGTCAGCAATGTCAATATCATTTTTCTCAGGTATCTAGCACCATTTTTTATTTTATACAGAGTTTAATAGGACAGGGTAAATGTTATTGTTTGTATTATAGGACAGATCGCCACTTTTGTACAGTCGTTATTTTAGACTAGATTCTAAATATTCTTTAACTGAGTAGAAGCATTTTTGGATGAGATATAGTTTTAGTCTTCTTTGGAATATTGCTACTGATTTTTCAGTTTTAAACGTGTTGGGTAGCTTATTATATATTTTTATTGCCATATAATGTGGGCTATCGCTTAACATTTTGATTCTTGAGGGTGGAGCGCATAGCCTCTTTTTATGGCGAGTGTTGACGTTGTGTGTATCTTCAACTTTAGTGAAATTGTTGATATTTTTGAAAACAAATACGCAAATGTCAAGTATGTATATAGACGGCAGAGTTAGAATCTGATACTTTATGAAGTGTGGTTTGCAGGATTCCGTATTATCTATTTGAGCTAAAATTCTTATACACTTCTTTTGCATAATGAATAGTTCCACTGCGTTTACACTATTTCCCCATAACATTACGCCATATCGTAGCCATGAGTATGCGTATGCGTAGTAAGCAGCCATAGCTGTTTGTGTGTTTGTACTTTGTTTAATTTGAAACATAGCATACGTGAATCTCGATAGTTTTGTTTTAACAAGTTCTATATGTGACTTCCAGTTAATATGAGTATCAATGTTTATGCCAAGTAGGCTAAATGTATTGACTTCTTCTATTTGCTTGTTTCTGAAGGTCGTTTTTAGGTTAAGAGGTGGTTTTTTGTACGATCTAAATTGTATCATCTTGGTTTTGTCACTATTTATTTCCAAGTTGTGAATCTGAAGCTAAGTATCAACAGTTTGGAGCACATCTTGTATTTGAAGACTAGTGTTATTTACGTTTACACATTTAATTAATATAGAAATATCGTCTGCAAACAGTACTGGTAAAGCGTTTTCTTTATCTAATATTTTGGGAAGGTCATTAATGTAAATTAGAAATAGTGGGCATCCTAACACACTTCCCTGTGGGATTGAGCAAGTAATTTGTCTTTCTTGTGATCTAATAGTTTTGATTTCATTTTTATTATGGTCGTAATTTTCAATTTGTACTATTTGTGTCCACCAGACGTCGAGAAATTTCCTTAAAAAGGAGTAATAATAAACTGTATGCTATGCTATGCCAATAAATTAGTAACACTGACGGAAAAAATAACTGGCCACCGAGAATCATCCATGTGTTTACCGCAATACATTTCCTACATTAGAGTAGCAATAACTATTCGTACATTCGATGCTACTAGAATACGGTTCAAACTATTTATAGCAAGTTGTAGCGGTGACTAATTTGTTCTTACTAGATATACTGGTACATATATTTGGCGCGTACTAAATTTACTGTCATTTACATTAGAGTAACTCTTAAAGTTGAAAACAGGTCGTAAATTTTGAATACGTTTCAATGTATTTTCAAATGGATTTTACGGTCTAGTATGGGTTAGTCTTATTTGTTTATTTTATTAGTTTGTCTGTTAAATTGACTTTTGAACCAATTAAGAAATAGAAGCATTTCAATTGTTCGAGTGGAGAAAGATCTTTACCCAGCTGTGGAACAGTATGAGCTGATATGAAAATTTATTTATTTATTTTCAGGCAACGTACTATATACATTTGTGTTAATAAATAGAACTTTCAAACTATAATAACAACCGTTCTGCTAATAACTTATGTATGGTGAATGAATTCAAATCTTTATATTGGTTCCGTTTTTTCTTTCAAAGCAGTTATACGAAGTTCAAAGTATATGCCAGAACCACAACATTCTACCAAAGTTTATATATTTTGTCACAATATAATAGAAACTGCAATAGTTTTCCAATAAATAAATATAGAACAGATTTTATTGACCAAAATACAAGTGCTTCTGACACAAAATTTCACTGTTATTTGACCAATATAATATAATAACATTAAATCCCCCAATTTTCCGGTGGCTGCGTATATTATGATTTTGCATAAAATTCACGATTCTGTTTGCATAAGTAATTGAATGGAAAATATTTTTAGGTGGCTTGGTTTCACAGTTCAATGCTCGCTTTGCTGTTTCACTGTTTACAATGACTAATAATGCGATTTAAATGCGTTTTTATTGGGCATTTCAAATTGAAATGGGCAAAGTTGACACAGACTGGACAATGTCAACTTTGCCTTTCAACAAAATCAACTATAGACAATTATTAGTAGTTAGTTTATTGTTACTTAAAACTATACTAAATGACATTTTAGGAACCTAAAAACTTTCCTAACCCGATATTTGGCTAAAAGCTGTAAGCAAAATCCAACAAAGCTCTATTGCCCAAAACATCGTCACAAAGTTAGTAAAAGTTTCTTCTAGTTTCATATTGAGATTGTATTACAAAACGGATTGTTTCAAGAAGGGTAATAATCGCAATAAATAGTTCATTAGTTTAAACACAATTAATATGAACGGCGGCGTTCCGAAGCCGTTGTTTCTAACTGAATATCGAATAGGTAGAGTGAGACGGTTTGTTTGATCTGAAACTTTGTTGTAATACTAATAATGAAGCTCAAATATTAATGAACACTGACATGGTAACTAACATTCCAATCCATATTTAAATATTTATTTATAATAAAATATAAAACGGAGCTCACCGATATTGGGAACAGGGTCCAAGATACCCCGTCGGGCTGCGGATTATCGAAAGGCATAACGCGGCCTCGGCACAAGGCCGAAGAAGGAAAATGGGTGGTTTTTAGTCGGTAGAAGTCTGACACTCCCTTCCGCTCTGCCCAAGAGCGGGAGGAGTTATTTGATGATTTCCCAACTTCCGGTGGGTCAGGGCTCCAAACATAGGATCCTCCTAACAATACGAGCCGTGACCAGAAGTATCCAGCTGCCTAGCGAGAGCATCCTCAGGTGTTGGTAGAGACTCTTGACAATGAAGTCATTGGCTGACTACTATATATCGGCACAATGATCACTGAGTTCACATTAACTAACATTATTCATTAATCCTACAAACTGTATTCCCGATATTTCGGGGCCATCATGGTGTTCATATCTCGTTTTCAATGATAACGATTGTTTATTAAGAAAAAGGGTTTCAAGGCAAAGAAACAACAACCGAACTGGCCGTCACCTGTCGACGGACCTGGTCCATCCGTGTCTTCGCGACCATTCGTTACATTTCTAGGCCAATCAGTGCCTAATACCAACAAAGAAAAAAGAAAAAAAAAAGTACATTCACGTATTAGTCCTGGCATAGTAACACAGTCAGCTTCCCCAAAACTGTATCGCATTAGACACTAACTTGATTGAATTAAGAGAATAGGGACTCGCTCCATATAAGGGACTGGATAAAATTCACCTACTTCTAGTTAATAAGATAATGTAACCTATAGTTTTAAATAACGTATTTTTTATTATAGTTTTCTTCTATTCCAACATTATCTTGCAAGCTCTTGACACCAGATAGACTTATTTTTCTACGTGACAGAAAAACACAGTCTAACCTCCTTTTTGTTTTTTTGTTGGTTATCATCAAATGACTCCTCCCGCTCTAGGCGGGGCGGTAGGGAGTGTCGGACTTCTACTGACTAAAAACCCATCGATGTTCCTTCTTAGCTTAGCCCTTTGCGTCCGGGGCCGCGGTATCTCTTTGGAACAATTCGCAGCCCCCGCAGGACTCTTTACCTCTTAAAAGGAACATCTCACAGTGAATTTCAAATCTAAATGATCAGAATACAATACAGCGGTCCTCAACCTTTCAAAAGTTAACTGTTATACATTATTTCCCAACGCCCCATTACAAGTCTAACAAAATTAAAACTTTACTAACAAAAGACAACAAGAATTTGAAGAACAAGGTACGAAATACAACAGAACGCGACACGTTGTCATAAACAACTTGTTTGTACTCCAACTTCAGTTTTAGCTTTAAACCTGAGGACTATGTTCTAAAATGTTGCACTATGGTCGCGACACATCAAGTTGTATAACCGGTATAACCTGACCGTGCTTTGTATGAGCTTTGCGTACAATGAGAGATTGGCTTAGTCTGGTTTTTATACTTTGATTGGTCGTCGTGCATTCAGTTCAGACTGATTGCACTAAACTGTTTGAATCGCACGTGTGCTGGTAGTTTGATGTATAGGAATGGTGTAAGTCCTTTTCCGTGAATGGGAAGTAGGGAATAGCGTTTCGTGTTTATTAAAAGTTTTAGATTGGCTATCATAGTTTCAAAAGGTGGTTTGAGTATTGACTGAATATTCATAAATATCCTGAAGTACTTGAAAACTCTTCAGTATTATTTTGTCTGGCGTGGTAGAAGAAAAATATTATGTCATAATTCTATTTATTAACAACAGCCACTCGAGTCGATCTTCACGTAAACACGCTTGCCGAGGTTAATCCGGGCTGTCAAATGTAGATCTTTGACAGTCGTTACATACAGGTATCATGCTACCATCAGTTAGTGACCAGATAGTCTGACAACCAGTTCTACAAAGGGTTTATAACCCAGTATTAACTGGGTTGTGTAGTACAGATAGGCTGTCGTTCCATGTTAAATCCCATGTATAGATAATAAATATTATCTTACCTACAGCTAACCTCATAAACATCCATTACTGAACTCTATTTTACGACCATTTAAATTCACACTCGATTTTTTCAAATAAACTTGGTGTATGAAAAATCCCTAAAATAAACTAACCGAACTCCAACAAAATAACCTCATTAATCTTACTCCTCCAATCGACTAATAACCCAAACAAAGTAGGTACACACGGCTACACATCAAGCTATACAAAACCAGTATAATCTGATCGTTCATTGTGCGAAAAGATCTAGTAAAGTGAGGCCAAGATTAACTGGTTTTGTATAGCTTGATGTGTAGCCGTGTGTACCTACTTAAAATTAACATCCCATTCTCTTTTCTTCCACCAAATGCTTGTTTAATATTATGACAGAATGTTTTTCGGAACTGTTTTCATCCGCAAACAAGGCAAAACTTGGGCAAAAGTCGGGGAGCTCATGCTATTATCCTGCCCACCTAATCGGGGGAGTACGGTTGTGTTGTTGGCCGTAGCGCAAACTCCTTTGTGTAAAGTTCTGGCGTCATCCATCGGTTTGCCCAGGTAACAAACAGCCGTGAAACTTATTAGATTGTCAATTGGAAACAAAAATGTGTAGATATTTACTTTTTTTGTGAGCTTTGAAATTAACTGTTTTAAAATCGATACTAGAACGAACGCAGTTGTCTGGTACTGAATCATAACTAGGAACCTTATAGTTAATGAAATATTGAGTTTCAAGGTTCTTCCACACTTTTTAGTTTAAACCATTTGCCTTGTTGTCTGGGGTCGCAAGCGTGATCCACAGCGCGACCACGAGCTTGGATTTGGCTGTGTTGGCTACTGATAAACTCCTGATGAAAAACTCAATAACAATTCGCCTGACTCGGGATCGTACCCTGGATTTTATGCAAAGTAGTCGCACTTGCGTCCACTAGACCAAAAAGGCAGACATACAATACTTATTTATTCCAGAAGTAAGTTCATTCTAGTGTCATGTAAAATAACTCTGTTCTACTGTCGTTAAATCGTTGATCAACTAATTACAACGTCTTAATACATTTACTAAGCAAATACTTGCCCAATCTTCCAGATTGAGAAGGTTAGACTGAGAGACACTTATTGGCAGATTGATTTCTTACAATAGTAGGGAGACCCTACTCAACTGTAAGTACCGTGTAAGCGCTGGCATATGCAACATTCAGTATAATATAACAACATACTGCGGTTACCAATTAACTTCTCAAGCATGGTGATGTTCGTTCATGATTTAATATGGCGCCTTATGGAAAAAGGTTTAGGCAATATATTTCGCCAGATTTAATTAGTTTATTGTCATCAATCGTTCCGTATGGTGTCGGACGCAAAGAATAGCACCATCCCATATCTTCCCGTGGGTGTCGTAAGAGGCGACTAAGGGATGTACCAGAGAATGGGCAGCAGTGTTCTCTGTGCTTATTGTATCGACCGTACTGCGATCGCCAACCCGCCTGCCAAGCGTGGCGATTATGGCAAACCCCCCCTAAGCAAAAATTACACTTAGGGGAGGCCTATGTCCAGCAGTGGACGTCTTTCGGCTGAAATGATGATGATGATGATTGTCATCAACCGTGCACAAATCTGATCTTCAGGGTACCGAGTTTTACAGCTATCGATCAAATCTGCATACGACCTAACTACATCACTAATTGAGTAGCTCTTATGAAATGAAATATGTAGATCAACAATCGTTCCAAAACAAATAATATTGTAATGGGTACGGTTTTTGTTTCATAACAGATTATCTCTTATTGAAAAATGTAATTAGGTCAAATTCTTAGTCAGCAGCAAAAAATATAAAGCTCAAGAATGTCATCACGAAAAAAGGTTGTCATCGCATACCTATACACACACAACGAAGTTTAAACATGAATCAATCTCGATAGAAAAATCTGGAAGATTCTTTCATCTCGGGAGTGTATTAGAGGACAACCCAAACAAATATGGAAGTAACGGATTATGATCACATTTCGCTTTACAACCTTCCCATAGCTTTATTATCCTCTACGACTAGGGGCGAGTGGAAAAAAGCCTTTTTTACATTCATTTTTTAACAAAAAGGGACGATGTAGTGAGTAGGGATGCGTACATATGTCGTTACAATGACAAGTGTGTAAATATTTTATTATTCAGATTGGGATTGCATTTTGGGATTAAAATGGCCGTTTTCTGCTTTTATTTTGTACCTATAGATTATTTGGTTATCCCTTTTCTTACCCTTGCGCTGTATCACTTTTATTTTTCGCTTGTTTGATTCGTTGAGAGGAATTTTGTGTTCAATATTGCGAGCATGATTTGGTATGATAACGGTTTGGTACCTACGAGTTTTTTTAGCAAAATAATAATGGGTATACAAATTTGGTGCATCTGATTATCGCGAATAAAGATGATGTCGAGAATTCAAGTTTTTAATAAAAACTTTCCTTTCACAAGTTATAGATTTTATTACATTTTTAATGCCAAGTAACAATCAAACTAATCGTCATCACCCACAGCCTGAATTCACCCACTGCTGAGAATAGGCCTCTCTGTTCTTGTGCGAATCTCCACGTTCCTGTACCAGCCTCATCCAGATTTTTCCCACAATGGTAACTATGTCGTCTGCCCATCTTGCCGACATGAAATAAATTTTCAACCCGAGTAAATATTCAGGTCTTCAAAAATACGTAAAAATAATATATTAATATTGTATCAACCTTGTATTGTTATACTCAGGTACTTGAATAACATTATTATGTAAAGATGATACCCGTGTTATTCGATACATAGCGGATCCTTATTAGTTTCCAATAAACCGTCGTTGAACTCCGAACTTATTACGTTCAATCCGATTTTTTGTAATCGTAACATTTTATAGATCGCACAGAAAAGAGAGGTATGGGAGGAGGAAGGGGAGGCCTGTTTTCAGCTGTGGGACACCATGTAGGCTAGTAGGTATACAAAGGAATACTCCGGTCTGTATATACGGAATAGTACAATCAACAAACGGTATGACTGGCCTATAGATCGCGACCTCAATTGCTGACCATTGCATTGCAATACCGCAGCCTCGATGGGACCCGCAGCCCCCTGGCTGCGGGTCCCATCGAGGCTGCGGGTTGTTCGAAAGAGGTACCGCGGCGTTGATACAGAGGGCTAAGAAGGAACATGGGTGGTTTTAAAGTCAGTAGAAGTTTGACACTCCCTTCTGCTCTGCCCAGAGCGGGAGTAGACATTTCACACAACACCAAAAAAAGGCAGTTTTATTGGACTTCTGAATGATCTCGGTAGCTGTTCGTGAATATGTTTTCAATTCAGACAGGCTCTCTTTGAATTGGGATTTAACGCAGACATGCTATACTTAATTAATAGGTAAGTAAATTTCTGACTACCTTTTCGGGGGAACACAGGCGTGATGGTGTTAAGTTAGTGATTCCCAGTTATGGGATCAGTCGCCCCCAATAAATACTGACACCTTCAAATACAATGGAAGCCAATATTGGTATGAAGTGAAATTCATTGATAAACTGACATCGAGATCTCAGAAATCTGAAATGAACAACGGATTGAAATTTAAATTGAATTGTCACAATGTTATCGGCTGTTTTGAGCCTAACCGATATATTCGTGGAATTTGACCAATGTGTAACGGGGTTTTCAATCAACATTTAGCTACGCGGATGCTCGCGGTATTTTCTTAAATATTCAATTGGACAGCTAAAGCTAAAGTAGGTTACTAGAACGACATAATCAATTTGTAATGTAACTTTACCGAAAATGAAGGCTGACTATCGACTTATCAAAATCAAAAGATTCCAATTCCGTCACAATTTCTCGAATATAGTCACAGTAATCAAAGTACCTACTTAAGGTACTTACACTTTTGACACAAGAAGCACAGATTACCGTGACAACCTTCCAATCTCAAATAAATAATAACAAAGGACACGATCTTTGAATCTCTTTCTATTACGTAACAATGAAAGTTGGAGATGATAACATCAAAGACTTTGAACTGAACTACCTGTAGGTAGGTATCAGCGGCCATTTAAGGATAAATGAGTCAAGATCGAGATGTATATGGACCGACAAGTTATTTCTGTGAAATATATACCTACCTACGGGAGTAATAAATAAACACTGACCTAAAATATTTATAAAATAGGTATGTATGTACGTAAATATAAAAACCAGAAAATATTTAAGGCGGGGTTGCAGTACTTTTTAAGATTTTTGAACCTATAAAAATCGAACTAAATACGAGTTTTTTAATAAATAAAAATCATTACATAAAAATTGAACATAGGTACTCTCTAGTAAATCGTAAAGATAGAAACGCGATTTAGAATGAACGGCTCGATACTTTTTTTTATCAAACATGACTCTAAAGCACAATTTCAAACGTGTACTGCTATGACATGTCATCATGAATTTATATAAAAGTTATATCAATAGATAGAACTTTTTATTCTTAAGTAAATGTTGAAAACATATTGTATAATTTCTTTATAGTTTTTCTCCAAGAAGCAAAAACAGTCAAAATTTAGGCATTATATCGCTCGCGCGGCAGGGCGGGGGGTGAGGTCGTGCGTACATAAAAACAAAGTACTGCAACCTCGCCTTAAGGACGTCAAATAGTTCGTCCACCTCGCTGTCAACTGGAAAAGTGCACAGAAGGCTGGCAGCATTATCAAGTTGAAAGGCAATGCAGATTCTTTGGCCAAGAAAAAGACCAGCTCTCCAGTCATGAGAAGAGTCTACCAACGCTTGGCAATGTCCCGAATAAGTTTATTAACTACCAGTACAGGAGTTAATAAACTTAATTTACTGAACATGTAGAAATCGGTATATCCTAGAACCAAATATTCAAAGACATGTGTCATCTACCAACACGCACTGGGCCCGCGTGGTGGATTATAGCCCATTACTTCTCATATAGAGGACTAGCTTTTGCCAGCGGCTTCGCCTGCGTGAAAATGACGATTTTCCATACAAACTTTTGACGGCACGGTTGGTGCAGTGGCTAAGCGATTGGACTGTTGCGCTGCGTGTCGCGGGTTCGATCCCCGCACGGAACAAATATTTGTATGGCCTACAGATAGTTGTTTCGGGTCTGTGTATTTGTGTATGTGAGTTTAAATGTTTGTGAACGCACCCACGATACAGGAGAAATTCCTAGTGTGGGGCAACGTACTTAAAAAAAAAAAAAAACTTTCATCCCTTATTTAACTCCCTTAGGGATTGAATTTCGAAAAATGCTTCCTTATTCCTTGTCCACATTATAAAGGGAACCTCTGTGCAAAATTTCAGCTTTCAAGGTCCAATAGTTTAGGCTGGGCGTTAATGAGTCAGTCAGTCAGTCAGTCAGGACTTCTCTTTTAATTAAAATAGATAGATTGTGTCCCAACAGTGGTAACAATAAAGGCTAATTATTATTATGCTTACGCTACTGAATATAACCCGTCACAACGTGTAACACAGCAAGTCAACATATTAACTAAACACGAATCCGTCTGCACAATAATATTACCTGACGGTAAACACAAACGCATATAGTATGTCGGGCTGCGGTTTGCGGCGGCCACCACAGACTATCGGCGGCAATACGACGCCTACTTCGCATTTGTAGGGCAAACAAGGCATCGGAATCAATTCCCAATTCGAGGTTGTTTTACATTTACATGAATTAATTTTATTTTATGTTGGAGTTTTGGTTTTTGTGTCTGTGTTGTAATGAGGAACCCGCACACACGAGCAGCATTCTTTTGTTGACAGAAGCAGTTGCTTTTGTTGACAGTAGTAGTTGCCTCTGTCGATAGCTGAAGTTTCCTCTATCAACAGCAACGTGTTGCTGGACTAAGTGGACAGAGGTATTACCTATACTTAAACCTTAAAAATAACGAATTAGCATTAAAAAAACGAGTCCATTTTTATTTAAATGTAAAATACTAAAGAACTAAACCAGTTCCCAATTAAAACAAGCCATCCAACCGCAGTTAACACGAAGACAAAGACGTCTCATTAGAAGGTCAAATTCTTTAATCACAATGTCGAACGTGTAACATGCGAACTGGTGATCACCATGTATATCATTAAAGTAAGATGAGCGCTACTGCCCATTCAACTGGCATAATCCCTTTCTCACCCCTAACGACGCCCAGGGGAACTAAGGGGGAGTCCCGAGACCCCTTGCCGGGACCGCACCGGGTAAAACAGAACCAGCCTCAAAATACACCCTATAGTTAAACCTTCAAAATAGCGTCGCTCAAACATTGTCAGTCAAAAAGCCTTCCCGAATTGGATTCCAAATAAATTAGAACCTTTAGAATTTCATCATTTAGTGAGCACTGTTATTCGATTTCATGAACCAAATCGTAAATTCAAAATTAAATTTTGTTGAAAGGAGCTCGATAACACTTCATTTAATGGGTTGGTCGCTAACATTTACGTTTGGAGCTTTGTGCGACGCCGACACGTCGTTATTAGGGGGAATGTTTCGTGTAAATAACGCTAAACACACACTAACTAACGTTTTACATCGTGGCTTACAAACGTTCAAGTCGCACGGCTTCGCGTAACCAACGATGCTCGTAAAACAAAAGGCAGACTAAATCGATGTACTCGTATGTGTTAGACTGAGACTAAACGGGGGTCAATTATCAGCCAATAGCCGTAACTAGTGTTCAGGAATACGCATCAATATCACCTCTTTGCGACCAGAAATTGCCGGTTCACTATACTTTATGGAGCTCAGCATTCGTAGAGCTTCCCCCAAAGTGCTACTGCCAATTTCCAAAGCTGCTTTTTTGCGACGGACAGCGCCAACTAAGTCGCAACGCCGGTGTAAATTCCACCTAAGTCGGGGGTTGTTTTTATAAAGTCTGACGTCAGTCCCTCAACCCGTGTGAGTAAAGCATTTCAGGGGATCAGTTTTCAAAGAAAATACGCTTTGCGGATCCGGTTTACTAGTGTGATGCGGGCAAGCCACGTCGAGCCGTCGAGAGGGACGAAGATTATAGCCGGGTTTTGTTCACGATTTTTTTCCCTTCATGTATATTTGTTTGATAACTGAAGAAAACCGTAAGCTCGGGTCCGTAAAGAATTTATTTACGCATTCATCCCGTTACTTATGTAAAGTCGGTAAAGGACTCTTTTTGGGTCAGCACGGTCTAAAGTGTTGAAAAATTATGTTTCTATTTTGCTTGGAGATAACATTAACATAACATCACGCCTGTATTCTCCGAAGGGTTAGACAGAGATGTACTTAATAACACACTCACATTTCGCCTGTTTTACTTGTTGAAAAATACAACATGGTAATTTTAGGTATAAAAGGAAGCCCGTAAAATTAATTAATAAATTAATTTTTCCAAGCTTTATTTCACAAACGTCTACAATCTTCATCATTCTCCCTAATGTTAAGTACCCAAAACTGACTTAACAAATTATGAGCTAAAACGTTTACATTTATTAAATCAACAACGTAAACGTAATCTGTGGTAAAGGTCTCAAGTGAAACCACTACAGAAAATGCGTCAAAAAACCGCGCCACTTGTACCCAATATACTTTACGACTACACACAATGACCACTCTTCACTAAAACGCCTATAAACTACAAATCCTGCCCACAAAGGTCGTACATACCACATCAAGTGACGTCATCACTCCAACCCGTAGAACTCGGCACTGGATTATTTTTTAAATCTTACACAGCACACGTATTAAGGGAATTAATTTTACAGCGAACCGCGTTAGCCCTGTAAATTTAATCAGCTTGCAAACAAATGACGAAGGTGGGACCTTCATATTATGATGGAAGCTCGGTCCACAGTTAATATGAAAATGCGGGTAACCAACGTGAAAATATGACGGCATTAATATAAATTGCACTTAGCGTCGGGTGGGGAAAAACAACTATTAGGGAGAAATAATGAGCAGTACGCAACACATAATGTTGGCTCATTGCTGTTAGAGTTCACCTGTAGGACATAATTATTGTTGGTTAATTGTCAATGTCAAGTTGGTTTGTAGATTTTGATTTTACGTGGCTGGGAAATGGAATGATTGATTGTTTAAAGGATGCCGTATACGGATAAATTGTTTAGGGACTGCGCCTACTCAATTGCAAAAGGGTATATGCAAATTTCATATTCAACCCAGGTGGTCACTTCTATGGATTGCGAAGGGTTAACAACGGGGTGGCCACTGATCAATACAGTACATCGGAACCCTTAACCTGTACGTGGTATTCACATTTGAAAATAATTACGACACGAGTCTATATTTAATTTCAATTTGCCAATAAAACCCTGTCATTGGATATAAATCGAATTTTACTCATCAATCAATCTAGGGACACATAATATATCCGCCATTTCCATAAAATTATATCAACATAAACAATGAATATACAAAAACATAAAATTTTAAAACATTCACAGTTTACTGAATCTTCATAGCCTCGCCGTTGTTGGAATTTGATATTGTAAATGCCAACACAAACAAGTTGATTGTTTCGCCATCATGCGAGCTTTCCTCCATTTCATTAATATTCCATTCTTATGGCCACAGAACCTTTGTTCTATCCCGCTAATTCGAAATAACATGAACGAATACCCTTTTGTTATTTTATTGTTATACGTACTCGTATATTGTTCTCAAGAAACTAATTAATTGGCCTTTTTTGTCGTTCCTAATTTATGCGTAGCGGTTCAAGGGTTGTGAAAAGATATTTTTTGGGCAGGTGCGGGGTGTGGGTTTTTGTTTTTTACTTTCTAATAGGTTTATTTCAGCCGGGTAGGAACTTATGCGAAACGCATATTTAGATAACTATAGGTAAATAACAAATTAGAAAAGTTTTGAATAAAAATGCTGTATGCGTATTACTAACATAAACATAATATTAAACGGAAGTGTAAATATTAGCTTTCCAAGATATCCGCTACTGGACATTATTTCTCACAGTATTCATAATAACAAACGAAATTTTATTGCTCTTAATAAGTGGATATCCATAAATGATAAGACAGCTGCATTAATTGGATACCCGTCATAACATAAAATGTCTGTGAAACGAAAGGGTGGTTAACCAATTAAATCAGCCGTCCATACAATAAATAAATGGAATATACCAATTAAAACCCCCTTTTGACATAAATAGATTTATCTGTTTATCCATACACAATCTCAAGAACCATTCCGTTTAAAACCTCGATCAACAAGAATCGAAAACGTTATTTAATTTTGAGGCAAGCAGGTACGTTACTAGAGGTATTCATTGAGCATTTATTGAAAAGCCGAGTGCAGAGCTTTTGAAAAGGCGTGTCTGAATGGCTACGTGGTATAAGGCGACTCGACTATAGTTTAATGCCTTTTCATGCGTTGAATTTGTCGTTGGTTCTCAAATAATACTGACATTTATGAGGTCTCGCGGGTGAAATAAAGTTTAAGTGTGCGGTCAATTTGAGGTAGCACGTGTACTTTCCTAAATAATATATCTATTGGTTTAAACTCGCGAAGGTGTGTAGATGTTACTGTGAACGTACTTTAGCTTAAACGTGTTCCCGTGCCTAGTAATACACGTGTAGTTTGACAATTATCAGATGGTGTTTATTTTGGGCTATTTCACGAACTAATACAAGTAGAGTGACTACTTGTACTAGTAAAAACTTAACTTACCGAAAAAATCTAATGTAATGTAATTTGTATAAAATTATCTTCCACGGTAACTTAATCCCAGGTTGTGTCAAGTTACCAAATAATAAGTTAGACAAAGAAAAAAATGTAAACCTTAATAGTCAAAAAATCTTGTGTACCTACTAGTAACGTAAAATTTTCCAGTCCAGTAAAGAAAACGAATAACTTCAATAGGAATAATAATACTTCTCATAAAACTGGATAATGAATCGTCTTTGTCCACTTGCATACAATACAATGATCCCTCTTCAAGTCGAGAGCTTTCTTTTCTCCACTCTCCTGAGAAAACTCAACCTTGACCTGAAAAACATATCTTCCTACCTTTTTTTATTATAAAAAAGGCCGCAGGTTTTTTCAGCTGGAATGTATAACCTATATTTATTTTACTTACTTAATTATTTGAATGAGTGCTTGAGATTTATACAGAATATTTTACTAAGAGAGCAATTGGCAAATGAAATCGGTTCGGCTTTTTAACCGACTTCGAAAAAGGAGGAGGTTATATGTTCGTGTGTATGTTTTTTTTTTTTTTGTGTATGTTACCTGATTTCTCCCCCATTTGTGGACCGATTCTCAAAATTCTTTTTTTATTTGAAAGAGTATACTCCCGAGGTGGTCCCATTTTAATTTGGTGAAGATCTGGTGCCGATCTTCGGAGATATACAATGTAACTCTTCAAAAATAGACGGCAAATTTGTCGTAATTGCTGGAATCGCTTGGATGTTTATTGAATATACATTATCATGACGTAACATCACGCCTGTATGCTCTGAGGGGGTATGCAGATGTGTACAATAGGTACACATTTTTTTAGTTATTATATATGAATTACATAGACACGTATGACGTGTTTCGTGCTTTTTCCGACGCTATTCAAGTATTCGCATCTAGCAGTCATCACTTATCTTCATGCTCTTAACCGTTGAGGAGTAGTACCACTCCTCAACGGTTAAGAGTTGAAAGCAAAAATAGTTGAATCTTGAAGGTTAAGGGTTAGGTTTCTTGGTTGAATGTTAAATGCATAGTAAATATTTGTATAGGATATTTATACTTATTACAACTAAATATGAAAAAATAAAATGCGAAAAAAACAACCGACTTCAAAAACACCAAAAAGAGAAAAATAAACTTAAGAAGAAAAATCAGCTTCTGAAGTCGGTGGCAAAAACATGAAGTCAAACAAACAAAAGTCACCGACTTCAGAAGCAGATTTAAGATGGCCAAGTCAATCTTTTAATAGACTGAATAGACACTACTTTTTACGGTAGAAGAAAAGAGTTGTACGACTTGGCTTTTTTTTAACAAGTTTTGTTTTTATTGGGATACTATAAACGGATAAAGTTTGTAAGTTATCTAGTTAGCAATCTCCGAAACTATTAATTCGACTTCAATTTTTTTTTCATAGAGTGACATAGATGATAATATTTCTTAGATGCGAATAAAACAGCAGCCAGTTTTTATTACTTAACTCAAAACATTATCAATCAAGAAATGAAGCCGACCATACAATATGTGATTGGGTTTAAACCTCAGATCACAGAAACAACAGGAGATATGGCAAGGAGGCGTGGTACATGCGAACTCATGTGGCCACGACGGGGCCTTATGCCACTTTCAATAATAAGTCGAATGTCAACTTGCGACGTCTTCACTGCTCGTGATTTTTTACAAAATGCCGCGTTGTTCAGTGAATGTTTGTAAAAATAATAGCTGTATTGTGAATTACACGAAAGATGGTATCTCATTTCACACGTAAGTACTACAAAAATAATATTTTTTCATATTAAATTCATTAAAACATTACTTCGTGGTACGAGAAACATGATGAAAAACCAAATCAATTGTTTTCATTAGGAACAAAAACCATTGCTTGTTTAGTACAAATCGACCAGTGAATCGGCTGATCTAATAGCGCAATGGATAGGTGTTTTACTGATGCTCTCACTCACACAATATTTTCGAAAAGCTGCTGCTGTCAGTCTTTGTGAGCTAGAGATGTCTAATTGTGATGTTTGTAGTTGTCGATATTTTATACGATGATTCTGCGTATACGTACGAATGGTTATACATATTATGCATTATACAATTAACACATTACACAATTGTTACTGCAGTATAAGGCGTATTTTATGGCATTACTGAGCGTTGCCGTAAATGGAGATAAGAAAAACCAATATTCTGTACTATGTATTTACTAATAAAATATAAATTTATTTTTAGTTTAAACAACAAATTATAAATATAGGTAGGTAAAAAAAAAACAAACAAACACTTTCGAACGTAATACAATATTAAAATAAAAATTAATTGCAGTATCATACAGTATTGCAAAATTATTTGCATTTAACATTAATAAAATATAATTAATATAACTGAAACTAACAAATCCCGAGTGATCAAGTGCATACAAGTTTTCAGTATTCAGTTTTTTTTTTTCAATTTTTTGATTTATTTTACAGAAGATAGGTAGGTAAACCTTAAAAAAAGGGGTTGTAGGTTTGATTCCCATCCGAGACAAATATATGTGATGAATATAACCTATGTGATGATGTCAAATATTAATTATTGTTTCCCTCAAATTAAAAACATTTTTCGTTGTGATTGTTCTTTGTGTAATATTTTGAGAATATAATAATTCGAGAATATAATATTTTGCGAATATAATATTTTGCGAATGTAATAATATGAGAACAAAGGCTAATAACAACGTTTATATTATCACGCTTTCTTATTTTTGCAAGCAATACTGAAAATAGAAAGTGCTTTTTATTGCTTAATATTGACTGAATAAATAGTATTCATTGGTTGCTCGAGTTATCTATCTATCTATCTATTTAGATACTTAAATAAAAAGAGAAGTCCTGACTGACTCTCTGACTGACTGACTCATCAACGCCCAGCCCAAACCCTTGGACCTAGAAAGCTGAAATTTTGCACAGAGGTTCCCTTTATAATGTAGACAAGAAATAAAGAAGGATTTATTTTTTGAAATTCAACCCCTAGGGGACTTAAATAGGGAATGAAAGTTTGTATGGAAAATCGTAATTTTTGTAGTTAAACCGACATCCACGCGGGCGAAGCCGTGGGCAAAAGCTAGTCTTTTATTAAATCAATAGCTAATGGGAATGCATGTAACTGGGAACTTCAGAATTCGGGCATTAAATAGCCGATGAAATGTAAAACAGTATTGTGTAAAAAAAATTAAGCGAATACTTAAAGACATTGGATTGTCTTTATTGGCGACTCACACACGGTTACACATCAAGCTACACATTTCTAGTATATGCTGATCTCGCATTGTATAGGATTTTCGTCGTACAGTGCGTGGTCACTGTAAACTGAAAATGTTTCCATAGCTTGATGCGTAGCCGTGTGTACTCGTGCATGATTCTTCTTTCATTGCATCTTGCTTTTATTATTAACTAGCTGATGCCCGCGGCTTCACCCGCGTGGATGTCGTTCAAATTATATACTAAAACCTTCCTCTTCAATCACTCTATCTATTAAAAAAAACCGCATCAAAATCTGTTGCAACACGTCATCTGTGGTGTAAGTTAATATTACGATTTACTACAGACACAAATCAATTTATATATTTTTTTTAATCAACCTGTTTTGAATAAATGACTTTTTTTTATTTTGAATGATTTCTGGACATATTGTTTTTTATTTATAATATATTATTTTCAGGACCCCAAAAGAACTTTATTACAATATATTAATAAATAGAACGAATCGATAACTTTTCGATTTAGTCAATCACTAGCGTCGAAGTAAAACAAAATGTATTAAGTAAATTGTGCGGTGCATGGTAAATACACGCTGTGATTGAAGGGATAAGGTTTATAATTGATTGTGTAGTACGTAATGTTTTAAGAAATGCGGATGTGTTTGCGAATGCGTATATCTATTGTTTTTACTGCTCTGCGTGTGTGAACTGACGACACAGGTCCCCATACATTTTCGGCTAAAGGGCATATCTCCTGTTGTTTCTGTGATCTGAGGTTTAAACGCTCAGCTATGAACATTCTTCAAGTTCCAAAGTGTCCGGCCATTTTATGGCTTCATTCTATCGCCTCCAAATAATTCCACTTTCAGTTTTGAACTTCGAACGAGGAAATTTAGAACAGCTTTTTTAAATTTAAAACAGTTTTGATTAAAAATTGGATATTGGATGTTACACAAAAGAGTTTTGTTACCTTTCTTTTTTTAAAGATCGAACTTCAAACGGAGTGTCCGTTTGAAGTTCGATCTATAAAGATCTTACATTCTTCATAGATCTATTTGCCTAAATATTTTAAGCAGCTTCTCGACTCGGCTTTCTAGTAAAACATTATTTATGTTAAGAATACGTTATACGAAATAATCCGTGAAATTCTGGATGCTGCGGAAGGCACCGAGCCCGCTATTTGTTGCTCGCAATATTTCGGTATGTACTTGCTGTGATGCATAATTTTCGACGATGCATCTTGACGTTCCGCGTTGGAGCACTTTGCCTTGTATAAATGGAATTTTCTGGGTTGCCCTCACGTTTATAAATGTTAGTTATTTTTTAAGTGATGTAAGCATTTGTGAAATTGTGACTGGAATTTTTAGCGCCGTAAAGGGGAAGTGGAATAAGATTTTATGTGGATCTAAACATAGCAAAGAGGTTGCAAATAACTTTCGAATTTATTGTAACAACTCAATAGTCATGAAATTTTGCAATTGACCATGGAATTCATGGGCATAGTAAAAATACCGTAAAATAAAGAAAGAAAAAGAGTGTATGTTTATTATTGTCTGACAGTGTTTTTGTTTGTTTGTCAGAGTGGCTTCTTATTTTTATGACATAATAATAATACGACAATTACCAAGGTAACACCAAAAAAATATAGCTAAAAATGCGTAGTAAACCCTCCAAACCAGGCAAAAGCACACCAAAATTAAAAACACCAATTTACTTGTACCAAAATAAACGCCTTAACACGACCAAGTAACTCTCCGCCATTAAAATGCAAGTCACAAAGTTCCCGGCGGTTGCAGGGAACACTACATAATCATGTTTATTAACCATTACGGCCCTCTTTCACGCTCATTCAACGAAGTTAATGTCCCTACCCTTAACTCAAAACAGGCTAATTTTATGACAAGTAAAATTCATTAAATTAATACCTCGGAAAGGATTTGATGCGATTATAAAGAATGGCATGTTGTTAGCCAACAAAGGGGTTCGCCATTTTCGTACCTTTCATATATTTTCGTTATCACCATGTCAACCCCTTAACGTTCTTCTCGTGAAATGAGGGGGCTTTTTAATTTTTTAAACCATCATGGTCCTCTTAAGCAGACAACAAACATTTAATTTAATATGAGGAAATACTTGGTGCCAAACAATTTGGGCCACCTCAATTTAAGAACTCATTTGAGTTTTTCATGTGGGGTTATAACCCGTGCTAAATGAGTACATCATTAAATCAAGAGTAAACAGCTGATATTTCAGGAAATGTTGCATGTTTTGCTTTTTTTCTTTAAGTATATTAAGTTCCTTGCTCGACTGCTTCGTTGTGTTAGTGGTTGCAAGCTCGCTTGATGAACACGAGGTACTGGTTTCTGGTGGTATTTTTTGCATAAGAAATTTCACAGTAGCAGCCACAGAGTTTGGAATTGTAAACGGTTGGTGCCAGTAAGGTTGCCTTCTATCAAAATAAAAAAAACAAAATCAAAGCATTTATGTCAAGTAGGCCAGTTACAGGCACTTTTGAATAGTCGAATTAAACTAACTGCGACACTCAGAGATATCCAACGATTACTCAAGCCGCCTCCCAGCAAAGGCCTGCCATAATTTTGTATGACAAAACTGCCAAAAACCAAGTGATGGCCCAAGCAACCTCTGAAGCTCTCCGAGTGCGGCAGTAAACTACTAAACTAATGAAGCTAAATAAACTAAGCTACAGTCCCAGTCACAAGGCATAATATCTCGTGAGTGTACTGTAGTTGCCCATTCCAAAGCGTTGGTCTCATGAGAAGAATGGCAAGAAACTTCATGGACACTCTGATAAAATCGTTTGGGTTTACAATATGTTCAAGGTACAGACATAATCTTGGTATAATACACACATGAAGACCATGCAGATTAGTGTCTGAGATGGTCTTTTGAAGAAAGCACCACACAGATTTGAGTGGACCCGTCCAGTCAGTGTATTACAAGTCAGTCAGTCTATTACAAGGGACTTAAACAAAACTGGCGCAATGTGGGTGTCATATTAGGTACACCTCTATCTAACGGGGATAACATGACATCTGTAATGTCATGTTGTGTTGTTTTGTTGTGTATGTTGTTGTTATGTAAGTTCATTCCAGCTTAGCCAACTTTTACGAAGCATAGAAAACAGAAAAGACACTCCAATATTTTCTAAGACCAGTGAAAATTCAGGTGCAAAAGCCAAATAAATAGGTATAATAACATTTACAATCTGTTAGTTCGTAGGTAACGTGGAAGCGTATCTGCCACATAATGGTAAACAGGCAATTTATTATGATGTTACGTTTGTCGGTGGAACGCTAGAATTGTAGAATAGAGAGATACAGGCTGCTCGTTTTATGTACTCGCGTCAGAGATAATTTTTGATTTATGTGACTGTTAACACGTATCAATGGATGTTCGTTATAGTTCAGGTGTTTTCTGACGGGTGGCGAAATTTGTGGATTTTGTTAGGTACGGTTTTGTGTGCTGTGTGTAGAAATTAGGTGTAGGTTAGCTTTTGTGGCTGATATTGTAGATTTTAATATTATATTCATTTTTATTCATGACTCATCATCTTCCTGCCCTTATCCCATTATATTTGGGGTCGGCGCAACACGTTTACTTCTTCCATTCTTCCCTGTTAGACGTCAAAGTGGCATTTACTCCTTTCTCATTCATATCAATCCTCACACAATCCATCCATCTTTTCTTTAGCCTTCCTCTCCCTCTCCATCCATCAATATTTATATCCATCACTTTTTTAGTCACATGCGTTTCATCCCTCCTCATTACATGACCATACCAAGATAAACGACTTCCTTTCAATTTTTCTGTAACAGATGCCACTTTCAAAACTTCCTCTAATATACTCATTTCTTACTTTATTTTTGTTCATGATTCTTACTTAAAAAGCTGTTATTTGGTACTACCTCAATAAGGTTACAAATAAAACATTTCCCATATGAAACTGTAGAAAAACTCCAAGATTGAAATAAATGCTTACGATTATTTTCGTACTTTTTACCCAAATGACGTTAATGAAATTCTCGTTATTTTGTTCAGTCCCTTCCCGTCCAAATGTTATAATAATATAACCATTTTGTTTTATATTAATTCTACCTTGTACCTGGTAACTATCTCGTTGGTCTAGTGGTCGCAAGTGCGACTGCTGAGCATGATGTCCTGGGTTTGATTCACGAGTCGGGCAAAGTGTCGTTGGGTTTTTCCGTCAGGATTTTTTCAGTCCCACGGAGTCTGTATTTATGCCTGGTTGATGGTAATAGGCTTGACCTCAGGTGTAGGTTCTATTAGTTACACCTCTGCCTATCACTTGCCAGATTTTTCATAGTTTTCACGTGGCAAAACGACAAATTGTGCCTAAATTATTCTGACTAGCGATGTATGAAAAAAAAAGCCTTATACAAAATTCATGTTTAACGTAATGTAAGGTAATATAATTGTGTACGACAGACCGCCTCGGTTTAACCGTGAAGATATTTTACGGTTGTTAACCCTTTAGGGCTACATGTCGGAAAATCCTCTATTATATTAACGGGCCTTACAATTATATTGTACCTAGTATTAAAATATATCTTATGCCATCATCATAGCTTAGTTATCTTTACAGACGCTTTGATAATCTGGGGTTTAAAATTATTATTAGGTTCCTAAATATAAGATCGGGCCTATGAACTTTTATAGAATTAATTTTAAAATGTATTCTAATTTCCCAATTTTGTTTTTGCATATCAACCAATTCGTTTATAAGAATACAAAATACCTAATCGTGCTTTAGTTTATTATCATAAAAGCTGACTTATCTTTATCTGCGTGATCTAAACAGGTATTTAAAGGAAGTAGGAACAAAGAAAAGTAAATCATAATAATATTAGCATAGTATAAAGAAGGGAAGTAGAGCATCTCCGGCCCAATCCGCGACATAATTACCTACCGTACTTGCCTGTCTCAGGGTTGTCACTTTCAGCTAAATTTTAATACAGTGCCTAAAAATTGGCAAGGGCCGGGAAGTTGTATTTTTTTATTTGTGTTGTCTGAGTTTCATTGAGATGTACAGCATATTACATTATTTATTTATTTTTTGTAAAAAAAATCGTAAGGCGGTTCACAGCATATACATCTACTTACCAAGTTTCAACTATGTAGTCCTAATAGTTTCGGAATAAAAAGGCTTTTGCCTAAAAAGAGGACCAACAAATATTTATAGACTAAGAGCTTGTGTTTAAATTATTTACTTAGTAGGTACCTATATACTTGTCAGCTTTTTTGTTTTTTTTTAATAGGCATAATGTAGTATTTTCGCACTTAAAGGACAATATATATGTTTTTACTTTTGACTAAACCAACATATAATAATACAAATAGTAGGTACATACTTAGTTACTATACCTACCTACAATACTGAGAAATCGGCATGACTAAACGTAAACAAAGCAATAGCGGCATAATTATCATCAAAAGTACTTAATACATTCTAGTGGGAAAGTAGGCCTGCCTAGTGCCTACTTCGTCTGTCTGATAGAAAACTAATACCAACAACAAAAAAATAAGTAGGTATCTCTTCATCAAGTACTAGCGGACGTCCCGCGGTTTCACCCGCGTAGATCCCGTTCCCGTGGGAATACAGGGATAAAAAGTAGCCTATGTTACTCAGGGTGAATGTAGCTTTCCAAGGCTGAAAGAATTTTTGAAATCGGCCCAGTACTTTTTGAGCCTATTCATTACAAACATACAAACATACAAAATTAGGTACAAATCTTTCCTCTTTATAATATTAGTGTAGATGTAGATAAATTACTTGCTAGAATAAAGACTTGCTTACCTTTCCTGTTCAGTAGGTAATCTGAACATACTCAACTCTGGAATCGATGAATTATTTAGACACCCAAACACACAGCAATAACTTCTCCTGCGATTATCAGAAATTTTTCATTTAGGTACTTAGCGGTGCCGAAAAGCCGTGCGTGACGCGCGAACCTTGTGCGGTGTTAACCTTGACTGGCTCAGTGCGAAATCAACCGAGATTTTGTTTGAGTGTGCGTGCGGCGACCGTAAAGATACTAGGCGCACACATACAAGCCGCGCGCGGTGCGTTTGTATGAAGATACCCTACTTCCCTTCTTTATACTATGATATTAGTATTACCACCGAATTAAAATAATCACCCGCATGCTTTTCCTCTCATTAAAATAAGGTCACCAAAGACACGAGAATTTTAAAAAGATTCTTACTCATATTTGACACTTGCCTTCATAATATTTCGCTCGTCGCAGCCGTGTCACGTCCTCCCCGGACCATTAGCGGCAAACAGCGGGCAATGCCAACGTGATTATTTACTGCACTACTAACTAGCAGAGTGTATTTTTGTTATTATTTTATAGTGCAGAAAATATTTAAGTCTTGTCTGTGTATATGAAGAAGAATAAAACATGGAAATATTGAATAGGTGCAATGGGATAATACATAAATGTATCATCATAAATCGCCTATATCATCAATGAAATACCTGCCTGCTGCCTGTCTATAGCAGCGGTGGCCCAGTGGTAGCGGCCCCTACTCACGAGCAGGTAAGTCGTAGGTTCGAAACCCAGGCAGGCGCACTAAATTTTGTAATTTCTTACATTAGCATCAGCAGTAGCTCTTAAAACGGTGAAGGAAAATATCGCGAGGACACCACCGGCATGTCTTAGAACCAAAAATTTGAAGTCATATGACCTCTACCAACCTGCAAATGGGGCCATTTGCAGGTTGGATTATAATAGCACACTTCCTCTCATAAAGAGGACTAGACTCGAACGGAACGTTACAGAAATACAGACTCATATCTGCCTTGTGGCCACGAGCTCTAGCATCCACGAGGAACGAGTTCTTCTCATGAGACCAACGCTTTGGAATTGGCAACTACAGTACACTCACGAGTTATTATGCCTTGTGACTGGGACTGTAGCTTAGTTTATTTAGCTTCAGTAGTTCAGTAGTTTACTGCCGCACTTGGAGAGCTTCAGTGGTTGCTTGGGCCGTCGCTTGGTAAGGGTTTTTGGTAGTTTTGTCATACAAAACTATGTCAGTCCTTTGCTGGGTGGCGGCTTGAGTAATCGTTGGATATCTCTGAGTGCCGCAGTTAGTTTAATTCGACTATTCAAAAGTGCCTGTTACTGGCCTACTTGAAATAAATATTTTTGACTTTTGACTTTGACTGTGATTTCTACTAGAGTGGTGAGAGTATTGCTGGTTTGTATCACAAGAAATGATGGGGCTGTATAAAGGATGTTTGTCATACGTTCCTAAGCTCAGATGGCAAACTAATACCTGTATCGATGTGTAGACTAGGCTAGCCAGGCCTTTGGTTTTAAGCAAAATGGTTTGCCCTTTGACAACGAACACCTCTGTGACAGGCTTTGCCTCTTGCCTGTGTATTAGTCGACGATAGCGGTGACTTGACATGGCACCCCTGGTCAAAGCGAAGCCTTAATTATATTATATCTAGAGAATATCAATTATTGGAAACAGGCGAAGATATCTTAGGAAAAAATCAAGACTAATTAAGTATCTTTTGGCCAAATATTTCCTCTCTAATAAAAAGCACTATGTTGGATTCTAGCCTCGTGTAACCTCATAATTGTAGCAAATCAATATTGACGTAAGAATAAATCATCCGAAGTAAAACAATCCAGGTACATGTATATTTAATATGTACCTTAAATATCAGTTCGTAGACGAGTGAACACAAGAGAGAAATATTAAATAAGACGTCGTCGGTAACCATGAAACTGTAGCTACGCTTGGAATTGGATCAGATTATTGAATGAGTGTGCTGCGACATACGATGTCTTTGCTTCGACGTCGATGTGAATAGACTAGATACGGCAGTTCAAAGTGAATACAGGTAACAATATAGACGTACTAGCTTTTGCCCGCAGCTACGCTCGTGATTATTTGGAATTTAAAAAGTTCAATCAACTATCGCATTTATAAAAACAAGATAGAACAGTTCATACAGATTTAAAAACATTAAAAGCAGCCAGTTGCAGTTAAAATTATAAAAAATCTAGCATTCATGAAAAAATAATTCAATTAGAGCCTCATTTTTCTTCTTATTTTTCTGTATTATTTAAAAAACGGCCACGAAAACTTTTACTTATTATTTGTGGGTGTGTGTGTGGTAGCTATTTTCAAATAACCTGCCTTAGTACTCTTGTGCAAAATTTCCTTAGATTTAGAATTGAAGTATTTTATTATTTCGATTTTTCGAATACATAAAATTCAACAACATTTCAAAAGGTTATACGGTCTCATAATTAAATCTACTGATTAAAAAATTCAAACCCATAACTCCACATGCTTTGAGACAGCTCAAAAGAAACCTTCCACAGTTTCCGTAACCTTGTCGTATCCAGCTCCTCATATTATAGCTGCCCTCTCCAGATAATCCAGTTAGGGGCAGGTCAGTTTGCTAGACGAGAGGGTTAGTTTCATGCTGGACGAATTCCTAACGTTTTGAATATCTCATTTGAATGCAGTACCTGATATCTGCTCTCAAGCAAGTCTTACATATTGTCTTTTAGAGAAAGGTTAGACTTTATTTCATTTTTGACGCTTTGTTGTTGAGTTGCTGGTAGGATCTTTAGTCAACTGCCCTCTCACTTTGGACCCAAGGGATGACTTTACAGATACCGCGGCCTCGACATAGAGGGGTTAAGAAGGAACATGGGTGGTTTTTAGGCAGTAGAAGTCTGACAGAACGGGAGTCATTTGATGATATCACACACTCCAAAAAAAAAGGGATGACTATAATTACTAACTCGTTATTTTTATCGTTTTGGTTTTGTCGATTGGATCGATTGAAAAAAAAATGTCGTTGAAGTTCAAGTTTTTCACTTAGTCTTTTTTATTTATTTATATCAAACTGTTGCCTTCCATTAAAGTCTTGACGAAAGCAATTTTGACAAGTTTTTTAACTAATAACGACATTACGTTGTTTACACCATCTGAGTTTTTGGTTATTCTTGCCTATTTTAATAAGAAAGATAATTTTTATAATGATATTCAGATATTTTTATTTTGTTGCTTTTATACCTTCAAATCGGTCATTGTGATTTACAGACATGTGGTGCGGAGGAATAACAAATATGTTGAGTATGAAGTAGACGACCATAAAGTTAGAGAACGACCAAAAAAACGATGGATGGACTGTGTGAAGGATGATAATAATATGTCTAGAAATAGTATGGAAAAAGAAAAAATGCTGCGCCGACCACAAATTCATTGGGATAAGGGCAGAAGAATAATGATATATCTTAACTACATTATTGTTTTTTAAACAATTTAACTCTCTGCTCTCAAAACGGTGAAGGAAAACATCGTGAGGAAACCGGCATATCTTAGAACCAAAAAATTTTAAGATATGTGACATCTACCAATCCGCACTGGGCCCGCGTGGTAGATCATAGCCCATCCCTCTCGTAGAGAGGAGGCCTGAGTCCCTGCAGTGGGAACAATATAGGCTGATGATGATGATGAAACAATTTAACAACATAATATATAAATAAACCAACATTGAATTATAAATAACATAACAAAGTACCGTGTGTAATGTCCAAACTTCACCAAATAAGTACAAAACATGATCCTTTGTTCTCATGTCCAGTTTTCTAACATAATTCTGCCCCGTCAGACAAGGTACCTCGAAATGTCGGACCCTAACTATGTGCTTATAAATGAGAACAAACTTTGAATTCGCGCTTAGCTCATTATATGCTGAAGTAGTTAGTTGAATTAGTTGGCGAATGTAAAGTAACTGTTTGAAACAATGTAATTATTACTTACGACATTGTCTGGCCAGAATTCATTTAGTGGTTTTAGCGGGGCTGTTGAACATTCGACTGCCTCAATAGTCGCAAATGCGACCTCTGGGCATGTCGTCATGGGTTCAATGGACGGCACAAGACGGCTCAAGCAGTTGACTGCTACGCTACGTGTCGCGGGTTCGATACCCGCACGGAACAAATATTTTTATGGCCTACTGAGAGTTATTTCGGGTTTGTATTCGTGTATGTTTGTGAACGCACCCACGATACAGGAGATATTCCTGGTGTGGAGCAACGTTTATAAAAAACCTATGTTGGGCTAAGTAATATATTAATTGGTTTTTCCATCAAGAATTAAGATTCACAGGTTCGCCCAAGACTTTATGGAACTTACGCCCGAATACTCGAACGTCACTCAATTATAAGTAGCCCTCAAAACTCGTGCTATCTCTGTCACTCTGCGTTAAAGTAACAAAGACAGCACGAGATTTAAGTGCAACTTAAAATTGAGTGACGTTCGAGTATTCGGGCGTTAATAAAGTATATTGTTCCGATTGATCACGATGATTCCATAAAGCGATAAGTAATTGTTTATTTCGTTGCTGCTCTCTGTTAAAACTGAGCTCCCGAGACGTCACGTTGCACTTTTACTTTTTAACTCGGAAAATATTAACAAGCTGTAAGTCTTAGCTACGGCACAGATGCTACGGATAAAGCTACTTTACAAAATAGAAAATAATTTTACCTTACTAGCGACTCTTCCCGCCATCATCATCATCATCATCATCAGCCTATAATGTTCCCACTGCAGGGACTCAGGCCTCCTCTCTAGGAGAGGGATGGGCTATAATCTACCACGCGGGCCCAGTGCGGATTGGTTGATGTCACATATCTTCGAATTTTTTGATTCTAAGATATGCCGGTTTCCTCACGATGTTTTCCTTCACCGTTTTGAGAACAGTGGTGATGAAATAAATTACACAAAGTAATATGCCTGACGGGGTTCGAACCCACGACTCACTGTTCGTAAGTCGGGGCCGCCACCACTGGGCCACCACTGCTCTTCCCGCCATCGCATGGTTGCAACTTACACAAATAAATAAAATTGAAAAGTTTGTTTTAAATTTTAATAACAGCTTTCTATATATAAATAAAAGTGTATAAAAAACAACACAACCCGATTCTCATCAAAACATTTTTTAAAGAAATCCAAAGCTTTTCTAACTACGTAATAATGCTCACACTACGCAATTTTAAAACATCCTTGTTATGCAATTTGTCATACTTACATTAGCTGCATAAGTAACGAGAAATAAGTATTTAAAACTCGATAGAACTGCCAACTAGTATTTAATAACTCTTCAAGCAGTTAGGGACTGAGTTTCATACAGGTTATAAAGTGCAAATAATTTGATTAAACGAAGACACACTTTGACTCTACTTTTCAACGAGTTAAAAGTAAGTATTTCCCTTCTTGTTGATTTTACTTACATTAAAGTTAAGAACGCGTAAAAAGATTGTAATTTTCATTGGCAGCTCCCTTTTTTCTGGGTAATATACGATACGCGTCGTGTAATAAATACTCACTACAACTACTTCGTTTTTGTAGTGGTCGCAAGCGCGACTCCTGAGAATAAAGTCCTGGGTTTGTGTTCCGGGTAAGGCAAAGTGTTATTGGGTTATTCCCTCAGGTATTTCTCGGTAGCAGGCACGAAATCTGATTATGTGCCTGGTTGATGGCAATAGGCTCACCGCCTATTACATGGGACTTAAACATAACTGGCGAAATGTGGGTGTTCTAGGTACACTTCTGCTTTATCAGGGATTACAGGCGTGATGTTATTTTATATTATGTAGGGTATATGTAGTTACTATCAGGCCACACTTATTAAAACTAGTTAACATCCTCTGAGAACAAGAAAATATCGTTAAAAAATAAATATTTTCACCTCTGTTGTATTTACCCATTTCTTAATCCATCACATCTCGTCATCTGCCAAGCCTTTTCCCAACTATATTGGGGTCGGCTTCCAGTCTAACCGGATGCAGCTGAATACCAGTATTTTACATGGAGCGACTGCCTATTTGACCTCCACAACTCAGTTAATACTAGGTAATACAATACCCTTTGGTAAGACTGGATGTCAGAATTTCAGGTCACTGACTACCTGTAACGACTGCCAAAGATCTATATATATGGCAGCCGGGACCAACAGTTAACGTGCTTTCCGAGGCACGGAGGAAACTCGGTATGTCGGGCGTTCACCCATCCATAGACCGACCTAGGCAAGCACAGCTTTACCTAAAGATCGACTTGAGTGGCAGTTCTTATTAAATCACGAGCTCCTCATCTTAATACATCACGATGTCATATAATTTTACTTCCCAAACAAAAAATTAACTACACTTTTCGGCGTCCAAACATATTCTAATTTCTTAAACTCAAACTCAAATCGTTTATTTCAATTAAGCCATTACAGGCACTTTTGAATGTCAGAAGGACGGAAGAAGAACGAAACTACGAGTGCAATGCGCCATTCCGAAAGCCACCACGCCGAACCACACGCCACCGAATGCCCGCAACAACGAACACTGCGAGCACGAAAGCACCCAGCGACGCAAACCGCAACAACGAATGCTCGAGATCCCGAATCACGGAACAACGAATGCACGCCGCAACGTGCAACCGCCGTCCCGCGACCCGGAGCCCCGCACACCCACCGCCACGGCACACGCCGCCGCGCGCCCCCGCACCCACACCACTCGCCGCCGGTAACATCCGGCGCCGCGCAGCCCGACGCAGCAACTCCCGAAACGACGCATTGCACTCCTACGCTACAGTCACAATCACAAGGCATAATAACTTGTGAAAGTACTGTAGTTGCCAGTTCCCTAACGTAGATCTCATGAAGAAGAACGGGCAAGAAACTCCATGGACACTCTTTTAAATTAGAATTTGTTACAAAATCTTGGTACATTATATCATTCATGTTGAGATGGTATATTATGTGAGAACTATGTAGCAAGACGTGCAAGTTAAGAGCGTCCAGAGTAAAAAGATATAATAAACAAATCAAAAAGAAAAATATATTTACACCATGGCAACTAAGGAATGACCAGTCTCCACTGACAGCGCCCGTTCACGAACATGACGCATGGATCAGCACCATTCAACTCAACCATTTTGAAGGGAACTAAATGATCCGACACACCCGCCACCATCAGCGAGACATTTGAGTGAGCATGACATTCTCTCAGCCACCAGGGCAACGTCACTAAAATATAACTAAATGTAAAAATGTAAAAAGGGGCTTAATAGTACATAGTACTCACACATGTGCCATGCAATTATACAATATTAAGACATTGAATCTATACAATGCAAAGATATTTTTACAATCTTCTGCAGCCTCTACAATAACTTCACATGATAATCGATGTAATTGCCCCTATGGTTGTGGAGCAGGACCAGCATGGAGCCAAGCATTTTTATCATCAATGTAATCCCCCAACTTATAGTATGCTTGCCTACATAGTGTGCGTTTTACACAAGTTTTAAATTTCGTCTCACTCAGTTGAAGAATGTGAGGGGGTATTTTATTGTAACATTTTAAACAGTACCCCATGAAAGATGAGTCTACTTTAGCTAGCCTGAAACCTGGCTGAACTAGTTGGTCCCTATTTCTCGTATTATAGTGGTGTCTATCACCTCTTTTGCTAAATAAATGCAGATTTTTCCTGACGTACATGATGTTTTCATAGATGTATTGACAAGGTACTGTCATGATGTTAATTTCCTTAAACAGCTCTCTCAGAGAATCGCGCCTTCGTAGACCATATATGGCTCTAATGGCTCTTTTCTGCAGAATAAATATAGACTCGACGTCTGCAGCCCGTCCCCATAGTAAAATACCGTATGACATAACACTATGAAAATAGCTAAAATAGACTAGTCTCGCGGTATCTACGTCAGTAAATTGACGGATTTTCCTAACAGCATATGCTGCTGAACTCAGCCGTCCTGCAAGAGATGTTAAATGCGGACCCCACTGTAGCCTTGAGTCAATCGTTATCCCCAAGAAAACAGTTTCATTGACAAATTCTAGTTTCTCTTGATTCAATACTATGTCACAATCAGTACTTTTGACATTTGGTAGAGCAAATCTTATGCACTTCGTTTTTTTCCCATTTAATACTAAATTATTAACGGTGAACCAATTATGAACCTGCAGTAAGGCGTTATTTACGTCATCAAGATTCGTGGCACGTCTGTTTACCTTAAATATTAAAGAAGTATCGTCGGCAAACAATACCATTTCAGGTTGGTTTTTAAATAAATGGGGTAGATCATTAATATAGACTAAAAAGAGAAAGGGACCTAATATCGAACCTTGTGGCACACCCATGCTTACTTTTAAGCCCATTGAATTGACACCATTTATTTGTACTTGCTGATGTCTATCGCTTAAATACGATTTCATTAAACTGAGCGCAAGATTCCCTAAACCGTAATGTTTGAGCTTTATGAGAAGGGTTTCGTGGTTGACGCAATCAAATGCTTTGGAGAGGTCACAGAAGATCCCTATGGCATCTTGTGACTCTTCCCACGCAGTAAATATATGTTTTAATAAGGTGACACCGGCGTCAGTCGTACAACGTCCTTTGGTGAAACCATACTGTTTCTCATGTAAGATTTTGTTGGTGTTAAAGTGAATGAGCATTTGATTAAGCATTACTTTTTCAAACACCTTGCTGAAAACTGGCAAAACGGATACGGGTCTATAATTATTGGTGTCTTTACTGTCACCGGATTTGAAAAGTGGTATTACCTTGCTGTATTTCATAAGGTCCGGGAAGACTCCCTGGTCCACACACAAATTAAATATTAAGGCTAAGTACGGAGCGACAGTCTCAATAATAGCTTGACAAACTTTAATCGACAGTCCCCATAGATCTTCGGTTAATTTGACTTTAATTTCCTTAAAAGCTTTAATGACTGCTATGGGGTTTATATGTTTAAATTGAAATTCAACCGGACAGGCTGAAACGTTCGCTCTTAATAACTCAATAGAAAGCAAGGGTGACGAATTTAAGGTTTCAGTAGTTTTAAGTGGGATACCAGTGAAGAAATCTACAAATTCTTGAGCAACTTCGTTTTTAGAACTTAAAAGGCCACGTGAAGTCTCTAGAGTGATATCATTATTATATTTTTTATTTCTATTCGTTTCACTATTGATAATTTTCCAAACCGTTTTTATTTTGTTATCGGCGGATTTAATCTTGTTACTAATGAATAAGGCTTTAGCTACTTTGCAAGCGTTTTTAAAGATTTTAGAGTAACTTGCAACATATTTATTGAAAGTTTCTGAGTTAATGTAGGGCTTGAGACCGTACAACTCAAACAATCGCTCCCTACTTTTCCTAATGCCCTTAGTTGCCCAGTCACTGAACATAAACTTAGGGCAAATAGATTTAGTTTTCGATTTTATTGTATTATTGAACTCCGTGTGAATCACCGAAAAGAATTCTTCATAAAATAGATTTACATTGTCGATAATCTGGCTTGGAATGCCTAAATTACTAATTAAATTATCATTAAATTTATTTAAATTGCTGGGTGTTATCTGCCTAGATTTATTTGGATTTTTTGTACTGGTGTGAAGGATTCAAACACAACGACTTGACCGCTGTGATCCGAAGGAAGGTAATTTACAATGAATTTATCCAAGTAGTCGCAGCAACAAAAAACATTATCCAGACATGTAGCAGTATTTGTAGTAATTCGGGTTGGATCCGAAAACACGTTTAATAAATTAAATGATTTAAAAAGATGCAAAAATCTACTGCTATTTGAATTTTTATCTAAAATATTAACATTAAAGTCGCCACATATAACCACTGATTTATTACCAGTTACAAGTTTTGCTAAAACATCTTCCATTACTGACTCAAATGTAGAGTAGTTTTGATAATTTGGGGGCCTGTAAACGCATACTATTACATGCTTATCCAGCTCAACACAAGATAGCTCAATATTATGTTCAATCGATAGTTTAACAATATCATCACGAGTTTTGAATTTAATTGAATTTTTAATTAAGATTAATGAACCTCCTCGCAGCATTGATTTACGGTTAAAACAGCTACCCACCGTATAGTTTTCATAATTAATAAGCATTTGGTAATCCTTAAGCCAATGTTCAGTAAAACAAATAATGTCAAACATACTTTTCTCTAAAAACAATTCTATTTCTAATAATTTGGAAGAAATGCCTTGGATATTTTGGTGGAATAAATTCAAAGTGTTCTGCTGAGGCCCTTTTTTACTAACTAATTTAGAGCAAGAAGATACCTTTCTGTTGATATGTTTAACAATATTGTTAATGGTACCTTCTGTTGTCTTACTTCCTAGTTTAAACTAATATTAATATCTGGAGTGAGCCCAGAGTCTCCTGTGCCATCACCAGACAACAAGATACTATCACTTAAAACTTCTAATTGAGAGTATTCCACGGTGACATATGGAACCTCCTCCGTACAATGATTGTAAACATTTATAGCACTAGTGCTATATTTATCTAAGGTCACCTCCTGTACATTAGTACCATGACTAATAGTCGCAGTGTCCACAATATAAGCAAACTTCGACATACTACTTATGTCTGTGTGAATATTAAAAGCTAATAGCCTAGCTATTTTGTGTCTAAACCTAACAGGTAGATACACATTACCTGGAGTCGACTTAAGCTTATCAACAAAAGTGTTGATGTCAAGATATACAAGCTTATCACAATAGTGACCTACTAAGAAATGCAAATGATTGTTTAACATGTGTATATAATTGTTTTTCCTATCACAAAGTCTTTCAAAATATGGAAAAGCACACAATATAATTTTACTACAATCTAACTTTAACAACTCTGATACCCAGTCAGTGAGGTCTTCCTTTTTAATTTTAGAACTGTTACCAACACATATAGTAATGGTAGTATCAGGACCACAAACAGTTTTTGACGCTGATGTCATAATCTGTTTAAAGGTTGACCCAGGCATACAATAATTTTGTGTACAATAACTCAGGTTATTACTAATTAATTTTCCTAGCCCTCTACCTAAACCATCAGAAAATAAGTAACTAGTATTCGCAAAATTATTATTATCATTACCAGCTGGCTGAGCCGCTGAGGGTGTAGGTGAATGGTGCTGAGGCTGTGGTGTACCCATGCAGGCACAGCTACAAGAGAGGTTATTTGTCAGGGACTCATATCTCTCCGCATTGTACGTGACCAGGTCCACCAGCTCATTGGCCTCCTGCATGCGCTTACTCAGGTCTTGTTGAGAAGCCTCATATTTACTAAAAATATCCTTAATTGCATATTCCCTTACAAACAGCTCATCCTGAAGGTTCTGAGTGTCGGTATCATACAATGTCCGACATAATTGTAATTCACTGTCACACTTTTTCAGTTCTTGAATTAAATTTAAATTTTTTCGCCTTAGTTTTGTGTTTTGTTTGTTAACTTTTAGGCGTTTCAAAGATCTTTTAATGGTTTGAATTCGTTTATTGATTTTAATATATTTTTTAATCTTATTATGACTAGTAAATAAATAAGTTTTAGATATAGTTTCATTGGTTAAGTCTATAGTTACTATTGGCTCAACACATACAGGTCCTGACCGGCTACCAACCAACTCATCATAAAGACTGCAGGTGTTCGCAGACTCTTCTCGGGCTCTAAGAGATTCTAAGTGAACTATTGAGTGTTGGGCCCTACTTAGTTCTTGCTCCAGTTCAGATATGCGACTCAAAGCCTGATCGTAGGTGTCGCTACATTGCTGGAAGTTTTCAACAAGTTGACGGAGGTGTTTATGCTGGTCAAGTATGTCCATATGGTGTGTGTGAAGTTCCGCAAGCTCATTCTTCAGTTGAGTGTTTTTGTTCACCATTAACTCAATTTCAACTTCACTTTCTTCTCGTTCCCTCAGCAGTTTGGTGCACTCATTTCTCGAAGCATCCAGTTCCCTCAGCGCTGCTTTCAGTTTGTCAGTCATGTCACGAATGGTAGCTCCGCGTGTCATCATATTGACTGATATCCACAAACAAGACCTGAAATGTGACAGGAAACAGCTGAGTATGTGAAGAGAATAATTATGTCAATTGAGAACTTGAGGAAGTTGGAGGGGTTTTGAATTTAAAAAGAGGTAAACAATATTTAAAAACAGTAGAAAAGTTTTTAGAAAGGATTATCAAAATATGGAGGTAGGTTGGTAAGTGAGAGAAAAGAAAAAGGAAAAATTAAAAATCCAAGAACAAAGAAAAGCTAATTGATATGATATTCTCAAAATTACAGTTAATACTCTAAGGATAATTTATTTCAACAATAATATTATTACTAGAATAACTATTTTGACTAAGGATTGCTATTAACATGAGTTTTAGTGGGAACAAAGTCTATCTACATTAATTAGCAACTAAGTGGTTTACTTATAATATTTACAGCATATTAGACACATACTTTGTGTGTAGTAAGGTTTGCAGTGTATGTTTTGTATGGGGCAAGTGTTTTCGTCCTCGATTTTGCTTCCACAATATTCGTCAAGCAAAATGAGACATAAACGTAGCCAGTGTGTACTGAACGTCGCTCAGAGCTCTGAGCAGTGTTTGAGTGATGTCTAGTGTATGAATAACACAGCAACTACTAATAAATCAAAACAAAATACTCCCCCGGTTTGATGAATTCAAATCCACAGTTCAAGCGTTGACAGCCGGTACATGTTATTAGTGAAATAACAATTGCTTTTCAGTTTTCACAATAAAACTGGTCACAAACACTACGTGTGTCAATTAATACGTTTATTCTATGTATACAATTGAATTTAAATACACTAAACACAATAAAAACAATAATTTAAAAATTAATTAGTTACGAGGCCGTTTTTTCACGACCTGTCGCCAGTGTTGCCAGCGTGCAAAAAAAAAAAATTATTAATCAAATCTTATTAATTAAATCCCTCCCGTGAGGGGACTTAATCCATTTTGTAGCTCACTAATACGTGAGCAAAGACGACCCACATCTCAGTTCTGACGTAGGTACGCAACTCCTAGCTAAACGTGAATTTATTTGCATATAATTATTAACATTGCGATGGCCCCTTAATTTACGTGGATATAATATGCATTGAACTTTAATTATTTAGGTGTCTGAGAATTTAATTGAATGCTCTTCAATATTTTTTCATACTTCTTTAAGGTCTATTAAAAATGACCACATTCTGTCGACATAAAATCTGACAACAGGTCAGATTTTATGTCGACAGAATACAAACTTTTTACATAATTTTATGAAAAACTGCCCAATATACCAAAATAATAATCTAAAATGGCATGTGTGTGTAGTATACAGCTGTAAAATGTAACATATTCCAAAAAAACATCACTTCCCACATTGACGTGAACGTACATATCAATAACGGAACACGGCATGCTTGATAACAGCTCGTTGGCATGCCAGTGTTCAGTGTTCAATTCCCAGCAGTAATAACTCGTAAATTTATATTACGCCGCTGAACAACTTCAACCACATTATCTATGTATGTATGAGACAGTTTACACGGGTATTTGGTATATGGTTTAATTTAGATCTATTTAGTTGGGTACTTGACCAGTTTAGTGTAATCAGAGTTTAATGTTCCCAATGCTGGAGCTCAGGCCTTCTCCAACATGCGGACCCTGTTAGTAAATGTCAAAAATTTGTTTTGACATTACGGTTGCAGTTGAAAGTCAAAATTATGTTTTTTCTACTCCCTCCTCGGCTATTATTTTCTGATGAAATTCGTTGTGGGATCCAAGACTGTTAAATTGTTTCTCTTGGACTTCGTCGAGCGTCAATATTTTGATGCTTTTCTGGTGGCCGCCACTTTTAAATCTGGCTTTCAGGAGTTACAGTGGTTAGCGGGGCTTGTTTAAATAATAAAAAGTAAAAAATGCTGGTTGCTGATGTCTTATTTTATTTTTTCGTTTTGAGAGCAATAATTCAGAAATAAACTATACAAAATAAAATACCAGCCTCAACCCACAATTTAATCTATAACACACAACTCGGAAGCCCTTCCGTGCGTCTCTTTTTTACCCGTCAAAAAACGTTATTCTGAAAACAAGCCACCTTCGAACTTGTTTCACTTACCACACTGTCAGCTGTCAATTGCAGAATCAAAAGTTTTCGCGTTCACTGTGGATACAAAAGAGTATTCAATATCGCATATTTTTTTGCAAAGTTACCTGCGAAATTTTCTGGTTGATGCTTCCACAATATTCAGTTGGTACGCTGCTCATCAAAAAAATCAATTAAAATTCATTGATTTAATAGATTTTTTTAGTCGGACAACAGCGGTCCATTTTTAGTTAGTATTACCAGACAGTTTATGTTCTAGTGTTAGTAACATAAACTTTACTTTGCTAGTAATTAAAAAGGATTTCATTAATTAAACAAACTAGCCAAATCAATTAACTAGAGTCAGTGGAGTTTGGGGTGACGGATCAAATAATTTTAAACGGAACATATTTTCTAGTACCCACAAAAGTTTGACTTAACAAGCAACTTTCCACTATCATCATCTGTCTAAACTTCTCTAGCCATGTTGGAATCGGCTTTCAATCTTACTGGATGCAGTTGAATACCAGTATTTTACATGGAGCGACTGCCTATTTTACCTCCACAACCCAATTAGTATGGGATAACACGATACCCAAACACCATTGCATAAAAGCCTTCGAGTTATTTCATAACTCGAAGGCTTTTGAGAGACCTTGACGTCCAAAAAACAAAACACACTTTGCAAATATCAAAGTTTACAACAGTTATTGACGTCGACTACTCAAGAAGTTAGCTAAAGGAATATAAACTTTCTTAAACTGAACTTACGACTTACATTGGTAACAACGTCTCAACGTGTATGAACCAAGTTCAATGTAAATCATGTATACAAATGTCACCTGCATTCAAGTCCTTTCTCAGAACGTTTGAGTCGGTTTATAGACTAACTTGATACAGTTGAATATCGGCTGCTAGAGATATTCTTACAAGGACTATGTCACTACAAGTATCATAGTGTTGATAGTGTTGTATTGTAGTGGTGATTGATACCTCAATCTTCTCTGCCTTCCTCAATGATGGTTTGGTTTCAGAGAAGCTAAAAGGAGTTTGTCTATATCGTTAAATAAAAATGCTTTATTGGGTCTCAAAAAAATTGTTATTAAGAATCATGTTTAGATTTCAGATGGGTTTTGCGACTTCAGTTAATTTATGGTTTGACGCTCACGTTTAAATCTAAGTACATATTATACACATAAATGATTGAAGTGTCTGTTTATAATTTCAAATTAACAGCTTTCTACTGAATGCTTGTGAGAGTATATATGGTAATCTAAATCAACAGCTTTTTACTAAATGCATGTGAAAGTATATAATACGGGATTTGTAACAATATTTTTAATTCGCGGACGTAGCACCTACCTACGAAAGCCTACGCCGTAGCCACTTTCGTAGCACAACGGATGCAGGAGCGCAGCTACATTTGTGTCTTTGTACTTAACTAGTAATGTTCAGAAAATATTTAATTTTGGTAACTTATTTTGTTCTCATTGTTTTTGTTGATTATTTGTTTTATTATTTGTGGTGATTGATACCTCAATCTTCTCTGCCTTCCTCAATGATGGTTTGGTTTCAGAGAAGCTAAAAGGAGTTTGTCTATATCGTTAAATAAAAATGCTTTATTGGGTCTCAAAAAAATTGTTATTAAGAATCATGTTTAGATTTCAGATGGGTTTTGCGACTTCAGTTAATTTATGGTTTGACGCTCACGTTTAAATCTAAGTACATATTATACACATAAATGATTGAAGTGTCTGTTTATAATTTCAAATTAACAGCTTTCTACTGAATGCTTGTGAGAGTATATATGGTAATCTAAATCAACAGCTTTTTACTAAATGCATGTGAAAGTATATAATACGGGATTTGTAACAATATTTTTAATTCGCGGACGTAGCACCTACCTACGAAAGCCTACGCCGTAGCCACTTTCGTAGCACAACGGATGCGGGAGCGCAGCTACATTTGTGTCTTTGTACTTAACTAGTAATGTTCAGAAAATATTTAATTTTGGTAACTTATTTTGTTCTCATTGTTTTTGTTGATTATTTGTTTTGATAATGCTTCTCAATTTCATAAACACTATCCTATCTATACATATATAAGGTCCCATTAAAATAGGTGGACAAATTTTAACACAGTGTTCAGTAGGTCTAACCAAACATTATTATCTAAACAAAAAAAACATTGAATAAAGTGTTTTTTTTTTTACTTAAAATAATAAATTGCCGGCACTCTAGAACAAACTCGCCCTTTATGAGTAGGTACTTAAATGCGTTTTTTTTTTTACTTTTTTTTACCATCATCCTTAGTTTGGTGGTCTGAGTGATTTCTGAAATTTTGTCCACCTATTTTAATGGGACCTTATATTATAAAGAGGTAAATTTTGTTTGTAAGTTTGTATGGAACTAATAATATTTTTTTTAAATTTCTTCTTTTTAAAAATAGTATTTACGATAAATAATATTTTTTATATCATGCATATTAGCCGAATCATCACAATTTTTGCGGACTAAGTCGCGAGCAAAGTGCTAGTATTAAAGATAAATTCATTCCCGTTCATCGCGTCAAAACGTCAACACCAACCTCATAGCGTGTCCGTGGTTTTAAATATGAAAAGTAGTGTAAACAAAGTGCATTCCTACTAAATGGATACTGATTGTGCAAATAACACTAGTGTGCATAAGTGACATTGTTTGTGACGATAATTATTAATGTTTTGTAGAAGAAAACACTAAAAACTCATAGTGGTTTTCGTAAGTACGTTGCCAAAATATCTTCTGGTACCCACTTTTTGTGAATATTTGCTGCTGGTTGTGCTACACTTCACTCTTCAAGTTTTCATTCACCGCCGGCTGTCAACTGTCACTGCCATAAGCCAACTACTTTTTCCTGCCTTGATACCGAGTCTTTTCAGTTAATCTGACATTTGGTATTGGTCAAAGTGGCCAGCTTAGAAAAATTTACCCCAATTCAGGGAAAACATTCAATTTCCGACATTACCAAAATGCCGAAGCCTCAACGGTCGCCCACACAGCCTGCAGGCATATCTGAGGCTCATTCTGAACCAGACGTGGCGTCCATCTTAGCTAGAGAGAACCTAGAATGCGTCAACGCAACCAATAGAGCAAATAAACGCCTAAGATGCGACGACGGCTTTATGAAACCAACTGGAATAGAGGAATTAAAGGAAATGCTTCTTTCATGGAAAAATGAGCAGGCCGCAGTGTTAAGTGAACATTCTTCCACCTTAAAAGCAATAGTCTCGGAAATTGCTGTCTTGAAAACTCAATCGCTTCAAATACAGAAAACCAACTCAGAGATTGAGAAAGCTGTTGAGTGGTTCAACCAAAGTATTGAGGATGTGCAACTACGCATTGATTCTCTAGAGAAGGAGCGAACACACTACAAGCAAGCATTTGAAAGCTTAGAAACCAAGTTGCAAGATATAGAGCTCAGGTCCCGTTCTGCATCCATCGAGATAAGAAACGTACCCCTCAAAGAAAAGGAAACCACTGAATCCCTTTCAAATATTGTGCGGCAAATTGCCTCTAAAGTGCAGATGGACTTACCGCCAAATGGAATAAGGGATGTTTACAGGCTTCCTGGTAAGCCAGGTGCATTAAGACCTATAATTGCTGAATTCTCTACAATTCCTCTAAAAATGGAGCTCACTTCTTTAGTGCGATCTTATAACAATAACCGGGATAAAGGACTTAAGCTTAACTCTACACAGCTAGGTCTTAGCTGCGAAAACCGTCCCATATATGTAAGTGAATACATGTCTCCATCTATTAAAAAACTGTTCTACCTTGCAAGAGAATTTTCTATTAGAAACAATTATAAATTCTGCTGGTGTAAAAATAACAAGATATTTTTACGTAAGCTCGAGGGTGACAAGCAGATTTATATAAAATCAGAAAAATGTTTTGAAGACCTTGAAAACCCGCAATGACTGTTTTCGCTATTGGTGTACTCATTTGCTTTTTATCTATCAATTTATTGTTTATTTTTAAGTGAAGTAGGTAATTACTTCCTTACTATCTATTGTGAATTTCAACACCCATTATTATATAACAAACTAACAAACGCACATTCGAGCTATTGCATATATACTCTTCTATATCATTCAATCATCATACACACACTCAACACAAACAAAAATAATTTCTTACTACCTCGTACTTATAGCCTTATTTATAACACTGTGTCTGCCTTAACCTCATACAAAAATGTCTAATTCAATAAATGATGTAATGTCTGATCTTGATCAATTCTCTGTATCTGAAACGCACATTTGTACCCCTGAAGCCACGAAATCATACGTTGAGAACGAACGCTTCTGGCTCACTACTTTAACGCAAAATATCCGGTCCATTAACTGCAATTACTTAAACCTTCAAACCCTAATTCACCGCATGAATATTGAGTGTAATCTTCTGGTGCTTACAGAATGCTGGTTACAGTGCTCAAGTAACTCCTGCATTCCCACTATAGACAACTATGTTACATACAAAACAACCAAACACCTTAATCAGAGCGACGGGGTAGTGGTTTATGCCAAGGCAGATATGATAACCACTTGTGAAGAGCCCAATTTTCTTGGTTCAGCCTCGTGCCTACTTGTCAAGTTGAATTCAGAAGTTGCTATACTTTGTATTTACCGCTCCCCCTCAAACGACAACATTTACTCGTTCCTTACGGCACTTAATAACCTTATCCCAACTCTCACTTCTTATAAATCGGTTATCATCACCGGAGACATAAACTTGGATATCAAGCCTGAATCTCAAGATCCACGAGCCCACGAATATCTCAACACTCTGGCGTATCACGGATTTCTACCAGCTCATACACATCCGACGAGAGGCAAAAATTGCCTAGACCACATTATGGTTCGATCCACAGGTACGATTCTTACTTTGGTCTACGAGACAGCGGTAACAGATCACTGTTCTTCCCTTTTGTGTGTAAACACTCAAAATAAAAAATCAGAATCAACCCCTATAAAAATTATATCTAAAGTGGACTATGATGCGCTTGATAAAATTATTAGAAGCCTGGACTTTACTCCCCTCTTTCTTATATCTGACCCAGACAACGCTTTAGACAAACTTACGCAAATAATGAAAAATGCCATAAATGAATGCACGACATCTGTCAAAGCTCCTGCACGTAAAAGGATATTGAAACCGTGGATTACTCCAGGCTTGCTGCGTTGTATCCGGAACCGAGATTCTCTCCACAAAAAAGTTAGGCAGTCACCAGACAATCAAACTCTACTTATCACCTATAAGCGATACAGAAAAGAGAATGGGCGAAAATGTATGAAAGCTGGTACACCCCTCCAATAGCAATGAGATATACGTCGTTGGATAGCTCTTTTTAACTGAAACAATATTTACTATTACAGTTTTGTTGAGATGTTTGTCCGTTTTGAGTTATAGCTCAAAAACAAAAGTAAAAATGGATACCTATTAACGTTATAATATCTTAGTGTGTAAGCTAAAATTACATCAATGTCGTTGTATATAACGTAATTCGTAATTATCATAACAAAACATAACATCACGCCTGTAATTCCCGAAGGGTTAGGCAGAGGTGTAGGTGCCTAATAGTAGGTACACACACTTTTCGTCAGTTATGTTTAAGTCCCATGTAATAGAGGCCTTCACCTGTGAAGACGGGGTTCTTGCATAGCTTATTTAATAAATGAATAATAAAAAGTAACACTAGGTTAGGCAAAATGTAAAACTAACCACTTTATAAAAAGCGGAAATTGCATGCATGAATTAAAAGGCTTTTTTATTTTTATTTTTTATTTATTTATTTAATAGGGGGCGAGCCTATTGCCATCAACCTGGCACAAATCCAGACACCATGGCTGCTACCAAGAAATTCTTGAGGGAAACTCCAATAACACTTTGTCCGACCAGGGAGAATGTATGGAAGCTGGTACACCCCTCCAATAGCAATGTCATATACGTCGTTGGATAGGTCTTTTTAAATGGAACAATATCTACTATGACAGCTTTGCCGAAATAGTTTGTCCATCCTGAGTTATATCTCAAAAACCAAAGTTAAAAAAAGTTTTTAGTATTCCGACACAAAGTACTCATCTGTTTACGTACATTTTATTAATTGGTAATTTTTGAATGTCTCGTTGATCTAGTGGTTGCAAGCGCGACTGCTGAACATGAGGCCCTGCGTTCGATTCCCGGGTCGGGTAAATTGTTACCTATTGGATTTGCTCTTCTTCTTTCAAGAATTTGTCAGTATCAGTCAAGGAATTTGTATTTATGCCTAGTTCATGGCAATAGGTTCACCCTCTATTACATGGGAAACATAACTGCCGAAAACATCGGTGTATTATTATAAGTTACACCTCAGTCTAACCCTTTAGGCATTACAGGCGTGATGGTATGTTATGTTATTTGCGAATTACATTATTATACTATTAATATATATTATTATACAACGACGTGTTATTTTCCTTTTTACACCAAGATATCACAATATTAATATCATCAATTTTTACTTTTGTTTTTAACCTATAACTCAGAATGGACAAACATTTCGACAAAACTGTCAAAGTAAATATTGTTCCATTTAAAAAGACCTATCCAACGACGTATATGACATTGCTATTGGAGGGGTGTACCAGCTTCCATACATTCTCCCTGGTCGGACAAAGTGTTATTGGAGTTTCCCTCAAGAATTTCTTGGTAGCAGCCATGGTGTCTGGATTTGTGCCAGGTTGATGGCAATAGGCTCGCCCCTTATTACATGGGACTTAAACATAACTGACGAAAAGTGGGTGTACCTACTATTAGGCACCTACGCCTCTGCCTAACCCTTCGGGAATTACAGGCGTGATGTTATGTTTTGTTATGATAATTACGAATTACGTTATATACAACGACATTGATGTAATTTTAGCTTACACACTAAGATATTATAACGTTAATAGGTATCCATTTTTACTTTTGTTTTTGAGCTATAACTCAAAACGGACAAACATTTCAACAAAACTGTAATAGTAAATATTGTTTCAGTTAAAAAGAGCTATCCAACGACGTATATCTCATTGCTATTGGAGGGGTGTACCAATAAGCCCATTCTCCTTTCTGCACAAATCTTTTGAAAAAAATTAAAAGAAAATATGATTCCGAAGAATTAAATAAGGCACAACACAACCCTAAAAAACTATGGGACTCAATAAAATCCATCACTAATTCACAGAAAAATAGGAACTCTTCTAACCAACTGTTAACTCATTCTAATTCGCCCAGGCAGTCTTGCAATGTTGTAAACGAATTCTTTGTAAACGTTGGGAAAGAACTCGCCGAAAATATTGAGACCACCCAAACACACTCAACTCCCCCCCAATCTACAAAGTTCGATAAATCGTTCGTTTTGGAACAGACGGATCCTGACGAGGTTGTAAGTACCATTAACCAACTAAGGGTTAATGCTGCTACTGGTTGGGATGGCATATCTCAAACCTTTCTGAGGAGGTACGCACGGACCCTTGCACCTATATTATGCCACATCTTCAACCTTTGCTTTCAATCAGCTATCTTCCCATCTTCTTTTAAAAGAGCAATTATTCATCCAATCTTCAAGGGTGGTGACGGAACCCTACCAAACAGCTACCGCCCAATAGCTGTTCTTAGTGCACTGTCTAAAGTGCTTGAACGCCTCTTAAACAAGCGATTAGTCACATACCTCGAACACTTCAAACTGTTATCACCCCACCAGTTTGGCTTTCGCAGGAACAAATCCACTTGTGATGCAGTCCATACGTTAATTGACAATATAGTAAAAAACTTAAATGCTAACAAGAAAGTCCTCACCATATTTTTAGATCTTGCGAAAGCATTTGACACCGTTCCCGTCTCCACTCTTTTACTCAAGCTTGAAAGTCTAGGTGTCAGGGGGTCCTCACTTGACCTCTTCAGGAGTTACCTAACTAATCGCTCGCAGTGTGTGACTATTGGTAACTACAGGAGTGAAGAACTACCCATTCACTATGGCGTACCTCAGGGTAGCATTCTGGGGCCAACCCTCTTTCTTGTGTTTATCAATGATCTCTGTAATCTTTCAATTCCAAATGCTGCTGTAGTTTCTTTTGCAGACGATACTGCCATCACTTTTACCGCCAATTCATGGCCGGAACTCCAAGTTACTGCGCAGGAGGGTTTCAATTCTACCTTGAGGTGGCTTTCCTCTCATACCCTTACTCTTAATGCCAACAAAACCAACTTCGTCACTTTTTCAATGACTAACATCTCCCAGCCTAAATCCACAATCTCTATAAAAGCCCATTCGTGTTCCACACAAAGTCAACATGTTTGTCAATGCCCCACCTTAACCTCAGTAGAACAGGTTAAATATCTTGGTATAGTTCTAGACAAAAACCTTAATTTCAAATATCATATTAACACCCTCGCTGGTCGCGTGCGAAAGTTAATTTACATTTTTAAAACCCTGCGTCACGTGGCCAACCAGTTCATCATTCGAAACGTTTACTATGCAATTTGTCAGTCCATCTTAATCTACTGTATCTCTTGTTGGGGTGGTGCTGCAAAGACCATACTTAAGCCTCTGGAGGTCGCACACAGAGCTATTTTGAAAGTTGCTACATTCCGATCGATCCTTTTCCCAACTGTCGAGCTATATCAATCCTGTAACGTACTCAATGTAAGACAACAATATATTTTACATATAATCCTTCTGCAACACCGACGTACGCCATTTAAAAAAATCTCCAAACGCCGCAAAGACCTAATCTGCACAATTCCACCTTCACGCACAGCTTTTACAAAAAAATTTGCTCACTATCTTGGCCCATCTCTTTACAATAAAATTAACGCAAAAATTCCCGTGTACGGCTTAACAAACTTTAATTGCAAAAAAACTGTTCGCACCTTCCTTCTAAACCTAAACTATGACGTAACCGAAGAATTCCTGAAAAAGTAATCACATACATCACACACCACACTAACAATATACACACCACACTAACAATATACACACCACACTAACAATATACACACCACACTAACAATATACACACCACTTAAATACTGAACTATTTTTAATATTAATTTCTTATTTTGATTTTAAATTTACTAAATTTGTTCTTTTTAAGAGTCTAAATGTTGTTTTTTGTTGTATTATATAAGAACCTATTTTGTCGCTGTTTAATGACTACTATATTATTATGTCTACATATTAAACACTTGCTATATACATCATCCATCTGTGTCGGGAATCACAACTGTTTCTCCTGAACACAGGTTACTTTGTAATCTCTCCAGGAGAGCAGTGCGGCACCCACTAGCTAGCTAGAATTAAAAAATGTATGTTTGTGTTTTATCTTGTACATTGCCATGTAATCTAGCCATAGGCATAGTTGATCAATAAACATTATTAAATTCTAGAAGCTAACCTCTCAAATACCTAATTAAATACCTATAAAGTTGTCTTAGTTACTTACCCTCAACCTGTTTCCAACTAAGAACACTAGTTACCATTTCTTAGCATTTTGGGTTGATTGACCTCCCAATAACCAATTAGGCTCGACCCAATGTTTCAAGATGTACGTAAACAAAATTTATTAGCACTTAAATTGCCCATTAACGGTAATCCCTGTTTACAAGTAAGCCTAACTTAGTTCCTAACTAACAACTACCATTTTTCATTTCTCAATCTGAGATAGATAAAGTTTATTTTGTGTCTAGAAATATTTAGAAGATTTATTTTTATTTTAGTGGATTTATGAGATTTTTATCAGGTACTTTAATAAAACTCGATGTAGGTTACACAACATTACGCCTGTAAAAATAAAAATTAATAGTATACCCACGTAAACTCTGACTTTTTTTGTAAGTACCTGATCAAAATTCAATTTATAATAGAGTCTATTGCAGACCACAACACACAATTTCAGACCTCGTGAATGGGACATTAAGCTGTTTGGTCTCAGCTATCATTTGTAGATCTTTAACAGTCCTAACAGGCAGGCAGTGGCCCTAAAGTCCAACAACCAGATCAATCAACCAGTGCGATCAGTCTTAATACCAAGGCGTACCCAGAACTAACTGGGTTATGAACATTGATATAATAAAACCCTAGATGCACAATCTCGAACAAAACAAACAGTCGAAGCTGTCGCCAAACACTCGCCAATACACGCACTACTACATGTAGTTATCGTCACTATAAACATATTTTTTTTGGCAAATTCAACCTTACGCAGATTCCTTTTACAATGCAGTTATAAAAAGCAATATAAAACGTATTTTGTATGACCGTGCAGAGACGCGAGCGACGCGAGACTATTTGAAATGAGTTCATTGTGAACTCATTTTAAGCGGACGGTTTTGAGACGCGGAGTGTGTATCTTGGGTTTTATTATATCAATGGTTATGAATGTCAGATAGGCAGTCTCTCCATGAAAAATACTGGTATTTAGCTGCATCCGGTAAAACTGGAAGCCTGGCTGGGCAGATGATGAGGTCTCCAACCCGCTAGAACATTTTATTGGCTATGCACATGAGCCACAAGGCACGGTTTACGGTCAAGAGTCACCGCCATGAGCACTAAAACGAAACTATCAATATTAGATGACCCGTCGCTACTGTGAGCACGTGCCCGCTCAAATGGACTTCATTACTATTATTTTTAGGTATGTTATTATTTGAGTGTTGGTTCTCTGACACTGGAATAAGTTTTTCTTTTTTTGGTGATAGCGGCAGTTGTAAGAAATCTGAATATTTAATGCAGGGAATAGCAATGATAGCTTAGTAGATTGACTGTCGGACTTTCAAGTCTTAGGTCTCAAGGAAAATTGTCGTGAAGAAGACACTGCATGCCTAAGATATATTTCTCGACAGTATGTATAGCCAAGTCAGAAGCTCATGGGCAGCATAAAAACTCACACTAACTTAGGCATGAACCACAAGCTGCGGGTTGTTCGAAAGAGATACCACGGCCTCGGACACAAAGGGCTAAGAAAGAACATGGGTGGCTTTTAGTCAGTAGAAGTCTGACACACCCTACCGCTTCACCCAGAGCGGGGTGAGAGTCATTTGGTAATTTGCCAACGAAACAAAAAGGCACTAACCACAATAAAGAAAGGATGAGCTCACTTTAATTATAACCCCACTAAGTTTTCTGACATAGAATGTATCTATTTATACCTAGATATCACGTTTCACTACATATTATTAAACAAAGTCGTAGTCGCTGTCTGTCCGTCCCTATGTATGCTTAAATCTTTAAAATCACGCAACGGATTTTGAAGCGGTTTTTAAATAGATAGAGTGATTAAGTAGGAAGGTTTTAGTATATAATTTGACCGACATCCACGCGGGCGAAGCCGCGGGCATCAGCTAGTGCCATATAATCTAGGACCAAAACTACAGTCTCGATAATAAACAAATTGATAAAACTGTGTCACAAGCACAACCCACATAGAACAAAAGGCGACATTAAAAAAACAAACTACACGTTAACATACTCCACGTTACATGCAATTGGTAACTCTAGCTAGACACAAAAATGTTCACAACATCAACACGTTTGACATTGTTTTTAGTTTTATAATAATTTTCGATGACCACTACAGTTTGTTGTGTCACGTGCGTGTCATGTTTCGTTGTAAAACGTATATGAAAAGCTTGTAAAATTCAAAAGTGTGTCAGTTTTTTTATTGTTTTGTTTGTACAGCAAATGGGAGTAAAATATCGTCGGTAAGGTTTATGTTACGTTTATTTAAATACTGCCGCACTCAGACGGCTTTAATGATTACTTAGGCCATCAGTTATTAAAGGTTTTGACAGTTTTGTCATACATAAGTATGTCAAATCTTTACTAAGTGAGGGCTTAAGTAATCCCGTCGGGGCTGTGGATTATCGAAAGGATAACGCGGCTCCGACACAAGGGCGAAGAAGGAACATGGGTTTGGTTTTTAGTCAGTATAAGTCTGACACTCCCCTTCGCTCTGCCCAAGAGCGGGGGAGGGTTATTCTATGATTTTCCACCCACCAAAAAAAAAATAAGGGTTTAAGTAATCATTAAACGTGTCGAGTGCGGCAGTAAGTGACTATTTCCTCGCCGCGTTTGTTGAGTGGTTGCAAGAGATAATGCTAAGCATGAGGTCTTTTGGTGGAAAATCATCGAATAACCCCCCCCCCCCGCTCTTGGGCAGAGCGAAGGGGAGTGTCAGACTTCTACTGACTAAAAACCAAACCCATGTTCCTTCTTCGCCCTTGTGTCGGAGCCGTGTTAACCTTTCGATAATCCACAGCCCCGACAGGAGGCATGAGGCCCTGAGTTCGATTTCCAGGTCGGAAAAAGTCTGTAGCAGCCCGGAGTCAACCGTGTGCACATCCGATGTGCATCCAGTTGATTGTCGGCCCCTATTAAGTAGTTAATTAAACATAATTAGCGTAATAGCACTATAGTGCACATCTGCCTAACTCTCCAGCAAAAATAGGTGTGATGTTTTTTTATATACCTAATATCCTCCGTTACCTTTAACATTTTGAGATTTAAATTAATTCAGATTGGGTCAACTAGATCGGGTGGAGTATAATCGGGTTTGGTAGCGAGCTACAAATTGTACCTAATGATCGGTTATAGGATCTGCCCTAATCAAATTAAACCTAATAACGTCTTCGGGCTGCTGTATTAAATTACTTTTGTAGGTCACTTCAATAATTTATAGGTCTTCAATATAGAATCATCATGCCCTTAAGTAAATTTTCTAATTTATTGGGGTTTACCACATCATGTCTTCTTTATACTTTGTTGGTCACCTCCCAATGGGACCATCGTCGGTGGTAAGTCTTTCAACCGGTCAGAAAATACCGCACTCACGACTTCACTTCAAGAAATGAGGCGGATACTTTCGTCGCTAAGAAACCTTAGGCACAATAGGGTAGATAACTAAAAAAATCTAATTAGTCCGTCACATAGATTTCCAAAAAATATTGGATACCTATTTTTTCTTATTTCACGTAAACAAACAATGAAGACGATACAGTGCTTTGAAAACTCGTGTGACGTCATATTTTAAGACATTAGTATGACATTTTTCTGAGGGCAGTGACGTCACAAGCTCCCACCCAAATCTTCGACGCGTTTTATCTTCGTCAATTTTTATTGATTTGAGAAAACAAAAAATACGTATCCAATATTTTTTGATAATCTAACAGACGGACTAATTAGAATCATATTTTTTTAGTAAGTAAACAGGGATCGTCAGCTCAGTAGTATTATTAACAACATCATCTTACAAACAATCCACCCAAAAGATTCCTTCCTATATAAAATCAATATTACACATGTATTTTCGCAATATTCAGTTCACTAACGAACATTGTTTTTCGACGTAAAACACTCAACAACATAAAATATGAAAGGCTGCACAACACTAGGCAGCGATGCGTCAGTTTTCAATGCAAAAGGCCGTTCGAACTGGTTGCCGCTAGAATTTCCCTATACATATTTGATCGGATTTACTCGACAACACTTACCTCGTCCACAAACTCCCGCCAAGGTGCTTTATATATCGAAAAATTCTCTTTGGCAGCCATATTTGGTAGACTAGAAGATTTTGTGCTATGGTGAAGGTATTTAGAGGATGTTGACTCATTTTATGGAGTGCTTGGTGAGTTCTTAAGGGGTTTTCTTGGTTAAATTCTTTGACTAATACCTACTAATAATACTTTTACTGGTTATATATACATCTACTTATAGCTGTCTTGGTTTAGTCTCTGTTATTATTAAGGTCGAGTCATCTAGTATAATAAAGTTGAAGTTGTTAGTTTGTTTGAACGCGCTAATCTTAAAGTGAAGTACCAGTCTGGTTTAAGTAAATATTTTTGCATTTGATAGCTCAGCTTAAGGAAGATCAACACACTACGACGCTTATATAGGATCCCAGCGGTTGTACAAACCACACTACAACAAATAAAATATGGACAAGAAAGATTTAACGATCGTCGTGTGAAATCAGCTGTTCACTTCCTGCCTAGCTATAGAGTTCATTAAACTCGCCATCGCACTTGCCGTTTGCTACGTGCGTTTTGCAAAAGGCTATATAAAATAACATTTATTGTCAGCATTTTGGTAAACTGTTTTTAATTCCCCGCATAGACTACCACTAAATCACCGCACTGTTTACTTCCACTTCGCCGACCAAATTCGATTAAAACAACAGACTTATCAAAACTGCATTATTCATAGCGATTGTGAACTATTAAATCTGTTGGGTACAGCAATAAGCCACGGCACTAACTTACTATAACTTACTGCAACTTGATTCCAAGCTACTAGATCTGAAGTCGCTAGTTTATACTCGGTTACCAAGTTACATTCAAACATCACTTCATCTAATATTCTCACTAACGTTGTATGTTTGAATTCATTGTCTTTCGTCTGGTTCTTAAATAATTGGTTTAAAATTGTGTTTAAGACTTTTCTCTTTCTTTTCTTGGCAATTTGTAAAGAAAAAATAGGAAGAAAAGTGTTTATTTGTCTTGTATACTTATGACACTACAAGAAATGGTTATGATAATATAAAAAAGTAAAAAAGAGAAAAACATAGTACAGACGAAATTCCAAAGGTTCTGTACGAAGTCAAAAAGCCCCAATATCAGTATGGTGCTAAAAAGAGATATAAAAAAGTCACAGCGCTGGTTTAAGCGATAGCGATAGCTGATAGAACCCAAAATGATTCGGTCAGATACAAATAAAACAATACAGTAAAAAATACTTAAAAAAATAACAATGCAGTGTGTATGTGTGTGTGTGTGTGTGTCACCTCTTATTAATTATTAACCGACTACCAAAAAGGTTCCTTCTCTATTCGCGTGTATGTATTTTTTTTTGGAGTTTTGTCTTTCATCGCAGACACCATAGTTTTACGAGGAAAACGGGGTATGCGTAAAAGCACAAAATTAAGAGAAACAGCAGCAATAAACAAATTCTTACAAAAGTAAGATTATTAAATCATTAATAATTGTCCCTTTTTAACACATAAAAATGCTTCCCCCAATTAACCCACCTGTTTAATTTCATCAAAACGTTTCACAAAAATTCCTCGAGAGTAATTTCTTCAACGCGATTTGTACTAATTAAGCTGGTTTCTCTTGTAATTATCCCCTGAATATTCACCGGACGAAATCACTTGACCCCAAAATTGTTAGAGATATTGTTTGTTTACTCTCTAGAGGGTAGGCGGAAAACAATGAATACTTTTTTTGTAGTAGCAAGAGGCGATGGGAGCAGGTAATGAATATGCTCAAACAAAGAGCCTGATGCGGGGGCTCATTAAGCATTCAGTCGCTGTGCCTGCCTTAAAAATCATTTACAAAAGTCTTGATGAATTTTAGCCCCATTTATTTAAAAGAAAATTGTTTTACATTTTTATTATTGTAATTTTTCTTTTTGATGGTCTCGTCGGTGTAGTCATTGAGGTTCTGGGTTTGATTTCTGGGTTGGGTAAAGTGTTATTGGGTTTTTCCATTAGGAATTACTCTGTAGCAGCCAAGGAGTCTGGGTTTGTACTGGTTAGCTGCAAAAGGCTCGCCCCCTATTACATGGGACTTAAATATAAGTGGCGAAATGTGGGTTTACTATTTGGTACGCCTCTGCCTACCCCTTCAGGGATTACAGGCGTGATGTTATGTTATATTTGTTTTTGTAAGTTGTCCGTTTATATCACGTTTATTAAACAAATCCCAAAGTTGAATTTGGTGACATCTAGCTGCCTGGAAAATTAGGGAAATAATTGTTATAGGTTGTAGAAGACAGATAATAATGTGAACGCACTATGTGTACTAGTAGAAATATATTTTGTGGTTAATTAAATAGTTCTAACTTGACTTAAAGCTAACTTCTGCGTACCTACAAAGTTTCTACATTCTGAGAATTTTCACAATTTCCTGCTTTTGATAAATAACATGACATAACATTACGCCTGTAATCCCCGAAGGGTTAAGCAGTGGTGTACCTGTACCTAGTAGTATCCTCACTTTTTGCTAGTTGTGATTAAATTCTCCATGTAGGCGGCGGGGTTTCCGAGACTTTAACTGAGACATTTGTATGGAAAAACCCAAAAATCACTTTGTCGGATCTGGGAATCGAAAACACGCCCCATCCTCAACTATCGCACTTGCAAACACCACTAGAACAACGAAGCAATTTGATGAATATAAACATTTAAATAGATCTTATTAAACATACTTTTCACCTAAACTAAATATACAATAAACAACAACGTTAACAACAATACAGTTACCTCGTCACCAAACTTTAAGATCCTGGATTTGAAGGGCCAAAACCGATTAAATGACAAAATTCAATTTGGTCGAGTTACCTTTTACCAAAACACTGAATTATGGACTTACTAAAAGATATTGAAAGCTTTCAGTGGAGTTTGCGGTATAATTACCGTAAAATATGTAAATCGATGTAAACAGTTTACCTTGTTTATTTTAGGTAAAACATAATAATACCGCTCCATTGACGCGGAGGTTATGAACTGAGAGAACAAAAGGTATTCTTAATACAAGCTTTATGTCTTGCGGTTCTACGATGTCAGTTTCATACGTTTTATTGAATTTTCTTCGTGAGTGTAGGGTCCCGTCGGGGCTGCGGGTCCCGTCGGGGCTGCGGGTCCCGTCGGGGCTGCGGGTCCCGTCGGGGCTGCGGGTCCCGTCGGGGCTGCGGGTCCCGTCGGGGCTGCGGGTCCCGTCGGGGCTGCGGGTCCCGTCGGGGCTGCGGGTCCCGTCGGGGCTGCGGGTCCCGTCGGGGCTGCGGGTCCCGTCGGGGCTGCGGGTCCCGTCGGGGCTGAGGGTCCCGTCGGGGCTGCGGGTCCCGTCGGGGCTGCGGGTCCCGTCGGGGCTGCGGGTCCCGTCGGGGCTGCGGATCCCGTCGGGGCTGCGGGTCCCGTCGTGGCTGCGGGTCCTGTCGGGGCTGCGGGTCCCGTCGGGGCTGCGGGTCCCGTCGGGGCTGCGGGTCCCGTCGTGGCTGCGGGTCCTGTCGGGGCTGCGGGTCCCGTCGGGGCTGCGGGTCCCGTCGGGGCTGCGGGTCCCGTCGGGGCTGCGGGTTGTTCGAAAGAGATTCCGCGGCCTCGGCACAAAGGGCTAATAAGGAACATGGGTGATTTTACGTCAGTAGAAGTCTGGCACTCCCTACCGCCTGCCCAGAGCGGAGGAGTCATTTCATGATTTCCCAATAGGGGATCGGACTGGGTCAAAATAATATGATTCTGTTTAGTCCGTAAGTTAGATTATCGAAAAATATTGAATACGTGTTTTTTGTTTTATCAAATCAATAAAAAATGACCAAGATAAAACGCGTCAAAGATCTTGGAGTGGGGCTTGAATCGTCACTTGTGTCGTCAAAATGTACTATCATATGACGTCACACGAGTTTTCGAAGCACTGTATCGTCTTCATTTTAAGTTAACGTGAAAAAAGAAAAAATACGTGTCCAATAATTTTTGGAAATCTATCTGACGGACTAATTAGTTTTTTTTTGTCCGATCCCCTATTCCCACCCCCCAAAAAAAAAAGTGTAGGGTTCGATAAAGGTTTCACTGATTTTTATCATGAGTTTCTATCTTTTGTGACCCTTTCAAATACTAGAAATACCAGGTAACATAGTCCAGTAGTGTGATTAAGAAAAACATCGTGAGGAAACCAGCATGGCCTGGGAGATGTTTTTTTTTTTTTTTTTATTATTATTATAAATGGGCTTGCTCTTGACTTCAATCTTGCCCTAAGGGCAGAGATGATGTCGACGATGGAACGAGCTTACCCAGAAGAAGCCTGTTTACTCGCGACTATTAAATAGATTAGGGTTATATGAACTCGGAAAAACCGACGCAGGCAGGGAATTCCACTCCTTGGCTGTGCGCATAATAAAGGACTTAGTAAAGCGCTTCGTTCGAATGTGTGGAACGTCGACTAGGTATGGGTGATAACCTGCAGTACGTCTAGTCTCCCGATGGAAGAAGGGAGGTAAAGCCAAGTCAGAGTTACATCGTCGGACTCTGACACCAGATTAGGCATTATCCACACGACAAAGAAGAAGAAACCAAGTCATCAACGATAAAAGCTGAACTTTACTAATCATATCATTTATCTATCATCAACGAGTAGTTGAATTATCATCATTATCATTACAGGCAAAAGACGTCCACTTCTGGACATGGGCCTCCCCCAAGAGTCGGAACATTGACCGACTCCCGTGCGTCTCGCATCCAGAGGATTCCCGCAACCTTCACCAGGTCGTCGGTCTACATATTATAAGGGCTTTTTTTTGGAGTGTGGGAAATCATAAAATTTTATGACTCCTTCCGCTCTGGGCAAAGCGGTAGGGAGAGTGTCAGACTTCTGCTACTAAAAACCACCCTTGTTCCTTCTTGGCCTTTTGTGTCGAGGCCGCGGTATCTCTTTGGTTTGCGATCACCGTGCGGTAGCTTAATCTCTTTGTCCCATAGAACTTTAATCAAACATCAATATCCCTACTACCTACCTTCAACCAGGTTATAAACACACAAAGTGCAGTATTACCTTTAGGAAAGACTAAATTGCATCGTTAAACCCCCAGAGGTTCAAGTTTGACTACCGCACTGCGTTTAGTGATTGCAAAATTTAACTTTCAATTGAAAACTGAGCTTTTCCGCTTGTGTATACTAATATAATTTAAAGCTGCGGCAAAACTTTGTATGGGGGCGGGATACTCTGAAAATATGACACACTTTGGATATTGCATGGAGACTTAAAAAATGAGTGAATATTTTCTCAGTTTTGAAGTCGTGACGGGGATAGGAATGGTTGTTTAGGAGAAGAGTCACTTGCAACTTTTGTTCTATGTAATATCGTAAGTAGAAGTTTTTTTCTATTTGATACCATAACTTATAACTTAGGACCATTGCAAAATAATAAGCCCAGGGTGATGGTAACCACTTTACTTTTAAAGAGAATTATGTCCAGCAATACATTCCACTTAAGTTAATCGCCTACTGCATTTCAAACTACTTGACGCAGACTAAAAACTTTTTTTTAATGTTTTGCAGACATTTTCATTTTTAACCGACTTCGAAAAAGGAGGAGGTTAAATGTTCGTGTGTACGTATTATTTTTTTTTTTTATGTATGTTACCTGATTTCTCCCCCATTTGTGGACCGATTCTCAAAATTCTTTTTTTTTAATTAGAAGTTAGGGCCTTATCACACTGGCGGTTTGGAAGCGGATGCGGGGCGGAGCGGACGCGCAGCGAATGCGTCGCGAACACGCCGCGGCTGCGCAGCGAAGACGTCGCGGACGCGTGGGGAATTCGTTACGTTTTCGTCGCATGTGTGTAGCAAATTATCGCCGTACGATACACTACACACTACAATACACATACACTGTCCGCGGCGATCCCGTTGCGCGTCCGCAACGAATTCGCTGCGCATGCGCGGTGTGTTCGTTGTGTGTCCGCAACGAATTCGTTGCGCTCCCGCTCCGCTTTGAAGACGTTTGCAATCCGCTAGTATGATAAGGCCCTTAGTACCTATAAATCTACAAAAACACATCCGACATTCTTGACCGTCTTCTTCAATCATTCCCTATTTCTTGTCATTTCAACCGACACCTCCTTTCTTGCTTCATCATCCTTTACATAGTCCATCATTTCTGTGATCTTCCTCTACTCTTCAAAAGTATTTTCACGACATTTTCAGGACAAAAAATAAAAAAATTGCGACTGAAAACGTTAAAAAGTAATATATGTGCTTATTGAATAAAATATTTTGGGCCTCATTACGCAAGCCATATGTCGCCGAAATCCATATTTCAAGGTAATCACGTGCCACTTGTATCGTGCTCTTGGTTATCCACATATTGGTATAATATGGGTGAACCATTCATGCTTCATTCAAGTCGAGAAACCTGTGAACATCGTACCGTAACTAGTACTGCAGTTCCAGTCTTAGTGTATAGAATCGAATTTAGTCATGCAAAACCTGTCAATACAGGTACACACGGCTACACATCAAGCTATACAAAACCAGTATAATCTGATCGTTCATTGCGTGAAAAGATATAGTAAAGCGAGGCCAAGATTAACTGGTTTTGTATAGCTTGATGTGTAGCCGTGTGTACTACACCCGATACCCACCATAACGTTACGAATGAAGCTTCAGGAACTCTGACAAATGCTTGCACTGACTGGACAGGTCCACTCAAATCTGTTTAGTTCTTTCTTCAAAAGATCATCTCAGACATTTAGGGCCGGTTTCCACCAAAGCGGAGAGGAGCGCAGACGAGAGGAGATGTGTGGAAATAAGCCAATCACATTAGTTAAAATTTACATCTCGTTTTTCGCCCTTCCCGTGATTGGTCGAATTTGGCACATCTCCTCTCCGCTCTGCTCGTCTCCGCTTTGGTGGGAACCGGCCCTAATCTGTATGGTCCTCATTAATGTCTTGACCACTGTCTGAACTTTAAAATAGACAGTGATTTCCGAGTTTGTTTTGCCTGTTTCTTCTCAGAGTAGACAGATACGTAACACCTCCATGCACCATAACATTTTGTGACGTGTAAAAGTGTTGTGTAAAACCAACATTTAGCAGAAATAAATATGATTCTTGATCGGACCAAATTAAAATGGTTTCTAGTCTGATAAATTGTAAACAAAATAAAACAATTATTATTTTAATGACGTCCGATCAAATTTTCGGCTCCATTTCATCTTGCAATTATCTTCAGAATAATAAACTTGAACGTAATTATTACGACCTAGATGCGATTCCCAAAAATATGAACGTCCACGAAATTATTCTGACAAAAAAGCGTGAAATAAACCTTGTTGTGCCAACTTAATTCAAAAGGAACAAAGTGTAATTTTCTGGTTCGTAATTTACTTGTATTGTTAATGCGAATACGATATCTCGTAAATTAGCATGCTGCTCAAAATTCTGTTTGCGCAAATTCACTTTTCAGTATCAAAGTTTACTGAATGAGTGCCGTCACGACGTAAGAAGTACAAATTCAACTTCTGAATGCAATCAACTGAATTTTTACGGCACTTGAGCTATACAGGACTTCTAAGTCTAAAAAACTGTACAGAAAAAAGTTAAATAATAAAGCCTTAAACAAAATTTTACATAATAGCAGGTTCTTTTACAAACTCCGAAAGATTCGTCGGAAAGTAATTCGGTATTGTCTATTCGATTATACCTTTTTCAAAGTGTGAAATTAATTCAAATTAATTAGCATTCAAACAAGGATTATTGTTCTGGGAAACGCGTTTAGAATTTCTTAAAAAAGAAACTCAAATATACAATTGGGCGCGTTTATCAAGTTACTGAACTTTTCATTCAATGTCCTTTGTTTTGTTTTATTATAAGACCGGCTGTTGTAAGTGGGACATTGTACCTGTCATTTTCCTCCACTTTGCTTTATAGGGAACCAGACAACAGGGTAGTTGACTGACTAAAAAAAAAAATATTCTGTTTAGTCCGTCTGTTAGATTATCGAAAAATATTTGATACGTGTTTTTTGTTTTATCAAATTAATAAAAATTGACGAAAATAAAGCTTGTCAAAGACCATGGAGAGGGGGCTTTTGACGTTATAAACTGGTAAAAATGGACCAACCTTTGACGTTTCACGACTTTTCGAAGCACTGTATCGTCTTCATTTTTTGTTTACGTGAAAAAAGAAAAAATGCGTGTTCAATATTTTTTGGAAATCTATCTGACGGACTAATTAGTATTTTTTTTCAACTACCCTACTGTTAGATATAGCATCAAAACAATCAGTATTATCGAAAGCCAATGCATTACTGACCTTAGAGGCAGAGTGTATTTTTTGAAACTTTTCAAAACACAACATAGTTAGACTCGAAGTCGACCCAAACATATTTTAGAAAAGACTAGACTATCAGGTCCTTCTAATATTAGTTCTTGACCTTGAAACCTTTTTACAGAGAGCGTTTATTCAATAGAATACTGTCAAATTAAAAACTGGCCAAGTGCAAGTCGGACTCGCACATGAAGGGTTCCGTACCAAAACGGTATGCTATAATTTATACAATTTCTTCAAAAGACCAATGAAATTTGACCTCTGGATTGTATAGGCGCTCATACGATTCAGGGACCAAATTATATTGGTTAACTGCTGTTTCCATCTGTTGTTTCCATCCAAGTTCAAAATAATTTTCCTAGAAAGTCCTTATAAAGTTCTACTTTTCAGATTTTTTTCATATTTTCTAAACTTATGGTTCAAAAGTTAGAGGGGGGGGGACGCATTGTTTTTTACTTTTGGAGCGATTATTTCCGAAATTATTGACATTATCAAAAAATGATTTTAGTAAACCCCTATTCATTTTTAAATACCTTTCCAACAATATATCACACGTTTGGGTTGAAATAAAAAAAAAATCACTTCCCACTTTACATATAGGGGGGGGGGCTACCCTAATAAAACATTTTTATCCAATTTTTATTTTACCACTTTGTCGGCGTGATTAATACACATAGTGGTACCAAATTTCAGCTTTCTAGTGCTAACGGTCACAGAGATTAAGCGAGGACGGACGGACGGACAGACAGACATGGCGAAACTATAAGGGTTCCTAGTTGACTACGGAACCCTAAAAAGACCTCATAGCACGAACACGAAAAATATTTACGTTCCAAACTTACCTAGATCCTATACGCGTACTTTGGTCGTAAAAACGGAGGGTTAGTGAGTGGGGTCGCGTGTATGCCTGGCCATATGCAAATGTAACGATAACACGCCTTAAGGGTCAATAAACTGTTACCTCCTCAGTTTTACGAGATGATAAGTGTATTGCTTGTCTTATATCTTTGCCCGCCATTAGTTTTTGGGTCACGTTGCCTCTTACTGATGTTATGTATTGTTTTTGTTACAGATTGGACGACGGGATTTACTGTTGAGGTAAGGACTTTTTAGCCTGGAGCTTTTTCGAGGATTTGGATTTTATCAAAATATTGTGGGCTTTTGAATGAAATTGTTGTGTTATTTTAGTTAAGGGCGTTTAAAGAAGGTACTTTGGTATGGTCTGGTATACAGAGTGCATACGATTTTCGGTGACTCAAATACAAACAAGTATAATATTTATGTAGTTAAAATGTGTGAGAAAGATAAGTCAACTGCTGAAATCTTAGGTACAATGAGGGCTAAAGCGTGTGAATTCGCCGCTAGAGGCGCTAGTGTAGCGTGGGGTCTCCAAAATGTCACTTTTCACTTTAATGGGCGGGCTGCGCGGTTTTATTTATTTCATTTTAAGTTTAATTTTGAGGTATTACAAAATATTTAATTTAAAACATCCTTATTATGGCAAATACGAGTTACGGGTCAATGAATGTCAGTGCTTTAAAAGTGGAACTAAGAAAAAGAGGTGCAAAGTTAAGCGGACTGACGGAACAGCTAATTCAGAGGTTTGTTTACTGTTTACAAACAAAATATTTTGTCGAAATTAAGCTTCTTTACCGAGTTTACAGCTATGTTTTTCTTTTTTTACAGTTTAGAGTTCTTTAGATCGGGACCTCACTCGCCAGTGGCGCCAACTGGTGAGCACATAAAAAACTAAAAAACCCGACTGAAAAAACTGAAAAGCAAAAAAACAAGCACATTTTAAATTAAACAAAACTTGGAAGCAGGCGGGGGAAAAACAAAACGATACACTGTTGTTATTTTCTCGCAAAATTTTAGTTACAACAGTAATTTAATAAAACTGTTAACCTTTCCAATATTACAGTAAAAAATATGATCAACAGATTTCAGCCGATTTAAATAAATTAAAATGAGCATGAAATTCAGATGCATTCATTGTAAGACCGAAACAAAACACTACAGCATAGTGTTATGAATGAACGCGAAAATGAATACCGGTTTACAAAATAATGAAGGTCAATGTTAATATTCAACAGACCCTCGTTGAAATTAACATGTTGAATATTAACTTTGACATTATTATTGGTAGGATATTGATGTGACATACAGTTACAGCTATGCACCTGTGAAATTTTGTAACCCACGGTGGCTGCACACACGGCAACCAATTAAGCTACAAGAATACAAAACGAGTTACGGATCCTTCAATGTATTGGAAATCAATACAAAGCGAGGTCATGTTATACTGGAAATGCATAGTTTGATGTGTCGCCTGAGTCACACTCTCGACTGAGAGCTCTGGACAGCAAGTGAGGAACACTGAACCTAGACGCGTGCTACCATATACACTCTGACACTCGTCCTGACTTGGGAGAGTCTCAGCGAGAGTGTACAGTCACCGTTAGATTGTTTTTATTTTAAGGAAACAAGCAATTTTGGATTATAATACAAAAATACGAACTATATTCCAAGTCAATGTAGCTCTAAGAGCCCAAACTCATAATTTATAATTTTACACCATGTCGGCATCATTCTTACGAGTATAATAATATAGCGATTATACAATATTTGTCAGCATTCTTTAGTACGTTGAAACAATGTAAACAAACTAACAAGGGCACATAATATCACACAGCTGCTAACAGCTATTCAATACGCTCGGTCGAGATGTGATCGAGCCGTGTGCCACAATTATGTGGCAATAGCATATTCGGTGGCAATGCCGTATTTGGTGGCAACGTCGTATTACGTGGCAACGCCACACTAGGACCGTGTTCACGGTAATTGACGTAAGGATTAGTTCATCAACAATATTGATTGTCTTTGTGTTGTGATCGTTGGATAGGTTCGTTGTATAGTTGTTTCAATTAACAGCGCTAGATCATTAAATTACTGTTAGATACTAATTAGTTTTCTGTTACATGAGAAAACTGAAATATTTAAAATTAGCTTGTTTGTCTAAACACAGAGAGTTATATATGCTTAGCAGTGGTTAAAGTTTGACTATGAAAGAAGAAAGAAAGATAAAAAAACTCGCACATACAAAAAAAAATTGACATAAAACGCATAACAAATATTTATAAATACAAAGAGACGAAACGAACAGGTTGCACATCGTTACTGGGACAAGCAGGTTATCACTCAGCATGATGCTGTGTTATGGGGACCCACAGCTCAGCGCTCTTCTACATAGTCATCCGTAGAAAATCGTGCGAAAGCCAAGCTAGCATAGCATTGGCATCATTAGATAAAGATTATGGATAAAATTATGATGACAGTTACTCATATTTTGTGGAAGTAACAACGAAAAACATCATAAGTGTCTTTAAAAATTGAACCTAAAGACCTAAGTGAAATAAAACTCACTTTCAAAGCCGTCGAATAAAACTTTCAACTATTTATTCTAACTTAAAATCACTTTCCAACTTTAAAGAATAAACGGCCAACTGTAAACGAAAACATTAATATAAATGGCATATTTTGCCACAAACGTTGACAATTAACGTGTAAGTCATAGTGCACTGTTGCCAGTTTTTGCCACTTTCACCATTTGACCCATTTGCCAGTGGAGACACATTATGAGACATAATGGAATAGTTCGCGACAGATTTTGCAATACTTTTTGTTATTTGCCATCCTGAAATGGACTCTTTAGACTGTTTTTTGAACAAGATCCTTACGCTTTAATGTAAGAATGTTGCATCTGGATAAACTGGAAGCCAATCTCAACATAGTTGGGAAAAGAGTAGGCAGATGATGATATTTTATGAAAAAAAACCCGACTGAAAAAACTGAAAAGCAAAAAACAAGCACATTTCAAATTAAAAAAACAAAACTTGAAAGCAGGCGGGGTCCATTCTATTTTAATTTTTTCTTTTCATAATTTAATATTCAAATGAACCCCGCCTGCTTCCAAGTTTTGTTTTTTAATTTAAAATGTGCTTGTTTTTTGCTTTTCAGTTTTTTCAGTCGGGTTTTTTAGTTTTTTAACTACTTTTTTTATTTCCAACTTTTTAGTTCTTTTGTGTTTGTTCTTTCGTTGGTCGCGTAAAATTCTTCGCAGATGATTTAACTTTTGTGCTTGTTTATAGGATTTGTCAGTTTGAATTTCTTTTAAACATATAAGTGTTTTATATTTTTGTAATCTCCTTTTAAAACCCTATAATTTGATACCCTACTCGATGGAATTGAAAAAAAATTTTTTTTTTGAACTCCGCGGTTTGGCCCTTAAAATCCGCAATTTTTGGCACGTTCTGTTTTTAGACGCAGGGCATTAGTCGTATACATTATCATTATAATTTCGCAGTAAAGAAGTTTTTTAATTTTAATGTAAAAAGGTAAAAAGAAGAATAACAATATATTTAACCTCGCGATCTTTTAAAAAAAAATACAAATTCGATTTGGCTGCTCAAGAGGTAGCTAATAATAAGTCTTAAAACTTTAAGATCAGTAGTCACGGAAGCAATGAGTCGTAACATCCGTGTTTATATCTCTGCAATGCAAGCGAATAACGAACGGGGGCAAAGGAAACTGGAGAGAAACTTACTGCTTTTTTACAAACACTTTTTTTTTACTTTTACGACCTTTTAAAGCAGTCAGAATAACGTTTTCTCAAACGGTTCGGTTCTGCTTGTGCCAATAAATGCAGTAAATGTTTTAATTTAATTAAAACATTTACTTTAATTGTACCAAATTTCATCAAAATCCGTTCAGCCGTTTAGGCGTGAAAGAGTAACAGACAGACAGACAGACAGACAGAGTTACTTTCGCATTTATAATATAAAAATATATATAATATCTAATGGTATGGATTTATCAAGTTATTTCTATTTTTTAAATGGGAAGACTTGTATCATAGATGCAGCTAACTTGAAAAATAAAATCTTTGTAATGCCTACTGTCTATCTATGTTCTCTGCGAATATGAAAATGCATTATATTTTCAGTGACGATTATTTATTAACAAAACTGAAAGTCAAAAGCACACTGAACCTCATTCACAACCTTGTAAACAATTAATAACGTTTATCACTAAATTAATATCACAACACGTTGCCACCATAATGGTATGAAGGCATTAGTCTCGACGTGTGGTCATCTAGCGGGACAGCTATTATTGCTTGATAGAGCCACTCAACTCAGGTGATAGTGCCGTAAGCTTGCTTGGACGTCAATAGGCGTTCGATGTTTAATTACCTACGTCTCACACTGTTTGCGTCTTAACTTAGTTCCAAACGGTTATCAACAATTTATTAATCTACATTGTTGACGGTTTGTGATTGATTTTATCATATTCTGGGAATCAATCTGCTTGACAAAAGAGCTGTAAGTTTAAAATGAGCAGCCGTTTGCCGAGGTTGATTTGCGGATGGCTGATCATCGTTACATACCGAAAAAATTAAATAAATAAATATTGTGATAAGATGTTGCCGAAAACAGAACTTAAAACAAATAGACTTTATTTCCGTAATTTCTTAATTGTGGCGCTTGCCGCTGTTATGTCTCCAACAAACTCGAATACTACAACAAAATAATTATTTACACAACGGACTCCACTTAACGAAATTGTGTAATCCGTCTTATCGAAATCCATAGAGTTGAGAACATCGCACAGAGACCGACGATCCGATATTGCGAATTACGCTTGAATGAAGTCTTTTAATTAAGGCGGGTGGTACGTCAGTGCACGCCGTTTGGAACACCCCATCAATTTCTGCTTGACTTCTGATTGTTTGAAGCAAGCTCGTTAGCAAGCGACGTACGGCCAACCCCTTCAACCCTAGTGACTAGGACCAAGGTGCAACCCTACCCAGTACCCACACAAGGAACAAGGTGCAACCCTAGACGACCAATAACACGCACTGGGTGCGATATTGAGCCGCTTTGGCCTTCATCACGCACTGGGCCCGATATTGAGCCGGTTTTGCCTTCATCCCAGTTCATTGTTTATGCTTGAAGCGACGAAAGTAATCACTTATTTGATACTGGCACTGAAGTAATTGTCACCTTTATTGCTGTAGGATAACGATCGGTTTTTCAAGTGTTTGTTTTAGTGTCGGAGTTTTGGGTAATGATATTATTCCTGGGTTGCTCTTGTTTTTATTTTTTTGAAGCTTTAATGTTGATGGTAAGACCCGAGGTGATGCAAGAAAATGATGACATGAAAATGGCTCACTTGATAATTTTTCTGAAAATGTTTTTTGAACCATTTTTAAAGCTCAGACATTTTCACCTTGCAAAAAAAATAGGAAAGGTAACGGTAGGTAAATTTTCAGTTATCATCACAAAGCAGTAGGCTAGCTTTGTACCAATGCATTAAACACGCCATTAAAATTCTCTCACAGCCGCTTTGAGCCCTTAACAACATCTAAAACTATGTATAATACCTACATAATTTTTATTCGTACACACGGCTACACATCAAGCTATACAAAACCAGTTAATCTTGGTCTCACTTTACTAGATCTTTTCGCACAATGAACGATCAGATTATACTAAATGTGTTCAATAATTTTTTCTTTCTTTCTATGACATGAGCTACAAATTGGTTGGCGCTCTGTGGCTACGCGATTGACTTCTACGATGCGTGTCGCAGGTTCCATTCCCGCGCGGAAAAAATATTTGTATGGTCTGTAAGGTAGAGCTTAAGGCGAGATTGCAGTACTTTTTTAAGATTTTTGAACCTATGAAAATCGAACTAAATATGAGTTTTTTAATAAAAAAAAATCATTACATGAAAATTTAACATACTCTCAAGTAAACCGTAAAGATAGAAACGTGGTTTAGAATGATCGGCTCGATATTTTTTTTTATCAAACATGACTCTAAATCACAATTTCAAACGTGTACTGCTAAGACATTTCATCATGAATTTATATGAAAGTTTTATCAGTAGATAGAACTTTTTATTCTGAAGTAAATTTTGAAAATATGTTGTTTATTTTCTTTATCATTTTTCTCCAAGACGAAAAAACAGTCAAAATTTAGGCATTATATCGCTCGCCGGGCAGTGCGGGGGGTGAGGTCGTGCGTTCATACCAACACAGTGCTGCAACCTCGCCTCAAAATGTTTCTATATATATAAAAACGGTGGGAAAATGCAATTATATAAAATCCCGTTACAACACAATAGGTACATTTTTATTCACAATGTTCGATCTCTGATGCCCGCGGCACTGTTCAAATATTAATACGGAGTAGCTACTAATTTATTAAATTACTTCGACAAAGCGTTGCTCTTACAAAAGTTATAACTATATTATATCGAGGTCGTGATGCCTTTCTAAGAGACTAGCTAATCTGACCTCATGAAACTTGCATTCCGTTCTTTCATGTCAAGACGAGTTTTGTTAAACTTTCCTGAAATTCGTTGGTTGTTTTATTTGTCAGTCTATTTCCAAGTATTGGTGGAAGCCATTAGGTTCATTTTCGAGTATCTTCTTACTTGACAGATTCGGGAACTTTGTGGATGTTACCTACCTTTAAGGTAAATTGAAAAGAATGTTTATTTGACACCTCCGTTTAGGTCATCAGCAGACAAAGAGGTTTCTCTCAAAATTTAAGGGTTTCTCATTGAATATTTTATTAACGTGCAGTGATAAGAATGCTTAAGCGACCCCCTCAGCCCTACAGACACTCTATTATGCTTATAAGCCAGCCAAAATGCTAATCGAACAAGTTTCGTTAACTGAAAATAAATTTTAAAAATGTGGATTTTAAAGTAGCTTTTTCTATGAAACAATAAAACACTCCTTTTATTCAGAGCGTTAAATGTTTCCACATACTTATTCTAAACCAGTTGTTATTTTTGGGAAACCTCTTTTCATAAACCCGGATCGTGTTTTATTCTCTTTCATCCAATTACCGAAATTGTTGTACAAGCATACAAAGCTGAGGTCCTTATCCGACCCAACGTTTATCATATTCATACTTAGATTTACACACAAGTATTGAAATACATTATTTTCATAGCAGTCTCTTTGTAAGCGTATTTACTTTCGTATAACCCTAAATTGCGTGCCGTTGAACACGTTTGGTACCAACGAGTATATCTTGGTTAATTATTATTCGCTAACGTATGCAGCAAAGAGAGATCCTGTTTATATATTTATTTATTCACCACTAATTATAGCAACATTAAAGATAGGTATTAGGTACATGCAATACGATGCTAAAAGACACAAAAAAAAAACAGTAAAATTAAATAATTAATAGCAATCGCCCGCTACAACTCGAAAATTATCCCACGGGAAGATAAAATCGGTATAAAAAATATCCTATGTGTTAATCCTGCTTACAAACTATCTGAGTACCAAATTTTATCCAAATACGCTCAGTAGTTTTGCGTGAAAGAGTAACAAACATCCATACTTTCGTGTTTTTAGTATTAGTAGGATCCGTTAAACCTGACAAAGCTTATAGTTGCATCCCTTTTTCTTTTACTATTTGTGCCCGTTGACCAAATTTTATATTTTAAAAGATGAACGAGTATCTGCATCAATGTTATGAACAGGCGGGTAAACACTGAGTTGTGAGTCACGTCACGTCTGGGCAACGCGCCGGTCAGAAGGTCAGGGGACCTTTTGGCCTGGCGCCACTAAATCGTCTGCGAATGTCGAGGCGGTACGTAAGGGTTGCCCCCTGATTACCGGATGCTGTAAGCTCTGCCAGATGGATCGCGTACATTGTTTACCTTTGATATAATTTGCATTTAGTATGCTTGAATTAACTTGGTTCTTGGTTGGTAGTTTGGTAGTATGTATTGCTTGGTCTAATTGTCTCATAAAAACCTGTAAGAAATATTATAAAGGATTTCCGATAACGGCTATTACATATATCTGTCCTTTAGAAATATATCATAGTAGCCGTACTGAAACCGAAGTTGCGAAACCACTCCTTTTAATTTAAACTACCGTTTGTAATTACGCTATACTTACTTGAAATTAAAGAAAGGAAATGTTGTGAGGAAAATGTTGAGTATGAAAGTAGAATTGTAGATGGCTATAAAAGGAGAGGAAGGCCAAAGAAACGATGGATGGACTGTGTGAAGGATGATATGGCTAGAAAGGAGGTGACTGCTGAGATGACGAGAAATAGGGAAGTGTGGAAGAAGAAGATATGTTGCGCTGACCCCAAATAAATTGGGATAAGGGCAGAAGAATGATGAATTAAGCAAACTATCTTATCGCACATAACACTAGTCAACAAAATTTTTGAACAAGAAAGGCGCTTACTAAGTATTGTCGAGGAGCTGATACATATAAGTCTTTGGGCTGTAATATTTCCTCTAAAATACATTTTCTACATTCACATTTAGACTTCTTTCCTGAAAATTTGAGTGAAAACAGTAACATATTTCATCAAGACAACTCTACAACAGTAAAACGATATCAGGGCAAGTGGAGTCCATGTATGCTGGCAGACTACTGCTGGACATTACAACGAGATGTCTCTGAAGAAAAATACAGAATGAATCTTATCCGTCCGTTAAGTTAAACAATTCAATTTAAAAAAATATATAACTGAAGAAAGTTACATCCCTACTAATATTATAAATGTGAATGTTTGTTTATTACGCTTTCACGCGAAAACTATAATACTTAACCGATCATCATGAAACTTTGTACACATATTCTTGGAGGTATAAGAAGTAACATAGGATACTTTTATGAAAAAAAATCCACGCGGGCGAAGCCGCAGGCAAAAGCTAGTTAAAAATAAAATAACTAAACAAATTCACATCCTAAGTATTTATCTAACTACAAACAAAGAAGCACGACAATGCACAAAGCTTGCGGTCGCTACTGCAAACTTAAAAAAATAACGTCGGAACCAGGTAAGTGCAAATTTCCAATGTGTTCCGGACCATTAAGCTACTTGCTGCTCGTAGAGTCTCACGCACCGAGAATCTACCTTTGAATCTTGATCACGAATTGCTACTGGTGTGATTCAAATAATGAATACGGATCCTGAGTTTGAATTTAAATAGATTATTATATGGGGAAATTTTAAATAAAAGTAAAAGTTTAAATTAGATATTTAATTTTTTGTTAAACACAGGTTGTTATTATTAATATAGGCAACAAATTGATAAAAAATATTAAGAGGTGACCTTGATAACATTAAACAATGACCCTTTTTTTAGATGAGAAAACATCGAACCGTGTTCCTTCATAGCTCTTTGTGTCCGGGGCCACGGTATCTCTTTCGAACAACCCGCAGCAAGTTTTAGATGAGAAAACATACCTTACCTTACAAAATACCTTTTTCCGTAAAACAATACATTTCCTACATATAAGTGTGCATTATCATGGCTATATTACCATTAAGGCTATTGTAAAATGAAGTATACATACATTCCTACGAATAAATCGAAAAAGAGAATAACCGCTTGAGTACAATAAAACAAAACGATTAAGCACCCAGTATGTAGCTGTTAAGTGGTGTAACAAGAGCGAGCTATGAGCCACTGGCTACTAGTGATGCTGCGTTTGATACTGGCTACTAGTCTGCGTCTCAGTAAACAATCATATCATCTAATAACGACGACATGGTTGGCACAGTGGCTAAGCGATTAGACTGCTGCGCTGCGTGTCGCGGGTTCGATCCTCGCACGGAACAAATATTTGTATGGCCTACAGATAGTTGTTTCAGGTCTGGGTGTGTTTGTGTATGTGAGTTTAAATGTTTGTAAATGCACCTACGATACAGGAGAGTTTTGAAATTTATTCCTTGTGTCCGCAATGTAAAAAAGAAAAAAAAATACATAGATTTAATTTAATTGATTACATTACGCCTAATAAATATTATCTCTTAGTCAACAATTATTAAACAGCACTTATGAAACAAAATCCATCAAAGGAAATACAGATTAAATTTGACGAGTGCCATGGGACGTTCCAAGTTAGCAACTCATCGCTAATCCCCTGGTGTTGAAGATGGCTTTTTCATCACGTTGATCCCTACATAAAATAAGATAAATTAAATAATGACAGTTGGATAAATAAGATTATAGCATGTAAATAAACAAATAGGAAGACCAAAGAATCAATGGATGGATTGTGTGAGGAAATATATGAAAGAAAAAGAAAATAAAAGAAAAGAAAATGGAAGAAAGAAACATGTTGCAAATACTCCAAGTAACATGGGACAAGGGCAGGGAGATGATTATAAATGAAAGCAAATAAAATGTGCATAATAATGTTAATACAAACATCTAAAACTAACATACAAACATAGACGACCGTATAACGTACCTACACGTGAACAGCGAGTAACCGGTATATCGAATTATTTCGAAGCGCACTCGTCTCTACGACACTAGATAGCAAATACTGTCGCAGTCGAGTACTCGAGTGAGCAGCTCGCCCGTTCGAACAAACACTAATACCGAGAAATGTTGTGCTAATCGGCTCTGCACTAATGGCGAATCCCCATTTTCTTTTTAAAATGTTTTATTCTGTTCAAAGCCCAGGAAAATGTAAACTGTTCGTTTGGATAAAATATATGTGAATGATGATATTTCTTGGAAATATTTACGTATTCCAAAAATAAGCTTTTGATTGAGATTTTTCTTTTGAATTGAGAGATTTGGATTCGCCATTATTTACCGATAAAGAATTGCTCATTCATTTTATTACGACGTAGATAGTCGTATAATTATTAGGATCAGTTCTTCTTCTTCTCGTGTGGGCAGTAAGGTCTAACGACCCCACACACCCTAGTGTCAGAGTTTCTAAACCGCCGCAAGGGCCTCCGACATGGTTTGAGGACCGCCATCGCCATTTGGCGGCCGTGACCACCGGCTTATACGTGCCTTCCGAAGCAAAGAACCATCTTTTTATCAGACAATCAGGTGATTCCAGCCTGCAATGTAGGTAAATAAGGATCAGTTATTATTAAAGTACTAACATTACATAACCTAAATAATGCGTACTTAATTTGTTTTACTTTAGTTTCTCTTAGAACACGCAATCTGTATAAATTTTAATGTAAAACTTTTCTTAGTGCTATGGCACCACAAACTCTAATATACGCTTGAGTAATTCTGTAATGTACTTACTTGCTCAAAATTCTCGCAAAAACGTTTACCGCATGTTTACCGTAGGTTTCAGTGTTTCAGTACTAAAGTAAAAACTTTTGAGTAAGTGAATGACGTGTGGGTATTATGTTCGGGGCTAAAATTAATTTGAATACGAGTAAAAACAATCGGGTATTAAGGTCCCGTGACCAGCAACTCGTTTATGTTCCAACTCGCAATAGACCATCAGATCCAGACGTAAGTAATTAAAAAAATAATTATTTTCTAGTCGACGCATAGCGTGTGATGATAACAAAATATGTCTCCGTCAGGTATCGCTAAACAAATGTAATTTGTTTTGTCATTTCAAACAAAAAGTGGAACACAGAAGAAGAAGAAAAATATGAAACAAATTAATGTTTAGACTCCGGTGCCCGGAATGCCGGCGAGCCCAGCGTTTTCACTTTCATTTAGATAATGGTCTGTTATTCAGAAATTTGCCACAAGTAATCAAAATTGATAGAGTCCTACCATTGATATTTAGTTGCTTTCAGACGAACTGTCGGACTTGGGGTTGAGTTTCATCCCTGCGATTTTGAACTTTGTTGAAACTTGCCAACTTTACCGTTTTTGACTTGTTATTCGAGATGGGGTTGAATTTTACAATGACGAGGGCGAAATGATATGAGTTTGTGAAAGCTGAAAGTTATCAAGATATCTTTTGACGAGGGTTTTTGTTAAAAACGAACAAATTGTAGTGGAATCTGCATTAATTCCATTAGCTGTTTGTCTGGTAGACGAGTGGTTCTCATCAAGTGTTGCGGTAAATGTATAAGTCAGTAACGATTTTGCTAATGTCTGAGAGTAGGGTCGCCTCGGAATTGGTCACTTTACCTTTTGCCCAAAGGTTTTGACGCAGATTAATGGTCTCGCGTTATACGGTAATATGACGTGAAACAAACACTACATCTATATTATTTATAGAGTGCTAATAGTTGGGCTTTGTATGACTCTTCAAAAAGTAACATAATATCACGCCTGTAATCCCTGAAGGGTTAGGCAGAGGCACTCACACATTTCCAGTTATGTTGTAGTTATTTAATAGGTGGCGAGCCCTTTGCCATCAACCAACCGGGCACAAATCAATCCACCTTCACAAATCCAGACTTTGTGGCTATTACTCAGATATTCCTGATGGAAAAATTCAATACCACTTTCCCTGACCCAAGACTGGAACTAAGAACCTCTGGTTCAGCAGTTGCGCTTGTGACCATTAAACTAACGAGGTTGTCCAAAGATAAGTATTGATTGGTAAAACGGATATTATTTAGTTTTGTCTTGCTGTTTAGTAGGTAAGTTATGAAACTTTGAGAACTAACTTCTAGAAGTTCTACTGAAATCAAAGAGAGGTTCATTCATCCCAATTGATCTTTGAAATCACAAAGATCATAAAACAAGTTTAGTGTTCCGAGAAACTTGGAATAGTATTTCGTAGCAACTTGTTTTACTTCATCTTCTATTCAACTTTAGTAGTTAATATTGTCCGATACTATCAATGTCGTTACAACTATTATAATTATTTTGGACTGCGTCGTTGGTTCAGTCGTTGTAAGCCCCGCTGCGCATGAGGTCCTGGGGTGGATTCCCAGGTCAGGCAAAGTTCTATTGGAGATTTTTCCATCATTTATCTATGTTTGGATTTGTGCCGGTTGATGGCAATAGGCTCGCCCCCTATCATGGAACTTAAAAATAACTGGCGAAATGTAGATGTAGGTACTATTAAGTCTTCTACCTCTATATAACCCTTCGGGGATTACAGCCATGATGTTATTTTATGTTTTTATGTGTAGAACATGAATATTAAAATAAATAAGCCCAATCCAAAACATACAATTTTTATCAACCAACCATCATTCATAAAATCATCATTTTATTAAATATTTAATGATTGTCGTTGTACTAATTTGTCGATCTTTAACTTCAAATATCTCGGTAACGTGACACTTTGTGTACCGTGTTACAGGACATTTTTTGTTCGTCTACATGTCCTCTATCCATATCATACCACTTTCATCGTAGGCCGCGATTTCGAAAAAAAAAAAACAAAATGGCGGACAGGTTGATATGCCACATCGGTTCTTTCCCCTTTCCTTAAAACGGAGAATAAAATAAAATATTTCAAAGGCATGTACAATTTCAATACTTTGGTCGTGTATAGGTACTTTCAATATCTCATTTTTCAGCTATTTAAAATATATTTCTCCCGCAGAAATTTAATACTTATATAAATAAGCCCATCCGAAACATTAAATTTTTATCAACCAACCGACCACAACATACGTTCAAAAAATGCACTAAAAAAACCCGCTGTAAAACGTTCGTCCATTTGATAAGAGTGCTTGGTGACATGTTCAATTTACTCTGATTGACTTGACGGCAGAGTCGACACTCGATACTTGCTGATTGAAATCCCGATTCCCGACGATAAACTCGATTTAGTGTTTGATCGTATCCGTAACTAAAAACGGGGCGAATTAGGCTTGGCCGTCAGACTCAGCCCTTAAAATCGAATAAGAATAAAAAATGTTGACGTTTTTTGTGTTTTTTTGTCTCATTGGTCACAAGTGCTACTGCATGAGCATGATGTAGGTACTTGCTTCAATTCCAGGGTTGAACAAAGTGTTATTGGAGTTTTATGCCAAGAACTTCGCAGCAGCAGCAGTCGGGAGTCGAGATTTAGGCCCAGTTGATGGTAGTAGCTCGTTCCTTTTACATGAGACTTAAAGATAAGGGGTTTTTTTTGGTACATTTCTATCCAAATGGACACGCGAATGGTAGGCGCGAATTTTGATGTTTCTGTTATTTATACCTATTTTGCTATGGAAGAATTTACAGTTTAAATTACATTTGTAGTTTAAATGTTCCTTCGTCAATGTTTTGTAGACAAGAAAAATAAATTGATAAAAACTTTGAGTTTTCTTCTTGCCTGTAAGATTTTCATTTTTAATCCGTAAGTACTTTCACTTCAATTCATACCTACGTAGAAGTAATTAATTCCAGCGTCCTTTTCTAAACGTCAATTTCGCTTCCCAAACAAACATAGCAATGATTGCCCTTCAATTCCATTAATGGAAGTCGCGGTAAACGCACTCGTCTGTGAGAGCAGTGTTTGCCAATACCTGTTAATGTCAATAACATCACATATTGAAGATTTCCTCCCTATATTTTTATACACACGTAACGAGCTCATTTTCGTCCATAGCGCAAGCGTCATGTTCCCTCTAACAAGATTCGTGCAAACAAGTCTCAAATCAGTATGGCAATGAAGCCGTATGTTCTACATAAATGAATATTTGATTTTGTTTGTGATGCTTAAAAGTTGTGCCACCAAAGAAATTTCCTTGATAAGTAATTTCGTCTTTAATATGGCTCCGTTTTCGAGAAACTCATTCTGACAGAAATATTTCTATTTAGTCCTCATATTGTGTTGAAAATTGAGTGAAAGATTATTGCGAAAACAAGTACAAGTATTAAGTAAATGCCGGTAATATAATAAAATTAAATGACGTAGTGAAAGAAAATCTAATATCATGTAGACGGTTAACCGCAAAAAAGAGGCAAGCTTCAGTCACAGCAAAGACGTTATTAATTTTCCTTCAGGACTAGTAATAAAACTCAATCGAGTTAATTACGGGCACATGCTCTTTATTTGATCTGCAATACTAATTAATTAAGTCTTAATATCAGCCGATTGCGACTTTATTGGTTTCGTATTAACGTGGGTGCTTAATTTAATTGAATGTTAAATCTCCAATATCAAGGAAAACCACAGTATTGCATTGCTTCATAATTATCATCATACCTACAATAAATAATAATGCGAAGGCAATGATGTACTACATGAGCTGATTGTTTATCTTTATTTTATATTTCGAACTTTTTAAACGTAACTAATACTTCCCTCGGATTTTTCAAGTAACAGACAGTGTAAAGTTAATAATTTTATAAAATAACATAGTTCTGTTAACAGCCTGGAAAAATATATAGGTACGTAAACTCACACAAAGTGTAAAATTGCCAATGTATTATTTATTTTATAGTAAGGCAACATCGTGTCCCTGTCGCAAACATCCTGTTCAAAAAACAAGTAAGACACCAGAAAAACAAGACTGATGAAGAAAAATCAAACTAGAAACCTCATAAACGGTCTTAAACGGGAAGTCTTTGAGAAACAACAAAAAAATTCTAAACTAGTCGTGATCGTCCTCTCGTTAAATTGAATAAAAAAGTGTTTGTATACAAAGTGAGCCGATAATCGATTCTGTTGAATATTTCAAACACTGGGGAACGCGATGGAAATAAAATATACAAGTATACATGTATAATGTCCGCGGTTTCTCACCTCTAGGGTCCATTGTCGTGCATTTTAAGACCAGCTGAAGTTTGTTTTGGTAACAATGCTAAACAATGCTAATGGTTTTCATAATAGCGCCCTATTTTAAACATTTTGTAAAAAGAGATGCTTTTCTTCGGCTATTTGTAAGGAGCATTATTTATGCTTTATGAAGGAATGTTTTTGTATCTTTAGGCACGGCTTTTTCTAAGCATCCGTGCTTATTATCACTATATTAAAAAAAAAATATTACATTTTTTAATGTCTCCTATTGTGTTAAAAACATCTAAAGTCACCTAAACAAACAGCCAGAGCCGGGACAACTATCTGTAAGTGTAACGCCCGAATACTCGAACGTCACTCAATTATAAGTAGCCCTCAAAACTCGTGCTGTCTTTGTTACTTTAACGCAGAGTGACAGAGATAGCACGAGTTTTGAGGGCTACTTATAATTGAGTGACGTTCGAGTATTCGGGCGTAAGCCATACAAATTATTTATTCCGAGCGGGGATCGGACGAGCCACGCAGCGTACCAGTCAATCGCTTAGCCGTACTGTAAATGTATGTAGCTAAGATTAAACATTCGTATGATTTTCCATAAAATTATGAAATGTGGAAAACTCCATTATTAGAATAGACTGAAACTATTTCGTTCAATAAATATTATTCCACACCTTCAATGCGGTGAATGTCGAGGAATATCTTTGCATTTAATGTCGATAAACCACAAATAACAGCTTGTTGAGTGGAGGTGTCACATTTAACTGATTTATTATAGGAATATAAATTAAACTGTGATTATCATTAACACTGAAAACGGAATATTTACCATGTTTATTGTTCCCGCGATGTTGCAAGCACTATGATCACGGAAACACTAAAGTCATTGCGGGGTGGTGGTTAGTGAGTGACCATGTCAGTTTATTACAAATATTTTAAATCCAAATAATTTTCACTGGAAGAAAACAATGGTAAAACCCAATAACAATTTGTCCGGTCCGGTAACCGAACTTCATGCTCAGCATCGCGATGTCAGTTAAATAAAATAAAAATATTAAGTCCAATTAGTTATAACAACAAGTCAATTGTAATGAGTACCAAAAAGCGTTGGACTCCGCTGCGAGGTCTCTGTAAGAACCCGTTGGGGCTGCGGGTCCCGTCGCGCGTCGGGACTGCCGGGTGCTTCGAAAAAGATACCGCGGCCTCGACACAAAGGGCTAAGAAGGAACATGGGTGGTTTTTAGTCACTAGAAGTCTGGCACTCCCTATATATACCGCTCTCGAGTGGGAGGAGTCATTTGATAATTTCCCATCCTCCAAAAAAAGAAAAAAAAGGTCACTCTAAGATTTGTTGTACTTTCCACTGCTACAGGATAGTTTCACTGCGCTTTTTCACAAAAATACTGTTTGGCTTTGACCTCCATTTTCATACAGAATTTTCACCAGGTAATAAGAACGTACTCAGAGATTTATGTAACTACCCCACTCTCTCTATTAAAGCTTTTACGTCCACATTTTCCTTATGAACCTGTAATTTCAATTCTATTGAGGAAATGTTCACAGAAAAACACAACTTTTAAAGGCATTAGAGGCTACTTCCAAATGTTAATTAATTTAGTGGGACGTATTAAGTATTTAGTATCAAGGCGTCACATCTAGCTATACATTTCCAGTTTAACATGGCCTCCTTTGTACAGATTCTTTTTTGTTAAAGATCTTCATAAACTGGTTTTGTATATCTTGATTTGTCACCGTACGACCAATCAAGCTATGCAAAACCAAATTAAAATAATCTCTCATTGTACAGGAAGGTCATTTATATCGAAGTTAGTTATACTGGAGTTGTATAGCTTGACCAGCCACAGAGAAAATAAGTCATCATCACCGTGTTTATTACGTCCGTCTAGCGACAGAGTAATGATACAAATCGTCATACATTTATTAATAACAAGTACTCACTACAAACTCGCTTACATCGTTATTTTGCGACTGGCATATAATTTCTAAACAGACCGCACGAAGCTCCCGTCAAAATATCGTCTGTATACCAGTGTGTGACGTAAACATACAAATATACGCACGTGTGTGTGTGTGTGTGGGTTATTGATTCATGCCGCTGGAATTTATGCCCGCTCCCTTGCTCTTAATCACAACTACGTCAGTGTAAAAGGGAAGGCCTATATACCTGGTGTTTCCACGTGGCTTAAATACCTTTGCTGGGAGAAGTTGTGCTGGTTATATCTTCCCGGCGCTGTGGGAGGCATTTTTTAATGTACAATATGTAGTTTTTTTTTTTAATTCCCTGGCTGGTTGAACATGTTTGCTTTTCATTACATACATAAAAGTCGATCAACATCGATGTTTTATTTTCAAATAAATGGCTCATCATATTAAATTATCAGCTCAGATTTCAGTACGTAATAGTACATTACTGCAGAATCCAGTAAGTAAGCCTTCCTGGCCAAGTATGAGTTAACCGGACCGAACCGCAGGTGAGGTCTGGTTATATACGAGGCCAGGATGGCTTTCTTACTGGTTGAGGTTTGTATAATGCTTTTCTCAAAAATTAAAGAAAGTTTAACAACAAATTCGTTTAATTAATATTGAAGGTTAATTTCATATGTGAAAAACACAATAGCACTTTTTGGCCGACCCGGGAATCGAACCCAGGACCTCACGCTCTGCAGTCGAGCTTGCGACCACTAGACCAACGAGGCAGTTTAGGAAACAACTTTAGAAAAAACTTTTTAATAAACTGAAATTACTAAATACAATCATAAAATCCCACACTATACTTCTACAACATTACTAAGTACAAAACGCAACGTATAAAATGGCTGTTTAAGGTTCCAAAAATATATGTATCTCATAAAATGTCATACCAAAAAGAGAGATAGATATATATTTGGAACCTCCCTTCTATAACCATGTTATAATGGCTAAACTCTAATCTGTGTCTGGTACTATGTTTTTTTTTCTAAACAGAACTAAAGAGGATGACCTAGTGTCCAGTAAGTAAATTACATACTTACTTACTGGACAGTAGGAGATTCCAAGTTTAAAATCTCGCTTCTTACTGGACAGTTGTGAATAAGTCTCCGGTAAAGTTCACTTTCTGGATACTTTTTAGAGATGTTATGGCAACATTACATACCATTTTTGAGAAAATATTTCATACAAAATAACTGAATAAGAATTCTTTGGAAGACGATTGTTGCTATCGCGGGAATATCCTGGATGAGGCAGGAGATACAAGAGAGCGTGAAGCAAAGAGAGGCATATGATCCCCATGACTGCGCGGCCAGAATGCCCTATATGCCCAGCATTGGGTGAAATCGGGCTGAAGATGATGATGATAGGCAAAATTAAAAAACTAAATGTGGCACCCGAGTGCCATATTTAGTTTTTTAATGCTATGCAATAGCTTTACCGCGGCAGTCTCCGAAGACTGCCGCGGTAAAGCTATTGCATAGCATTTTTTATCAACAGCAAATAATTAATTATTTAATTTGACAACCTCAGTTAACACCTTGTTATTTTCCGTAACCTGGTTGAATACTGAATCTTGAATATTTTCGTTAGGGAATTTCTGGATTCGCTCTCCACGCTCAAGGCCCGCGATAGAAGCTATGCAATAGCTTAATAACATCGAGCAACTATGAATAAATCCTTACATAGTATAAAACAAAGTCGCTATTTTTGTCTGTTTGTTTGTCTGTATGCTTAAATCTTTAAAACTACGCAACGGATTTCGATGCGGTTTTTTTTAATAGATAGAGTGATTCAAGAGGAAGGTTTTAGTATATAATTTGAACGACATCCACGCGGGTGAAGCCGCGGGCATCAGCTAGTAATAAATAAACTACGACGCAAGTCACGTCCAAACAGAAAAAAAAACTCGAAACTTAATAATAATTATTATCCTAAATCATAAATGGTTCCCTCGTATATAAATATGGAGGCCTATGTCCAGCAGTGGACGTCTTTTGGCTGAAATGATGATATAAATACAGTTTCAAGCGAACAATAGCCTGTTCTTACAGTAACATGTACGGAGCTTGTTAGGGACGCTCAATGTTCGCGAATGCCCGGAGGCGACAAAGCAATCACGATGCTAAAACAAATAGTCTAAACGGCTAATTAGTTTGTTCTATCGTTAGAGGGTACGCGAGTGTTACCCCACTGCCTTCGGAATATCCACGACGTACCCTACCTCATCCCCGTCTACTTCAGATGCCTATAGCTGTTACTCAAACAGTACAAACAAACAGACATTGTCTTTAATTCATTTATTGAGTTGTATTGCGTCAAGTGTAATTGGTAATTGGAATATAAAATCATTAGGTTTAAAGGGTTGACGTGACCCAATTTTGACAGTACCCTGTTCGTACATACGCAATCTTGGCTTGATTTCCCAGATGTATCAATATTGTATGGTCTGCAAATAATTGTTTTTTGTTTAGTTTTGTGGATGTCATTTGTTGAACTCGTTTCCGTAAACGAGAAAAAAGCTTCGTTTGTTTATTAAATTACATTAATTACGATCAAAGAACAGATATCGGGAATTTCATAATTACAAAAAGAATTCATGATGAAAATTGTAATGCTATGATTTTGTATACGAATTAATTAGTAATTTTAATATCCCAATGTGTTTTATTAATCGAGAATTAATATGAATACTCAGTCGACCTGAAAACCTTTATATTACAATAGAATTAATTTACCCTTTTATAAAGCTATACGTACAATACATGATTAATGTGTGTAGGTATTCGTAAGTTCTTGTGTTTCAATAGAATAATAAAATTAAAATTGGGCTTATTCTGTGTATTTCAATTTGATGTGGATATCATTGTTATGAATACTTTATAATGCTTATAAAAAACTCACATTAGGTACTACAACTTGTATGTTATTTGTCCGGAGTCACGCAACCTTTCTTTCTTTTTTTTTCGATTGTCACGACCTTATTTTTTTTTTTTTGGCCCGTAAAATGACATACCACAGCACTGTATAACGTCAAATAACAAATGAATTTGGAACAATATATTCAAACAAAAACAATAGAATGTCAAAAGTACCAAATTCAAAGGCAGCTACGAGTTATCAAAGTAAACATACCAAAACAACCCGTTTACTAAGTGATACCCGATGCCCTAGGCCTGCACCGATTTTCAGAATTTCAGGCTCTACCCAATATTCGTTTGAAAGTTGAAGTGAGAAGTCGTTAACCAACATTTAACCTCAGTGCCATCGCTGTAGCAAGATTGATCTCCGTAGTCATTCACCCCGGGGCCTTCGTTACGAAATGATCAAAGAAAATTACAATGTACAGGTAAAAAGGCCGTAAGGTAGCGCTTCAAACCGATCAAGAGGAGCTTAAACGTGACGTCACAGGACCCCCGACCCCGGACCTCAGTCTGGTGGACCTCATTAAAAATTCGCAACAAATTAGCTATGCTCAGTGTTGGCTTCATTTCTCAAATTCCTCATTCTCATAAGTTCGCAAGAGCATTAAATTTTCACGAAATTGCTTTCAAACTTTTCCCCTCTCAATAAGCTCAAACTCAATTTCCGAAGGCATAGTTTTGATCACATAGTTCGTTGCTGTATATTAATTTACCTGGTTACGTTGTATAAGTATGCTCAGTTAACTAGTTAAGAAATTATTTCAAAATCTGCGTCGAGAGTTGGCGGAGCATAAAACCTTCAAACATTCAATCGTTTAAAAGGTTCTTTTTTATATCTAAATTGCCTACTGCGGCTTATATTCATTCAGCGACCACTTTATCCGGGTGTCAGAATTGAAAATGAGCCGGGTTCCGTTTATGGAGCACTACATACGTAGGTATAAAGTCAGACGTTGACTGCCGACGGTACGAATATAGAGGCAGCCGGAGTTGCCTTAATAATTCAACAGTGCAATGCTTTTACAAAACCTGTCGGCGTCAATCCTAATTTAGCGCCAGCGATCGACTCGCTTTCGGAAAGTGTCGCTAGACAAACGTAATGGAACTCCGCTGTTCTAGCAGAGCAGCTCATTTCGGTACTGATCGCTTGGCCGGTTTCGGATAAATTATTTTATTTTCAGCACACAAATTGTAAATTATTTAAATACACTTATAATACGTTTAATGCTTGCCTATTTCTGGTTACTTATTTTTGTTTAATTAGTTGTTACTTAATAATAAATGGGAGAGGCCAATGTCCAGCAGTGGACGTCTTTCGACTGAAATGGTCAAGATGATTATGATGAATCATTAATATGGTTTACTTGATACACCAATGGTTTACTTTATTATATCGCTTGCAACATTGACTGAAAAATTAAAAAAAAAACTGAACAGTGCACGAAGCAAAGGAAAACTCGAATGCGACAGAAGAAAATTCGAGTTTCCGCGCGCATTTGTCCTGGTAACGGTGACGTACGGACGTTCGTAATACAAATAAAATATGACGTAAGACACGTATCAAATATTTGGAGGATCGTTCTGATGTGGGGACGAAGGTAAAACATATTAGGATCAGCTGGTTATTATTCCGCTCAATTGATAAGAGCCATCTGGGAGGAATTGGATCCGCGAGTAAGTAATGAGCTACTTTATGTCGAAGTAATATTGCAAAGGAATAGGACCTTTAAGTATTTAATTATGAACTTGGTTTCAACAGCAAGGATTGATACAATTTTAGAATTGTTTACATCTAAAATAGGTAGTAAGTTTCCTATATTTGGGAACTGTTCGTGTTTCAGATTAATCATTATGATTACATATTATGTATAATAATTAAACCTATTATGATTTTGATTATAATTACGAAGTCAATATCAAACTTTAGTCAGCCAAAGAGTCTGGATTTGTGCCTAGTTGATGGCAATAGGATCAACTCCTATTACCTACATGGAGTTTAAAAAACATAAAGTTGGCTAAAATGTGGTTATACTATTAGATACACCTCGGTCCAATCCTTCGGGGATCACATGCGTTTTGTTACGTTATTCTAATGAAACTCACTCAATTCTAAAGTCAACCAATCATATAAACGAAAAGTGATAGCACATTTTTTTCAAAACAAAATTCGCTCACCTACAAAAAGAAGTCAGTCAGCAACCAGCAAACATTTTGAAAGCAACACACAAAGTTGATAAAGGCACCACAAACGACACCACGTTCAGATACAAATCTAGTTTGGCGGGGGATTGCTTAAAGTTCTGCCAAGTCGCACACCTGCACTTGCTGCTGACTTCATTTACATTAACTTGAGACGTGTCAGTGCAAGAGAACTTATTGTGGACTTAGTCGCTGTGATGAGGTTAAATTAACACCTTAGTCTTCTTTGTGACAAACAGTCGTAGTATGGTTTGAAAACTATTTATTTACATATTTTTATAACTAACGTGATGTAAGTTCATCTTTTTCGCAAAAAAACGGTTGAATGGGTTTAAGGTATTTTGACACGCGGATACTTTATTACCTGTTTTAATATAAAAGGACTATTTATCCCAGTAGTACAATCCCATGGGATAAGAACTCGGCGCGGGCGCAGCCGCAGACATAAGTTATTATTTCTTTTAATTTTCCTCATTATAAGTTCAGTTTTTTTCGAAAGGACAATTATCTTTTTTATTAATTCTCATTTCATTTCCAAATTAAAGAAATAAATAAAAATAATGCTACAAAAGCAAGGACAATACAGTCATGCCTTTGCACTATATTTTTTTGGTCCGAACAAGACCACTTTTTTTCGATATGAGAAGTACCGAAAGGTTTTTTATAAAAAAAATATATATTTTAATCGTTGTATCGCTGGCTGCTTGGTTTACCAATCAAACATCAAAACTTCCACATCAAATAGTAAAGTCTGATTTCATAGCAGTTGACATACATAATTAATATTATCTATACTTGAATGGATCGGGGATACCTGCGGTATATAGATACCTAATAGCCAAATGTAATAATAGTGTTAAACCAATTTCAATCCTCCTTGGAGTCACTGAATTATCACTGTGTATCAATTAACGCCTGTTCGTAACGTGATCAAACCCGCCTGAGAATTTCCAGCTAAAATTACACTTAAATAACTTAAGTTAGCTTATGAAACCCACCTGTTTAACAATCAATATTAACCCTTTAAACAATACTGTTTACAAAACTATCTCTGTTTATATTGGATACGAGTTTCATGAAACTTTGTCGAACTTGTTAATTTTATCTACGAATTGCCTTGCAGACTGATAGCCCGAAAGGTTGGGATCATAAACATTTAAATTAATTAGAGTTTCCTTTTAACAGGGCCATCTGAGGGACGCCTTTTGATTGTCCCTTTTGACGAACTTAATGTTTACATTCAAGAGTTCGCACTCTCATCAGTAGCTATCTCAATAAATGTACAGTCATTTGTGATTATATTAATTAAAATGTTTGTGTTACGTTCATAAATCGCTGTAATTAGCGCTATTAGGACAATGAGCGAATCACTGTGATTATCTTGCTCACTTTGTTATTAGAGTACTTTTAAAACAAAAGGAACAATTACATAGATGTTCGGAGCCTGATAATTTTCTTCGTAGGTAATTTTCTTGGAAATCTTGGTTCGGGAAAGTAAAGTAGGGCCATTATTACATCCTAAACATTAATATTTTGAGATTTAAACAGGTTAAATGATCATGAAATAGACGTTTAATGAATGTAAAGGACCTCGTTAAAAACATGTTCTACTAAACTTTGCTTCGTCGATATTTATTTAGTTGTAGCTACGGAGTATATTTATTTCGTTTTAACTACCTTTTAAAAGTTTAGTTTTACATAACATAACTAAATAGTTTACACCCACATTTCTCCAGGTAAGTGTTAAAATCTTACGTGTTAGAGAGTGATCCAATGGCCATCAAACCGAGAGATTCCTGAAGGAAAAAGAGTATTCCTCAAAACGGAATCGAACCCATGACCTCTTTCTCGGCAAACGCCCTTGTGGCGACTCGTTTAATTTATAGCCATTTAATACGATTGATAAACAGAATTTGATGTGTCTGTACAATCAATTATAATTTAACAAATAATGTGACAACTTATGTAATTTCAAACCCAAAAACACAAACACAAATGTTGTGAATACAAATATGTGTGCTAAACAAATGTTTCTCACAAAAAATACTAAGGTGTAAATTTAACCTCATCACAGCGACTAAGTCCACAATAAGTTCTCTTGCACTGACACGTCACAAGTTAATGTAAATGAAGTCAGCAGCAAGTGCAGGTGTGCGACTTGGCAGAACTTTAAGCAATCTTACGCCAAACTATGGTGGTGCCTTTATCAACTTTGTGTGTTGCTTTGAAAATGTTTGCGGGTTGCTGACTGACTACTTTTTGTAGGTAGGTGAGAGAAGCTTGTATTGAAAAAAAAAAGTGTATTATAATTATTTGTTTATCATTTTTTGTTGATTTTAGAATTGATTACGTATACTTAAGCAGTTTTATTTGCTTCACAAAGTTTGATTAACATAACATAAGATCACGGCTGTAACTAAAAACTGTGTCCTAGGCCGCAGTATCTCTTTCGCCACCCGCAACCCATGATTCACACCCGTACACACGGCTACACATCAAGCTATACAAAACCAGTATAATCTGATCGTTCATTGTGCGAAAAGATCTAGTAAAGTGAGGCCAAGATTAACTGGTTTTGTATAGCTTGATGTGTAGCCGTGTGTACAAGTAAAATATTTAATTCCAAAGCTAAATAAATATTAGAACAACTACCTCCTTCATATCCTTTTGATGTCTATTTTCCATACATTTAATTCAATCAAAAGGAAGGTGGGGCCATAAACACGGTATGTAATCCCCTCAAGCAACATAGCAAGGGTTTTGCTTATAAATTCTATATTAAAATAGTTCCGGATATCCTTGACATTCACTAAGCTTAATGTTACGAATAAGGGTGTTATCCTCGAACAAATGTAACAGAATTGGGAATGTATGTTTAAGTTATTTGTTATGACAAAATAGTTAGGTTGTTGTGGTCTATTTAAGTCGTGAGTAAATAGGCTTCTCCTGGGTAAGCTCGTTGCATCGTCGACCTCATCTCTGCCCTTAGGGCAAGATTGAAGTCAAGAGTAAGCCCATATATGCTATGCTATATAAAATTAATAATATGCCTTGTATTTTTTCAATATTTCATTTAAATATTTAAACTAGCATAACAAAGGCTCAGAACAATCTTCAGGTTAAACCACGGTTGCCTAGGCTAGTCTTTGGATGGGTGATTACATACCGAGTTCCCTCCGTGCCTCGGAAAGGACGTTAAGCCGGCTGTCAGTTGTAGATATTTGACATTCGTAACAGGTCCACTAATCTGACATGCAGTTTTACCAAGGAGTATCATATTATCCAGTGATCTATAGAAAGCGAAATAAAAACGTACTCGTTATACATTGCTTTTTCAAATGACGGAAAACAATTTAAACAGAGTAATTTTCATGAAATCTACATCCAATTTTACACATTTTGCACTTTAACAAATCAACATAAAATAAAATCCGTATTATATCGCCATTTCTTTGATCTTTCAATATAACGCCAGGTAAAATCATATTTTATACTTCTTGAAGGGAGTTTCCTTCCTTAGGTACGTGTCGGTTTTTTGTAAATAAGGACCATTATCCCTTGACGGTTCCTTTGGAGGTGTTTAATGTAGTGCCGAGCTGGCCTTTGCCTTTGTACCATTAATAATAGTATCGCGCAATCGAGATTAACAACCCAAATTAAAAATCAATACATTTCGGAACAGATGAAAGCACTCGGGAGATGTTTAGAAGTCTACCCTTTGCTATTATTTGTGTTTGTTTTAGAAAGGGGTTTCTGAAGATAAATGCTGGTTTTCTACAATACTGGTTTCTTGCATCCTGTTAGATTGGGAGCCAATCAGATCTCTAGGTAGTTGTGATAATTAATGATTTTATTCTAATAACGTGACATCATCACGCCTGTAATTCCAGAAGGGTTAGGCAGAGGTATACCTAGTAATACACCCACATTTCGCCAGTTATGCTTAAGTCCCATGTAATAGGGGGTGAACCTATTGCAATAAACCGGACACGAATTCAGACTCCGTGGCTGCTATTGAGTAATTCCTTATGAAAAATCCAATAACACTTTACACGACCGAACCCACCTCATGTACAGCAGTCGCATTTACGACCAATATACCTATGAGGCAGTCCTCCATCCTCGTTAAGAAATTATTGATGAATTAAAGGTACCTACAGGAATATTTTTATGTAGGTCAAAAAAGTTCATAACGGAATTAAAAATGTTTTACAACATGCTGAAAAACTGAAATATAGCCCGGTACAACGACTCATGCAGCCAATCGACCTAAATCCTTCATTCCGGAATGTATTATTAATATAAAAATCAGTTTCCTGCTCGCAGTTCTGGTATACGTGTTTCGCATTATAATCGAAAAAGGTTTACAGATGAAATGTAAGGCAAACAAGAGATAAAGAAAAAAAAAATTATCAGCGCCAGCCCTTCCGATGGAAAAGGCTGGGATCAAAAAGATCTATGTTTTCTTTGGAGATGTTTTATGTTATACAATCCTGTTCATTTAGGTATTTAATTATCCACTTTGAGAATATTCGAGGATTTAATTTTTTTAGCGACCTTTAATTAGTTGCTGTATGCCTTTTCAGCGTATAAAGTTCTCTCTGCTAGGACATAGGCCTCCTTTCTAAAGGAAATGGACCATAATCCACCATGCGCGTTTAGTGCGGTAGTAGATATCAATTGTCTTCGAATGATTGGTTTAAGACATGCCGGTTGCCGGGGTTCAAAGTCACGACTTACTGCTCGTGAGTTGAGGCCGTCACCACTGGGCCACCGCTGCTCTTCATACCATTAAAATAAAATAAATAGGAGATAGTCGTACAGTATTTAATAAAAAAAACATTGATACGTTTAAAGATTAAACAATATCTTCTTCTTAGCGTGTCGATGACAATTTAAATTGAGTCGGCCCAAAATTTGGCGACGAGTTTGGCACTTTCAGTAGCCTCCATCAGCTCCTGCGGAGTGCAAGTAACGGGACAGGCTGGACACGATATCAGGTGCCCCATAGTTTGTAGGGCAAGACCACATTTACACTCCAGGGCAGAGTCATCTATGAATCTCCACCTGAACAGGTTTTCCTTGCTTCGGCCTGCCTGTGTCCGGAGTCTATTTAGAGACTTCCAGGTTAGCCATGGCAACTCGTGTCCAGGCGGAAGATTTTCGGCAAGTGGCACATATGGGTTGGGTAAGGAAACACGATCTCGCCACAGCTTAAGTCTTTCCTTAGAGAGTTCGCCAGTGAGCGGGGGCACACACTTCAGGAAACTGTTGCGGCTTTTCAGCCTTTGCGGTACTAAGATGTTACTGTGTAGAGGGTGTCTAGCGTCGGAGACCATTTTGGCTCTTTCACTAGAACTCGCCACCGCTCTGCGAACTACTGGTGGCGCTATGCCTGCCAATGGATACAGCATCTGTACCGGGGTCGGCTTCAGGCAGCCAGTGATTGAAACATTTTATTTTGTGCAATGTAAACTATGAAGCAAACATTAAAAATCGAGGTTCTTTGAAACTGATACAAGTTAAAATAAGCTACGAGCTAGCTAGCTAAGCTTAGCTAAGCTACGAGGTGTGCCCAGTCGGGTCATGATCGGGGATAACGAAACAGGTATCAAAGACTAACATCAACTAACTTTAGAAGGTATTTCTTCAACTATTTATGTTTTATTTACATATTACCAAAGAGCATACTTTTTTTTTTTTTGGTGGGTGGAAAATCATCAAATGACCCCCCCCCGCTCTTGGGCAGAGCGAAGGGGAGTGTCAGACTTCTACTGACTAAAAACCGAACCCATGTTCCTTCTTTGCCCTTGTGCCGAGGCCATTCTATTAAAACATAACACAATTCCAAAGGGTTTGATAGAGGTGTACTCATTAGTATACCCCACCTGTTATAATTAAGCCTCATGAAAAACACAAATCGGGATTCCGTGGCTGCTGAGAAATTCCTGATGGAAAACTCGATAACCCTCAATAACACTTTGCCCGACCTCGGAATCGAACTTTGGACCTCAGGGACATATCGGTCTGATATTCAAGTAAAAGGTTCTGCTGTTTCACACAGTTCTTCAAAAAAAACTACACCCCCCTTAGTGTTTCATCCTAATACGATAAACTGCAATCCTTTTGTTCGTGTACATTTTTTGCACGGCTTCGGTCCAACGTGCCCGATGCAACATCGTATACGATATCAATCTGCTCTGTGAAACGCACATCAATCGAAAATATGAGATTTTTCCGTGCAGCCGTGTCACAAAGCAAGCAAATAAAGTTTCCAGCGTTTCCAAACTTACTTTGTGAAAGCTGACTTTCGTGAAAATCTCGAACTGAACTGAATTTTGGCTGTGTGGTTTTTTGAGGCAATGTGACGCTTTTTCACGTTTAATCAGCGAATGATGGTTGACGAAAAACGTTCGTCAACCATCTATCTTTAGGTTAAGTCGCGCTTGAATAGGTTGGTCCGTGGATGGGTGACCGCCCATTTCATACCGAGTTTCTTCCAACAAGACCAAATCATCTAACTTAACACAGTATTATGTCATTATTGACCAATTCAACCAATTTGTTCCGTATGGTGTCGGACGCAAAGAATAGCACCATCCCCTATCTTCCCGTGGGTGTCGTAAGAGGCGACTAAGGGATATACCAGAGAATGGGCAGCAGCGTTCTCTGTGCTTTTTGTATCGACCGTACTGCGATCGCCAACCCGCCTGCCAAGCGTGGCGATTATGGCAAACCCCCCCTAAGCAAAAATTACACTTAGGGGAGGCCTATGTCCAGCAGTGGACGTCTTTCGGCTGAAATGATGATGATGATGACCAATCGCCATCACCTCCATACTTTGTAAAGTAATGTAAAGGGTACTCAACGGTAAGCTGCTGGCGCACCTTGAAGCGAACGTCCTACTCAGCGACCGTCAGTATGGTTTTCGCCGGGGACGGTCAACTGGGGATCTTCTGGTGTTAGCTACGCACTGCTGGGGCGAGGCCACCGAGAAACACGGCGAGGCCCTTGCCGTGTCGCTGAACATCTCGAAGGCTTTCGACAGGGTTTGGCACGCAAGTTTGTTGAGCAAACTTCCGGCATACGGCATTCCCGCTGACTTTTGCTGCTGGATAACTGACTTCCTGAGTGAACGGTCGATCCGAGTTGTCATTGATGGCTGCTCCTCTGACCTTATGGCTATCGATGCCGGAGTTCCTCAGGGGTCTGTTCTCTCCGTGACACTTTTCCTGCTGCACATCAATGACCTCCTTGTTCTTGGTATTGTTGGGTACGCAGATGACAGCACTATCATGGAACGTTATACGTCGGGGTGACGAGAATCTGGTAGATTTCAACGCCACCAAAACGCAAGTGTGTCTGTTCACCGCCAAAAGGAGTCCGTTTAATCTGGATCCTACTTTCCGAAGTGCGTCTGTACAAGTTACTGACAGTCTCGAGCTTCTTGGCACGAAGTTGAGCGCGAATCTGAACTTCGGCGCCTACATCGAGTCGAAAGCTCAAACTGCGGCGAAAAAGCTGGGCATCCTAAACAAGGTTAAGCGGTGCTTCAAGCCTGGACAGCTTTCAGTATTATATAAAGTTCAAGTCCGGTCTGGCATGGAGTATTGCTGTCACCTTTGGGATGGCTCAGCCAAATACCAGCTTGCCACACTTGACTCTGTAGAGCGCAGAGCCCGGAGGCTAATTGGTGACGATAAGCTGGTTATCAAGCTACATAGCCTGGCCCACCGTCGCGAAGTCGCATGTCTGTCGGTCTTCTACAGACTGTACTTCGGAGAGTTTGCGCAAGAGCTCCACGAGCTGATCCCACCATCTCCCTTCTTCCATCGGGAGACTAGACGTACTGCAGGGTATCACCGATACCTAGTCGACCAGGCCATGGAGTCCCATTTCTACTTTATACATACATTATAGGTTGATGGCCATAAGCTCAACTCGAATGTACATCATCATTATCATCATCAGCCTATAATGGCATCATCAGCCCCACTGCAAGGACTCAGGCCTCCTCTCGGCTCTCTCCTCGGGCGATGAGGGATGTCACATCTATCAACCAACAACAAGTTTTCGAATTTTTTGGTACTAAGAAATGGTTTCCTCACGATGTTTTTCTTCACCGTTTTGAGAGCAGTGGTGATAAAATAAATTAATTAATGCGCCTGGGTTTGAACCCACGACTCACTGTTCGTAAGTTGGGGCCACCGCAAATGTGGTACATACCTAATAATTATAATTATACTTATAGATACCTAGTTAGTATCTGCATTACCTGTAAGAACGAGCTTCCAAAAATAATTTCTCGATTGAAATTCAGTACGTAATAGGTTTTATAAAGTGATTACGGAACTCATTTCACTTCATGCATGTAAGTCTAGAAACTTTGCTTTCTCGTTACAATGTGGGGGAACATGGAAATATGCTAACTTGAGTTTGACTTATTATCTGATTAAGCTTTTATAAAACGTTCTTGATGAAGTTATAAGTTTAAGTCTTAAGTGAATATGTCGGATCGGTCATTTACAAACTATTTTAGGAAGAAGGAAGGAAGAAATAAGTTGGAAGTTATTTGAATCAGAACCAAAGGGTTCTGATTCAAATAACTTCCAACTTATTTTGAAATCAGACCTCAGACACCAGTATGACACTTGAAAGGAACACTGAAAACACTGCGGAAGAAAGAAATAAGTACAAAGAATAAATATTTTTCACTTCTCTCGCTCTAAAATTCGTCTTTATGTCGTGCGTAGGCGACATAAAGTCGCGTTTTATGCTCTAGAGCATAAAGTAAAATCTTCGTCGAAGATCAAGGTAATCGGCACAGGTAATCGGCCCAACAGCCACAGCAACAACTTCATAGAATAACCTCTTTAATTTAATTCGTTTCGATAATATTCTAAGAACAAGGGATTACTGCTTTTCATTACGAATACAAGGAAAGTTGATGGGAATAGGCTTCCCCAAATTACCTAAATCGCTTGATGGCAATAGGCTTGCTCTTAATTAGGTTGGTTGATGGCAATAGGCTTTTCCTAATTACATCATTTGATGGGAATAGGCTAACTCTTAATTACATTGATTGATGGCAATAGGCTTGCTCTCAATTACCTAAATCAGTGGATGGCAATAGGCTTGCTCCTAATTACATTGGTTGATGGCAATAGGCTTGGTCCCAATTACATCAGTTGATGGCAATAGGCTTGCTCCTAATTACATTGGTTGATGGCAATAGGCTTGCTCAAAATGTTTTTATAACTGAGCAGTATGAGTAACGCTAACGACATAAGTCAGGTGTTATGTCAAGTTTCCTACTGAAAAAAAAAAAGTTAATTGTGGCGGGAACCTTAATTATTTTTACAATATTTACAAGTTGCTGTTTCATTTCCTCGCAATCGAAGTGAAAAGTAGAGTGTAAAACTCGTCCATAAAACCCATTTTACTCTCTACTTTATATCCATCCTCGCTCGCAAGCTCGCATCGGATGGATAAACGTCTCGCGCAAAATGGTGCATTTTATGCACTTGGTGTACAATCTACTATTATTCGTCTCAGGGATATGACGTAGGTACATGCAAAATGGCAAAAAATAAAATAAACATAAGTACATCGCATAACAAATATTAAGAAAACACAAAACGACGGATCTAAGGCAAGTTGACAGCTTGCACGTCGTGATTGAAACAAGCAGGTTAACACTCAGCATGATGTTGTGCTATAGGGGACCCAGCACAGGCACAGCACACAAGCTAAAGCTTGTGTTTTTGTAAGAGACATCAACGCGCAAACTGTTATCCGGAATTCAGAATATGATTCTAGACCATTCAACAAACACAATGCATGAAACAGACACGCAAGAAACGCCATGAAACTTTTCGTTGGTTATAAAATAGAGTCAGCTATTTCAAACCAAAAAATCCCATACACGGTCAAAAATGTGAAATGTATGAAATACCAGATTTTTCTACGTGTATTTAGCATGTACATACTGAATTTTATAGTTACACTTTGCACGTCAAAAATAAAACTTACAACCGAAAATTCTCATTCTTCTCTCATAAAAATTAGTACATTTTATTGTACATACAACGCAAAAGACACATACTCTACACCATATTTTACAAACCACTCAATACATACCATACCTGTGAGTGAGATCCTGTGGTAAACTAGCACTTACACCAGTTATACAAAGGGTAAGTCGAAGACGTAGGCACAAATTGCTCTCAGCAGTGGTGATGTACTGGTAAACGTATTAGACGTCCTGATGGAGCAATCAGGCCGACACTCTAACTTTAATAGACTAGATATAAAATCAATGTCGTAAGTGACGAGGTATGCTGAGCAGGTTTCGGGAAGTTGCTTTAGGATTTTCGTAAGTTTTATTTAGGTAAGTTGGTGGGATTTTGGGAAATTTGGTGTAGGTATTTTTAGGGTTTAAAAATGTTAAATCAATGAAGTGCTATCTTCATTGATATTGATATACTCAATTTATCAAGCAGGTTTTGGCAACTTGCTTTTTAAATTTTGACCCGGCTACGGCAAAGCCAAAAGGAAGGGTGATGATTTTGGCAGTTTAGTTATGTATGTTTGTATGCTTGTATGTTCCACCATAGCGCCTTAACTACTGAACGGTTTATTTTAAGTTGCATGTTGGGGAAGTGAGTTGTGGGTATTTTAAGTTTTTATAATTAACCAGCTTTTGCCGTAGCTTCGCTTGCATTAATTTAGAACTTGCAAAATTTCTATAATAATATAATTCAATCATGATTCGATACACGAGTTGGTATTTAGTTTTTCATACTGTTGAATGGTCACCGATTTCTGAGAGACCATTGAACAGTTCAGGCAATATAAATAATGAAGTGAAAGTTTCCTTGTTAAACTTGGTTTTCTTAACTCGTATTTAAAAGGTTCCGTATTATTTACTTACGTCCATTATTTTCCATTACAATGAATTTTCTTTGGATATTCATTTTAGATTTTTAATGTTCAAACTAAATTATATTTTCGCGGAAAATATCGTTTCTAAATTTATGATATAAATAGTATTTAATTCACGACGAGCAAGGACCTCTCGTCGTAATGTTAGTGAACGGAAATGAGAGAAGTTCACTTTCTACTGAAAAGCTTTGAAAATTCACATCGCGAAGTAACGATGTTACCTATCTCTCGTATATCATATGCCGAATAATATAATGTCTTATTTTAAATGGTAGCGTTACCATGTTAGAAATTTTTCAGATAGCTAATTAGGTAACATAACGGTACGCGTGTGATTCAACAAGGGTTAGGCAGAGGTGTAGCTAATAAAACTAAATACGTTTCCAGACTAATGTACCTTTTCTTTTAATTTTAATCAAAACCAATCGAGAACCACTCTATCCATTGGTGAAAACAGCATGAGCATCAGTGCAGTAGTTGCTGAGTTTTTCGCGAACAGACAGACGTGGCGGAGGACTTTGTTTTTTAATAAGATAAAGTGATTAGTTTCTTGAAAAACAATTATTTTATATAAATAAACTTACAAAACATTTCTCATACAAAAATATTTATTATTAGAATTTTTCATTACCCAATTTTCACAGTAAATTAGTTACTTTGTTAAATCTATCAACTATCATTCGACACTCTGAAATTAACTGAAACCACTCATTTAATTGAAAATTCACATACCACAACAAACATCATAAGATTAGAAGCAGGCCTTCTGCGAGTAATTCAACGTTGTACCTACCAACATAGGTAGGTAGGTAGGTAGGTACAGTTACCGGGGCCTGGCACAGAGGATGTCTCGTGGAGTGGCGCCCCGAGCGACGACTCTGAACATTTGTGTTGTGAACCCTCTCAACGTTTCACCTACATCCATCGTGCGACGTAGCTCTATAAGTACTTGACATGTAGTCCAAATGTTTACATCGACTTGCAGTGTACACCTTGATGATGTGATGGTCGGACATGTTTAGGTGATTAGAGAGAATATTATGCCTAAATCGCAATTAATACCTAATAACATTTCTTTAATGTGTCGTTAGTTTAACGGAAAATACGTACCATCAAATCCCGTAATCCCCGTAGGCTTGGAAACCTTGAAAAGCCACGCCTACCAAGGTTGTATCGTGGATTGGTGACCACCCATTGCCTACCGAGTTTTCTCTGTGCCTCGGAAACCACGTTAGGCTTAACGTGCTTTCCTTAGCACAGAGAAAACTCGCTCGGGACCAACGGCTGTTGGTCCTGGGTCGAGTTTGGTGATCTTTGTCAGTCTTTTTAAGTAGTCAGTGACCCGAAAGTCTGACAACCAGTCTTGCCAATGGCAATGAAAACTAATCCTGCACCATCAACAGACCTCGTACTCAGACTCCAGGCTGCTATCGAAAAACTCTAGTCCTCTTCCTCGTAGAGAGAGATAAAAATTAAACTCACCAAAATAATCCAGACCTCAAAAACTATTATACAATTTCAGCCGGCAACAATCCCTACAAAAAATTCCAACACGACAAAATCGTAATTGAAAAACAAAATACCTTAAAAGTTACATAAATTAGGCCTTTGAAGTAAGAGCCGTCTAAAACAGAGTCGTATCTGAAAATCGTACAAAAATAAAATCCCGAAACATTTTTTTCTTTAATCTGTAATAATCTGTAACGTCGGAAGCACGGTTACCATCTTGTTTTCCGATGTTTGACAGTTATAATATCCGTCGTTGTCAGAAAATGTTTCATCCTTCGCGAGAGTGGCTGCCACTCCGACACTCCAGTTGAAACAAGATGGTGGAATGACTAAAATCACTTGGTCTACTTAGCTTGTTACTGAAAAGAAAGTTTTTTTATCCTGACTACAAGTACTTACTGAATGCTTCAGTTCGAAGATGTTTTTGTACTAAGTTTTGTCGTCATTTTCTTAATGTTTTATTTTGTTTTGTTTCAGGTAAGACTCGTTCGCCGGTTATCTTCTGAGAATTAAGTTTATTAATGGCAAGGTATTACAATATAATATGGTAAGACTCTTACTACTTTTTTTTTGTTGGTTGGGAATTCATCAAGTGACTCCTCCCGCTCTACCGGGCAGGGCGGTAGGGACAGATGTGTCAGATTTCTATTGACTAAAAACCACCCATGTTACTTCTTAGCCCTTTGTGTCGAGGCCGCGGTATCACTTTCGAATAACCCGCAGCCCCGACGGGTATTACTTTAATAATTTAATAATTTTATTTATAAATCAGACTACAAAGGTCCACTGTGTTAGTAACAATATTAACTTAGCCTATGTTAGTACTTAATACAATAAAATAAAAATAAATAAACAAAAGAAAAACCAAAGAGAGACTACAACCTCCTCTCCGGCACTGGTACAACGACATGCCTGTTGGAGCAATGCCGGAGGAAAGGACAGTCAGTCCTTTCCCCAATCATCACAAGCACGGTGTTGGAGCTAGCTCGTATTCTGCGAACCAAGGAGGCGGCGCGCTTACGCATAGTCGCGTGAAAGCAGTCGATGCGCCTCGATTAAGCCTCGATTAAGCCTCGTTTACTTTGGGTGCTTCTTCTCCTTTTTCTCGAACTGAGGACAGATCAACTTGGACAGCTCTATCGTTTGCTTTCTTCAAGTCTTGCAGTAAGTTGTGCACGACGGGCAAAGCAAGAGGTGTTGTACTTGTACCTATATCTAATAATTCTGTGTCGGGGTTCCACACTCGCGTTGTATCTGATAAGAGTCGATTATACCCCATCTAGCCAAATGGGTACGTGCTATGAATAAATCAACGTAAACCTAATGTGTAAGATCCGGGGTAGCCCGCGAAATTAGTGTTAGTGTCTGGTTGTACGTTGATTAAAATATGATGAGAGATGGTAACAATGGCACTAAAATATCAATATATCTAACAGCCGTACTCAGAGATATTTAATCACTTAGTAAAGATTTGACATGCAAAACATTTACTGAAGTGTCAACATTACTAATACTAATTGATGGCTTAAGTAATCATTAAACGACTCTGAGTGCGGCAGTAAGTTCATTTAATCACATTGGTTTCATGAAAAAGTCGTCCAATTTCGCGGTGTACCCTTTCGCTTACCCTTAGATAACCCAGTTAGATGTCATAATAAATCCGAGTATGGACTCAATACACAATTATTATTACGTTAAACTTGCCATAATATTTTAATAAAAAAAATCCGGCGAGGTTTTCTTAGGCTGGTCTACGCTTATATTGATCAACAGACGGTAGAAGATCAAATTGATGTTCGGGTTACAAAGAAAGGTTATTTAAAGAATTGTGAAATATGAAACATTACGAGAGCATTGAACTTTCGTTAGTTAAATAATAATTATTGTAATAGTATTAACGAGTTTTCAAGAAATTCTCAGAATGCCCTTTTCATCACACTTTAAATAAAGCGATACCTATTGAAAACAATAAATGTCGAAATTAATTTACCATAACATCGATTAACGAATTCCATCCATGGATTTAATTAACCGAACATTTTATTTAGATTCTCAGAACATTGGAATTACGTGAATGTTTGTTTGAGTTCCATTAAATGGAATAATAAACTATTTAAAGTGTCTCCTATTAAGATCTGGGTATAAAGCTTTTATATTGGAATGGAAAACAGCCTTTTAGGTCAGACATTCGACATTTCTGGACGACATAGATACTTGTAACTATCTTTAATAACTTAAGAAAGCAATTACTACTTTTATATCCGAAAAGGAATTTACAAAGGCATTATAAGGAGTTGACGCGGCTCGTCATCTTTCTTGTATTAAAATATCTGTGTTTAAAACTTCTGAAATTTAAAATGAGGTTTTCCTGCTAAACCAAAGAATTTTATAATGAAATCTCTTTGGATAAGACCTTTTTGAACGCTTTTCAACTTCCTATCTCCAAATGACGAAGTGAAGGTTGGCAGTTCTTAATACATTTAACAAAGGCTGGAAGGCTTGAATTATAAATTTTGTATTCCGTCTTGAACTTGAAATGATATTTCTTTATATTGATCTTTATTTAAGTCAAAGACTATGAAAAACGGCGTGTTATTTGCTCTATATCTCTAACTGAGAAAAGTGTAAGTAGACAAAATCCTAAAGAGTGTGTGTGGGATCAGTCGGATAAATAGGGAAAGACACGTGCAATACAGTCTTGAAAGATCCCACTGCTGGGACACACTGTCAACGAGAGTAGGCCGTAATGCACCGGTGGCGCGGGCGGTAGACAGTCACATGTCTCCGAATTTTTGGTTCTACTATAAGTTAGTTTTCTCATGATTTTATAATCACCATTTTAAGAGTGGTGATGATGAAATTAATAACTCAGTTTTCCCGCCTGGGATCGAAACCACTACAACTTCAACTCGTAGGTCAGGGCCACTACTAGTATTGCCACAAAATGGTATGGGAAACTAAACTGTCATCAAGAATTTTTAACTTTATTCACCACTCAGTCTTTACAACTGCACAAATATTCGCTTAATATCATTTTAAAACGCCGTAACTTCGTAACACGCGGCGTGGTACGCGGAGGGAGGGCTGACAGCTGGCGTATTGTTACGACGCGCGTCTTATCAGATAGTTTGGATGCTAAACTTCGCTAACACTTCCTTACGGCAGCTCGAGCACGCACTACGTTACACTGACGAGATTTGTGCCACGGATTTTGTCGTATTTTGTACACTTTGTCGCGTTAACATGCCTAGGTTATACATAAGAGGCTAAAAAGGAACATGGGTGGATTTTCAGTAGAAGTCTGACACTCCCTACCGCTCTGCCCAAAGCGGGAGAAGTCATTTGATGACTTCACACATTCAAAAAAAAAGAATTCACTTCAGTTCGATTCTTATGGCATTTACTTTTTCAGCTTCAGACAAAACTCAGACATGATAAATTCATTTTCATTCAAACTGAAACGAGATAAGTATTTACAATGTTTAATATTTAATTTAAGTTTCCGATATTTCGGCGCTGTTGCAAGCACAAAAGTGTGGATGAATATGAGCAGAAACTTAAAACAAATAGTGAGCATGGTAAATATCCCGTACACTAAGTAAATGATATAATTGTTAGTGACCAAGTCCTAAAAAAGCGTAAAGGAAAAATTCACTTTTTTTTTTCCGGTACAAAACGGAAACAATACCTATTTTATTTGACTCGTCGACAGCCTCGAACCAATATCAAACAAACAAATAAACTTACTCAAAATATCGACGGTTCAATTGTTTTCCCCCCGCACTATTCGATTATTAGAATAGGCTCAATCGGCACGTCAACTGTGACGCTGTGAGATGCTTATAGAGTAACTAGCAGTTGCCCGCGACTTCGTTCGCGTAGAAATTCTGACTCTCTTGTCTGGACTGCCTGTGGATGGTACTATGTCAAAACGAATGCCAAATGCCAATCGAAGCGATTATATTCCCTTAAACCAGCCCTGTCGTAAAATCTATTCCTACCTGAAATGTCTTAACTATATTCTATCTCTCTGCCAATTTTCAGGTACAAAAAGCCAAGTATTTCATATGGACTTACGTGAGCCCTTAGTCCAGGTCTTCCTTACAAATTTCTTAGCTTAGATCTCCTACTCCTAAACTCTAGACTTGTTAAATTTCAGGTTGTTAGTACAAAAAAAAAACAGTACATTTTTACAAACATGTGAAAGCCCTCAGACCTCCTTATTCTGGCCATGTTGCTAAACTCGCTAAATCTGTTCTTAGTCAACGTCTACTAACTATAAAGTACCTTCCTGCCAAAATTGTAGCACAAAAAAGGAAGGACTGTCATACAAACTCGCGTGAGCCCTTAGACCTCCCTAGTCCGGCCCTGTCGCAAAATCGATTCTTAGCTAACTTCTACTCACCTACTACGTCCCTGCCAAAATTCAAGTTAGTAGCACACAAAATGATGGACTTTTAAACAAACTTGCGAGCGCCCTTAAACCTCTCTAATCCGGCCCTGCCACAAAACCTGTACTTAGCAGAGTTTTACTAACTATAAACTACGTGCCTGCCAAAAATCAAGTTTGTAGCACAAAAAATTAAGGATTTTCTTACGAACTTGCAAGAACCCTTAGACCTCCCTAATCCGGCCCTGTCACAAAATCTGTTCTTACCAGACGTCTACTAACTATAAACTAAGTCCGTCTCAAAAATCAAGTTTGCAGCTCAAAAAATGAAGGACTTTCATACAAACTGGCGCGAGCTCTTAGACCTCCCTAATCCGGCCCTGTCTCAAAATCGGTTCTAAGCAGACGTCTACTAACTTTAAACTACGTCCCTGCCAAAAATGAAGATTGTTGCACAAAAAATGAAAGACTTTCATACGAACTGGCGAGAGCCCTTAGACCTCCCTAATCCGGCCCTGTCACAAAATCGGTTCTAAGCAGACGTCTACTGCCTATAAACTACGTCTACTGCCTATAAACTACGTCTCTGCCAAAAATCAAGATTGTAGCACAAAAAATGAAGGACTTTCATACAAACTTGCGAGGGCCCTTAGACCACCCTAATCCGGCCCTGTCGCAAAACTAATTTATAGCGGATGCCTACTGACTATAAACTACGTCTCTGCCAAAAATCAAGATTATAGCACGAAAAATTAAGGACTTTCATACAAACTTGTGAGGGCCCTTAGACCACCCTAATCTGGCCCTGTCGCAAAATTAATTCATTGCAGACGCCCACTGACTATAAACTACGTCTCTGCCAAAAATCTAGATTGTGGCACAAAAAATGAAGGAGTTTCATACAAACTTGCGAGGGCCCTTAGACCACCCTAATCCGGCCTTGTCGCAAAATCCGTTCTTAGCGGACGTCTACTAACCATAAAGTACCTCCCTATCAAAAATCATCTTTGTTCGTCCAGCGGTTTTCGAGATTTCGTGATGAATCAGTGAGTGAGTGAGTGAGTGACCTTTCGCTTTTATAGATATAGATGTCAGCGTCTCTCGGCGTCACAGTTAAAAACGACACACCTCTAATCTGCTACAACAAAAACATTATTTCATAATACCACAAGATTCTTTTCCTGAATGAAAACTAGAAACTAACCGTTCACGCTTTTACACTTAAGTGTTTGGCCACGAATCACACTCGTCTTGTGACAACGACTACGGTGAATACAAGTGCAAGAAGTTGTACTTCGCCGAATTATTAGGGGATCGGACTGGGTCAAAATATTCTGTTTAGTCCGGATTATTCTGTTTAGTCCGTAAGTTAGATTATCGAAAAATATTGAATACTTACGTGTTTTTTGTTTTATGAAATCAATAAAAAATGACGAAGATAAAACGCGTCAAAGATCTTGGAGTGGGGCTTGAAACGTCACTTGTGTCGTCAAAATGTACTGTCATATGACGTCACACGAGTTTTCGAAGCACTGTATCGTCTTCATTTTAAGTTTACGTGAAAAAAGAAAAAATACGTGTCCAATAAGTTTTGGAAATCTATCTGACGGACTAATTAGTTTTTTTTTGTCCGATCCCCTATTATTGTGAAACACCAGTAACTTTGTAATATAATACTAAACTTAATTATAAAAAAGTTTTTCTTGTTCAAACAAGCGACGCGATGGTGCGTCAAAATACGCAAGCCGCGTCAAAGTAATGAACTAGGCCTAATGTACTATGTCCATGAATAGTACTTTAGCAGTGTCAGGCGTCACTGTCGCAAACGACGTATTTTTTACAAATCTGTCACGCTACGTAGTACATTATACCTTAATGGTCACGCTAAACGGTCAAAACATAACATTTGTTTCACAAATAAATATTGACAACTGATGGTACTTTCCCCTCTAATACCACACTACCACTTAACCTCTTGGCCATAAGCTGTACGCTCACGCGGGAGACACAAATGAAAGAAATTGCTTAGAGTACCCGACTTGCGCACCGACGCGCGACGGTACACACATGAATAAAACAAGTGACGCCGCGTGTGTCGCTTGATGCAAGAAGCGTCACTAGTCACATCGCCCGGGGCCTAAATGTACTATGGTGGCGATAGTACTTTAGCAGCGGGCACGCTTAGCGTCAGCCGGCGTCAGTCGGAAGCGTATTGTTTACGACGCACCTCTTATCTGTCATGCCGAACGACCAAAACTCCACTTCGGATTTATGAACTCGCTCGATATTCCCTTGTGGATTGGCTGATATTGGTGGAGAGTATTTTATGAGATTACCAATGTAGGTTGTTTTAATAATTTACAGATAGTTACATTTAACTTTATTTGCTGTCTTACCCATTCTATGAAGTCTAAAAGGTCTGCTACTTTGTTCAAACATCCAGATTCATATTTCAATTGTGAAACGAAATCAATCTGTCTGTTACCTTTTTTGCCTGAACGTTTTCCTGAAACTTGACAAAGAGATACTTAGGCCATGCAACCTACGTTAGAGCATAGTAGATAGGCATATACTTATTTTAACGGTAGTACGTTCACATGAGTTAATTACAAACACCCGCATGTGCAAAGATGTGGCCAAAAGCTAGCAATATGCCAGATGTACTAAAGAAACAATTATCATAAAATTTTGCTTTAAAAGCCTACACAAATACACGACACAGATACACAACATCCAATCACACACACGAGTAATTTTGTGTAGATTAACCTAAAATTTTCGCACCAAAGACAAACGCAACCAGAAGTTAAGTCATTTACAAACACAAAAGCAATGTTCTAAATACGAAAGTATCTGTTCAATAATAGACTATGAATTTCTAATACTATTTCTGTAACTCGTCGTTGCCAGCTGAGAGGGGGTGTCGGGACGAGCCGAAAGGGGGGATAGGGGGGGAGTAACGTCTGAAAGCATAATATGATATTATTGCCAAAATAATATCGCGGAGTAGACAACACCGCATCTTCCCCTGTTAGGGCTGAGCTCCGTACGTCACTTCATTTTGGTGGTACAGTTATATTTGTCTAAGAGACTGTATCCTGTAACTTGAGTTAAGTATGAAACTTTCGCACTTGTGTGTGCGTTTTCTTTAACTAAACTACTGCTATTTCTGACGTTACTGAGAGGCAGCGTCATCCCACAGCTGGGCAAAGGTCTCTCCCTATGACTTCCAGTTCTTTCGATCCAGCACTAATGTGGACTACTACGTAATCAATCATGCGTATTGGCTTAATAAAATAAAAAAAAGTTTTCCAAAACGTTTTTAAATAACAAGACGGTTCAATTATAATACTAGGTTAACAGCTATGCCATCCCTGAAGATTGACTTCAAAATTAAACGTCATAGATTATAGTGGACGCCACGATACGGTAGAGTTTAATCGCAGGACAGGTGCGTGTGACGTGACCGGTCGGTGCTATCCGATTCTATTTATTGCCCTTAGCTACAGTTAGCGGCGTTCCCACTAAGTATCCGTCACGAGTTATCAATTTAGCGTTTATTGTAGCATCCGCATAGTTATTTGAAGTTATTGTTTAATTTAGCTTCTGACAATGAGTCGGGTCTTTCGATTTTAGGCCACGCAATCTGAGTGGTTCTTCCTTCAAAGGATTACTGGGACTCGAATCTGCTTAGTCCTCACGTAAAGTGACTATTTCTAGCCTTAAAAAATCGAATTTATTTCGAATTTCTTCTTATAGTGGTCACATACACAAATATCTCGGGCCTCATCATGATTATAAAAAAATAAGGAAGCATAAAAGGGGTTTTAACAAGTTATTTACCAAAATAATTTAAATCAATTCATTTCATTCCAGTCGTATAAACTTGAAAAGGTTGGTACGATTTTCGAATCCTCCTTTAATTTTTTAAAGAAATGAATTTATAATTTATTTTCGAGACACAAAACTTTTAAAAAGTTCTTCCAAGAAGGCTTCTCTCAAGGAGTAACAAAATCCGGACGCCTGTCACTCTTCGATCCTTCTAAATTTAAACATTTAAACGGGTGACGTCATAACAGAGTTGACGCGTCTCATTCCGCGACTTCCCGGCTTGTCAGACACAAAATGGAGCGGAGGCAAGGCCTTTTGTACTTGTAGGCTTTGTGTGCAAAGTAAGCTTCCTACCGAAGCATCTGTGCGATGATGAAACTTGCCAGACAACGCTTTTAAGCACGCTTTATGTCTCGAATTAAAACTTTAAAGGAGGAAATTAAACGTCCGAAAAATTTTGCATGTTACACTCACGGGCTGTTTGTTGTTCGCTTTCGGGAGGGTTGGGTTGAACCTACTTTTTGTATATAGGCACGTTCGTGTACAAGTGACTCGCTTGAATATGGACTCACTTGTTCTCGTGGAGACAGCGTCTAGTCAATATCATAAGAAGGGGTGTCTGAAAGTTGATTTTTTAGGCTTTGTTATATCTAGAAAGAAATAAAAAGTATGTATTGGACAGGATGAACAATAAAAAACATACAAACAAAAAATTAACTGTAAATATGAAACTAAAGATAGGCAGTCGCTAAATATAAAACAGCACGGTTGACGTAGAGGCGAAGCGTTTGATTCGAGTTCAATTCCCGCACGGATCACAATATTATCAGTAACAGACGATTACCGATAATTTTTGCTAACTACTAATAAGTCCCCGTCGGTAACTTTTCTAATAAAAACCCGTAGGTAATCTTCATACAAACTTACTAACTTAACAGAACACACGAAAACAACAAAAACCACAACCAAGTGAACTAACAGTAACAACTGAAGCTTAATCAAAGTACCACAGTTTCACAGCAGCAAAATTATCATTGCCGAGATGTATATTTCCAACCCTCTCTTGCACAACAAATTCCACTTGTCAAAATGTTCACGCTATGTACACGGGAATCACAAAGCGAGACGTTTACAAAGAACGGGCCCTAACAAATGGTTCCGTCGAGCCGGTGTGTGTATATCGCGGTTGGTCGGCTCACACTATCAACTGTGATAATATTACACATGTTTATTTTGAACACGTAAACTACGGTTAAACGTCCTGTTAATTTGGAGGATTGGAGGTGTTGGCCGTAGGACCGGAGTGTAAATGTTTTGGTAGCTATTTTGTGGATGGCCACAAAATTGGTAGGCGACTGTTTGAGGGTTATGTACAGTCGAACAAGCTAATAAGTATACAGGTCGAGATCTTTATAATTCTAGTACACTGAACATATTGATTGCAATTTTGTTTTATACAGCGTTACGCATTAAGCGACTGATGTCAAACGCTGTACCATTTCACATCAGTCTCTAAATGTATCTGTATAATCTTAAAAGTAAATGCAAGTTAGCTGGCTGTATACTTTTTAGCTTTTTCAACTGTACTATGATAGTCGGGATAAAAGTTAGTTTAATGTTTCTGTTGGTTTATCCTCAAGGTGTATCTGTTTTCTTGTCTTTAAAAGGTGAAGATGCTAAGTTGGTCCATTGATGGGTGACCAGTGTAACTACCGGTTACATATCATAACATTCCTCCGTGCCTCGGAAAGCACATTATTGGGCCTACCACACGCACAAGCTTCACCACACTTTTGCCCGCGCGATTCCGTGTAATCGCGCGTGAGGTTGGTAATGGTAATACAGTTTTACCAACCATATGAGCGATGTACCTTGTGCACCGTGTAATCGCGCAAGCAAGATTGTGGTGAAGCTTGTGCTTTGGTAGGCCCATAAGCCGTTGAACACGGCTGTCATTTGAAAATCTATGACAGTCGGTAGTTAGCGAAAGTCGGACAACCAGTCCTACCAAGGGGTATCATATTACTAAACTAGCTGATGCCCGCGGCTTCACCCGCGTGGATGTCGTTGAAATTATATGTATACTATAACCTTCCTTGAATCACTCTATCTATTAAAAAAAACCGCATCAAAATCCGTTGCGTAGTTTTAAAGATTTAAGCATACAGACAAACAGACAAAAATAGCGACTTTGTTTTATACTATGTAAGGATACTAACTGGATTTTGGATGCTAGATTAGCAGTCGCTCTATGTAAAATACTGTTATTCAACAGCAACCAGTAAGACTGAAAGCGTGCCATAACATAGTTGGGAAAAGTCTAGGTAGATGGCGACCTGGGTCGGTCAGAAAAGTAGGAAAGAAACTTACTTTTCTCAAAAATGGTATGTAATGTTGCCATAACATCTCTAAAAAGTATCCAGAAAGTGAACTTTACCGGAGACTTATTCACAACTGTCCAGTAAGAAGCGAGATTTTAAACTTGGAATCTCCTACTGTCCAGTAAGTATGTAATTTACTTACTGGACACTAGGTCATCCTCTTTAGATCTGTTTAGAAAAAAAAACATAGTACCAGACACAGATTAGAGTTTAGCCATTATAACATGGTTATAGAAGGGAGGTTCCAAATATATATCTATCTCTCTTTTTGGTATGACATTTTATGAGATACATATATTTTTGGAACCTTAAACAGCCATTTTATACGTTGCGTTTTGTACTTAGTAATGTTGTAGAAGTATAGTGTGGGATTTTATGATTGTATTTAGTAATTTCAGTTTATTAAAAAGTTTTTTCTAAAGTTGTTTCCTAAACTGCCTCGTTGGTCTAGTGGTCGCAAGCTCGACTGCAGAGCGTGAGGTCCTGGGTTCGATTCCCGGGTCGGCCAAAAAGTGCTATTGTGTTTTTCACATATGAATGTAACCTTCAATATTAATTAAACGAATTTGTTGTTAAACTTTCTTTAATTTTTGAGAAAAGCATTATACAAACCTCAACCAGTAAGAAAGCCATCCTGGCCTCGTATATAACCAGACCTCACCTGCGGTTCGGTCCGGTTAACTTATACTTGGCCAGGAAGGCTTACTTACTGGATTCTGCAGTAATGTACTAATAACGGCCTGTATCGGTAACTCATATACTGAACAAAATCTACCAAATGTACTCAAACAGTTAAGTATTCAACGTGATTTCTGAACTAAATAACCACGAAGTACAAATCTACGTAATGTTCCATGTATTTGAACAATCGAGGAGATGAACTGGATATTATAGTAGATTGTACATCAAGTGCATAAAACGCACCATTTTGCGCGAGACGTTTATCCATCCGATGCGAGCTTGCGAGCGAGGATGAATATAAAGTAGAGAGTTTTACACTCTACTTTTCACTTCGATTGCGAGGAAATGAAACAGCAACTTGTAAATATTTTAAAAATAACGCCAATTAACTTTTTTTTTTCAGTAGGAAACTTGACATAACACCTGACTTATGTCGTAACTCATTCTGCTCAGTTATAAAAACATTTTGAGCAAGCCTATTGCCATCAACCAATGTAATTAGGAGCAAGCCTATTGCCATCAATTGATGTAATTGGGACCAAGCCTATTGCCATCAACCAATGTAATTAGGAGCAAGCCTATTGCCATCAACTGATGTAATTAGGGACAAGCCTATTGCCATCAACCGGTGTCATTAGGAAAAGCCTATTGCCATCAACCAATCTTATTAGGAGCAAGCCTATTGCCATCAACCGATGTAATTAGGAGCAAGCCTATTGCCATCAACCGATGTAATTAGGAGCAAGCCTATTGCCATCCACTGATTTAGGTCATTGAGAGCAAGCCTATTGCAATCAATCAATGTTATTAAGAGTAAGCCTATTCCCATCAAATGATGTAATTAGGAGCAAGCCTATTGCCATCAAACAACCTAATTAAGAGCAAGCCTATTGCCATCAAGCGATTTAGGAAATTGGGGGTAGCCTATTCCCATCAACTTTCCTTGTATTCGTAATGAAAAGCAGTAATCCCTTGTTCTTAGAATACTAACGAAACGAATTAAAGAGGTTATTCTATGAAGTTGAAATTGTTCGTGTGGCTGTAGGGCCGATTACCTGTGCCGATTACCTTGGTCTTCGACGAAGATTTTACTTTATGCTCTAGAGCATAAAACGCGACTTTATGTCGCCTACGCACGACATAAAAACGAATTTTAGAGCGAGAGAAGTGAAAAATACATTAGATTAGTTTATTATAGAATTTCACAGTCAAGACAGTTCATCAATTTGTTGATTAGATTTTAGATACTTAATGTCAATATGTAAATAAGTGAAAAATTATCATGTCAAAATATTATCATGTCAAAAATGTATCAAGTTATGCATCATGTCTGTTTAAAATTTAAATAGTCGTTTAATGAATAAAAACATCTGTCACAAAGCCAATTGTTTAAAGTTCTGTTAAATTCTAAATTATTCATTTTTCTTATTTTTACTGGTAGATTATTATAGGTAGATTTTTACCGCCATTGTGTAGCAGTTACTGTCACATAGCCTCAATCTGTTTCGAGGAATAATCAGAGGTTTTTGGACTACTTTTCTCTTAAATTGGGCCTTCTCATCCTGCTCAAAGAGTGATAGATTGTTTCTAACAAATTTACTGATTTCAAAAATGTATAGGGATGGAAGTGTTAGCAAACGTTTTTCGGAGAATACCGGTCGACACGAATCAGTCCACTTGTCCACTTTACATGGTGCGACTGCCTATCTGACCTCCACAACCCAATTAGTAATAGGTAATAACTAGGATACACCTTGGTAAGACGAATTGTCAGACTACAATTTATAGACCGTTTGACAGAAAACTAACCATCCTCATTTTACTGAACAAATGCATCAAAAGCATCCTACAAAGGTATTTTAATAAACGTAGAAAAAGTAAAAAAAAACCGTAAAGTTTTCTTATTACCCGGGCGCCTTCTACCTCGTGTCACATTTTCTAGAACGTGGAGATTAAACGTATTGTTCTGTCACTCAGAGAATCGCGTTACTGACGGTTTTTTTTCTCCATGTAACAGGAACTGTGTAACCAGAGTTTTCTCGTCCCTTACCTATTTATAACATGGTTCAGCCCATTTCCACACTGACAGTAAGTGGATCTTGATACACTCTTGTACTTACCTACATAACGTGATACCTTGATATTAGACCGCTACAATTTGTCTCGCATGTTTCATACAAGTTTTGGAGCGCTATTATAATAAATGATGAATAAGATATGGTACAAATCTTAGCGTGTTGTTGGAGGGTTGCCAACATGTGACAGAGTTTCGGACCACCGCGCCGCTGACCTGTGCCATTACCAGGTTTCTCCGTCTAACCATTTCATGTTTATATCTTTAATAGTATCGGGCCTATTTGAGAATGTGCGAGAGAACCTGTATCTTGAAATTGTTTTAGTAACATCTGGCGCCCAACCAAAACGTCGTTGATGTAAGAGAGCATTGTCCTCTTTTTTGCTATCACCAACCTAGAACCGTAGTGATCGATGACTATGAGTGTCCCGTTCTTTGACCGTTTATACTCCATCGTTGGAATAGTTACCTGACCTTCAGGGACAAAAAATAATCCAGTAGGTACTGGTGAGCAGAAAATCAGTTTTGAAATCACAGTGACGCAAGAGGATTCTGTAGTTCATAGTAACAAGATATCATCTGAAGCGCAGGTAATCTTGCCAATCTGATATTACAAACCGTCTAGACTTTGGTAAACGAAGGAAAATATTGCATTTCTTGAATTAAATTAACTGCCCGTGAATAAAAAGAGGAACGGTATTAATATACATTTTGTTTTTCTCATAATTATACATTTTTCTTACTTACTTTTTAATCTTTAACAAAGATAGTTCACCGGTTTAGACAGGCTTGGAACAGGATCCAAGCTTCCGGCAGTCAGGGTTCTGACTGGGAACCTTTAAAAACTAAGAGCCGTGTCTAGGAATACCGCTCTCTAAATCAAGGTCTTGATCCAGCTGCCTTCGACGCACTCTGTTTTAAGCACAGGATCCTAAAAAACATTTTAAATGCTCCTCGACTTCCTTATTACGGGAACCAGTGCCGCCAAACCAGTTTTCAATTTGTTAAAGTTTTAATTAAAAAAGATAAATTGGCTTTACTTTTAACACAAAATGTTACGACATTATGCCACTAAAGTTCACGTTCACTGGGTAAAGGTTAACTCCTAATAACTATGATAGCGTGATAGCAAAGTTATCGAAGCACTAAACAAGTTGTTTAACCCACAGCATTTTGTCAGCTAATATACTTGATCGTCGATAGTTGAAGCAGTTTGCCGTCAGTGTTGTACTGAACATACAGTTAACAAATGTAGAAGTTTATAATCTAAGTATGAAGTACCTATAGTTGAAAAAACCTGAAATAGTTCATCGTCCTCATTATTATGAATAGGTACCTTTTACTAAGGTTGGTCCCTTAGTAAAAGTTATTCATCATTATCATCATAGCAGCCAAAAAACGTCCACTGCTGGTCATAGACCTCCCCTCCTCCAGGTGTCGCAACATTGACCAGTCCCGGACGTCTCGCGTCCAGTGGGTCCCCCAACCTTCACCAGGTCATCGGTCCACCTAGTACGAGGACTTCCTACCCAACCCTAATCGCAATAAATAGAATAGAATAGAATAGAATATGTATTTATTCGCTAATGGACAGCAGCAACACAAAAGAGCAGCACATATATAAACAAATAACAACAAACAGCTTAACAATTAATTAAACAGCTCCATTCATTTATTTTCGCACAATGCGGACAAAATATTGTTACCGTTTGATGATTCCTTAGAAGATTTTCAGTTGTTTCAACCAACATAATAAACAGTGGTGTTGTCCATCCAAAGTGCGCCAAACGTAGACCGGTACTTAAGTATCCTTGCTCGTGGACCATAAGCACCCCAGGACATACAAACTCATTAGTCAATCAGCATTAGGGGATACTTACATGGCAGCATTATTATTTGTCATGCAGGTCCATGCAGTAATTAAACAACAATGTGCTATCCATGTACGTATTAATAACGAGCAAACATTAAATTCGTGTTGTGGAAAATTACATTTACACAAATGAATGAGTTTAATAAGATCAAAGAATTAATAATTTTACTCAACGATTTAACCAACAAATCAGCAGAAATATATTTTAATACGGGGGTTGGTAATCTAGTGCACTCAAAAACAGTGAAGACTTATTCCACCACCACTAAATTAAAATCTGGGTTGTGAAGGTCAGATAGACAGTCGCTCCATGTAAAATACTGGTATTAAGATGCATCAGGCTGGAAGCCAACCTCAATATAGTTGGGAAAAGGTTAGGCATATTATGATGACTAGTCTTAAAAATCGGTGAAGGACGAACCATCGTATCGTAACCGGGATATTGAACCGAAACATTCGAAGAAAAATCAGCTTCTGAAGTCGGTGGCAAAAACATGAAGTCAAACAAACAAAATTAACCGACTTCAGAAGAAGATTTTTCTTCTTAAGTTTATTTTTCTCTTTTTGGTGTTTTTGAAGTCGGTTGTTTTTTTTTTGCAAAAAAGTTTTTTTCTAAATCATGACAGAATGACTGAACGGATCAGAATTTTTGGCACCGAGATAGACTATAGTCTGGAATAGCAAATAGGCTACTTTTAATCCTGGACATACGATCCCGTGGACAATATTCGCGAACTTTTCGTTAGCTAGTATTTTATAAAACCTACAACTACATACTTTTGCAGTTCCTACTACTTTTGGCAAACATTTCCTCTTACTTATAAAAGGGATCTTCCATTTCCCGACATATTTGCCCCATCGTATCAATTTCGGCGCTTACCGCAAGTATAAAGTTGAACGATCGTGGCAAATTATGATGAATGGACCACCCCAACCCATGTCATCATAATATATTGACATGATAGCTTCTTTACTAACATGCCACATGCTACTCCGGTAGGTAAGTACTTTTTGTTATTTACTCTCTAACTTGATATAATAATGTTTGGAGAAGTGTTGACATTATGTTTGAGCTTTGATACTAAGTTAAGAAAAGTTTAGATACTAATGCCAATGACTGTTGTTACTTACAATGCCTAACTAAAAGAACATGCTTCGATGTATGTTCGTTCGTATATTCGTTTTCGTCTAGGCATTCTTTCAGGTTACAGGTCCCTTGCAGTCTTGCTTAGTGTTTAGAGCCTAGCAAGCTGATGTCGTTGCGTACGTATAGCTTTAGTGTAAATGGAAACACCTATAGTTATAATATCTGATACTTAATCAATCTCTGCTATCACACCTACAATAGAGGTCATAATAAAAAATAGGTACATACCTGTACTCCAAAAATACACACATCAAAAGTGTCTAGGGATCAAGCATTTTTATGCGGATTTCTTGAGGTTGAGATGTGGCTTTGTAATAAATTTATGATTTTATAAATTTATATGGATCCTTTTTGGTGCATTTCATAATTTGAATCAGGAACTGTCAATCAAATTCGAGTAAAAGATGAAAATCAGCTGTCAATATTTTCCCTATAAAAACATACAACGCATTGAAGACATTATTAGTGCTACTGTTTCCCTACTACTGATTAAAACCAACGTTATTATGGAGCGGCGACGTCATTTAAGCAGGGAAGAAATGCTCAGAGCCGTGGGAATGATAGAAGCTGGTTCCCGGCAACGTACTGTGGCTTTAGCTCTGAATACAAGTCAGAGTGTTATCAGTCGACTTTGGACACGTTACCGAAGCACTGGTACCGTGGCTGAGCGCCATGGAGGACGGTATCGCTGCACCACACGGAGACAAGACCGATACATTCAAATCTTAACTCGAAGAGCTCCAACAATAACCGCCATGATGTTAGCCGTGAGGCTTCATCACTCTTCAGGGAACTTAATTAGCGACCAAACAGTCAGAAACCGCTTGCATGAAGTGAACCTTCATTCCCGAAGACCGCTACGGGTACCACCTATAGCAATGCACAATCGTAGGATTCGATATCAATGGGCTCTCTTGAACACAGAAATTGGGCAGAAGAACAATGGCGTTTCGTGTGCTTTTCTGATGAGTCTCGTTTTGGTATGAGACCGGATACAAGACGTATACGACACTGGAGAACCCCTGGACGCCAACAGCGATTAAAATCCTGCCAGGAAGTCCATCCTTATAGTGGTGGAACCATCATGGTATGGGCGGGTATTTGGATCGGCGGAAGAACTGAGTTGATTTGGATCAGAGGCAACCTCAACGCTCAAATTTATGCTGAGACGATTGTATCAGACGTCATCGTTCCTCTACAAGTGCAAATCGGTCCCTTATTTCAGTTAATGCATGATAATGCACGACCGCACACCGCAAGAGTTGTAAGACAGACTCTTGCCGCGGCTAACATCAATTTCCTGCCCTGGCCTGCTCAGTCGCCAGACTTGAACCCGATTGAGCATGCATGGGATATGCTACAGAGAAGAGCTCTGCCGAATATGGAGGGTATCCAGTCGCAAGAAGACCTTTTTTTGTTGTTGCAACGAACATGGGCGGCCATTCCACAGCGTGATTTGGATGAACTCATTTTGAGTATGCCAAACCGATGTTCTTGTGTTGTTAGTGTTCGCGGTAGAAACACGGATTATTAATTGTTTAAGTTACCCAATAAAATTTTAAAGAAAACTGTTATTTCAGTCTTTTTTTCGAACTTTAATGTTAGTGGTTCAAATGTCAAAAATCCCTTTATTAGGAAAATGGCAAATTTCTTTATTAATGCAAAGGTGACTTGGTTTATCGTTACTGTGACAAACGAAATCACTTTATTTGATGAATCCTTAAAGAAAATTTTAATTAATATCAATCAGGAGAAAAGTTATTGCAAAAATATATGTTGATCCCTAGACACTTTTGATGTGAATATAAAGGAGTTTTTTTGTTAGAATGAGGCCGAAAGCGTAAAAAGTGCCAACAAAAGATAAGAAACCATTATCATAAAGTATTAAAATCAATCGCTACATCATTGGCATTTAATCATGAATTAAAGTTTTTACCTCACTAAAACCATTTCATAATCCTTCGACCACTGTTCAGCAATAATTTATTTGCAAAGTAAAGCAACTGAATGCCCAGTTACCACAGGAGACCGCATACGGCCATAATTAAGTTTTAAAGCACAATGCTGCCTAACTAATAGCGCAATAAGACTCGCCGGTTACTGCTGTAATCACATGCCTGCTAATCCTTTAGAGGGAGAATATGAGAACTGATTGTAGGTCACACTGGATGTATGTTTTGACTTGTCTTGTGAATATATTGTGAGCTCGTATCCATAACTTAACAATAAAGACTAAGAAAAAAATATGATCTATATTTAGATCATATTTTTTTCTTAGTCTTTATTGTCCCACTGCTGGGCAAAAGCTTCCCCCAAAGCCTTCTCTCCTCATAATTAGTCATAAAAATTATACAAATAAACGTCTGGACTGAAAAAAAAATATTTTACATGGAGCGACTGCATAAGTGACGTCCACGACCCAGATAGATCCTCTGGGTAACTGGTTGTCAGACTTTCGGACCATGTGCTTTCGAGGCTCGCAGGAAACTTAGTATGTTGTGCAGTGGTCACCCATCCACAGACCAACTTGGGCAAGCGCGGCTTAACCTGAAAATTGATCCAAGTGGCTGTTTTTATTTAGCCACAAGCTCCGCCTATATAAAAAAGTAGTAGTAGTCGGGTTTTAGATTTTTGAACTTAATTTTTTAATTTGAATTTTATTTTTGTGTGTACCTAAACTATAATATAATACATATTTGTAATGTGCTCGCCAAGACCTTTCATTTGATACCAAACTTGCTATGATTATCTCAACTTAATATTTTTTTAGGTAAGTTTTTGACATTTAAATTCCGTCATAAAAAGAATTTATAAAATTTATATAGCCTATGTCACCCGGGCTATTCTTACGAATCTATTGACAGCTAATTTATTAAAAGTAAGTTCAGTAGTTTAGGCGCTACGGTGGAACATACATACATACATAGACTGCCAAAATCATTACCCTTCCTTTTGGCTTCGCCGTAGTCGGGTAAAAATCAGAAGAAAAGTATATAATCATTCCTGCAAAGGACGATTTGAAAATCTCGAACAATTCATTATTTTAGCAATGGCTAGAAACAAAAACTTTTTACTGCAGTAAGTCCCCAGTCATAGAAATAAAATAAAAAACAAGTCGCTCTTTCCCTCTGTGATATCTGAGCAGCCAATGTCAATAAAACAGTTTTTCTTTCATCGAATCATCCGCGTTTAAAGGCTTTGTTGTCATTTGGATATCGGTTTTTCCATTGGCTGTTAACTGATCTAGCGGCTGTGGTTCTGCAATCTCAGTGATCCGTTGTGAGTTAGGTTTTTCGCCCACGGCGTACTTTTTATAGCGATGCGATCGCGTATTAGTCAAGTCATAGGTCTCGACTTCGAACCCAAGACGACGAATTCATTTGCACATTGTATAATTATTGAACGAAAACATTGTGAGGAATCCAGAATGCCTGAGAGATATTTCTTGACGGTATGTAATACCAAGTCAGAGACCCATGGACGGCATACAAAACTCTGACAAGTTAGCCACTAAGTACACGACAAAAAGAAGCCATGGAGAAGCCCGTCACTTTCACTCTGCATCGATGTAAACGTGAGACTATTGTCTCGCCCTGTTGTTTCTGTTATCTATGGTCTCGCCGGAGTCCATCATTTTGTATCGTGACACTAGAGATACAGAATCGTTGATACGTAGTTGAAGGTACACAGCCAACGATAGGTTCGCGACTGTGTCCAGCCTCTTAGCACTTACTGCATCATCATCATCTTTCTGATATCATTTGAGGTCGGTGCAACACGTTTTTTCTTCCATTCAGCCTTGCCAGTCGTCACGCTATCATTTATTCCTTTTTCCTTCATATCACTCCTTATCACTTACTGCATCGCTGCTAAAAAATAACAGTGGACGCGAGCCCTAACAGCGGGTACGTGAAAGAACGGGCAGACGGTCGGCCCAATCAATTACAAACGGATTTGAAGCGGCTGCCGATCGTTCCGACGTTGCCACCGCCGAATAATGCACCTGCCTGAAATTGGACTGTGAATGTAACATATTAATATTAGTATTCCTTCTATTGACCCATCCGGATTTAAAGAGAATTATTGGTATCCACCGTTGTGCAATACTTTTGATCAGCGTGGTGATTATTTCAGCTGATATTTTCCTTATAATGTTCCATTTCAGTTTTTTTATATTTTATGTCCTTAACATTGAAAGCAAATTTCGTAACTGTATGTAAATGGGGAATACAATGAGCTCTTTCTTACTTCGCGCCAGAAGTTCAAATCTAGGACCTTTGGTGGAAGATGCCGTATCTTATTCTGTTCAACGATTGTTCCTATTTTCCTAGCCTCTGTGCTACAAAATGTTTAAGAGACCTCTACGCTACTATCGACGACGCAGTGGAATAAAATTTTAAACACTGTCATGCGAGGTAAAGGTCCTCTTTAACGTATTTACGTTAAAGAGGACCCCAGAAAACCTGAATACCCGATGAAAAAAAAAACCAAATGCCAACCTGCCCGACCCGAGACCTCACGCTCAGCAGTCGCGGGAAAGAAAAAAACCTAAAAACTTAATATTTTCAAAAGCTTACCTACATTCTACATACAATGGCATATAAACATTACAGGTGGAATACGACTTCCTGCATGAAGTGTAGTAACGAACGATTATATTCCGATGTGGAGCGCCATGTCTACATATTTGATACTGAGCTCGTACGTGCTTGTTACCCACCAAAATGTAATAAAGTAAATGGAGCCGAAAATTATCTCATGCTCTCTCAAATTCAGAGGCGTTACATGAACATTTTTATCATAATTCTGTTGTCTATTACAAATGTAGGAACCTTTTGTGGGATTTAACGAGCGATTCTGTCTGCGTTTGGGAAAGAGGAACCAGTCTTTTTAAATATTTATGAATGGTCTTTGCTGCATTTGTTTTATTGTTACGGTCAATGTTGATTTTAAAATTCCTTATAACAGTGCTAGTAATGGAAGTTTCATAATATTAAAGACGAAATAAAAACAAGCTTTCCCTCGCAATCCGCTTCTAAATCAAAATTACTTTTCAGAGGATACGGGTTCGAATGAATTTAAAATACTTGTTTACTTCACAAAATATAAAACTCCGTGATATATTGGAGTCAAGGGGCTATATCTTATCACGGATCCCCCTCGAGGATCAATCATTTTCAATAACTAAACGTCGCATAATATGGCAAAAAATAAAATGGCTACGCTTTTTCAATCTTTTCTTTTCTCTTTCAAATTCAATCATTGTCGCAGTTAATTAACGAAAGAAATTAAAGAAAAAGAAAGAACGATGCTGAATCGTGGTAAAGTGGTCTAATAATAATCTTATAAAATGTTAAGAGGAAGGAAAAACGGAAGGGAAATAATGTTAGCGGTAAAAAGTGGTCGGTTGCAAATAGTATTAGACCGCGGCTAAGTGATTTGTTGTGTTGCGGTCAATCGCACTTTGCGTTGATTTCTTAAAGTTCCTAACACCAGAGTGACTTCGAAACTTTGACCGCTAGACTGTCGTCCTCTTAGAAAATTGGCTTCGCATTTGATCTTTATTTTGGTTTCATACTTTTGTTTTGGTTTTCAGTAGTTTTTTTTCCTGGGTCATCCAATTATCGTTATAAGTTTGTAGTGGCTATCATCTTTCAGGGTGTCTATACATCAATTTATTTGGGATGACTATTGGTTTTATTCTTTAATAAATCACTCTATAGTCATTGTAAAGTGTCTGTGTGCCTGATACCTAATACACGGTTTGTGTGTTATTTAGAAAAATGGATCAAAATATTCACCCCCTTGTGGGACATAACAATCAAATAAGGCCACGTAGATATTCAGGTTACCTTGAATTTGTTACAGCTTTTATCTCAAGGGAACATTATTAAATAGGTAACCAAAATCATTTTTACTATGGACGCAAGTACGATTTAAGTTGACGTTTTCTCATTTGACCATTGCAAAGTGTTCCGATGCAACACAATGGTCGCTGGCTTATATTCCAATTCATTCATTATTGTTATAGATTGAAAAACAATAACTCTGTAGAGAAAAATGTTCTTTTTCATTGATGTAACGGAAAAGCTTAAGCATTTTATTTGATTGCTACTCCAGCAATTTTGTTCCAGTGATCACTTTACTCTTTTATTTATTAAAAATAAATCTATTAACAGTTATAAAAATTAAAGTTTAAAGAAAGACAGAAAACAAAGTTCTTTTTTTAGATTAAAACTATGAAGTGCATAAAACTGACGGTCTAAAACCATTCAAGGATAAGTTATGGTTAAATGTGCACACAGTACCAAGTTAGTGTTAATTTACTCTGACTTTAACTAAAATAAGTTTCAATAATATTATCATAGATATAGTAGTTTGCTGATCGCAAATAGTTAAAGTTTATTCAAATCCTTGTTTCAAATTGATGATAACATAACCTCTCAAATAAATGTAAGTTGATTTTAGAGTGTCTATGCTACCTTTAGAAAAATATAGATGTTAAAATTAAAGCGCACTGACCTTGTGAAAAGAAAAACTTATTTTTCCAACTACACATACAATATTTATTATTTTGGAAACCGAACGTGGAAACCCCTAATTGAAAATGACTGACCTAGTTTTAGCCCAGAATAAAATTTAAAACAAAAAAAAAACAAATCTAGAACATAATATTCAAGTTTTAACCGGTTTGGTTCAAAAGACCGAAATAACACGATGACTGTGAAAAAGACAAAAATTAAATCAAGTGGGTCATCAGAAAAGATCAATTAAACAAACAATCATCCCCACGTTAATTTCGTTGAGGCTAGGACACAACAGCGCACTATTCGCCAGTGTACCAACACGGGCCCAACGCTCACGAACAAAGAAAACGGATAATTAAAGCCGAGCAACGAGAAAAGAGATTTTTAATGAGCCCCGACGTTTGCCACGTAATAAGACTTTATTATAACCGTAAAAAATCCAGTAATTAAATAATAAAGATGGGGAAGAAATGCTTCGGTACACATTTTGACATAAATATTTTGTGATTCGGAGAGGGAAATTGTTTTCGATAAACAAGTACTTGGATGATATTGAAATTACGTTTGGAAGATTCACGATGACACGTATTCGATAAAATTGTTTTGGTGATACATGCAATTTTTTTATACTTACTCGTATTGAGCTGCTCAATTATATTGATACCTACTGACCTGAAGATCAAACGTACCAAGATCTTGACGGCTTTTAATTGAATACCACTGTCTCATCTACTACACTAAATAAATTATAGTTCGAGGAAACCGATAGAATTTTTGAAGGTGCCAAAGGCGTCAACGCTTCTCAAAGGCAGCCTGTTCGCATATAAATTGACGAATTTGCCTCCATTTACACCTTGCTGTCATACAGGCCGCTCTCTCACTCTCTCTGAGCTCTAGCTCGTTAATAATTTATAATCGTTTCAGATTATACACATGAATGCTTCCTAGCTAATTTCACAGGCTACGGACGGAAAATAGACCCTCATCATGAAAAGCATACATTAACCGTTCTCATACAACGCGGAATTCTTGCTCCGTATTATTAAAACAACTTTTACGAACAACACAGAAAGCTAAATAATCAAACCATAGAAAAGCAAATAATTAAGTTGGTAAAGAATTTAACCTCGTGCAAACAAGGTACTTCAAACATAGACCCCCAAATTTTACGCAAGAATTATTATCGTGTGTATTTAATAGGAGCCTTATTTGGCTGCCAAGCACAGAAATTAATGATCTGATCGGAATAATTAGTACGTTATACTTTGTTGGTTCAGTATCGGCTCGTAGTAGCCGTGACCCGGACGTATGTTTAGCGGAAAAAAGCGAAATTAAACGAATGGTGGAATAAAGGACTCTCCAGATTGTGGCAAGCAGACGTGTTCAAGTGGCAGGTCGTGCAGGCTCATAATAAGAGGGTTTCATCAGGGCAGCTTCGGAACACGCTGCGACCCTCGCACCTTATCTTCTAATCATAAAATCTCCACCTTTACTGTTTTCAGTCGACTTCTAAAAGGTGGTTCTGAGTACAGTGCGTATGTGCCTATAGACTTGGGTATAGATTCCTACCAGTAAACCAAAGTGGTGGCTGTTAGAAGTTTGTCACTGATTATTATTTCATTTTCATATTTCAGCTCCTGTAGTTGTTATTAAGTTTGTAGAAATAGTATTTAAAAATAATATGCAAGAAAAATAACTGAAAAGAATACTCATTGTTGTTGATAACTTGGTTTCATTGTTTGTAAATACAGAAGCTGAAACAGGAAAAAGGAAAGTTTGTCGTCTAAAAGAAAACATTTGGTTGTTTGTTATGTACAAAAATTAAAGACAATGTTGTTGAGAGACTGCAGAGTGAAGACTTGCACTGATGATGTGAGTCTCATTAGCAACATCTAATAAATTGAGATACCTAGTCACAATCTATCAACAATGACGTAACATAAACTATTCTTTGAAGTGATCAAGTCAAAATGAATGTATAATTAAAATTCTGTTTTTAGAAATTCCATTCAATATTTCGATTAACCGATAGAGATTTCAATTTCCTTTAGTCACGTGCGCCGGGATATCGGATCCAGCGGTTGGCTCCGTCGGTAATGAGCAAGCGGATGGCAATTTCGCTAGATGGGCTTTTGGTTACGGGAGCCTGTTTTTATGTCAATGTGCTTTTAATATGTCTACCTCGCTTGTGTCAAGACTTAAGATACTACGTATTTTATCGACTACCACGCTTTTTCCAGTTCGCTTTTTATATCCATGCTTTCACCGCTGAGAAAAGAAGTGCTTCCTCTCAACGATAAATTTTTATTGCGTCCGCAAAACCTAAATAAAAAAAATAGGACTTTTCGAAAACTTTCCGAATTTTAGCACCGTAATAGAGATTTAAATTCTTAATGAAATCAGGAGGTCTATATCAAAATTCCATTTTTCTTGAATATTTCAGGCGGTTTACACGTCGAAAAACTAACTTAGGAAATCCCATAGGATACTTTCAAGCAGATACGGCGGACCCGAAACGGTGGGTAGCTACTAAATTGAGTTGGTCATGAAAAATGCAAATGATAAAACGTAGGGGTCCGAGGCAAAAAGTAAATATTTTCCCTTCAGGGATGTATGTATGTTTGGTATTTTTTTCGAAAAATTGGGTCAAACAAAAGGTTCATTTTTGATGTTTGATTTAGGCGTCTTCTCGCAAATTTTAATATTAATTAGAATACTTAATTATGTAATATCAGTTTGGGGTTTGGTTTTGGTTTTGGTTCACTTAACAATTATCGAGAGATAATTGAAGTTTATGCTCAGCTTGGCTGCGGCAGGCAATCCGGCTGGCGTGTGTGCGTCGGGTAACTTAACGCAGCCTGCCATCCGTCAGGTTAGTTAATATACGTTTTAGTTGGCTTGTTGCCTGTCATCAGGATGCCATATTTCGTGGATGCTTAACGGTTTAATCGTTTCGCCAGATTTTGTGAAGGGTAAGAAGTTAAGTAGAGCTCCAAGTTACATCCGAAGCTTATGTTGAGTTTGCTGATGTAGTAGCTTTGATGAGTCCTTAATAAGTTAGAATTACGAAAAGATGTTGTGGATAAGCGGTTGCATTACCTAAATTAATTAAACTGTATCGAATCTCCAATTGGCTAGCTACCATGCTCATAGATAGCTCATATGGTTAAAAGCAAAAATAATGTCAGAAAAACTCATAGACTTACTAGCTTAGTAGGTACTTTTCTGTCAGCGCGAAGGCAAAAACAACAGAACGATGAATAAATCTTAATAATTATTATGATACAACCTCATCATTATAATATTACGATGTTTATTATTAAATAAACACTAGTATAACCACGTCAATTACGAAACATCTATTGTGTTGTAAGCTTTGCGCAAAAGTAACATAAGCCTCATTAAAATTTACGCAGTAGTTTTGCACAAACAGACGAATATCGTGGAAAGTATTGAATTTGGCTCCCCGCTAATGGTGTTCTGATATCTAATTGTTCCAATTTACAGATGGTCTACCAAAACTTAAATGAGGGGTGGAAAGCATCATCACAAATTGGCCGAAGGGTAAGGGTCAACCCTAGATTTGACCTGCGAATGAAGGCACCGTGTTATATAAGGGATAAAAGGGGTTAATCAGAGTATAAAAAACAGTGGGTAGCTCGGACCTAGGTGTAAATAAAGGGGAGATAAAATGTGAATATCTCTGTCTTGGTGGAGTTTCTTGCCTAACGCAGTGAGTTAGGGTTTGCTTAATGCAACGTTACGAAACCTAGACATTTTGGTTGGTAAATAAATTCCTACGGTACGACGCCGCCTGCTGTGACATCTCTATTATTCTGTCAGGATGGTTCAGTGGAATCGCTTGTGACTTAAAGATGGATGAATATAAATATTGATTGATGGAGAGGGAGAGGAAGACCAAAGGAAAGATGGATGGAGTGTGTGAGGAGGAAAATGAGCAAATGATAGCGTAACGATTGATAAGGGAGACTGAAATAAAAAATGTGTTGGGCCGACCTCAAAATATAACAGGGGGTAGAAAGATGATGACAGTACGTTTCAGTCGAATAATTTCCGTCCTATACGCCAGCTAAGTCGCAAGCAAAAGCTAATCATTAAATAAAACATAAATCATTCTAAAGTAACACTTATCCACTAAACTCTCAACCATTTATCCTGTCTTCTTAACATAACATGGCCCGATTTACATCACCCCTGTCTTCATAAGACGGGGCTAACTTAACTTGCTTAAACATTCATGCTGGACATTACTTTGCCTAGAACAAGGAACACTGAAGCTATTACTCAAGCAAGAATACACCTGCAGAACATTAAACAAAGTAGAGGAACCAGTCGCGGAGGAATTGAATTTGAAAAATTTTCAAGACGTAAACCGTTTTAGACTTTCCTTGGCGGTAGACAGGGTGTATTTTAGATGTTGATGTTGGTACTGATATTGTGTATTTTATGGGTATAGCTAAGTGAAATATTGCTGTCAAAATAGTTGTAGTTATTATTAAAATACCTATGATGATGTCTGTCTCTATCAATCGTCATCTCATCATACACATCTTTTTTTTTTTTTTTTTTTTTTAAATGTATGATGAGATGACGATTGATAGAGACAGACATGGAAGAAGAAGACATGCTGTGCCGACCCCAAATGAATTGGGATAAGGGCAAGAAAATAATGATTACCTAATTTAAGTCTGTGTCTGTATTTGTGTACATTTATATCTGTGTTGGGAAAAATAAAGAGTTTTTGTCGCCTAGCAAAGATCTATCAGGGCACTTTTTCACGATTTCTCACCAAATTATTGCATCTTACATTACTTGATTTTCACTGATTAACGCTTTCATATGTTTCAACGCACTTGAAAAATTAATAATATACAAATTTCTAAGCAACCTAAATACATAATTATCGAAGCATCTCGTAATTAATCAAAGCAAGTCTATCATTAATTGTTCGCATTCCAGGTATCTACGTACAACAAACAAATAGGTATTCATTAAATATTCGCTTCTCAATATTTTCACTTTGTTTTGACGTCGGCCTAATTGGATACTTCAACATAATAGTGTTTTCGCTGAAATTATTCTGTTCAAAATATTATATGAAAATGTCAGTGTCTTTATATTTTTTATTTTATTTTAATACCGTGACAATATTGTTCCAGACATCTTAAGATACAACATAAAATATAAACAATATGTTCCACAGATAGATCCCCTGCTTTTCAAACTAAGTTTTCACCTGTATCTTGTTTCTCCATTACAAAATTCACTATGTATAGGCTCTTAGATAACTAAAAATGTAGCAGAAAAGGCAACAAAAAATAATGAAACCGAAGTTTTCAGCACATCACACCACATTGTAATAATTGGTAATTATTAACACTGACAGGTCTTAAACAGGGTCGTTTAGATGTGCTAGTTACATTAAGTTTTTTTCGTGCCATAAAGCCGCCTCTGAACACTGAACCCATGCCACGCATATATTGTTTTTTTAATGCTTGCAAATTAATTAATTAATTTATGGAGAACCCCACTGATGTTTTGGTTATTGAAACATTAATTGTGTGTTATTCTATAATTAATTGCGTTAATTTTTAATTTGTGTCTGTTATTTTGACATAACTAACTTACTACTAACTAATATGTTCAGAGTAAATTGTATATTTAATTTACAAATAATTTTCATTTGAAGCCCTTTCAAATTTTTTTGTCGGCCAGATGTGTGTATCAAAAAGTGATAGACTACCTCAACCCGTCTAGACTACAATATAATTCTGACTTTGCTTTATTTTACTGAAAATGCCGTAGAACAGTAATATTGTACGTGTACCTAGGTACCTTGCGGGTAAGTACACAATAACAACGTTTGCGTTTCTGTTTTCATCGATTCATTTTATTGCAAACACAGCTTTGAGCCACCTTGTTTACTAAAATAGTAAAAGTTTGTGGTCGAGTTTATTTTACAATATTCAACCATTTTATTCAGTGGTATTTGGCTAACGAATATTGCATTTTTGACATCATAAAAAATTCTAACAAATTAAATGGAAAACGTGTTGATGTGTGATGTTTTTAGTGTTCATTTCCTTGTACCTAACAGATGCTCAAAGTGCTCATACCTGCTACAACTCTGTCTTGTCTATTACAATATTCGTGCGTCGCGTTTCTGAGAATGCGAGCAAGATTCTGCTTTCAAGAGAGAAATTCACAACACTGACGTACATTTTCATTCGTATACCTTCGAGTGAAAAATAACTTCAAACAGTTATTTCGTAGCTTCAAAATAAACAGGCTTAATTCTTGATTTATTAATCACCATATTTGTCAAGCTCTAATCTTTTGATGTCCCTTAATCCAAACTGAATAAATTAAACGTTCCCCGTAATGCCTTATGGAAATAATTGGTGGATAAAGCCCGCAGAAGCCGGCAAATGCCCACATTTCTCACATTTATTTACATTATCTGATTTCATAACCTCCAATCCGCGGCTTATCGTAAACGTTCACAAGTTGGCAAATAAATTTTCAAATAAACGATGATTAAAACTCTTGTTTTGGTAAATAATTAAACACATTAACTTCTCCTCGGAGACAGATTGTTGAACGTGAACTGATTTAATGCCCTTACGTCTGATCTCGTTATTTTATTCGCGTCGCTTATCATCTGGGTGGATTGCCTCATTATTAAGAACAGTCAGACTTCGGGTTACAACGAAAATGGAAGTGGAATTTTAAATGTGTCGTACTTACCTACTGGCTCACAGTGAGGAGAATAGCTCCATGTATTTCTTCTCTAAGTGTTACTTACATTTCTCAACAGTTCAAGATTTATTTTCTCTTTTAGCAAGTTGAGCTAATAGTTTAAACTTCCACAGTGTTTAAAAACTTAAGAGCTCAAGCTCTCAAGTTGTTTTCATTAGTGCAATCTCTTTTAATCTTGAATCAACGCGCTCTCCGCGACGGCGCTAAAGGGCCAGAGGCCCACTTGATGGTAATTCCGTTAATAGATTCCTTGCTCAAATGAAGCAGTGGTTCGAAACCTCATCCCACTAAACTGTTATACCGGAAACTCATTACGGCTTAAACCAGCTAAGAAATCTTATAATCTTTTCCTTGAAAATTGAAAATCTTGAATAATTGAATATTAAAATTATTTGGAGCAAAAGCTTTTTCATCTTGCTCGTTCTTCCTGCTAGTTTTCTTTCGCAGCTATTCCATTTAGTTAATAAGAAATCATGAGAACGTCGGAATAAACGACGTATAAGAGACCACTAAAATAATAATAATACAATAAAATTAGAATATCAATTTAGTGGAAAACTCATGTTTGTTAATGACATTGCAAGAATCTAAATAGCGTTAATTCAATGTTACGATCCGTAACAAAATTACGACTGTAAATAAAACATATATACGAAGTCCTTATCCTCAAATTGGATGTAAAATATATGACTACGTTGTAGATACTGCTCGTTGGACAGTTTCCAGTGCCACATTTTTGCCTTACGTTACGGCTGCTCAGAGTAAAAGGAAATAAGGCATAATTTTATTACACCTGACTTTCGGAGTGCTGTAGATGGAAACGTCATAAATTACTGAACATTTTATTTCGAATAGCCGTATTTTTTTGCTAGAAGTAGGTTCATAGATTTAACGACTTTAAATGAATCATAGGCTGTTAATGTCTTATATTAAAAACACTCTCCGTCATAAAAATATACAACCCCGCTATACTTCAACACCTCATTCCATATTGCAGGCTATTAAATAGCCAACATTTCTCATTAGTTAGCCGTTCGCCCTCGCTTAACCCGCTTCCCCCGAACCATTACCTAAAAATGGCCATTCGTGCTAATATCGGGCCGCAGGGAAGATTTGTGCGGACTATTATTAAAGGCATTCGTTGCAAATACCCGCAAATAAAATCAGGCAGTTGAATACGGTGCAAAAATATCGCGTAAATCAGTCTGACCAAAGTTTGCCGTATACCTTCACCTCTATTGTCTCTTTATGATTAAAATTTACCCGGGCCAGGGTAGGGAGTTTTAAAATGAGACCCAAAACTTGTGCGCCGTAGTTCCCAGTTCCCAGTTTCCCAGGTTCGAAGGCACGAAACAAACAGAGTCGGGACGTAGGTACGGCTAATGTAAAAAGTTTCAGGAGGTGGTAACGCTGTTGTTTGCACACAAAACACCGAACTGTGCGACGATCATCTAAATATTTTCACGGAAACCAGAACTTGGCTGAAGCGTTTGATTTTTGACTTTGTCTTTTTGGGATAAAGGCGATAATGTCCCCTTTGTTTTGTGATGCCATTTAAATGTTTGTTACCTAAATTAGTTTTTGAGACTCGTCCTTTTCTCACTTCTAGGTAACATAATATTAACATAACATAACGCCTGTAATCCTGGAAGGGTTATAGACAGTCATGGTGTATTTAATAGTACACCCACATTCCGCCAGTTATGTTAAAGTCCCATTTAAAAGGGGGCGACCCTATTGACATCAACCGGACATAAGTCCAAAGTCCGAGCTGCTACAGAAATTCTTGTGTCAAGGGTAATTGTCCCAGATAGGGCCCGGAGCAATTACAATTATACTTCTAAGTTACAGGAAAATGATAGTAAGTTAGAAAATCTACTTTTCGTGAAAAAACCACAATATTCCGCTACATTCCCACAAAAAATCAAGCCGCCTATGCATTTTACATTTTATTCCCCTCTTCAGAACAGAGGGCTGTAATCATTTTCATGGCTCTTTTACTAACAAGCCTGTGACTACTCTTTGTGCGCCGTAAGTATTTATTCCTCTAAAATGAATATACAAGACGACGCTACGTATTGTCTCTTGGAGTCCAGCCAAGCTCGCGAGTCGGTAATATTTTTTAAATTCAATTTCGGTGAAGCCACAGTCCTGTATCCAGTCGGCTTAATGTACACCTGCTGAACATTTAAATGAGATACTACGCCTGCTATTTACTTATTTACTTGAGATTTTATTACAGGGAATATATTCTTAGAGGCTACTATGTAAATAGTTTTAAGTTTCTGTGCTCGATTTTTTCAGCTTAAAAGTTAGATAAACTGCTCAATTACGAGTAAGTTAATTTCTGCTCATCCAAGCATATTAGTTTATTTCTTTATACGCAACAGTTGTGATTACGATGAAAATAAGAATAATAAGTTTTGACTAAGTGTAGGGTCGTTAGACCTTACTGCCCACACGATAAGAAGAAGAAGAAGACCAAGTGTCATGAAGAAAACGAGGTTAGTAAATAAAACATTAAAACAGATTATATACCTCCCGATACATAATTTACTAATGGCTTTAGGCCGTATATGTAAAATACGGCCAACTTGTATAAGCTACTTTAACCCAAACATTGTAAATGAAGTGTCTACCATCCACACACGAACAAATACCCACTGCAAATCTTGAAAAAACACATTCATATTTGTAGAACGTATGAAAAAAACTCGGCTAGCATTAAAATAAAGTTAATAAAACACACTATTCATGGCGCATAAAAGGCTGGGAGTGATCCCTTAATAACGTGCGGGCGCATCCTGGCTTCATTAGAGCGGTTAAGCCCCTCCCCCACCTGCCCGCCAGCTGCGTTAAACTTTATGAAAAAATCGCATAATTTTCATAATACTCCACATCTCTACATACAGGTAACACCCCTTAACCCACAATTTATCACCCGTATTCGAAAAAGATCACTATTACTCTTCATTAAAAAAGTTAGCACCAATCTGCGACATAACGCCGTGTTACCGATTTGATGAAACTTAGAAACTTAGAAGCTGTGTAGTTGCAAGATAATCTCCTCGTAACAAAGTTTGTACCCAAATTCCAATACAAGTTCATATTACAAGTGTTCCCTTGTTTCCCTATCAGAGTTTGGAACCACTTACACAGATCAAGATTTAGAAAACGAGTTATTTTAAAAGTAGGGCTTTTTTTATTTGCGTAACAATGCAACTAGCTTTGTATTCTTGTCATGACAATCCTATGAGAGCCCACTGTTCGCTGGGGTCGTGCTGAAAGCCACGTTAATTACGACTTTTCACGGCGCACCGCGGCGGCTAGTTGAAAAAATAAGCTACCACTAACTCGGAAACTTCTATCGCATAGTTGAATATATTTTAACTCCTCTCGGGTAAACAAAGTTGGCAGAAATCCCGTTGTTGCCCACGTTAGGTGAAGCCACCTACGGAATTCTGAGCGGGAACGAGGCTCGATATCAAATTTACTTGTACAAAATACTAACGCGTTCTCAGATAAAGCCTGAACTGGGTTGCAAATAAACTTTATTTATTATTAAACATAGTAGAGTTGATAATTAATTCATTCGTTCATTTCAAGTCGTTGTATTTGCACCAAGTTGTCCGGATCGGCTGTTTTAACTTTATACGCCATTTTATTCCGAACTTTCTGTTTATGTTTTAGTCGAGCAATTTGAGCCAGTTCGTCTAAAGGAGGTTTACTTACAATTTCGCGTAAAAAGAATCCCGCGCCCGCAGCGAGGAGCGAAAATAAATATCTAAAGTTATTGAATGAAAACTAAGTTCTATAATACAATACAGAAAGTGGGTTTTCAAATGAAAAGAAAATATGGGCGGCTTTACGTTTGTAATTGTTGTTTCTTGTTTTCCAAAAACGATGGATTTTTATACTTAATTTATTATTAGAATTATGCAAAGTAGAAAGGCGTTACAAATAAGTTAATCTTATAATGGTAAATCAGTCTTCATTCAAAAGATTTTTCAATGTTGCTTTTGGGTTTTATTTACTAATTCTATGAAGTACAAGCGAAGTCCTCTCAGACTTTTGGCAAATTACTCGTACCTACATGACACATCCATCAATCATTTGGCTGAGTTGCACCAAAAAAGTAGTTAAAGTTAAAGTTTGTGTCAAATGACACGTCAAACAAACATCAAAACTTCAGTTTTGTATCGGTTAGGCCAACAATGAGTTGCGCCATTTGACAAATAGTTAAATGACGTCATAACTTTAACAGTAACTGCAACCGCTCACTTTCCGCTGGTTAGTGTTATAGTTTGTGTTAAATTGTCTGTCAGTTTTATTGTCAAACGCGTTGAATATAACCTTTAGACATCATGTCCCTGCTCCAAGAAATACTCGCAGAAACCAGTTCTGATGACGAAAGCGATGAAAAGAAAAGTGTGATTACCTAGAGCCGATCGTTTTTCCACATAGAACGACGAATGTTTCTTGCCAAGATTTCGAGTCTCTAAAAACGTAGCTTGGTATTCATCGTAGGTAATTGTTCAACCAAAAAATAATACGTGCTATAGACAAAGCAATAAATATAATAGGTACTAACTTTGTTTGAATGTTTGCAAAAAAAAATTTGTGACATATAATTAAATATTGTGCTCTTCTATTTGTTACGTTTTTATCATTTTTTTTGTATTTTGTGTGTGCAATAAATAATTTTTCTATACCCCTTAAAGTGCTGTCAAATTTGACACAAACTTTAACTTTAACTACTTTTTTGGTGCAACTCAGCCTTAATTAGACGCTTTGTAGAATAAATAATAATAATATATTCTGTTTCAAATGTTTGCTCTAACATTTTGACAGCGCCTTCCCAGAATCTAAAATTAAACCAAAAAGCCTCGTCAATTGAGTCCTTTATTAAAAGATCTGAATAACTTCTTCACCTCGGATTCTTCTTAAAAAGTCTATAGAAGAAGATTCAATATTTTAATTTTATTTAAAAAAAATCTTTGTTTCATTATGTAGAATCCTTATCCTGAAGCCTAAAGCTTTGTGTTTAAGCAAAGTTAAGGTCAACTCCCAATTATCTGTTTTTGACCTACGTTTCAATTCCAGAGGTGATTCAGGAAAAACTTAACGGACTGCGAATAATCTGAGAGCTTATAAAAAATCACTTGAGGTATTCCCGGGCTTGTTTCATAGTTGTATGGTGTACTCCACCCGTACATAATATATGTAGAGACTTACCTGGTAATGTCTGCAAGGTGAGATTGAGTTTTTCCTTCCGACATTTCTCAGTAACAGCCCTTATTACATCAAACTCTCTCTTTATGTCGATATACTCTTGTAAGAGTGGTCGTGGTTGCGCAACCACGACCACTCTGACATCAAACTACATGGGAATTAAACATAACTGCCGAAACATCGGTGTACTATTAGACACACCTCCCCTTACCCTTCGGGGATTACTGGCGTAATGTTATGTTATTACCTGCCGTTTCCTTAGTAATCATGAGGTGATCTTACCAGTAACTCTTTTCTTATGATTTATTTATTCTTCATTCCAGGCGAAAATACACTTAGGACCAGTGCCTGCCAGGGTTGCGATTCGAAAGAGTTACCGCGGCTCTGGAATGCAAAGGGCATTAGAAGGACCACGGATGAATTTTAGTCAGTAAGCGTCTAAGAATCCCTTTTGCTCCGCCAAGAGTGAAAGAAGTCATTTGATAATTTCCCATCCTAAAAAACTGAAAAAGCCGAAAATACACTTGCATTCAGAGATCAAATTTTCACTAGTCCCTCTTTTTATATTATTCGCTATAGCTATTAATTAAGCTCCAATAAAAACATAACAAACAACATTAAAACAGTTCCTAACCCGCATCAGTTTAGGCGACAATATCAGCTTAGCGAGTTAGGTGTTAATACGATTTACTTTTATTAAAGTTGTTTCATTGTTTGCTTGCAGTTGCCCCAAGCGGTCGAGACGAGATATTAGTGTCAGACACGAATATAATAATACGAATTATTATACTTTCCCTCGCAATTTTAAAAGATGGCGTTTTGTTCTGTTGCTGTTGGTACCGTAATGCAATGGTTTGCAAACTGTTGTGTTTGAATGAAAGAGTTTCTTTTATTTCGTTGCTGAGGGGTTTATTTTATTTGTTGCTGACAAATGGATGGTTTTGTAAGTTGTTTGATTGTACAGTCGTATTCTTTTACTAGCTGTTGCCCACGTGGAAATTTTGTGTGAAAGTGTGAGAAAAAAAGTAAATTAAGCACAGAGATAGATTATTATAGTCTGGAAAAGCACATAGGGCTTTTCCAGACTATAATAATCTATCTCTGTGCTTAATTTCATGCAAAGCCGGTCAGCCAGATTTTCATATTTTTATTATTAGTATAGATTGGTAATACAGTCACATCCTCGTCAGTTTCAGCAGGTAGTACAAAAATCTGAAATAATTGAACGGAAGGGAGCAATATCCAGTACGCACTAAAATAAAGAAGCATTCAGATATCTGACACCCTCTTTACGTAGGTATTTTTCTTCAAAAACAACAAATAATTACAGGCATGGTGATATTTTATGTAATTTTTTCACGACATAAATAGTTTCTATACACTTCATTATTAACGCCGACGTTGACGTCAAACCTGCTTCCAACCCGACCCTAATTCCAGCAGACAGCACTGTTTCAGCTTACCGTCACTGACACTGACATCTGCGCATCGATGACGGAATTGGATCCCATGAGATTGAAGGCGAGCCTAACGCTATTTACCGGCGCAATTGCACCTCGGGGCTGACAGAAACACCCAATACCACTTTGCATGCCCTGGGGATCGAACCCAATACTATAAAGGCAAAGCTACTGTCCATATGCGTACCTGTCTGTTTGAGTCTCATTGGTGGGAATCTGAGGCAAAAAATTTTTTTTACTGACATAGAAAGGTTCCAAAGTAACGAAATTTTATAGTTTTTTATTGTAGTTCCTTCTTAATAAGTCCTGGCACATATTTTGTGAAATTTTTTTTTCGAAGCTGCTCGTTTTCCAAAAAAAAATAAAAAATGTGAGCTTCACTGCTGGATAAATTATTAATTTTTGTAATTACTTTTTAGTTTTATTATGACAACACCTGTATAAACTATATTATTATAAAAATATATCTGCTGGATTAAATTCCGTTGTTGAATAATTCAAGGTTGTAATAGGAAACTGTAAAATATTAGTTTTTGGTTTCCCTGAACACTAAATTAAATTCCATTCATAAAATAACATCCGAGCGAAATAAAAAGAAACGCGATCTGAAAATAAAAGTGTGAAATAGCGCGGAATGCGACTGTTGTTTCCATTACATTACAATTTTCCAACTGAGAAGGTATCCACTCCGGTATTCGATATTGAATAAACTATAAAAGATCAATATTTTCCCAGTGGTTCGACATCCCAAACGTCCTCAATACAACAATGGCCCTAGTTCGATACTGCACAAGTTTGCGTAGGACGTGGACTCATTCACTTCCATCAATCCCTTGCTCCCATTATTTGTTTACGTAACTAAAAACGAAACGTCACATCTGCTCAGATTATCCAATACACTGTTCACCTTAATCTCTTACCCTTAAGACCCACGTTTAACTTCAAAACGAGCTAAGGAGTATCCAATGCTCAGATTTTCGGATAGTCGAGGTCGTTCGTTTCGTAAATCCGACGAAAAGACTTTCAATTTTACAAAGGGGTGAGCGGAACATTAAATTTGTTTTAGAATGTTACTTTACTAAGTCAAAATAGACCTTGTGGTAATTAAATGTGGGTTTTCAGTTGGCTAAACACGTCAGGTTGTCGGTAAAGATGTCGACCACATTTTTAAGCCTGTGCCTTTAACATCGTGATCAATGAGCCCACCATGTGCAACACTGCTTAATCAAAACTTCAATTAAATTTTCGTAATACCTTTCGTCGAGCGCCCTCGCCCGGGAGAGCACACAAATTAATACGAACCTCCCGGAATATGTTTTAATTTCGATATATCATGATAGTAGCTGATGAGTTTCACTTAAATTAAAACATACTGTCAGAGGCTTTATTGTGGACGTTTACGTCGCCTCAACACATTCTATTTACTCACTGAGAATAAAACAACAAAGTTGCTTTAAGCACATTAAAACTGTAAATTAAGACTAGTCGAGATTAATAAAGGGGGTATAGTTCTCAATTAAAACACAATTCAGGCGAGCGCGCTTTAGTTTATTTTTCTATTCGTTTAAATGATCTCGGTGGCAAAGTTTGTTAATACTAATAAACGGCTCGGCAAAGGCGCCAACTCTTCGCGCTTCGCACCATTTGTCTCGGGAGGTAACGAGGACCGACTAATGGGGTCCCGGCCGAACCTAAGTAATTTAGAAAAACGATTCTTAAGATAGACGACTTCCCGTTTTATTTACTCGTGAAAATGTGGGGAACAACCGTGTGTGTGGTTTGTGGTCGTACCGACTTGTAACGGGTGTTTTAGATTTACACTGATCAAGAAAGCTTTTCACCATTCCAGGAATTAAGTTAGTTTTAAGTAAAGAGGCTCACTTGAAACTGTGCCAAGTCACAACAGACTATAGGTCCATTAAATGTTAGTATAGTAAGTCAACCTATTGTTAGTTTATAGCAAATTTACAAAATATTTAGTGTCCAGTTAGCCCAGTACCTGATTAAATGGCCCATCAATATCGTCCGCGAAAGTAGTTAAAATATTGTTTTAAATAAATAAATATTTTTGAGAGAATTTCGATGTCTTACACTTAATTAATCTCATCATCATCACCAAACAAATGAAAGTATTTACCCATAAGCTAGACAAAACGGGGTAATTAAACAGAATGCTTTTTACCTCTGAATTAATATGTGCATGAAAGCGGCAGCTTCGAGCACAACATGCCATTACTTTTCTCGGAACCGAGGACCATATCAGGTGGATTGTGGTTATTTCCTCCTGAAGCTGTCGTAGTCTAGACTCTAAACGTTCATAAACATGAAGGTCATTGTGAAAAAAATACAGCAGCAACAAAACTGTTAAGTAAACTTGTACAACGTTTAACAAAATATAGCGCTTAATACTTTTACCAACAGGACGGTACATATCAGATGATTGTCATCCGTTCAGAATTCTGCCTATAATTTTTTAAAGCCACAAGTAATAATCTACGTTACCTTCAGGGTGCTATCAATTCATAAGCGAAAATTTCAAAGTGCGTAAAAAGATCAGCGGAGTAATGGCAAATGATACTCACAATCTTAACGCTAATTATCTTAACATAACATAATACCACACCTGTAATCCCTGAAGGGTTAGGCAGAGATGTACCTAATTATAATAGTACACCAACATTTTTCCAATTATTTTTAAGCCCCATGTAATAGGGGGCGAGCCTATTGCCATCAACTGGGTGCAAATCTAGACTCCATTATCTTAACAATTCAACGATATTCATGGCTTTTGTGACGATGAAATAATTTTTCAAACATTATGAATTACGAATTTCTTTCAGAATTCTTAGGGTCATGATAGAAATATATGTCCCCATTTTTTATATCAGCGCCCTCTTCCGTACCCACTCGTGTGAAACCTTCGGTGATTATGCCAATCGCTCCTGTGACCATTCTTCGGAACTATGACGGAGGCATCACGTCCAGCAGTGGACGTTTACGACCTGTTGAGATTGATGGATTGATCCCAACGACTACTCTACGTGCTTCGACTGACTACAGAACTTTCCTTTTTTAATTTTTTTCCTCTTTTACTAGACCATAACGAAGGAAAAGCTGGAAAAGTTGTTTGTTTAAAATGTTCGTTCTGAAGTCACGGATAGTCTCATAGTTTTTTTTTCGTGTCTTGTATACCTTAGTAAAGTTAATACGCTTTTGTGTAAGACCTGTATAATAGAGTTCAGATATTATAATATTATTTTTCTATTCAAAAAGTTACAAAGAAAATAGTTTTTTTTTGTTTTAATTTAAGTTAGTAGTTGTATTCAGGTTCTAGCTTTTATATAATAAATGAAAACAGCCTCTTAATAACCAGTTCTAAAATCGAGACTACCTAAATCAATTTACACTGTTTGCGCAAAGGTCGTAGTCCTTCTACCGCTGAATTTAGATCTCTAATTCAACCTGTCTGAGAGCCTAATTTAATCTGCTGTCAGTTCTCCTGTCCAGTGATCCGATAAGGTAGCCGTAGTTATTTTCGTCGATCATTAAATAGTCATAACAGCCAGCTTGAAATTTGACAGGAGACTTACAGAAATAGACTCTATTAAGCTGCCAATTTAAACCTAATGAATTAAATCTAAAGGTCTACCCTCACTGGCCGCGTGACAGTGAGTGACCATAGAGAGTGGTTAATTATATAGTCTTAGGCTAAAACAGAAGAGTAAGCTCGTGTCACACATGGAAGAATAGCGTGTTAATTATACGATTTTCAGTATGAGTAAGCGATATAGTACCTACTATTTAAATATCAGTGTCAACGTATTTAGTATTAGTATTATTAGTTACTAATAATGCATAATCGTACATTTTTACCCGACTACGGCAAAGCCAAAGGAGGGTTATGATTTTGACTGGCTATGTATGTATGTATGTATGTGAGTTTCTTCATCTGTTCCCTCATAGCTCCTAATCTACTAATCGGAACTCGACAGAGGTATCGTTAGAACCGTCTTAATTGTCCGGTGAACATAGGCTACGTGACGTGTCACAAAACTCTATATGGCGCCCTCTAGCGGACAAAAAGTAAGTGTTAAAAAATAAAAATGGAGATAGATACGCCGTGTTTGTTTTCATTTGAAAGGGCCTCACTTGTACATTTCTAAAATATTGCTCAAATTTAAAGTCACGCCCTCCAGCGAACAAAAAGTAATGTGTTAAAAAAATTAACACCAAAACTGTTTAAATAAAAAAAAGTGAAAAACTAAAACCCGACTACGACAAAAAAAAACGACGCTGAAAAAGTTATTACATTATACTTTTTCAGCGTCTTTTTTTTTGTCGTAGTCGGGTTTTAGTTTTTCACTTTTTTTTTACCTCATTTCATTAATTGGTCGTGTTAGTGGAGCATCAACGTTTCTTTGTATTACTTAAAAAAATCTTATTATTAGAAGTTATAATAATTTACAGAATATTTTTTTATGTTTCTAATTTCCAACAAAAACCAAATTGTAAGGTAAATTAATCATATAACCCTTTGGTCCGGATAACATATTTAATTTGACCTTTTATGCAGCAGTAGGTATCATTTAGCCATCTTCCAATCATCTACAAGGCATAATATCTATTCTTAAAACACTAAACAATTTACTTAGTGACCTATTTCCACCAAAAACACCCTCTGAACCAATAAAACAGTTTAAACATTCATTAAGACATACACTAACACTACGCATTTACAAAAAGAACTCTCAAACGCTATTGGTCGAGGGCAAACATCATTCTACACGAGGAGTTTGCTTAGGACTGTCGATACAAACCAATAGACAGCTAGATTAACCACTTAACTATCGTGTTCCGACCCACTGGGCTTGTATCGTGTTCAGATTTACTTGTAGCGGTGTTATTCGAAAGTTCTTTTTTTTTGTTTTGTGCCTGTATCTTTTTTTAAACTGTTTTCTTTACGTCATTGGGTACTTGAGTACTCTGGAGGTTTTGACCTTCATGGTCATTTATTAAGTTAGTGGATTAGAATACAAACCAATAGACAGCTAGATTAACCACTTAGGTAACTATCGTGTTCCGTCCCACTGGGCTTGTGTCGTGTTCAGATTTACTTGTAGCGGTGTTATTCGAAAGTTCTTTTTTGTTTTGTGCTTGTATCTTTTTTTTTTTTAAAGGTGGTCGTTTCGTCATTGGGTACTCTGGAGGTTGGACCTTCATGGTCATTTATTAAGTTAATCACATAAAATGAGACAAACTATTAATATCTATTTAGTACCACCAATCCGTTAGACAGCAAGATAAACTACTCGACTATCGTTTTTTACATTATAGCCAAAGACTTCTTATGATTTAGGTATAGCTTAGTCTCATTGCTTGAAGCGATGTTATATGTAGGTTCTTTGTGGTGTACTAGCCATGTATAATAATTTATTATGAGGTTACCAAGGAGGTTAATTCTAAAGTAGAAAACTTTTTACAGTGTCCACCTCCTCAATAATTCACTCTCATTGTTAACGGTTCTTTGTTTGATGTAGTTCAATGCGGGATTGCCAAAATAGTTCGGCTTGTGAAATCGCCCTGTGATGAGTTCATGATTGAGCTCGGTCGAGACCGAAACTGGGCGGGAAATTCGGAAAATGCTCGAATTTTGCTGTCGAGAATGATTTAAAAAAGTGTTAACAAACAAATTATGTTGAAAATATAAAAGAAGGTCACAATCAATTTAGTACTGACTTCATAATAATTAGGTATACTAATTGCTCTTTTCTCATGTAACCCTAAGTTCCCTAGAGTGTAGCGTATCTCAGAGAACACTTAACGTAGAACATTACGTTTTGGTACTCTCCATACAACATTTTGTTTAGACATAAGCTAAGCAGAAGATTTTTTTGAAAATCCGTTTTAATACTTAACATCTAACAACAAATCGATTTCAATAAAACTAGCCTAATACGTATTTTTTAAGTATTTTCTTTACGTACCAATGTTTTATTTTAAAAATTACTCATTCTAGGCAAAAATATGTATGTGTAGAAAGTCTTGCAATCCAGCCTCCTTAATGGTACGAAGCAATTTAATACCCTAGTACAAAACAAGGTAAATGCCCTACTTTTGGGGGCACTAATTGTTAATAACTACGCTTCACTACGTCCTCGTGTCTCTAAAGGATTCTAAATAATTCCAACGTTACTTGTTTCAGACCACAGCTCATCTCGCATTCAATCCAAGTCCAAGCAATCTAATTAGGTAAGTACTTTTCACCTAATTAATGATCAAATTACGTGTTCGTAATTTGTCGTTTCCTGTTACCGAAATAAGTGACATCTTCAGTTTTTTTTAAGCGGATTTTACCGAAGAAACTGAATACAAGAGCCTTGTTCTAGAACTGCTAGTGTCCATATTCCATAACTTATGACCCTAATAGCGCTTGAACGTTGTTTTGACTTATTAATTGACAAAACTTGTAATAACGACATAATAGAAAAATCCAAGCTAATGCACAGTTAAAAGGAAATTATAAATATTATTAAATAAAATATTTAAAAATAGCAAGAACGTACATAGGAACAACAACATAACACTCCGTGGTCGATGCCAGTAGACAGTAGAGCATTCTTACCCGGGCAGTAGTAGCGAATCAAGGGAGAATTCGAATGTGAAACTGTGCGTGCAGACGTTTATGTATAGTCACGAGTAAGATTCAATCATGAAATTACCGTGAAATAATTATTACAACTTTAAAAAATATGATAATATGGGTTCCAATATATTATTTTTGTTCCATAATTATGAAAATGAAATCAATACAGAAGCCGAAAACTGTTTCTTAACGTTGCTAGCTAGCACATTTTGGTGCTGACTGTACAGTGTACACGTTCCAATTTGATCGCCCCATCCAAATTGAAATGCAATAGAACCATCATCTATACTAATATTATAAAGCTGAAGAGTTTGTTTGTTTGTTTGTTTGAACGCGGTAAACTCAGAAACTGCTGGTTGGAATTGAAAAATTCTTTTTGTGTTGGATAGTCCATTTATCCAGGAAGGCTATAGGCTATATAACATCACGCTACGGCTAATAGGAGCGGAGCATAATGAAAAATGTTACAAAAACGGGAAAAGGTATTTCCTTTTTGAGAGCTTCCGCTGCGTGCGCTGCGAAAACGGTTTAAGTTACGCTAATATCATGTATGAAGGAATTGTTCCTCTTTAAAAGTTCTAAAAAAAAGTCAGCGACAGCATATATCTATCTTTTAAGATTGACTCACTGTAACCTTTTTTTACAGTTAAACTGTTAGGTTAAAAAGAATTATTTTTTGCGAAGCTTATTTAACCCATATGGTATTAATCTATATCTAAATAAATGTGTTTGTTAGAACGGAAATTTAATATAGAATATTTGTGCCCTTTACTCTATTCAGTTTAAACAAATATCTTAGAAGATATCGCAATGTAAAAATATCCGCGCGGCAAAATATTTCGCGTGTCGCAATGTAGGTACGGGGGATTCTGGCTGGCCTCCGAGAAATTCAAATTCAAAATATTTACATCATAATGTTTACAAGTATAGAGTGTTATAGTATATTTAACAGTAAGAGATACCTGTAGTAATTCACACTTTAATATAATCTAAGCTAATCTAAACCATCTGAACTATTATAAAAAAGAGGAAAGATAAGATTTTTTGTTTGTTACGATTTAGCTTAATTTATGTCGGATAGTCGTTAACGAGAAAGGTTTTATGCTATATTTAATTTATGTGACGCAGACGAAGTTGCGTGGGTCAGCTAGTTGCTTATAAAGGCGTCCCCGATCACGCTCGGCAATTGTTTATATATGGCGTCTGGCAGCCGGCGAACTGTCGGCTTTAAAGCGTTTGCGGCGACATCACAGGAGTTTCGTATGACAATGAGATAAGCCGGGCAGAAGCGCGACAACATTATTGTATGAGAGGGGATTAAAGCTAGGCGGCTGTTTTACAGTATTTCTGAGTAAGGGGGGAAATTTATTGATTTACTTAGGGGAAAAAGCTTCTCAACTTTCGATTGCATCGTTTTGTTTTGACAAACACTATTGCAAGTCACGAAAATTATGACTACTAAACTAGGTGAGGGTAAAATTAGTAAGTCCGTGAAAGTGAGATTTTTTACAGAGTAATTAATCCTTTATATAAATCTTCATAGTCCGGTGGCTTCACAATGATTATGATGCCCGCGGCTTTGATTCAAGATAAACAAAGTGTCTGAAAAACTGAAACGAAGAAAAGAAGTCGCATTTTTTTTTAAGTCCAGACATTATCTTATATCGTATCTACAAACAAGATTAAATAGAATAAAGTTCAAACTATAATCAAAATACCTAAGCAGCTAATCTCTATTCACAACTAAGACGGCTACAACACGAAACCTAATCGGAACCACATAAATAATACCCGACTGACCGTCAAAGTTGCACCTCAAACAAGATTTCCATCCAATGCAATCATTTATTATTCAGCTACCTACGGACGTCTGTAAGTAAATAACAGCTGCAGACTAAGACGAGCTAGCCATTACAGTATTTAGCCCTACGGACCGTTCTACCTGATGTCTGACAGATTTCTGAACGGCCGGTATCTGGCACATTTTGGTACGCTCGAGACGATATCAATTATTTGGAAGTCGATGCAACCCGGCCGGACGGCGCTATCGAATTGCAGAAATCAACTTGCTTTGAATTTGTAAGATGCAGATGTAAATTACGGGTGCAGTTGCGAAGATAATAAACTAGGTATAGAGAGAGATAATAATAATAATAATAATATAATAATAGAGGCGGTTTTATGTTTTGACTAGGATCGTATTGTGCAACAATTTATTGCTTTGACCAATATCATATTTCACCGTAAATATTGTAGGAACTGTTGATTATCTCACACAGACCTCTCATTAATTTTACCAACGCATTATTTTACATTCAGCAGCGCTATTGCCCATCAAATTAAAATCATAATAAAAGTTATGAATCTGTTAAAATTAAACACCAGTTTAGTTAATAATTGCTTGCCCACAGTGAAATAACGTTAATATAATTCTGATTGCACAATCTCACTATAATATTCATCAAAATACTTCATAAATTCGTATTCCGCGGAAGCTCAGTACAAAGCTCTCATTTCATTAGACACGGCGGGAACAATTACCAAATACACCAGGAGTTATTAATTCCCCTAATTACCCTACTTTTACAGCGGGTGGGGGGTGAAACGTGAATATTACGGGGTATGTAATTCTAGCTCAATTAGTCCGGGTTTGGGTGCTAAACTAGTGTTTGTGTGTTAGCTACTAGTGTTAGTTGTTTGTTTCCGTGGTGATAAGGTGTATGTTTTTTTCTGTAAATATTTTTTTTTCTGGAACATTTAAAGTAGTGTGTAGTTAATCCATCAAATTAGGACATTTTGCTATGAATTGCAATTATAATATTTTATTTATTGTAGCAAGAAGAATCTATTTAGTAGGCACGGTTAGTGAGTTTTTTTTTTGTAGTGGCAAATATTTTGTTGACGAAGCTCAGTCCTACACATAACATAATATTAACATCATACCTCTATTCCCCTAAGGATTGGGTAGAGGTTGGGTTGGTTGAGCACACTTAGCTTAACTCTACTTACCTAAGTTATTAACTCTTCATTGATAGTTCATTAAAATATTTTTTGAAACTTTTTGAACTCTTCTCTTATTTTTCCATGAAACTATACCAAACTCCTCAAAGTTAAGCACATAACGACAACACGATACTTAAGCGCCGCCAGTGTATAAAGCACAAGTACAAAGTTAGACTACGGTCAAACTTACGCAAGGATGCACAGTGCGACACTAAAACCCACTTTACCTCGTGTAAGTTTACCGCTAAAACAGCTTAAGCGCCCTCTGAGCAAGCATTTATTATTTTAGCTTGATATTACGGGAAAATGGTGACAAGTTACTTTTTTAATCATGTTAGAAGATATTAAGCTGCGTAATATTTGTTATTGGAAAGTTTTTAATAAGTTAATTAAGTTTAGATTGAGAGTAACCGTATTTTGCTGTTTGCTTTTGTAATACTTGATGAAATGTAGATTCACAGCTGACAGTCCATTAACTTATAATTATTGTATTAAACAACTAGCAAATTACGAAGCTCAAAAAAATAAGATAAGGCTAAACATTATATTATATACACAACAGTCGTTAAATAAATATAATTTTTACAAAAAAAAATTATGTTACATAAAATAAGTAGCTTACACATAAAATCACTGTAAAACCACCGGACTACTGAGATTTTTATTATTTATACAAAATTAATTACACTGTAAAACACCTCATGCATTCACTTTCACGGACTTATTAATTTTTCATTAAATGCAAACAAAAACGTTGTAGCATCTGACTTTTAAAGTAAAAAATGTCTAAAGAATGATTTATAAAAATATGCCTCGTTTTTCTAGTGGCCGCAAGTCCAACTGCGGAGCATGAGGTCCAAAGTTCAATTCCTGGGTTGATCAAAGTGTTATTGAGTTTTTACCCGACTATTACCCGACGTTATGATTTTGACTGGCTATGTATGTATGTATGTATGTTTGTATGGATGTATGTATGTATGTGAGTATCTTCATCTGTTCCCTCATAGCTTCTAATCTACTTATCGGAACTCGACATATGAGGTATCGTTAGAACCGTCTTAATTTTCCGCTGAACATAGGCTACGTGACGTGTCGCAAAAAGCGATTTGGCGCCCTCTAGCGGACAAAAAGTAAGGCTTAAAAAATAAAAATGGAGATATTATACGCCGTGTTTGGTATCATTTGAAAGGGCCTCACTTGTACATTTCCAAAATATATTTCAAATTAAAAATCACGCCCTCTTGTGAACAAAAAGTCAAGAGTAAAAAAAAATATTTATCACCAAAATTGTTTAAATAAAAAAAAGTGAAAAACTAAAACCCGACTACGACAAAAAAAAAACGACGCTGAAAAAGTATGAAACAAGATTTTCAGGATAGAACGAAAAGAAAAGCCGTAGTCACACGTTATAGGTACCAACCTAAACACTTTAATACCGTGTGACTACGGCTTTTCTATTTGTTCTATCCTGATAATCTTGTTTCATACTTTTTCAGCGTCGTTTTTTTCATCAGTAATTTACCCCCTATTACATGGGACTTAGACATAACTGGCGAAATGTGGGTGTAGGTACTATTCGGTAACTACTGCCTAACCCTTCAGCGGTTACAGGCGTGATATTATATTATGCTAATAAAAAATCTTTTCGAACTAACATTGTGAATGAAAATTTTAACTCAATCCCGCACTACAAATAAACCGCATCGGAGTTAATTGGCGTAAAAATAACGACGTAATTGAAATTTACACGTTGTTGAAAGTAATACGGGCTCGGTAATATTTAAATACATGACTGATGTACTTTTGATGATAATGAGGGCATTGACTTCACTATGTTTACATCCAAATCAGGGAAATCGGTTTTCAACATTTTTGTTTGTACTATTGAACAATAGTTTGAAAAACAATAAAAAAAAATTATATGAATGATATATAATTTCTTTTAGCTTGTAAAGATAAGAATGAGTTTACCTTATTATATTCTAATTTATATTCTTGTTTTATTAGCTTATTTTAAAGAAAAAAGAAAAACCTTTCCCGAAATGTAGGTTATCAAACATTTCCTTCATCATCATCATCGTCATTTCAGCTGAAAGACGTCCACTGCTGGACATAGGCCTCCCCTAAGTGTCGCCACATTAACCGGTACCGTGCGTCTCGCATCCAGCGGATCCCCGCAACCTTCACCAGGTCATCGGTCACATTTCCTTTAATTGCAAGAAAAGAACTTTAATACAATTTAACATCAAGAATAATTAAAACTAAATATTTACAAAAAAGGTAATAATTTAAGTTAATTATACAAACTAACTAAATAATCATGATTTAAAATCAACGGGACTTCGTATGACCTTTTTTCCAAGCTACAAACTCTTTCAATCCAAGTTTATTTTTAACTTCATGTTAGGTAATACTTAATGCGACACTTCTGGCCATGTTCCCAAGAAAATGCCTAATTACAAACTAGAGGCAAAACTTCATAATTTGTGGACTAAAGAAGATATTAAAGTACCTAAATCACTTTCCCCTTTACTTTAGTGCCTACTCGATAAAGATGATTAACCCTCCGAAATAACGAGGCAACCATCTTTGTTTTACCAGACAATGTTTCTCAAGTTGCTGTAAAATTACTTTTGTTATAGTCTTAAAGTGAAAGTGTTCAAAATTGCTGCTTTATTACTGATTGATCAGACGGAAAGAAAAAAAATTGGGCGAGGAAATTGGTCAGTTTTTGATGTTTAGTTTTTAGTCGAGATTTTTTTTTTTGTAGAGGTAAGCACGAAAGTTCTTGATGGCTTTATTTAATTGGAATTCTACGCTATAAAAACATTGATATTAATCATTTATTTGTCGAGTAATCACGCTCCTGCTCTTATCCCAATTTATTTGGGGTTGGCGCAGCATGTCATCTTCTTCTCTACTTCTATATTACCTACTCGTCATCTCAGCAGCCACCTCTTTTCTAGCTATAGCATCCTTCACACAGTCCATTCATAATTTATTTGACCTTCCTCTTCTCATATAATTATAGTTTCGTAGTGTAATGATTTGTGATTTATTTTTTATTTTTATTGTTTGTTTTGTGCACTTGTGGCATGTACTAAATAAATATGTTTTCTTTCTTTTTCTTTCTTAATGACAAACACAGGGTTATGGATTGAATTTAAACACTGTCATAGAATCAAGATACGTTTTCTTAGAAGAATGGACAGCAAAGTATCCACCACAAAGCTATTTGCTGATGTTATCGTTCCTTTTACCATCAACGATAAAATTATGCTTTAAAAATGTAAGAAAGCACTATGCTTGAAAGGCAATACCGCCATATATTAAAGAATAGCCTATATAAACTGTTACGCGCGATATTGAATAGTAAAACTTCCCGAGAACGTTCATATAAATGAGAATATTAGTAGAAATATTTTATGTGGCCATTGTTGAAGGGGAAACTTAAGCAAGATTTCCTCGGGGACCACAATTTATAATCAGCACCATGTTTCATTAATCTTCAGTACTTTCTCGATAATGCACACGAGTTTGTAAAACTATATGGGGAAGTTGTAAAAATGAGTAGCAATATCGGAAAAATATGTAGATTTATCCGCCGCAACACTTTTACTAATATGGACCTTAAAATATAAATGATTGTGGGGACCGCTTGAACCACAAATGACTAAAGGCACATTTATCACAGATTTTTATGAAATCTATCTGTTTCTCTGAATAGTTTGAAGACGACAGATAAAAAAACGTTTAAAACAAGGGGTCTAATTTAAAATTATGTTTCAATTCTTCAAACAAATTGACAATTATATTTTAATACCTGTGTCTAAATAATAAAAAAAATTTAATACATATTTTACGCGATTTACATTATTATTCTATTAGTGCTCTGCTAAAACGACCATTAATTTAGAACTACGAACGTTTTTAATCACATCCGCTTGATTTCATGATGATTAAAATCGCTTGTTTTCATGATGAAAACTTTCAACGATAAATACTCGTATAAAAAGAGTAGTGAGCAAAATATTCGTAATATTTTTAAGCGATGTTGCTATTCAAAAAGTTCGTTTGAAGTCCATGCGTCGGAGTGTGACGTTACATTCCTCAAAAAGAATGTGCATTTCAACGCCTGCAGTAGCTACATTACACAGGATATACTTCGAACCAAATGAAGTTGCATTCAGGATTTTTTTAAGGCTCGCTTTAAAGGAATTTTAAAACACTTTTATGTCAAAGGTGATAAAGTTTTTGGAAACCTATTTTTGTTATAGTTTTACGGAATCTTTTGAAGCTTGAATGTCATTTGTTGGTAAAATATTTGTGTTTTTTTCTCGTCCAAGTCTTTATAGTACAAAATACAACATGACATGGAAGTGTTAGTTTGATTTTGCTCACGCCCCAAAGGATCTATGTACAGCTATGAACAATATTTTAAATAGCTGCAACTTATAACATCAGCTATTTGCCAGTAAAAATCCCGTCAAAATTGGCCCAGCCATTTCGGAGGTTAGTCGGTACAAACAGACAGACTGACATGAACATTTCATTTAATAAGTGCCGTATTCTTTTGTATGCATTCAGTAAAAAGCCTTTTATTTTAAAATTATAAACAGAAACTAAAATGTATTTATTTGTATAATTATATTTGACAAACACAATTACAATTGTGAGTTTAAAATAAATGTGGAAACAAACCACTAGTAACATATTTAGCGGTCTATAGAAGCAGTGCTTTAGTAGCTGCTAAAATATTTATGAGCAGAACCTTTTCTCTGAACTTTTTATACCCGTATAATGTGAGGAATTTACTGCCCTGATCCTTTAATGTAATTGAATTTATCAAATCGATAGGTTAGTAAACATATTTTGGAAAAAGTTGGGTTTATAAACGATTTCAACTGACCGTAACATAATCTGACCAATCTGTAGTACACCAGCCGGTTATTTTTGAGTCTCATGTAATTTGGGCAACCAACCATCTGACAACCAGCTTACCAAGGGGTATCTATTACTCAGTAGGTACTAACTGGAATGGGAAAAAAAAATTAAAAAGTTCCCACTAGTTCTATCGTAGGACTGTGCAGTAGAACTAGTGGGAATGATCCAATTTTTAACAAAAAATAAACGTTCTAATTAAAAGGGTAGATTTATGCTAATTTGTAATTGTTTTCTTTCGTACATTTAAGTTCCTGGTGGGTCTCAGGGGATATAAAACTAAATAATCACATAGGTCCTACTAGTCAGTAGGTCTTGGGAGACACATCAGTATTCGGAGACCCACCGGTGGGTCTGCTTGGTGGGTCCTTAAAGACGAAGCGGTTTGTGCAGGAGGTCAGATAGGCAGTCGTTCCATGTAAAATACTGGTATTCAGTGTACCCGGTAGTACAGCTGGAAGCCGACCCAAACATGGTTGGGAAAAGACTAGGCAGATGATGTTGATAGATTTAGGGGCAAACCTATTAACAAATCGGGGCTACTACTAATATATAATAATATAATAATAATATTTCACAACTATCACACAACGCCATCTAGTCCCAAGCTAAGCAGAGCTTGTGTTATGGGTACTAGACAACTGATAAACATACTTATATATTTCTAAATACATACATATTATAGATAAATTACACCCAGACACAGAACAAATGATCGTGCTCATCACACAAACATTTGTCCTGGGTGGGAATTGAACCCACGACCTCCGGCATAGCAGTTAGGGTCACTAACCACTAGACCAACAGGCCAGTCAAAGAAACTCCTATTTGGAAAAACCCAATAACACTTTGTTCTTCGTGGGAATCGCACCTTGGACCTCGTGTTGGTGTAGCGCTTACAACCGCTACACCAACAAGGCCGATCGATAGAAAATCGCATAAAAAAGATTATAAATAAAATTGGACTCATCGATAAACCAGACGTGGTTTACCTGTTTTTTAATTACACGTCGTAATGGTTTATTGTTTCTATTTATTTAATCGAACGTTTGAATTTCGTTGCTGTAAAATATGGATATCGTTGATTAACTTTCAATGATTCGGTTTACCACAGACAGTCGCCATTCGTTTGTTGAAATATTGGTTACGGATATTTATTATGACATTAATTATATCAAAACAGTTAATTGCAATTATCTATCTATATCTATATAAATAAAAAGAGAAGTCCTGACTGACTGACTGACTGACTGATTGACTGACTCATCAACGCCCAGCCCAAACCCTTAGACCTAGAAAGCTGAAATTTTGCACAGAGGTTCCCTTTGTAATGTAGACAAGGAATAAGGAAGGATTTTTTAAAAATCAACCCCTAAGGGAGTTAAATAGGGGATGAAAGTTTGTATGGAAAATCGTCATTTTCACGCGGGCGAAGCCGCTGGCAAAAGCTAGTCTATATATATAAAAGGAGAACTGACTGACTGACATATCAACGTACAGCCGAAACTACTGGGGCTAGGAATGTGAAATTATTATAATTATTATAATGTAGGGGAGCACTAAGAAGGGGTTTTTGGAAATTCAACCCCTAAGGGAGTTAAATAGGGGATGAAAGTTTGTATGGAAAATCGTCATTTTTGTGAATCTGTAAAACACTTTCAAATCCGGAATGTTATTAAAATCCCGAGTTTTATCTAAACCAAAACATTTACGGGTGCGCGCCCGATACCGGGAAACCGAGAGCGGAAAACCGAAATTCGCAGACGGAGTTGCATAGTTACCTGCGTGGAGCAACCGACGGCCGTCCGTAGCCAAACTACCGCTAATTAGTTAGGTATTTTCGCGGGAAAACTTCAATTAATTCCATCAAAGCCACCACTGGCGTTCCGCTAGCCTTTTTGTTGGCGAGAAAAGTCAAAGACGCGCGAAAATCGGAATGAAGTAATGAAATTTCTATTGGCGAGAAGTTTAGAAATCCCGCCATTTCTTTTCTGCCTTTGACTCCTTTTTGGTTAATCTGCACCGATTAAGTTTATATTCGTAGTTTGAAGTTTTTGTTTGGGTTTTAGAGCTGGTCTTTTGAGTGGGATTAAGTTGTTCGTATGTGACTTTGCCATTGGCACACTCCAAATAAAAATATTTGAATGTAAGAAGGAACAGAGAGAGTCGCGGGCAACTGGTGGATGCAAACGGCAGGCTGCCGTTCTTTATGGCGTTCTATGGGGGAGGCCTTTGTCCAGCAGTGGACGTCTAATGGCTGATTATGATGATGATGATGTAAGAAGGAACCAGCATAACCGGCTCAGTCCCATGTTGGGCAGTGATTGCCCAGTGGTGTAACTGCCAAATCATAGTTCTCAAGATCAAACCCAAGACGCGCCACCTCTGATTTTTGGATTAATGTGAATATTGTAGGAGCTCGTGGCTTATTATGAACTGCCACTCGGGACGATCTTTAGGTAAAGCTGTGCTTGCCTAGGTCGGTCTGTGGATGGGTGACCGCCCGACACACCGAGTTTCCTCCGTGCCTCGGAAAGCACGTTAAGCTGTTGGTCCCGGCTGCCATATTATATAGATCTTTGGCAGTCGTTACAGTTATTCAGTGACCTGAAATTCTGAAATCCAGTCTTACCAAAGGGCTATGTATATATGTATGTATGTATTACCTAGTATTAACTGGGTTGTGGGGGGTCAGATAGGCAGTCGCTCCATGTAAAATACTGGTATTCAGCTGCATCCGGTTAGACTGGAAGCCGACCCCAATATAGTTGGGAAAAGGCTAGGCAGATGATGTGAATATTGTATAATTAACACTAGCTTGAATGAAGGAAAGCATCATGAGAAGACCAGGATACCTGAGAGATATTAATTATTTGTTTCTATATTTTTTTGCTATTTAACATAATATTGTGCTATTTAAATGTTTAACTTTTTAATAACTACTTTTTGGTACTGTTATAATAATGATTTTATATTTGTGATTCTATAATTTTATATTTGTGATTCTACGATATTATATTTGTGATTCTATGATTTTATATTTTAGTGTGAAATTTCGATACAATATAAAAATTGTTACTGAAATAAATGAAATGAATGAAATCTCGACGGCATGTAAAGCCATTTCAGAAGCACATAAGTGGCATAAAAACTCACGACACCAGGGCCCCAAGTCTGCTATTCAATAGTGTCAGAATGGTCGATCATTGATCTCATAATGGTTGATTGATGACAAGCCAAAAAGTACCTTATGCCTATCGACTTAAGGTACTTTTTGGCTTGTCGTAAATCAACCATTATGAGATCAATGATCGACCATTCTGACACTATTGAATAGCAGACTCGGGGCCCAGGTTAAGCACTAGGTAAGCCTGTCGGGGCTGCGGGTTGTTCGAAAGCGATACCGCAGCCTCGGACAAAAAGGGCTAAGAAGGAACATGGGTGGTTTCTAGTTAGTAGAAGTCTGACACTCCCTTACCGCTCCGCTCAAAGCGGGAGGAGCCATTAATTTGATGATTTCACAACATCCAAATAAAAACATAAGCACTAATCACACGATATAGAACAAGTCTCATATTTTCTTAAGTATATGAGACAGAGGGAAAATGAAATGCGATTTTCCCCCAAAGTATCAATTGCATACATTTTACACGCGAACGTACATTTTTTATTATATAATATCTTCTATATTTCTGTACAGTAATAAAATGGCAGCACAGCAAGGCGCGAACTCATCGAAGCGTCCCCGACTACGGACGTCGGGATAATCTCATTGAAAGATTTGATTTTCCGCTAAATTACATAAAAGTAATGAAATGCTTTCCCGGGAACCCGGAGACATTGAAAGAACTTTACACTGATCTTATTAAATGTTCACACGTTTTTGTTTTGAGTGTTCATAAAAGTTTTTTTGTTGAAAGGATTTTTTTTTTTTGGAAAATTCTATGTAGGAGTTCTATACAAAACACTAGCTTAGTGTTGTGACCGTCAAGTCAGGTCTCAAGTTTAAACCCAAGACACATAACTTTGATTTGGATTTATGTTTGTTTATTTAATAAATCAATCACTTGCTTCGGTAAAAGAAAACATCGTGAGGAATCCAGCATGCCTGTGCGATATTTGTTGAAGCCATGAAAGCTAAGTCAGAGAGGCCCATAAGCGGCATTCAACTTGACACCAGGGCCCCGAGTCTGCTATTCAATAGTGTCAGAATGGTCTATCATTGATCTCATAATTGTTGATTGATGACAAGCCAAAAAGTACCTTAAGTCTGTCGACTTAAGGTACTTTTTGGCTTGTCGTCTACTTGTCAAAATCAACAATTATGAGATCAATGATAGACCATTCTGAAACTATTGAATAGCAGACTCGGGGCCCAGTGTGCTTACTCTCGAATATAATTCCGATAGATCGACATTGGAATTGTCAGTCAAACGTCAGCAATTGGCTGGACTCACTGAGTCTAGCCAATCCCTGACGTTTAACTCAACCAACTGACGTTTGACCAATGTCGATCTATCGGAATTATATTCCAGAGTAAGCACCCAGGTTAGGCACTTAACCACACGATAAAGAGAGAAGGAGAAATCAGTACCTTAGTGCTTTTAAAGTAACTTAAATATCTTTAACAGATGGAACCCATTGTATACACAAGAGGATTCAATAAACTTCGGATATTATAACCCCCTAAAGTCACACGTTTACTGAACACCCAATAAGCCCCCACTAAACACTTACAATTCAAATCCATGCGTCTCAATAATCCATTCGAGAACAGTTTTGACGTAACACTATTAGTTCGAGCAAACTTTAACATTTCATTAGTATAGAGCAATAGCTTAAAAGTGAAATGTTTTACAGTTTAGGCGGGATATCGGCCTCACCCCCCGCAGCGTGCACCCCGCGCCCCGTACCCACTCTCGCGGGGGTATATTCCGTGCCTCTTATTCAATTTGTGAGCGAATCAGTTCCGCCAACCCGATTATCTTCCACGTCGAGATTTATATGCTCACAAGAGAGCTTTTTCAGAGGTTTTGCTCCAAGAATGTGGCAAAAAATTTCATATTTGAAGCTTGTGAATGTCGACATTTATTTGTGAACTATTATGTTTTGTGAGCTTTCTTTCTTATGTTTGTTTTATTCGCACGAGTTCTTTCTCAAATAGAATGTTTGAAATGTTTTATTTACGAGTATGTGAGATGTTGTTTTGAGTCTTTATATCGTATGAAACACAGACCATAAGTTTAATGAAGTCAAAGAGCGCTTTATCAGAAACTTAAATGCAACTATTAACTATAAAGTCTCACTTTATTGGCTCATTGTGCTCGCAGTGAGTTCGTGAGAAAGCAACTAGTACTTTTCTATAATGGGGAAGCACTTGGCACATGTACGGAGCACAGAGCAAGGGGCCACTCGGCTTGGTAAACATTTGTCCAATAATTGCAAGTCCTCAGTTACGCTACAGGAATAAATATTCTCTCTCCCTGCGGAGAACGTCGCACATTCCTTTAATTCAAAGCATTTCTTTATTGGAGAAAACTCATGGAGCTTATTGTTTTATTAAGGAATAACTTGGAGAATTCGGCCCGTGGTTTGTTTGTTTGCTTGCCCCAGCAGAAATCAAGTTATCTGTTTTGTTTAGGAGATGAAATATTTAATATTTCATGATGTAAAGCTGTAGTAATGTGATTACACTGGCCGAACAAAGTTTGGGTAACAGTTGATGCATGGCTAGTTGATTACTTTTTTATTAAATAATGTACTCTAATGGACTCCTAATCTGTTCAATGTTTACAATGTATGGATTATGAATAATTACTGCTTCGTTAGTGTAATGGTCACAAGAGCGACTATACGAGCATGAGGATCTGGATTCAATTTCCGGGTCTTTCAATATGGTAATGGATTTTTCCATCAGGAGTTTCTCATTAGCAGCCACGGAGTTTGGATTTGTGCCCGGTTGACGGCAATAGGCTAGCCCCTTATTACATGACATAAACATAACTTGGGTGTAACTTATAATCGATACACCTCTGCCTGACCCTTCCGATTTTACAGGCGTGATGTTACATTGAACAATGAAGCAAAACAATGTAAAGATAATAGGAAAGTACTGAATTCCAGACAAAGGTTGAAAAATCACTCTTTATTAACTTTATTCTGTCTGCAGAATTCTTTATTTTATTAGGATATTGAATATAAACTGGGGCCGATGGATGGCTCCATTGAACGTCTATAGCTGGAAGATGGCTGGAGATTGTGTCTATTATGGCAGCAATTCAGTGCCGGGCAAATCGTCTGCGGCGATTTCCGTCACTGCCCTTTCCTTTACCGTCGTTGTCCACACTTTATGCGACACTTTACAATTTTTATCTGTTGTTTATTATACGACTTTTATAAAGGTTCTGTTTTTACTTGTGTATGAAAAGGAGCTTTTAATTGTTTAAGAATTCGGTGTTTTAAGTACCTTTTTTTTTTTGGTGGTTGGAAAATCATCAAATGACCCCCCCCCCCCCCTGCTCTTGGGCAGAGCGAAGGGGAGTGTCAGACTTCTACTGACTAAAAACCGAACCCATGTTCCTTCTTTGCCCTTGCGCCGAGGCCACGTCATCTAGTACAAAAATCCGCGGCCCCGACGAATTGACGAATTGTTTTCCTGGGTCTGGCTTAGATTTTTGATAGTTATAAGAATTCGGTGTTATAAGTACCTTACTTTCGTTTGGTTGTCGTAGACTTCCTTATATCTTTGTGTTGTATGTATACGTAAGTATAAATTTAGCAAGACATGATTTAGCATTTTACGCAGTTACTAAGCTGTGCCTGGTCAAATAGGCTATCGCTCCATGTAAAGTACTGGTATTCAGCTACATCTGAAAACACTGAAAGCCGACCCCATAATAATAGGAAAAAAAAACTTGGCATATGAAATAATTGAACCTAAACACCATTAAAATTAATCTACCAATAAGTACATACTGAATAAGTATTAGTAGTGAACTAGTGCCTAATTGCGTATAGCTTAAAATTAAAAATTCAATACACAAACTGATTATGTAATATCAGATGTCATAGTAAATTCATGACATACCTAAGTGTATCGCATCAGTATTGTTACGACAATCAATGGTACATTAATTAAGGGTAACAGTTTGAAATTTACAAAAAAATTATGTTGTAGCAGAGTAGCCTATTGTCGCAAATGGTTCATATGGTATTTACTTCTAAAGTCGAAAACTTTGTGTTTGTCTAATTTCTATATTAAGAGGAAAATACTGAAACACATTGGGTTTATAACTTTTCGAAAAAAAAAAATTATATCTTTTGACTTTTTCTTGTAACTGCAGTAGTAACTTAGTTTTTCAATAACATTGTTTAGAACCAAATTTAGTTTTGCGGTTAGTTTGAGTGCAAATTGACATAATATAATGAACGATAATATTATTGTTTGGTATTTCAAACCCTTTGTGCGTGAGTGAAACCGACGCGCGTTTGGCCGGTTTTTTCCCCATTTGAGAGCATTGGTGACGAAATAAATTACTTAAACTGTCTGCTCAGGTTCGAACCAAAGAACAACGACTACCACCTATTACCACTTGCTCACTATTACATAACAATAAGGTCGATTTTCGTATATCAACGGGTTATCGTAACCGTAGACTATACAACCAATAAGAGAGCGTTAATTATTTCCAAAGTTATTTGAGGGAGCGCTGTTAGATTGTTCTGCATAAATAAATGTTGTTTGTCTGTGAGTCCCAGGAGAGTGTTCCGAAGTGTTTCTTGATGGAGTGGTTCCTGTAGTAGATCTGTCATGTTGGTACCTGTGTCAGGTAGGCGTGATGTAGGTGATATTTTGAAGGAAGGAAATATGTGGGAGGTGTGTTTTGTGTGAATAAATTATTTATTGATACAATATTTAGGTTTGTCGTAGACAAATAAATTGAAATTGTTTTATAAATTCAAGAGCAGGCCCAACGAAAAAAAGTTAACATTATACTTATCTGTAAGTGCAAGAAAAATATGTTTTTAGCAAATTGAGTACTGGCAAAGTGTGTCAATTTGTTAAACAATAGTTACACATATTTTTGACATCAATCATGCAGTATATCACTATTGAATTTAAGAAAGTAAAGCTAGTTTTCATGGTAATAACGTATTAACAGCAACCAAATTATTATTAAATGAGAAAGTACCAGGTGGTCATAAGTTGGGTACGTCAACTTAATGTAATATCCACGGTAGGTAAGTCATAATTTTCTACATACGTCAAATTATTTCATAATTTTGAGCAGGAGTGGTTGTGTTCGAAGAAGCGTGCTCACAAACATGCAAACAGTTCAGCCGACTTGTAACAAACCTCAGGAAATTATGTCACACATCAATTAATCGGGTTGCACTGCTGTAAACTTCGCTTAGTGTGTGTTACATTTTTTTTGTTCAATTTTCACACTGCTTGTAATTTTTGGGACTTATTTTAAACCGTTGTTTTGAACCGTAGCCAAGTCAGAGGGCCATAGGTGGCGTACAAACTCCGACATCCGGATAGGCAATAAAAAATACCGTATGATCTATAAGGTGGGAGGTTGATGACATGTGGTCCCAACTCTTAACTGTTTCATGTCGTTCAGAACAGCGCCATGCGAAGTGGCAAATTCCTACTCCACATTACGTAAAATTTATTAACTTCAATTTTATGATATGGCTAAGATACCTAACGTGAGGTAGGTAGCTATCAAAACAATAGCAGAGATTTAATAAGACAATATGTCAAAAGATAAGATTCTCATCTAACGGCCTAACAATTTTCCAAAATAATTTTCAACGTCCTTTTAGAAGTCTGAGCGCCTTTGAAGTTCAAAGATAAACCTACCTATTATACCAACGTTATTTAGTAGATCCAAGTCAATTTCAAATAACTGATATCTACAAAATAATAGTATAACTCCGTAGATTTAAAATAAATCCTCTCATAAATAAATATGAACCGTATTGTTTTCTGAAACAATATCAATATTAAAATAAAAAAAACTCTTTACGAATTCAAATATACAAATAGCAGAATTTGCGTAAGTGAGACAATTTATAACTTAAAATGTAAGGGCAAATCGACAGCTCTTGAGTTTGTTAAATAAAAGAGAGGGAAATTCACAGAAAATTTCATGTTTCTGCTCCGTAGATCTTCAAAATTAAATTAGCATTTAGTGGATATCAGATCAAATTGGTTTCCCGTGGGTTCAATCGGGTTCATGTTTATTTATCAGACCCTAAAAGGATGCGGTAATAATATGCTGAGCTCAAAGAATTAGCATAACTAACTAATTTGGTGCTTATGAGAGTACCTATAGTTAAATATTAAACTGGTGAGCAGTTTGTTGTTAACTCTGAGATCTATTGTCGTTTGATTGTAGAACTTATCTAGTCTTTTAGGCATATTTAATCATCCGAAAGACGTCTACTGTTCGTATTAGGTCTCCTTCGAGACAGGCCCCAAGGACTGATCTAAATATATGTATATTAATATTTCTACTAATAAATATGCGCAGTAATAGAAATTTTCCTTCCCTTTCATAGTTTTTCTCTGTGTAACATAACGGTAAGCTGGCGAAGCGATTTTGATGAAAGGCGACAAAGGTAACATGAAACCCAAAGAACATTGCAGGATATTTTTCATTTTGTTTGAAGCAGTATAGCGTATAGGATTACTACGTGCATAGGTAAATTTAATTCTCGAATTTAAAAAATAACGCAACACGTCCGCTTTCTCTGAAGGATTAAGCAGTAGTGCTAGTACTTACTTATAGAACATGCCCATTTCATCATGTTACAAGGGGCAGGTCTATTGCCGTTCACCGGGCACTTACAAGGTTTTTATCACATACTATCACGCCTGTAATCCTCGAAGGGTTTGGCACAGCTGTACCCATTAGAACATTTCGCCATGCTTAAGTCCCATGTAATAGCGGACGATTCTATTGCCACCAACCGAGCCAAATCGAAACTGCTACTCAAAAATTCTTGATGAAAAAACCCATAAAACCTTAGCCGACCCGGGAATTGAACTTACGACCATGAGGTCGTATGTTCAATCCCCGGGTCGGGCACATTAGTCGCGTTTGCGACTACTTGACCAACGAGGTAGTTCATCTTACCTTTGTTCGTTGACTACACAAAGGTTTTTACTCCGTATTTTTATCGTCTTCTTTTTCAAATAAAGTGTATTACTAGCAGTCCATTAACACTACAATAAATAAATAACACATTTTCCTCATGTGACTGTAACAAATTACACGAGGTTAAAGAACATCATGTATATTGCTTTGCGGTCCACTAAGAAATAAGAATGGGCCTCCCTATAGCGTCCCGGGAGGATCACTGGGGCATTCGTAATGTATACCTTTACTAGAAACTCAATAGATCTCAGCTTCGCCGTATTATTTACAGAACTGGCGATACTCGTACTTTAATATAATATGTAGTTGAGGCGCGTGGCCAAAATCTTAATTAACGCCACCTTCTTAGTTAATCAATAAATGCAACAAAGTATATTTTTTTGCCTGCTGCGGCACTACAAGAAAAGAAACGAAAATTGCATCTTCGAAGAATTTTGTATTATTTGTTTTTCAGGCTTAAAGACTATTTGTTTTTCAGATACGGAATATTTTTATGCTACAAACTCCGTATCTGAAAAACCAATGATTTCAAACAGTTTTCTTTTTGCTGTCGAAACCAGACGTTTTGGTTTTTATTCTTAAAAATAACTTATTTTAAAAACATTTTTTCAATCTAAAACATTTAAACATTTCATCGAGAGATTCGAATCTGACGTCCCAAAAGTCACCTTTTTTTGGCGGATTAAACGCCTGTGAGACTTCTCAAAAATAATAATACAGAAACAACTTCTATTGAGTTACTTTTTGTGCTTTAAAATAAATTTTCCAAAATTACGCCTAGATCCAAAACAGCAAAACCATTAACTGCTACACAAAAAGTCACTATCAAGTTTTACCTTTACAAACTTAATATCAGTACACACGAGGTACAAAAGCCGACAACCTTCGTCACGGAACTATGACAGAGCACACCACAGGATCTCACAGGCATGTCGATAACACATCCTCATTTTAAAGTTAGTTAGGAAACCCGAGCTCAGACCATAAAGATGGCCACGTCTATCAGCTGTCGACTCACAAAAGCATCGTAATATCTAGAGCAGTAAGGTGTAAGGTATAATACACATTTATCAGAACAGGCTGCCTTGCGACAGTGACAAGTGTTTCCGTGAGTGGCGACCGTTATGCCTAACAATAGGGTACCTCTACCCTACATCTCTTCTCGCACTATCTCCTAGTCTCTTTCTGTATGATTTCTATAGGGTTCCGTTCCACTATCAATGTTCTGTATCTTCTTGACGTTTGACGAATCAATGAACTTTAGTTTGTCAATCTATTTGGGCTTTGTACACTATTTGATTTATCCCTGTCCTATCAAATGTTGTTCCCTGAATTGACATTGCGGTAAACAATATTCGTGATAAGTTAATGGAATATTGGGTTTGAGACTCGATAGTTTCTCGCAGTTAATGAAAAAGTATAAAATAATATTCACAAAAATAGGATTTAATCGTGTCAAAGCTTTTATTCAAATTAAATTTTAGAGAATAAATCTCTAAATAATTTGAACCTACGAACAAACGAAAATATAGGATTCCGAAAAAAGAATTTCTTTTTATAAGTATTAAAAAACGAACTTCAAAGTAAACAAAAAGAACGGCAATTCAAACATTTTAACTTTTGTGCAAATTTTCCACTAAATAAGCAACAGTAGCTGTTAGTCATTTTTGCGAAACGATATAATTTTTGCACCGAAATTGTTTTGACGCGTTTCAGGAAAAAGGTTAATTTTCCATCAGACATTTTAAATTTTCCGGAACATTGTCTCACGTTAATAATAAAGCGTGACAAATAATTTTGAAGTTGGAAGAGACAAAGTTTTCTCATTGCAGCAAACGAACAAGTTCATAATTATTTGTTAGCCTCAACGAACTACTGCGCAATTTTAATTGAAACGAAACAAACCGAAATACGAGACAAGCTTGACCCGCTATTGAGAAGTTAATTTAGTGCTGTATTTCAGAGTTCACGGGAACATTTTTATCTTTGCTTTGTTCCGTGATAACGAGAATCAGTTTGCGCTTTCCGATTCAGTAAATAGGAATCTAAGTTCGCGGACTCGTGACAAATATTCGGGTAAAATGAAATTGAATAGTAAATACAGTGCTACAGTTCGTTTCAGGATCTTTCATAAGTTACGTTAGTTGTTCTTAGTGCTGTGGAAGGTTAAATTACCTTTGCGTTTGTATTTATATTTGACCTGAAAGTATGTGAATGGTTTTGAAAGGCTACATTTCAGTATATGATTTGATTTGTAGGTGATAGATATTGTCATTTGATAAACATTCGACTATTGACATCCGGAGTATTAACTGACAGACTGAACTTATTCTACTAATACAAATATTTTTATTTGTAGAACATAGGTAAAATGAAAAAATTGGAAGAAAGATATAAAAGGCTTTGTAAAGGAGGTCTGACATTTGCCCGTACATGTCATTTAAAAGTTTTAACATCAGTCCTCAGTTATAACTTAAAGGTAACCTTGAATCTAAACGTGTCATTTTCGTGAACTTTATCCAGCTTTCATGGAATTTGACACGTTTAAACCAATTAATTGTTTGGATTCTGAGAATACTCGAGTTCACAACATTTTCAGCTGGTTAAATGGGTGACAAGACAATACCGTGAATGAAAAGTATTTTAATAAATAAAGGAGATTTTTGTTCTCGTAAATGAAAAATTCATTGAAAATATACCTTCCCTCTATGAAAATAGGCCTTTACATTTATAATCACCTCAATCAGCCTCTTTATGATGAACTCCTTCTTCAAAAAACGTGAGCACAGGAAGTGGACCTGGCAGAGCCCCGATGGTGCGACTAAAAATGAGATTGACTTCATCATGTCTACCAACAAGCAAATGTTCAATGATGTCTCTGTGATCAATTCGGTGAAAACCGGAAGCGATCACCGCATGGTAAGAGGCACATTGAACATCAATATAAAGCTAGAAAGGTCACGACTGATGAAGTCTACGCTCCGTCCAGCACAGATCCAAATCCAAAACCCCGAGAGCTTTCAACTTGAACTCCAAAATCTCTTCGCATGCCTAGGAAGCTCAGTGGACGATTACAACGACGGGTTCGTGGAAACTGTCCATACGACTGGATCTAAATTTTTTAAGATACGTCGTACAAACAAGATCAAAAAACTCTCAGATCACACTCTCAGGCTCATGAAGGAGCGGCGTGACATGATCCTGCAGTCTTCAGACGAAGCTCGGCAATACCGGCAGCTCAATAGACAGATCTCCAAATCCTTGAAGAGCGACCTGCGCCGCTTTAATACCGAGCGTATTAAAGACGCGATTGAACGCAACAAAGGTTCCAAGGTATTTGCAAGAGATCTGGCTATTGGGCAGAGCCAGCTCACGAAACTGAAGACCGACGATGGCAGGATCGTGTCCGCCAAACCGGAGCTTCTGAGGGAGATCGAGAGTTTTTATGGGCAGCTGTACACGTCAACTAGTCAACCCGTCGAAAATCTAGCGAAAGACCCCAGAGCTAGATTGACCCGACACTATACCGAAGACATCCCGGACATCAGCCTGTACGAGATTAGGATGGCTCTGAAACAGCTTAAAAACAACAAGGCGCCGGGTGATGACGGAATTACGGCTGAACTTCTGAAGGCGGGTGGCAAACCGGTCCTTAAGGCCCTACAGAAGCTGTTTGATTCCGTCATACTCGAGGGGAAAACGCCACAGGCTTGGTGCAGGGGTGTGGTGGTGCTCTTCTTCAAAAAGGGTGACAATGCCCGGTTGAAGAACTATAGGCCCATCTCACTTCTAAGCCATGTCTACAAGTTGTTTTCAAGAGTCATCACGAATCGTCTCGCACGCAGGTTTGACGATTTCCAGCCTCCCGAACAAGCCGGATTCCGAAAAGGCTTCAGTACCGTAGACCACATACATACGCTGCGGCAGGTTATACAGAAGACCGAAGAGTATAACCTGCCTCTCTGTTTAGCGTTTGTGGACTACGAGAAAGCCTTCGATTCGATCGAGACTTGGGCTGTGCTGCAGTCTCTCCAACGGTGCCAAATCGACTACCGGTACATCGAGGTGTTGAAGTGTTTGTACAAAAACGCCACCATGTCAGTCCGACTTCAGGACCAGACCTCGGAACCTATCCTTCTGCAGCGCGGTGTGAGACAGGGAGACGTCATATCTCCGAAACTGTTTACCGCTGCATTGGAGGATATCTTCAAGGTTCTGGATTGGAGAGGACTTGGCATCAACGTCAACGGCGAGTACATCACTCACCTTCGGTTTGCCGACGATATAGTGGTCATGGCTGAGACCATGGAAGACCTCAGTGCAATGCTCGATGACCTCAGTAGAGCTTCCGAAAGAGTGGGTCTTAAAATGAACATGGACAAAACCAAGGTTATGTTGAATGTTCATGTAACACCCACTCCTATCAAGATCGGAGACTTTACGCTCGAAGTTGTGGACGATTATGTCTACCTGGGACAAACGGTCCAGTTGGGTAGATCTAACTTCGAGAAAGAGGTCAATCGTCGAATCCGACTCGGCTGGGCAGCGTTCGGGAAGTTGCGCGGTATCTTCTCGTCCAACTTACCCCAGTGTCTCAAGACGAAAGTCTATGACCAGTGTGTGTTGCCAGTGATTACATACGGGACCGAAACGTGGACGCTCACAATGGGCCTCATCAGAAAGCTCAAAGTCACCCAAAGGGCAATGGAGAGGGCTATGCTCGGAGTTTCCTTGCGTGATCGAATCAGAAATGAGGACATCCGCATGAGAACCAAGGTTACCGACGTAGCCCGAAGAATCGCCAGACTTAAGTGGCAATGGGCAGGGCACATTGCTCGCAGAACGGATGGCCGATGGGGCCGAAAAGTTCTGGAATGGCGACCGCGAACCGGAAGACGTTGCGTTGGAAGGCCTCCCACTAGGTGGACCGATGACCTGGTCAAGGTTGCAGGAACCCGCTGGATGAGAGACGCACGGGACCGGTCAATGTGGCGACGCCTGGGGGAGGCCTATGTCCAGCAGTGGACGTCTTTTGGCTGAAATGATGATCCAACACTGACTGGGCAGTAGGAAGGTAGAATTGCTAATTATAGCGAAATTTCTAAAAATATTATCTCCAAATACAACACATACCTACCTACCCCTCTATACAGGTAAGTTCGCAACAAACAATTCCCAAAATATTTCAATTGAAACATGTCTGAAACAGCACCGAAACTTTAAGTTAGGTTATTACAAAACTGTCGCGGTAACCTAAATTCTATCGAACGGGTTCAATTAAAAAGTGCCGATACTAATTAAAGTACAGTTTGGCCGGTCGGTGTCACGAAGTTACCTGGTCGAACCATTGAACGGCTGACTCTGTCAAACCGAAAATTAGTTTCCAATTTTCGATGAAAACTTTAATTGATTCCTCAGAGCCAATATGTGGGAGTGGTCGTTTAATCGAACCTTCTGTGAGTCCCCTCCACAAGTTAGCGTAACTTTTGTAATGATTATTTGTCAAGTAAATAGACTGATGACCCATTTAGCGACCGAGGACATACAGCGTGTAAGGGTCGCGTAAACTGTTGTCATTAATTTTGTGATGATACTCCTACATGCGCTGAAATATTTCATCGTACATTCTGAGTTTGCGAGGGAATTTTGTATGAAACAGTTTTTCTACATTTAAGTCATTTCTTATGTATTAATAAACCGAGCTTTTTATTCATTGTGGAACAATGTGAATTTTCATAATAGGTTCATCACTTTTTAATATTTTTGTTTGGTCTATATCGTATCGTATTTAAAAGTTATTTTATTTTCATAATTCTAGACATACTGAGATTTAAGTATCAAAATAATAAAAACAGAAACATTACGCATTTCTTACATTTATAAACGATCAAGTTGTTTAAATAATTTAAATTTTAAGACACCCTGTATAGAGATGGGCTCAGTTTGGGGTGGCCTATATAAAATGTATGGATACGGCCATGCATTTACCTGCCGTCACGTTTTATCCTTCAGGATTAAGCTTTATCCGAAGCGACATGTAATGCATATGAATATGAAACTAATAGCTACCCATGTATACAGAGGGTTTTTATAGTATCACTCTAAGCCAAAGCATATGCCTGTTATAGGCATATATTTTGGCTTAGTAAGATACTATTTTATTTTTGTCATCGCACGAGCTTGTAACGATAAAATTAAGGTTGACAATTCAAATTTTTTAAAAAGAGGAAAATATTTTATTTTAGAACCAGTATCAAAAAATATTCTATTTCTTTTTTATTTATATTTTTTTTCTAAATTATTCCCTTTTTGGAAAGTCCGGAGAAAGTCCAGATAGAGGATCAACAATCCGTCCATGGTCAGATATATCCTTAAGGATTCTCCATTTAAAAATACATTTACAACCCATAATCCGAAGCGGAATTCGGTAATATCTCCTAAAAGCAGACACAGTATTCCGCATTTCCTTTTCGGAATTTTAGAGTTAACTTCCATGTTTTGCTTAGGGTTAATCAGAAGTTTAACTTTTAACCTTTAGGTATGAAATAATGCTACCTAACTTTGCTTTAAATTTTGATAAAATCTAACATAGCACGAGAAATACGACGCTGGTATTCCCCTAAGGAGTAACATAAGTATTTGGTCCATTCTGCGCATATTATTTCTTCTTTTTCGTGTCGCTGGCGTATTACAACATTTATATTTTGTAAGGCCAGAGCTTCGCCACTTTGACGGCGTCGTCGTCGATGGCAGCGCGGAGGTCAACTCGGCTGCATTTTCTAGGGATAGGAGGTCGAATATGGTTTGAGACATACTTCCACACTCACATTCCGGTGCTGTTCCATCGTAGCGCCAAGTCTCGAAATCAGTCTTTCCATATAATTTGACCGTCTAGGTACTCTAGGTTCTGTAAGAAACGGCTGATTTAAAAATACATTTATTAAGGTGTATAAGGGATTGGTTCATAATGATGTACCTACTGAATTCATGGTAACCGTTTGTTCATAGGTCCGTCCCAACCTGTATGGGCAGGTAACACACATCTGCATAGCTATAGCCACACAGCATCAGAAGGGGCGCTACTAAGGTGATATTATTGTTTGGCGAGCCTGTCTTCTTACTGCGGTACTCGGAGATATTTAATGATAACTTGAGCCGTCACTTAGTAACGATTTGACATACTTTTGTATGACAAAACTGTCAAAACCTTTACTAAGTAATGGCTTAAGTAATCATTAAAGCTCTCTGAGTGCAACAGTTAGTCTTGGAATCTGATTAATAGCAGTAATATTTGGCGCTTGTATGAACCGCAAGAATTGTTCTATGACTCTGCTGGAGATTGTGTTAGGATTTCCTATACGAGAACTTGTGTTTATGGTAATGCTGGTTAGTTTAACAAAACAACTTAAACATTTAAAACAAATAATATTTAGTTAGTGTTTTAAAAATCTAAGGAGGAAAAGCATTAACATTTGTGAGCATTTAAAAAATGGAATTAAAATGTTTGATAGGTAGGTGAAATGATATAATTATGTTACAAATAAATTGGTCCCAAACTTTTTGCGACAAGAGAATTTAGATAAAAAAAAGAATTGATAAATATTACGTCCCGAAACATTTTTACTATAAGTAATTACTTGTAGATGATGATGAAAGATGCACATATTCCATTCAAAAATGGAATATGTGCCTCTTTTTTAAAACATCATTAATAAAAGAGTGAACTTATGAAAAATTCTAGAAAACTCTCATTTTAAAAACCATTTAATCTAAATCCCGCCTCGTACAACTTAACCACATTTATTTTGCCGCGCTTCAAAACAAAAGAAAAACCAAAATGGCCACGCTTAGCTAAAAGTATCTTCATAATTCTAAACCGTCTGTATAATAACGTGCATATTTTTAAACTTCCCAAGATACCCGGGAGAATGTTATCTTTCAATCTGAAAATTTGTGAGTAATTTTATAAAAGGAATAAGCTCCTATTTTGTACATTGTTTATTTTGTGGTACCCTGCCTTCCTATATACCTTTCCAATGATAGCTTATTCACCAATTTGCATTGTTAATTTTCATTGTATAATTGCTTGATCAATAACATGAATGTTTGAATAGAAATCCGTAAATGTTCATAATATTGATAATCTCTGAATCGATTTGTATTTGCACGTCGTATTATCATCATTTGATAGAATTATCTCACCTTTGTGTTAATTATCGTTTCTATTCCTTACATTATTCCCATCATTATTTTGAATATTCATAAACTCAAACTCGAAGCATTTTATTTCAATAAGAACATTGCAGACTCTCCTGAATGTCAAAAATACTAAGAAAGTGAAGCTACAGTCACAAGGCATAATAGTTTTATGTAAAACTGTAGTTGCCCATTCCAAAACGTAGATCTCTATGGAGAAATATGGGTAAGAAACACTCCATGTCCACTTTTTCATGACTTTAATAAACCAGCTCTCGGTCGTCCAGTGACTTTGGTGTTTGTAACTGATACAGATTCACAGAAACAACTTTATTGATAGAGCCGCACTATTCTAGGAACACCAACGAAATTCACTTTCGAGATAAACCGATTTAATGTTCTCTCCTCTTTCTCTCTAACGGATTTAATGGATGAACAACAGTATTTACCTTTACACATCTCTATCAGATATTTCTCCTACAAAACGGATTGACTGATCCCACACACTTTGCTCTATATACGCGATCCTACAATCCTCTTGGGTTGGAAAATGTTTGCGTATATTGAAAACTGTCAGCATAATGCCTATACCTACTACTATCGTGGTATCACACGCCAGTTTGTTGTTACTTGTCACTCATAAATAATGCTGGCGCGCGCTTTGATGAGCAAGGAATGTTGGTCTTTTGAGCCGGATCATGTACAAGTCTCAAGAAAAGTAGGCATACATTTAAATTCATAACTAGTTAATTTAAATTCTTACTGCATTACTGAACACTACAAGTATAAACAACAACAACGGCGATACGATAGTCGTCTGGGTAATGAAATCGTGTTAGTTCGAGAAACAGATGCCAAAAAAGTTTTCATTATCAGACCATGTAAAACCATTTAAAGGATAATCTTGCTGGCTACTCTAAAATACTCCTTCTTCATGTCATTTTGTTTGTTGTCTTATTTTTGCATCAACTCCCAGAATCCGAGATTCTACTCGGGTACCGAAAAGGATCGCGTGATCCCACACACTTTACCCCACAGACGCAATCCTACACTCCAGGCCACAATCCTGCATTAGGCCTCCAACATTAGTTGGCAGGGATTACAAATGTTTGCGGATAGGTTTGCGGTAGCTATTGAAAACGATCGGCATGTTAAGAGGGTACCTATTTATTTAGAAACCTCCCGGGATGAGCTGAGCTGCGGCCAACGATAGCTTATTTGCCAATTTGCATCATTAATGTGGAACGCTTAATTGATTTAATATGTAAATGACGTGATAAAATTTTGTTAGCCGTTAACATCTATTATTTTGTGTAGTGATTTCAGGATGGAGTGGAAAATCAAGGACGTGTCCATTTAGTCCCGTAAACATGGCGCGTTTAGGCCTGAAAATTAAAGCGAAAATGAACGTTCGTGCCGAAATGTTGACGTTGTTATCAGAAGTGGCAGATCATGTGTAAATGTCAAAAGTGTTTGCAATTTGTCTAAATAATTTAGATTGTTGTCCTTCTAGGCCCTACTAAAAGTGATTCCTTTTAGATATTAACCTTTCAGAAAGGAACTACCTACATTATATACTTACCTAGAGCCTGGCTAGAACTTACAATCAATATTTCACCTTAAAACTCAGTCGATGCTAGATTTTTTCACCACTCGTTCTTAAACAATGTATCTACAAGCTATTTTCTCGTCAAAAGCCGTTGACAGATTAAAATCGAAATGGCTCTAGCATTTTGCGTGAGAGTTTAGTTGCTGAAAAAACATTTCACGTACGGACCGATGTTAACCAACGTGGCCTATGTGTCAGGCCACTAAATTCAGCAGACTGACCTACATGTCAGCCCCGTACCTCAGTGTATGACGTCACTGGCTTATCTCAACTGTTAACATGGCCGCTGACACGTAATGCCAGCGAAAATTGTACTTAGCTTTTAATCTATTACTTAGTTGGTGTTGAATATCATTATGAATGTTTCTTGTAGGGGGTAGAGGTGTAACTTTTGCTTCTCATGTCATGAGCATTTGAACATTTTCAACTTTCTCAGTTGTGAGAAAACTATAGTATTATAACCTACCCCAAACTCCTTCGCGATTTATTTCTTGCAAACGGAAAATACAAAATCAACATTGTGTTCTTCTTCAGCAAAGGCCTTTTTACAGGTAAAAAGGCCTTTGCTGAAGAAGAACACAATGCTGCAGCCAGCAGGTCAGGAGTTAATAGGTCTATTAACTCCTGACCTGCTGGCTGCTATCACAAGCAGACAGAATCGAAAATATAAACCGTAGAATCTAGCAGTTCACAGTCTCACCTTCGAAATGCATGAAAAGTCAATATTGAACGAGCAAACTGCATTCAACACAAAAAAGGGAACGCCTTTTCATTCACGATTAACTTTGAGGTACCAGGACTTCATAAATGCTTGGAGCACTTCGAATTCTTACGCGAGAGCAGCACGTTGTTGTCTGCAAACGGCTCGTCAGTTTACGCGCCAATGTTAATTGTCTACCCTAGCAGCCTGGTATTGTAATGCTGTAGAATTTAAACAATGCCGCTTTTCTTTCTTCGGAGGGTTTTTTTTAAAATACCGGTTGATAAACCATCTAGGGATGAAGCTTTGAGTTACATACAAGTAATGGAGGTTTTAAGGGTCTTGCCTTAAGTATTTTTTTACTACGTACTTTGTCTGTTGTTCGTTTACTCCTAAAAGATAAGGGGGTAACATTTTTCTGTGTTCCAAACAAAGTCTTATGTAATTTTTATTATAATATGACATTCGTTAAGATCAGCACCCAAAGGCCAAATATTAAAACTTAAGCAAGATGTGCTGAGATGGAAACTATAAGCTCCAAGCTTTCTCAAATATTTGCACAAGAAGGCTTTTCTTTCCAGCTCTTGCAGTGAATTTTTCTGTTTGTTACAGAAGTTGGGATAGAATTAGCATTTATCGTCTATAGACAGGATTAAACAGCTCTGCAAGTTGCATTTTTATAAAGAAAATCTGCAAACACAGGAACAAAGTTTCACAGTCGACGCTCTCAGTTTTGGTTATGTTAAAACAATGTTAGTGGTGGATATGTAAACCAATTCAATTTGAAAACAGTTTGAGTGCGTCACCGGTAAATGCACACGTACTGGATGAGTACTACCTATATCTCGGAAAGCTTCGAATGATAGTGGAATCCGAATAAAATGCAATCTGTTTGACATTCCATAGTCATAACATAACATAACATCACGCCTGCAATCCCTGAAGGGTTAGGCAGAGGTGTACCTAATAGTACCTACACCCACATTTCGCCAGTTATGTTTAAGTTTTATGTACTAAGGGGCGAGCCGATTGCCATCAACCGGGCACAAATCCAGACTCCTTGGCTGCTACCGAGAAATTTCTGATGGAAAAACTCAATAACACTTGGCCCCTACCGGGAATCCAAGGACCAGAACCTCATTCTGATCACAGCGCCCATCACTTACTGACTACCAATGAGGCAGAATCCTTTGTTATAAAATGTTTGCAGACGCCAAACAACAAAAGGTTTTATAAATATTCACTTATGTAGGTAGGATAATACCTGGATACTAAATGTATTAAAACCTCCCACTGAACTAACAGTATCCAAAAAGTCAAACAAAATGTCCACAAAAAATAACCCTTTGAATACCGGGCCACTTTTCCGAGGGGGAGCGAATGACGAAATTTGATTCGACAGGCATTTCGTTTCGGCTAATAAAAGGGGATGTTTCGTTTGATCCGGTTTCAAACAATATAGATTAGCACTTCACAACAAACTACGAGAACCTGAAAGGTATTATTAATATTGTAGAACAGATAAAATGTTTCGCGACTAGCTTAGATGGCTGAGATGAAATTACTTGTCTTTTCAAAAGCAATAGAGCTTACGTCGTCGAAACCAATTTCTTTAGGACTATCATCTAGATTAGAAACCTTATTGATCTTGTTTGTATTGATTAGAAAACTGTCGTTGTTTGTTTAAGTATAGACGGTATTTGATGCTTCATTTAGTTGTGAGTTTGTGATTAAATTCCATGTCATTGGTTGAACGTTGTCACCGACACTGCGAGTGGTGACCGCCTGCGATTTTGAGTACTTTCTCTGCTTTGTCTTTTTTTAATTAACCTGAACTTTCCCCCTCCTGAGCAAAAGCCGCCATTCCTTCCACTTTTCTCAGGGTTGTGAATTTTCTCGCCAATTAACGAGTAAGCCATCCAAGGTGTTCCAATATCTTGTCGATTACCGCCGCTTTGAACCACATTAGTATGTGTTGTTGTGAACAGTAGTCTGTTGAACCACATATACTTATACATATTACTATAACAATGCCTACATTCATTATTCAAATACGCGACAATATCGGTCTTTTCTTTTATGATTCGATCAATTACTTTATAATTCGATCCCTTGTCTTCTCTTTATAACACGTTCCCCTTGTTCTCGGATAGAATATCTCAACGAAAAAAAAAATTTACATAAAAAATGTAACAGAATGTCTCCGTTAAGGTGATCCTTTAATTTTACGGAAGTATGCGAACATAAGACGATAAAAGCTTTTTTGTAACTGATCCTCTAGCACTTGTCAATAATAAACAAATTTTAATGTTCTTATAGCACGCACGATTCTCAAATACGTAAATAACGGTTCATTTACAAAAGGGTTTGTAAATGTATGTATTTCTGAAATGTTCGGTACTGAAAGCTTTTAGCTTAAACTCCGTATATATCCACATTTCGCATTTCTTTCTTTCTTATCAAAAAATCACGATGCAATCACGCGACGTTCCTATTGTATAAATATTTTTATTCGGGTTACATCTGCTCTTTCTCATACCCTTGTCTTATCGTTTACCCTATCCGATATTCTATCTTTGCTATATTTCATAACAAATATCTTTGACGACTGTATTTGAATAATATTGTTAATGTGCCTACGGTTTACACCGTTTACACCGTAGGCACATTAACATCTACAGTTCAGTAGTTTGTATTTGATAACAATAAAATTAATTATGGGGTGATCTACGCGGACACGCTCATAAATTGATTTTAAAAAATACGATTTACGATTAAGATGTGTTTGAGATAACAATTACATATATGCCAGACTTCAAAAAGGCTTGAATTTAAATGTAATAGTGTTTTAATGTAATTTTCTGAAACGGCTGCATGTTTTATTTTTATATTTTCCTAGCGCATAGGGGTAATCGTCTCGTAATTGAAAACTTGACGGCGTATAAAATCGTTATTTGTTTTTATTTTCTCCTGTGAACGTTTCAATGGAATCGCAGGAAACAATAAAAAAGAGATCTTTTCATTGAACATTAAATCTTCGTACGTTTTCCCTGCATTTATTGGAAATCTTAGATTTTTATGCAAAACGAAAATAAAATTGCGTTTTATTGAGTCAGTTAAATTATAATGGCAATAGTAAGACCACAGTGGGTATGACAAACTAAAACTAACTTTCCGGCTGTTTTAATCGTTTACAGACTGCCTCGTTGGCTGCAATCGCGACTGCTGCATGAGACCCTGGTTTCGATTTCTGAGTTGGTCAAAGGTTATTGGGTTTTTTCATCACGAAGTTCTCATTGGCAGCCACGGGGTACCCAGTATGTTATAGGGTGCCTACACCTTATAAAATGGGACTTAAACATAGTTGACGAAATGTGGGTGAACTATTAGAAACACCTCTGCCTAACTCTTCGGGGATTACAGGCGTGACCGTTATGCAGAACCTAGTAATTTAAATAACAATATAGGTTTATCTATTTATTTATTAAAACATCATGTATACTAGTAGTACATAGGTGGACCTAGGGGTGCTTTTCCACCAGAGATGTGCTATGCAGCTATGCTGCAAAGATGTAATAGCTAAGCTGTGAAACTATGTGACCGTTTCCACTGATGCTATGCTATGTTTTGATAGTAGAGAAGATAGCATAGCAACACATAGCACGCATCTTTCCATATAAAAAACAAAGCTTAGCTGTGTGACACACCAGTGCTAAGCTTTGTGCACCAATGAATTTGATTGGTGGATAACAAACGCATCCATAGCAATGTAGCATAGCACATTTCTGGTGGAAAAACACCCTAATTCTCTACCAGTCAACCTTTGGGTTAAATAGGACAACATTGTGATGGGGAAAAAATGATATGTAAAGAATAACTTACTTACTTATTTATCTTCCAATTCATTCATTTCCCTTAGACAAACAGTGAGCTCTGTTCCTCTATCTATGCTAATCACCACGTGCATTCCACTCATGTTTATTTATTCAAAGCTCTGAATTGACATTAACATTGAGCGGAAATGGAGTTAGTCAATTATTTGACAATGTCCGAGTGTGATCTGCTTTTAGCTAGCCGGACGTTTGAGCATTATTATTCAAATCAATTTCTATATCGTATTAGCTTTTAATGTCCGCTGTTTAATATGGGGATTTAATAGGCTGACAGATGATGAGGTGATTAAATCATTAAACGATGTATGATATTGGTGTGAATATTATTAACCAGTTTCTTTTTTGGTGAATTTTAAGCCATCTTTTGAACTAAATGATCCTTTAGAAAACCCGTTATTGAAAACCGCATCAAAATCGGATCATTAGTTTAGAAGATAGGTGGGAACTTAAAAAAAACGCACACACAAACATCTCTCACCCTAAACGCATATACCTGCTCCGTTCCGTCGTGGGTAAAAATACTATTTAAAAGATATATTTCCCACTGGACCGTAAATGCTTACTTTAACTCATAACCAAGAAGAAAAGGAGATTCCAAATTGTTACTAACGTGGAAATGCGTGACACACAAACTGAATGCCTTAGTGGTCGCAACCGTGACTGCTGAGCGTCAGGTCCTATCTTGTGTTTGATTCTCGGGTCGGGCAAAGTGTTATTGGGTTTTTCCATTAGTAATTACTCATTAACAGCCATGGAGTCTGAAATTTGTGCCCAGTTGATGGCAGTACGCCAGCCCCCTAGTATATATATATATATGATCCCGACCGATTTCGGCCATAGCGATCTGCCTATTAAGAGCATCGCTGGTGTGCTCTCTGGTGACTGACATAGCCAATTTTTGCCGTGAAAGTGCGTCCACATTCACTGCAAGTCAACACCCCTCCGACGTAATTGTATTGGATGGCCGTGGGTGGTCGGGCCTTAAGCTCGTCTCGTTTAGCATCGAGCTCTTCTTTACGTCGCCTTTCAAACTCAAACACCTTAGTGCTCACGTCCACGGTATGCCTCCACAGTGACCGGTCCGCTGCCAGCTGCCGGTAACTCAAACATAACTGGCGAAATGTGGGTGTACTATTATGTTAACCTCTACCGAACCCTTCATGGATAAAAGGCGTGATTTTCTGTTAAGCAAGACTAATTTTCGCCCTCTTCCAACACAAAATACCCAGAAACAATCTCCACAATCGGTAATTCAGCCAATCCTCTCTCACTTAACACAAAACTTTCCTATTTGGCTATTTCTTTTATTTCCCGGACATCTGTCCACTTCCCGACGCCCGACGCGGGACGCTCGGACCCTTTTGTACCCTTGTCCGGACACTATTTACCTGTCAATGTCTTCATAGTTTGTTGTCAATATTTCAGTTTTTAATGTTTGATTTTTGCTTTTGAATGTGCTTGCAGAAATTCAATGCACTTTGGTGAAAGTTATTGAGTTTTTAAGCCATTTTGATCTGGGTAACGATTTGAACTTAATGTTTTGTTTAGCTTATTTAGTAGCGCAAGAAAATGACATGCAGTAGAAAACGTTAAAGGTACTCACTACCTTGAAAGTCTGACAATCAGTCTTACCAAGTAGCTCTACTCCAGCTAGTACAGCTGGAGTAGAGGTCACATAGGCACTAATAGGCAGTCGCTCTATTTAAAATTCTGGTATACAAATGCCTCTGGTTAGACTTGAAACCAACCCGAATATACGAGTATGTACTTTGGAAAACGCTGGACAGATGATGTTGACAGCGATTTATATAAAACAAAATTCGACATTCACAGCCACTAAGCAGAAGTTGGTTATTGATAAAAGAAGAGATTAAGATAGATAAAACTTTTAAATTCATACAAAATACACAAATAAAATAAACATATTCTTATCTAATCCTTAGTAACCAGTATCCACAAACAACAAATATTTCCAACAGTAAATATTTCCTTTGACATTTTGTTTATTTAATCCCAACATGAAGTTTCTACAAAAAAATATTATATTTGGGACACGGCCGCTTATTATAGGAGGAGGCTCCTAAAAGAGGTTCTTAAGAAAATTTTTGGTGTAACACAAAGACATTTTGCCTCGTGAACCCACTCAGAGACGTCAAGTGTAGCCAGGGATTAAAGCCACGACGGTAGCTTCGGGAATTCTTTGCAACCTCTACAAAATATAGAAATAGGTTTATATTTATAAGTCTAGGTTTTTTTAGGCAGGTAAAAGGTAGTGTAACATGTAGGTTAACGTACTAATGAGTAGGAACGTGTGTGTGGTCGTTAGACCTTACTGCCCACACGATAAGAAGAAGAAGTAGGAACGTAAATAATCTGCTGAGAAGGTCGTAAAAAAATGTTCGCTATATCCACATTTTCAATTATAGAACACATTTTTTTTCTTTTTTATTATTCAGAATAAAGATGTTCATTATTTTTGTTATTCTACGCCACTACGCAATCAAACCTACAATACTAAGTAAGCCTCATATTATTACCTATGTCATTGTCTCAACTGGTAGGTAATATCTTCCGTCATAAAACTACGTCAAAAGTGTTGTACGTACACGAGATAAACGACCCATCCACTCAGTGACCGCACAGACACACAGTGACATCAATAAACGTACACGTACAGATACAAATATTTTCCGCTCCGATGGTTGGTTACCCCTGCGTTAACCGCGGCGGTGCTCTCAAGCCGTGAAGTAGAGACGCGTGATGCGGCACCCCTGGGGACCGAGAGGTAACATCACATTACCTTGCGGAAACCCAGGACCGGAAAACTCTCATACAAACTTAATAAACGTGCTTTTGAGTTTTGACAACGATATATCAATATATCGTTTTTAAATGATATTTCTTTTATACTGATATGAAGTGGTAAAGTTCGTAAGTTTGGGTAATCTTTGGAACTGGTTTTTCAATTCCGAAAGTTCTTTCTCTAATCGGAAGGTATTTATAATATTATCTTTACGACTCGACTATTAAATAAAAACAAGTCTCTGTCGTTGAATTATTTCTGGCCATGCCGCGGGCTTGAGCGATCATAGACATTTCTGCTTGAAGAATTTACTTATATGTAATTAGTTAATTGAACCTACCTATTCGGGTCTGTGTGCCTAAAATTACAACGAAAGATATTCTATTTGCCAACCCTAAAAACAGAGATATCATGTTTTTATTTTATTCAGCAGCCCTGGGATTTAGAAAGGAAAACATAAATATACAATTAAAGCGTTGTGAGCTCAGGCTGCGTAACATAGGACCTGGTCTACCCTAAGGCGCTTCGGTCTAAAATGTTCACAATAATAGATAGGCACAGAAGCCCTTTTATACAGGGTAACCTTATAAAGGTCGGTAACAAAAGAAAACATATTTGATCTGTTTGCAACAAATACCCGGTTTCCATACAAAAGATTTTCGTGACTGATTGACTGACAAGCATGAAATTCGGAAGATATGTTTCTTAAGGGGAGTGGAGAGGCTGTGAAGATTATTCAAACTTCACCTCTAAACAGGTCAACGAGTTTCTGAACGGAAGCGAAGGTTATTATACATTAAGGAAACATAATAGACGGTGCAAGTCATAAGTCTTACAACAAAATATTTAAGAGGCCAATATCATAGGAGATTTAATAAAGGCCTCGCAGCGTAAACATGAAAAAATAATAAATACAGGTGCAGTTAGTTCCGTACATAAAGCATACACCTTAATGGCGTTAGTTAACACCTAACTAGACGTTTTAATTAAATTTTACTCTACATTGTAACAATTTAACACCGGCCATGTTATAAAAAGTAATGTTAATAAGATCCGGGCCCTGTTTTACGCAGGTTGTAAATCAGGCCTCTTTTCATTTTGGCAGAGGTGTCTGATCATTTCTTTTCCGCTTAGGGAGGAATTAAACTTGTCTATGGGCAATTGTGAGCTTCCTTCGCGCTTTAAAAATTAAAAGAAGTCGCTTTTGCCGCAGCTCGTGACGTAATTAGAAAATATCACGTAGGGTTACCATGGTTTATGACTGACGTCATGATATATTGTGACAAGGACGGAAAGTTTTAATAAACTTTGTTATAGAAGTTGGGCGTCTTTATTTTTAATTAGAAAACGTCGTGCTGATTGGAAGTCTGAAGTTTCATACATGTATCACCTACAAGGCCTCTGTACAGTCTGTTTCAACTTGTGTATAGTCGTAAACAAGTTTAAATTAATTGTTTTTAGCTTCAAAATTTGAGCCATAACTGCCGATTCCTAGAAGACTAATAAAGTTTTTACAGTGCTGCCTACCTGAAATTTTGGGTTAATACTGATTTCCCCCGTTCTTCTTCCCCCTGAAAGTTATTAAAACTATAATTATATAGCTGCATACGTACATGAACTATTTTTTACACAAATTCTTACACTTTATTTGACACGTTTTGTACTCATCATTCTTGTTAATAAATCTGTCGAACGAGCATGATTGTAAACATCTTGAACAAACATACAACATTTTAACCGATTCTTTTTTACTGTATACCACCTTGATATTATTTGATAAAACGCAATTATAAAACAGACAGGAGGACACAAGAATGGGAGAAATAAACACTGACATGAACTTTATCTTACTCTTTCAATTTTCAGTCATCCAGAAACACATATAGTCATCATCATTACCATTTATCATCCTAATTTATTTGAAGTCCGTGTAGCACGTCTTTATTTTCCTTCATAGAATCCCTTCTAAAAGGCTGATGCACACTCAGTATTTCACTTTCACAGCACTTCATCTCAAATGTAACTGCACCTTTATCTTACCTATCATCTAAGTTAAGGCCACAACTCAGTTTTATAGTAGCAATCGTTTACCGACACCCTAAGCTTTAACTTTCCAAGTTGATCATATATATTTGCTAGGATAAATGTTTTCAATTGAAATGCTTCAAGTTATGGTTCTGAAATTGAAGTAGCCCTTAGTGTGCAGATTTGAGTTTAGATTCATGATTTATGTGAAGGGGTTTATAAGATTTATTTTTGAGGTTTTTGACTATCCGATACTATAGGTCCGAGTAGAAGGTTTATTTTTCAATCAAGGTTTTTAGTCAGGAGTGGAGGGTGGAGCTTCTTACATCAGTTGATGTAAGACTATATGTATATGTAATAATATCCACCAATTAATAAACTTTGAGTGTCAGGATGATTACTAGTTATTTACTGTGTTCGAAAGTCTCTTTAAAAAGGTGTGTTGGGAACAGGGGTTTTATGAAGTAAAAGCACAAAAGACAAGACTATTCATTTTATTACTTTTGGTCTTGTCAACTACATCAAACTCGATTCCATTCGCTAGGTCCCTAGTCTTCGTGGAGAAGAATGGACAAGAAACTCCACGGGTACACATTTAAAAGTATTATGCAAATACAACATGACATTGTCTTGGACTGTCTCAAGTTACAGCAATTTATCAGTTTACTTAAACAACAATCAATATAAACCATATTATAGTACATATTTCTAACACATAGTTATCAGTAATATTCAGAGCATAATATCAATTAACTTACATAAACATTGTAGATCCTTAGGACAATACAAATAGGTTACAGCTTTCTCCACTTTGTAATCTTGGTTCATTAGTAGGACGTTTACATGTGAACTTTATTCGATACACATGGAATACTTAATAAATAAGAATATAAGACTCTGGGTACAGATCCAGATATTACTCGTATTATCTAGTTAACTCGTAGAATAGTTGCAGCGTAACTACCCTGAATTGGCGGTAACATTTTCTTTTATAACCGTCAATTCATACTTATTACATCAACGATTCCCGCCAATGGCAATGGTCAAACATTATAGCCAAATAACTAATAACACATACAATAATTAGCTAATCTTAATTAGTGGAACTATTTTAAAACTCCATTAGGTAATTTAGCAATTTAGTATGTATTTATTTGTAATCTTTACATTTATTCGGATAAAATATGAACACCAATAGATAGTTCCGGGAATAGATAGAAACAACTGGATACATTGAAATTGCAAGATAAAATCTAGGAAACATTTTAAGTATCATATAATAATTACTACTTAATTTATTGGCAATATAAAGTAAATAAACATTTAATTTGATTTAACTATTTAAATACCACAACGCTATCTTCGGTTCGGAAACCAAGTCTTTTAAGCCACAATAATAACTACTTCTATAAAATACTTCGGGCTATAAAATATTATTAGGACAATGTAGGTTTATTCGGAATAAGAACCTTACTGTTCTCAAGATATTTATTTACGATGATTATTAATTTGATGCTATATTCTCATATACTTATGGCTATTCTATCAAGCTCGTGACTTAATAAGAACTGCCACTCAGGTTGATCTTTAGGTAAAGCTGTGCTTGCCTAGGTCGGTCTGGGAAGGGTGACCGCCCGTCATACCGAGTTTCCTCCGTGCCTCGGAAAGCACATTAAGCTGTTGGTCCCGGCTGCCATATATACATATAGATCTTTGGCAGTCGTTACAGGTAGTCAGTGACCTGAAATTCTGACATCCAGTCTTACCAAAGGGTATTGTAACCTAGTATTAACTGGGTTGTGGAGGTCAGATAGGCAGTCGCTCCATGTAAAATACTGGTATTCAGCTGCATCCGGTTTGACTGGAAGCCGACCCCAATATAGTTTGAAAAAGGCTAGGCAGATCAGATGATGGTTTTTAGTCAACGTTTCAAAATGCATTAGCAATTTGTGTGTAATCGGACAAATGGTGATACACCAAGCAGTAGGTGCATTTTTATTTTAACATGGCCTCGCTTTATATAGATTTCCCGTACAATGAGAGATCCGCCGGTAGCCATGTGTACGTTGTTTTCCAGTTAACGCCTTTACAGGAACTGAAGACGCCAAATCTAGTGGCTCAGATTTCGGGTCCTATGATTGGTCCTATGTGACAGTGATAGTCTAGGTTGGACCGTTGGACTGCCGAATCCAAGATACGCACCTCTGATTCTTCGAATTCATGTGCGTATTGTATAAATTAACACTTGCGTCGTTGAAGGAAAACATCGTGAAGAAAACAGAATGCCTGAGAGATTTTCCTCGGCGGCTTGTAAAGTCAAGCCAGGGACCCTTAGGCGGCTAAAAAAAAAAAAAAAAAACTGTTAGAACTCCGACCTTGAATAGGCAATAACCACACGATAAAGAAGAAGTATAACATCAGAAGAAATTCTGCGTCGACACAATTTAGCTTGCCATCAACATGATAAGAAGTAGATTAAAATATTTTAGCTTTCCATCACCACGCTCAAAAGTAAATCAAAATATCTGGTAATGACTTATTTCCAAGCAACTACAAAAATAACTAATCAAAATCGACACCAACATCAAAAACCTAATAACAAACACCGGTTCACAAGAATTAAATTGATTGATGCATATCAAAACGGTTTTCACCCCTCTTAAACCAACGTTTCACCCCGTTCTGTCGCCGTCAAATGAAAACGGATTAGTGTTGTGCCTAGTGGCAATGAGCTAGCAAACAACCGCTAAATATGCGAGCTACGACCTTTAACAGCTCCCCACTAAACCTGGCTTTGTGTGAAACGAGCGGAATTAACGTTGATGGTGCTACGAGTTTTTGCCACCTAATAAGAGAAAATGAGCGAAAGATATAATAAATAAATCATCTTTATTATTTGTTACACAAAAAGAAATGCTAAGATACTGGCAGTTATTATCTTTTTTTTTGCATTGTGAAGCTCGTAAAATTGTGTTTAGTGCTTAGTTGTTTTCTTTTTTCATATTTTTGCCTAGATATAAGTTTTTACACTGATAATGATCACTAATATGCATGGTAAATATTCTGGTTTCAGCGTTAATGATGTTTCTGCCCAGACCTTTAGCTACAGAGCAATATTCTTGCGATTTTATGTCATTGACTGAAACATTTGACGGCAAGGTTGGCGCAGTGGCTCAAGCAATGGACTGCTGCGCAGCGTGTCGCGGGTTCGATCCCCGCACGGAACAAATATTTGTATGACCTACAGATAGTTGTTCCGGGTCTGGGTATTTGTGTATGTGAGTTTAAATGTTTGTGAACGCACCCACGATACAGGAGAAATTGCTAGTGTGGGACAACGTTTTAATAAACAAAAAAAAAATAAAAAAAAAAAATATTTCTATTGTGAAAATGTATTGAAAAGATGGTGGGGCTAGACCAAATGCCTATTATAATGACACTTTTGAACGCTGACTCTTACTCGAACGACCTGTAAAGGTCAACGCTTTATTTTACCACTTGTAATAAACGTACCTATTTTCATAACAACCCTAACAACTGTCAGAGAAATAAAATACGTTTAATTAAATGTACGTAAAACAGAAAATGATTTAAGTTCTTGACAGCTGTATACGACAGGCGTCTGAAAGTGCCGACTTCGCTGATGAAAGGATGCGAGGAAATGTGAAATGAAATAAATCAACCCCTAATTTACCCGCGTCTTAATCAAGACTCACGCAAATTAACTTTTTGACTGAATAATTAGACCCCTATGACCTCTCGGAAAAGTGCCTTTTATACTCCATAGAGCAAAAATTATCGTTTAATATTATTATGCGGTCAAAATTCTGAACATCGTAAATCTAATAAAATAACGGCGGTCCAACAAACTCGTGTCTACGCAGCTCACATATTTGCTCCAACCGTATCATATGCATGCCTTCATGCTCTTGAACTAAAATTAAATTCCCTCGATTTTCAAAGTTCTATAAACAAGGATTCTTCCGAAACACGGAGAGTAGTACCAACAGAGTGCCTACTACACAATTTCGTAAACTTTGGGGTGAGGGACCGGGGTACCACGTCAATGGTAACAAAACCAGCCCAGGTTGGTCTCTTATTTAATTGAAACTCCTTACTATAGGCCAGACCAAGGTCAAAGTGTGGCGTGCGGTTGGCTTTGCCTATCTTACTACCTATCTATTGTTATAAATGAGAAAGTGTGGATGGATGGATGGATGGATGGATGTTTATTACGAAAGATCAGACAAAAACATTGTTGTCTGGAACAGCCATATAGGTTACTTTTTATCCCGCAAGAACGATTGTAGACAATTACTGAAAATTCACGAAGGCGAAACCGCTGGCGAAACCTATAGTAGCTATGTCATATGAATATTGTGATTGTCATGACTTCTGGAAATTTGTCAAAGACTATTGTGAACAGAGTGGAATTTCCTGTGTTGCGAACTTCAGTAGGCGAGTCAACCGCACACGGTGCCGCACACCCTCACACTATTGGCAAGACCCTCACTGAGGAATGTGTTACCACATACTATTAATTGACTTGAGGCAGACGGTAGGTTACTTTGAAGCAATGCTTTCAGTTGGTGCGATGTTTCAGAAATGGATATTAATATCGGAGGTGAGTGCTCACTAAAGCAAATGTAGGTACTAATTGCGTGGTTGCTGCTTTATTTTGGGTATTTATTTCATCACCGCAGCTCTGATAAATGTCGTGAGAAAACGGAGGAAACGTTTTATGACATGTGACATCTACCAACCCACACAGACCTTGTCCTGTGTCCCAGACATCATGATCTGCCTAGCCTTTTACAGCTTTTGGCAGGCTGTGTCCCAGTACCCTAATATCTACTAAAATTATTGGTTGATTACCTTTGTTTCTTATTCCGGTTGGTAGTTGGTATCGTATACCGAACAAAGATCACTTTGATTTAGCTAAGCTTCCGTAATAAGAAATGTAATAAAACGAAGAAAACTATTTTATTGGATTAAAATTCACAATAAACTTTCAATCTATTATCCGGTCTGGTCTGGACAATTCATTTTATATCCGGTTTTATAGCAAATAATTCTTACTGGACCGTTATTGTTATTAAACTTGTACTGTCACTTGCGCGAAATCTCTCGTGATTTTCTATATGAGCTCCCGATATTAATTTCGACACTGTTCCAAGCGCCATGATCGCGGGATGACTGGAAAATGCGGGTGAATGGTGAATAAGTTGTTAGGTGCAGATAAATGTCTATCCCGTACATGACAGTCATTATATAAGTTTAGTCATAAACCGTGAAAACTTTTATCAGCATAATCTTTATTAGTCTTCCTCAATATGCGTGATGAAGATGTATTTCCCAACGGAGAACGTTGGGCTCGGCTTCCAGTCTTACCAGACACAGCTGAATACCAGTCTTTTACATGGGGTAACCGCTTATCTGACTTTCACAACACAGTTACAGGCTAATAATTATGATTCCCCTTCATAAGGCTTCCAGGCTTCTGACTACCTATAACGACTCACAGTCGTTACAGGTAGTCGTCCAGGCAGTCGTCGTCCTGATGATAGCCAGGATGCAAAGCTTAATAGACTTTCAAGACAAAAGGGGTCCCAATGTGTGATGGATGGTCACTCATTCACGGACTAAAGTCGTTAAGCGTTGCTTACCTTTGAAAACTAACCCAAGTCACAGAATACATAATAGTACTACGTACAGAAGGGACACTCACCTCCCCGCGCTCATATTAAATACCGCACCTCACCCCGCACTTCGAGGTATACGTCGTCGCCACTTGAGCAATGGCTCGCGCTCGCATCAGTCGCCGCTCGGCTTTCGCGACGCAGACCGTTGCACTTTCCGCGCCATTTTTTAGGCTACGATAACCCTACTAGAGTTTACGCACACATTTGCACGTGCACGTCGTGCACAAACGTTATTTGTTTATGTAGTAGTAATAGGTAATTATTTTGCGGGCGTTGTATGGAGTGTCCGAGGTGTGCCCAAGTGGCTATCAAATCACGGCTCCAAGATACTCGACACACACATACATACTCCACAAATTGATAAACCTTTAAAGTAAGCAACTTCAATACAAAACCGATTGTCTTAAATTCGCATACCATTCTCTTTCAGACAGATCTCTCAGCTGCCAACATGTTAAGGCGGCCTAAGCAGCGAGTACCAGCGAGATACCTGTATAATCCGATTACTTCACTCCGGAATATTAGAGTACTACACAAGGGAAATATATCTGAACACTACCTATACAATCTGTGGGCCTGGTACGAACGTGGGAGCGCAATGCTACTTGCTTCAAAAGACACGCGTGTGTGTCATTATCACTCAGATCCGGCCTGTCCCCTTGCTGTCCTCTCCCAGCAACGCCCTGAGCTGAGGCTCGTACCCCCTGTGGGGTACGAGCCGAGCCAGAGTTTACTTAGTCCTTTTAAAATTTATTTGCCCTGGCTGAAAGCCTTAATTTCAAGGCATCCACAGGAAAGTCCGGTTAAGCAGTAGTCATCCTCTTTAGGATGAACTGCGTGATGCCATTCACAAAGATAGTGTTTCACTCAAGGCTCATTTACGGTGACGCAAAGCACGACACGTTGCACGGTGCAGTCCGTCAATACAAACTCCTTACGGTGATCTTCTTAGACAGCGTTTACAGAGAAGCGATTTCCGCCACCTTTGCTTGAAACGCAGCGTTAATTACGGCGGACCCCACAGATTTTTCTTCTTATGTTTATTTTTCTCTTTTTGGTGTTTTTGAAGTCGGTTGTTTTTTTTGCAAAAAAGTTTTTTTATTTTTTCATTTTTAGTTGTAATAAGTAGGTACCTATATATATATATATATATATATATATATATATCCTGTACTACTCCTCAACGGTTAAGAGTTGAAAGCAAAAACCCATTATCAGCTCATCAACATGAAGACAAGTGATGACTGCTAGATGCGAATACTTGAATAGCGTCAGAAAAAGCACGAAACACGTAATACGTGTCTATGAAATTCATAACAACTTAAAAAATGTGTATTGCACACATCTGCATACCCCCTCCGAGCATACAGGCGTGATGTTACGTCATGATAATGTATATTCTATCAACATCCAAGCGATTCCAGCAATCACGACAGATTTGCCGTCTATTTTTGAAGAGTTCCATTGTATATCTCCGAAGATCAGCACCAGATCTTCACCAAATTAAAATGGGACCACCTCAGGAGTATACTCTTTCAAAAAAAAAGAAGAATTTTGAGAATCGGTCCACAAATGGGGGAGAAATCAGGTAATATACATAAAAAAAAAAATACATACACACGAACATATAACCTCCTCCTTTTTTAAGTCGGTTAAAAATAAACTAAAATAGTACATCAACGTTTCATTCATGTCGCGCGATTCAGCCAGGCCCTCTGGTGCAACCTTCCCGTTTCGAGACAGAGGGATATAAATTCAACCTTAAATTCTAACTGCCTATTGAAACTTGTCATAACTTTGCTATTATTGTTTATTCTATGTGGCGCTGCGATAACAATTCAATTAAGTTACCTTTAGAAACTAAAATGTATGGTTATAAAATCTATGCTGCATTATCTTATTAGTTTAGGGTTTAGATATTTTGTACTTATTTCGTTTTAATATTCTCTGTAACAGTGGCAGTCAAGAATTCTAGAGTTACCTTCATATAACATAAAAACATGAAGTGGGCCCGATGCTGTAGCCCGATGCAACTGTTCATCGGTAAAAGTGTCGAAGTGCCGTGCCGTACACAGTTTCAACCATTATTTTTTTTTGGTTGGTGGAAAATCATCAATAACCCCTCCCGCTCTTGGGCAGAACGAAAGGGAGTGTCAGACTTCTACTGACTAAAAACCACCCATGTTCCTTCTTAGCCCTTTATGTCGACGCCGCGGTTTCTCTGAAGAACAACCCGCAGCCCTGACGGGACAGTTTCAACCCTTGTTTTACCATTTTGTGGGAACAATTTTCAAAAATACTTTATTATTTTGTTTATAGAACTCTAGTGCACAAAATTAAGCTAACAAAAAAAAATAACTGACCTGTAATAGCTAGGGAGCTGGCGAGCAAAAAATCTATACTATTTGCTCGTGTGGCAGACTTTGTTTTTAGCGATAATTATACGATAAGAAATATTAAGAACCGTGTGTGCCACCATGGTAATAGCGCTGCGTTGTCAATTCAGACTTCAACGAGCTGTAATGGTTAAAGTCGGTAAGTTAAATGTCTGCCAATTTGTTTTTGTTTTCCATTAATTAGGTCGAGCTACGAGCAAATGATTTAGTAGAGCTTTTTTATCTCACATTTTTTATATATTATATCTCCTGTGATAATGCAGAGCCTGTCTGCACATTATATCCCATTTTCTTCTTTATCAAGATGGTATATACTACTAGCTTTTGCCCGCGACTTCGTTCGCGTGGAATAGTGACTTCCGGCAGATTTTTATCAGAAGAGTAACAGACAGACAGACAGACAGAGTTACTTTCGCATTTATAATATTATATTAGTATGGAAGTATGGAAGTATGGATAGTATGGATAGTATGGATAGTATGGATAGTATGGATAGTATGGATAGTATGGATAGTATGGATGGATGAATGGATTGACCATTAACCTCAGAGGCAGACACGAGCAAACGTTTTTTTTTTTTTACAGATTTAAAACCCTGTAGCTAAAAAACGCAGCAACATACGAACTTAATTACTTAAGGAAATTTTGTCGTATTGATCCGAACTTTAATGCCTATCAATACGAAGTACCAGCAAATTATATTCTTAAATGTTCGCCAGCACCCTAGATTGCTAATAAAATAATGAACTAGGTAAGTTATATTACAATGTTGCTCTTACATCAATATTGATGTGATCAATCAATTAGTACCGTAGGAAGGTAGTCTGACAGACTTGCAGATGGATGGCAGACGGTAGACGAAATAGCATATATATAAATTAATATGTTACAGTCCAAACTGTTAATCGACCAAAACTACTTTTGACTGGTTAAGTTTCCTAATGACCGGTTATTTTAATGTATTTATGTAATTAAGCAGAAACCACATAATAAGGTTCTAAGTAAATGTTTAATCGTTTTGACTGGTCAAAAGTAGTTTTGACTGATTAACAGTTTTGGCTGTGAAATATAAATTTAAGTACACACGGCTACACATCAAGCTATACAAAACCAGTATAATCTGATCGTTCATTGTGCGAAAAGATCTAGTAAAGTGAGGCCAAGATTAACTGGTTTTGTATAGCTTGATGTGTAGCCGTGTGTACCAGTTAAAATTACACTCATCTACCGAGTTCATATCTTACACGGGGCCTAAAATGTTGTCTTTAGCAGACTCCTAATATAGGATACTTATAATATTTATGAATTACGTTACTATTCGTAAAATAGTCATAAAGTTTGCTTCAGTGACCAATTTGAGAATTTAAGGCCCCATTTTAGGCCCCCAGTGGAGCTTTTGCCTGGTTATTTTAGTTATTCACGTAACCGTGGTGCTTCTGAGAATCATTAGAAGTAGGTACCTACCGATGTCTATTTCTCGTTACAAACATAGTTTGATAACATAACAGTCTCAGGCGAGGGGTTGAAAACCTTGGTATCAAGTCGCCCGCCATTAACTAAATACAATTAGAAATTGTATTTAGCAAATGGCGGGAGGCCAGGTATCATTATTTATTACCCCACTCATTTACCTAGGTATAGGGACTGGAAAATTAATTTGAAGATCAGATGTTTTGCTTATGAAGATGCTGCTGAACTAAGTCTTAAATGAAATCCTGAATTTATACACAATTGGTTCACACTTACTGATTTCCGATAATAGGAAATAAAAAAAAATCTATTACAATCTCTCCTCGTTATGCCTCGTTGTTCCCTAAATACTAACAAACGAATTTACAATTAATTTATATAATATTATAAACATAATCTAATAGAACCTGTACAAATATTTTGTTGCTGACTGTCCTAAAAATGTGTCAGGGTATCCGATCAGATTTTAATCTTTTACGGGGGATCAGACCGCAATAGAAAATAATTTATAATAAAAAAAACGTGTGGCACTCGGAGACTGTCGCGGTAAAGCTATTGCATAGCATTTTTTATCAATTATTTAATTTGACAACCTCAGTTGACAACCTTGTTATTTTCCGTAACCATAGCAACCTGGTTGATCATTATATTTTCGTTACGGAATTTCTGGATTCGCTCTCCACGCTCAAGGCCCGCGAATCGCGATAGAAGCTATGCAATAGCTTAAAACGGATCCCCTAGGGTATCAGTTTTTGGGGATCCGAACGGAATAACTCAATTTGACGAGGATACTTTCGCGAAAACAATACATTTAAACCATTATAGTTGCAGAAAATCCCTTCTGAATTTTGTTAAGGTACCTATAATTATTTTCATTGCAGTGATCTAGTACACCTCAGCCTAAACCTTGGAGGATTTTGGGCATGCATGATATTATGTCAAGTTTTTATACTAAAACTAATCAATATCATCTAGTCCCTACTCATTTATCCCCTATCACCACAAAATCGACCTTAACACAGCAAAAAACAAGCATTGTACTAAAATATTCTATTTAAAACGCTTCTCCATGCATGTCAAGGTATTCCGATTGAAAAGCGGACGTCGACGTCGTTGTGAATTTTTGCAAGGCAACATAAACTTTGCGTTGCATCTCTTTTACAAGCGTAAGTTCTTTTATGAGAAGATGCGACGTTGCAGACACCGTGAATGACGTCAGACTCACGAAGCAATTAAAACTTCCTTGCACGTGTGTGTACAAACGTAATTAGTGTAGTTGCTACTGTCTTCTACTGTTTTGATGAGTATTTTGGAAGATTTCTTCTTGAGAAGATAAATAAGTGCAATAGGGTAGTAAACACCACAGAAGAGATAAAAGAGTAATTCCAAGAAACAATTTCTGTAAATGAATGCTTTATTTGAGGCTCGAAAATCCGATAAATTTTCAATTAACTGTACCTATAATTAGATTTTTAGTTGCTTTGAAATTAACATCATTGAGTTGACAAATTGCTGACGTCACAGCGTGCTATTGCCATGAAAATCTATGGTTCACGAGCTGTCATAATTATGTTTTGACAGCTCATAAAAAGCATGTCAATTGGCAGGTGTGATTACTAGACTACATCTACACGTACTCCACGCTCACTAATGTAATTTTAAGATCATCATTGGCGCCAGTCAGGGTATGCGACAACGATGGCAAATATAAGGACTGAAATTTGTACAATTAATAATGCAGAAGAAATTTCTTAATCCTTTGCTTCATATGTTTGAAAAATTCACCTACTCACCAACGTAAATAACGCAATTAATGTTGTTTAATTGTCAAAACGATTGGACTACTAACCAACTGTAGTTTAAAGGTCAAACAGCTTTTTCCCCAAATCGGTAACAAACAAGATATTAACCTGAATATTTTTACCAAGACTTTACCTGTTACTTATATTTTAGATAGACCCAAAAATAGTTAAGACAAACATTTAAAGCCAAGTTATTTTATAAATCTTGAACTTACTAACTTAATAAACAACACAAACATATTTTGTACAAAATAAATAAGTTAGTTTAAAGGTATTTAGTCCAGAGTTAAGAGGTTTATCCTCCCACGGCATTACTTCATGAATACCTACCTACAATATGACCAACGATGAAAATTTCAGCTTAGTTGATCTGTAGGTAAGTTGGTCATTGACCTCGTATGTAAGTACTTATATGTATATTAACACGGGCTTTACGTAGTATGCCTGTATACAATGTTATGTAGAGAGCTTATGTTTTATTCGTACAAAAATGAATAATTGAATGCTCGACTGCTGACCTTCCTGGGTTTATTGATTCCCGGGTCGAGCAGTGTTATTGGGTTTTTTCATCAGGATATTCACAGCAGCTACGGAATTGGGACTTGTGCCCGAACTAGTGCGAATTGATCCCTTTTTGAAATTGACAAATGTTACAAAATGAGAAAGCGTTGTAATTTCGAAGATACGAATAATTTCATGAACAAAAAGTTCGCGTACATTAAATAGGTACTTACAAGTGTTAACTGTCATACATACCTTCTAGAGATATTTTCAAGAGAATTTCTTGAAGAAATATTTAAGAAAAAAAAATACAGTAAAGCATTGCAGTCTAGCTGGGGACCACTAAATCGATGAGGAGTTTCTAAGTTCCAATTCTAGGTCGAATAAGCTTTCATTGGCTGAACCGTCTCAGCCATTTTTCAGCCCCTAAGGGGTAACATTTTGCTGCGGTGTTTTCACAACGACTTCTATGTTGGCATTGTGAAACAATAAATTTATTATTATTATATAAGTTTAAGTACTAGCTCTTGTTTGTGTGTTAATCGGTTTACCTCATCATCATCTGCCTAGCCTTTTCCCAACTATGTTGGGGTCGGCTTCCAGTCTAACCGGATGCTACTGAATATATATATATTATATATATATGATCCCGACCGATTTCGGCCACAGCGACTTGGATCTGCCTATTAAGAGCATCGCTGGTGTGCTCTCTGGTGACTGACATAGCCAATTTTTGCCGTGAAAGTGCGTTCACATTCACTGCAAGTCAGCACCCCTCCGACGTAATTGTATTGGATGGCCACGGGTGGTCGGGCCTTAAGCTCGTCACGTTTAGCATCGAGCTCTTCTCTACGTCGCCTTTCAAACTCAAACACCTTAGTGTTCACGGTATGCCTCCACAGTGACCGGTCCGCTGCCATTGCCTCCCATTGTGACGTGTCTAGGTCACATCGTTTCATGTGGCGCTTAAGCACATCTTTGTACCGAAGGAGTTGGCCGCCTTGTTTCCGCTTGCCATCCTGCAGTTCTGAGTAGAAGATTTGCTTCGCCACTCTGTCGTCAGACATTCGGGAGACATGGCCAGCCCATCGCAACTGGCGCCGCATTATATAGGCCTCTATGCCGCCGACATTAGCTCGCCGTAGTACTTCCGTGTTACGAACACGGTCCGACCAGTTGATGTTCATAATGTCCCGTAGGCATTTCAGAATTTTTTTTTTTTTTTTTTCATTTCATTTCATTTCATTTCAATTATTCATTTTTAGCTACTGAATACTAGTATTTTAAATGGAGTAACTGCCTATCTGACATCCACAACCCAGATAGACTGGGAATACGGGGCGATACAGGGGTATCGCCCCGTATTCCCGTAAAAGTATTAGTACCAGTAAAAGTATTCAGTATCCTGAAGTCAGACAATCAGTTTTAGCAAGGGTGCTAAAACTGATTGTCTGACTTCAGGATACTGAATACTTTTACTGACTGTTAAAGATCTAAAAATTTACTAACGTGAAATTGAAAAAAAAAAAAAAATTTGATACTTATAGGCGATCCCATCCTCGGATCAACCTCAGCAATCACGGCTTAACCGAACGATCGACACGTGTCTCCACGAGCTCTGTTAATCGCTTTACCTTCGATGAACAATAGGATCTCCGATAGACTTGCTACTATACCAAATGCCAGCCTCAAACACGTTAACAATCCATCTCCTGACGTCGATTCACATAATGGCTACATATGCCATTCTGTTTCCCTATAATCCCATGATGCCTCATATAATCCAGCAGCTTCCTTCTACCGCCCACCCAGGCTGCACAACGGTACATTATTAACTGCACTAGTCATTAAGCCCCATCATCATTGCTGGTCTCGTATGCAATTAACCGTGGGCGATTCGCACAAACCCGGACATGGAGAGTTATCATGGACTACATCACAAGCAGCTCGTAATATCGGGTATTCGGTTCGTATCACAATTGGCTCGGGTCCGAAAACGAAACGGGGAGGTGCACACTGTATACTGGCTGTCGAAAGGTAAACACTAACAAACTATTCCAATATTGTTGAACGTTCCTGTACAACAGCTTTGAGCGTTATGGTCCAACGGGCTTGCAATAAATAATATACGTACTATGTACTTTCTCTACGGATTAATTGGTTTCGCTGTACATATGAGGTGTTTTCAGCCGTGAATACGCCAAAACGTGAATAACCCATCCTGGGGTTAAACGTATATTTTATTTGTGTTTGTTTCTCTCCGCTATATTGCTGGACTGTATAAATAAGTTCAGAAGTTGTAGACTCTTTCCATGGTTTTCATTTCCCGGACGCTCGGAAATGTAAACAGGGAAGCAAATAGACCTGACGCTCTGAGAATATGTCGTTACACAAAAGGCTGAAACCATGCAAAAAACAGTATACCTATCTGACTAAAAATACTTCGTAGCTCAAAATGTTTCTTCGTATAAGTAAAAAGAATTTACATTGTAAGTTTGTTCATATGCAAACGCAGCAATATTCAAACCCGTTTTTCAGTTCGAAAATGCTTCGTAACGTCAATCCGTAACGACGTATGAAAACAATCAATACAGTAGGAAAATTAAATCACTTTTAAAAGTTGCAACGTGTAAACATATCAGTAATATTGACTGTACAAGTTCTTACTTACCATACGAATATTTACGATTTATTACTGATATGCTTACCTTTCTCTTCTATACCTACTGCGATACTTTTTCATTTAACGTTTGTAGAAATTATCCTTCAATTGTTGAATTGACCCATTTCAATCAACCTTTTGTTATCAACTCCACAACAATCTATTTCAAATCATGTAAATATCTAATCTTCCATGTTATACCATATCTTCTTAATAATAATAATAATAATAAAGCCATTTATTCCCCAAAGTACAAAATATTACAGTTTTATAACATTATTTTCTTCAGTACATTTCATGCAGTATATAATCTCATGCAACAATAAAATTAAAAGAACTAAATTTAACAAAAGAATAACATAATATTAGAGTTGCTTAAAGTAATAAAATGTAATTAATAACAATTCAATAAATTTATAAATATAATTATGTATGTATAATTAGGTATGTCAAATAAAAGTTAAAAATAATTTAATTAAAATAATAATAAAATGTGATTATCAGCAATTCAGTAAATTATGATTATAGGTACATATGTCAATTATCAGTTAAATTCAATAATTTAATTCGATTTTCATCAGTTTTGGGGTACCATATCTTCTTACTTCATACATAATAGCTATCTACTTACTACAACAATATTGTATGCATCACTATAATAACTTCATAGTATACAGACTGATAACACTACCGTGCCCGCACGGAACTGAATCAACCGCTATGGAATGCTTTATTATATCAATCAGTATACATACACAAGTGCGCATATTACATACACCTGATTGATAGAATTGATCACACGAATTCCTGCGGTATAAGACGGTACTTCTGATATGAACTACATATCAGATGCGGGCTTATTATGCTTTATTTGTGTATATTTATAGAGTGTTTGAGTGTTGTAGTAAGTCTATATTCACACATTCTAAGTTGAATGCATTCTCAGATGTCTGTAACTGACAGTGTCAAGGTCAACCCCTATTCGATAATACGCAACTGATAATAATATTATATGGTACTAGCTTTTGCCAGCGGCTTCGCCCGCGTGGATGTTGGAAAATATACCTCTGTCCAAAATTTCAGCTTTCTAGGTCCAAGGGTTTGGGCTGGGAGTTGATGACTCAGTCAGTCAGTCAGTCAGTCAGTCAGGACTTCTCTTTTTATTTATAAGAAGAAGAAGAAGAAGATAGAAGATGTGTGGTATACGGTCAAACCGAGTCGACCAGTATCCGGACCGGAGTGTGGACAGCCAGAGTTTGACAGATCATGAAATGATCTGCCTAAACTTTTCCCTAATTTGTTGGGAATGGCTTCCAGTTTTACCAGATGCAGTATTTTACAACCTCCACAACCTAGTTAGTACTGGGTAATACGATATACCCATTGGCAAGACTGGTTATCAGCCTTTTGGGCCGCTGACTACCAGTAATTACAGTCAAAGATCTATAAATAACAGGCGCGCATTTTATTTTCAAATATCTAAAGTACAGGTAACATTTAAATAGAAAGATTCGTCTTCTATGTGAATAAATCTGTTTACTAAACAATATCTAAGAAGTACCAACCCACGAATAAAGTCCTACCGCCCCATTTTGCGGATAGAAGTGACATAATAAATAACCATTAGGGCTCCTCGACAGGTTAGGAAAAGTTGAACTGTCATACTCCCAAACTTTTCCGACGAAAATATTAGGTCCCTTGCGATGGGGACCAGTGGTTGCCGGTCTTAGTTTCAATCTATACCTAATAATATTATAAAGAGGTAAAAAGTTGTAACTTTTTTTTTTTTTTTTTTCTCCTGAACTACAATTTATAACCCAATTGTAAAAAATCTTTCACTTGCAAAAAACTAAATTATACGTGGCTGCTGTAGGCTAAATATTATAGAAAATCGTGAAAATTTTCCGAGCTATCATTTTTGCGGACTAAATGCTAGTCCTAATTAGAATAACTTTTATTGATTATAAAAGTAAACTTACTATGTACATTAATTAAAAAGTATTAAATAAACTAAAGAGAAACTATATAGGGCATCAAAAAAAACTTTTAAGTATTGAAAAGAAAGCAAACGTAAATTATCTACGTCGATATTTATAAACGTTACTTAGCACGCCCTTTGGCTTTAGTGTTATTCTCGTCACTGTCATAGATACGGAAACATGACTAGATATTAAGACGTCTGTAGGTTTGATTGATATCGGAATCAGGAATTATAATGCCTTTGATCCTACCTGATTCATACCTGATGATTGAAGGACTGTGTTTGAATGTAGCCTCTCAGTCTTAAAGGAAAATTAATCTATAGTGAAAAAAATAACAGGCAAGATTGGATATTATATTGCGACTGTGGCCACTAGAATAAGTAAGAACACTCAAAAATTTAGTTAAGTAGTTGTTTTGGGAAGGTACAAAAAAGAGTTCCTGGAACAACTCGAGTAATGTCTTTTTCCTGTAGTGGAAGATCCAAAGTTAAACAAAAAGTATCTCAAGGTGTATCCAAAACTGATTAAGATACCAAAAAACATTCTAAAGAACACTCTACAACTACATAATATTGAAGTCTAAGAAAACCCACATCACGTCATCGTATTTCAGTTTATTCACCGTCCTTGTTATTCTGTTATAAGTGAAGTACAGATAATAATCTCTCGTTGCTCAGGGCGCTAAGGGGTCTCCATCATCAATTACCCTTGCCGACTTAATCTATTTATTTACTGTCAATTTACAGGAACCCTACTTTCTCATTTTATATCTCCGTTCTTTGATTAACTGCGAAAATAAATAGGTGAATATGCAAGAAAATGGTGTCGATTTCATAAAAGTTTTCGACAATCTTTAATTACGTATTCGAAAAGTATCTCTTAAAACGGCGAGAGGGAATGTCAACTGAGATAAAGCGGCGGAATCTGGAAGTTCGTTTAAAAACCGATTGTTTAATATTAGAGGATTATTAACTTTAATTGGTTTCCGACCGTGGGTTGGAATGACATTCACTGTAAGCTTCCTCAGATTGTATAATTCACGAGCCTATCAGAATACTTTAATTAAAATAATAAAGTTACAAAGTCGGCAAAGTTTGTAGATATTTTTTACATAAAGCCCGAATTTTCGCATTAGTCAGTCATTAATTTATAGAGATTCTTTAAGAGGAAGAAAGAGGGTCCGTAACTCTGTAGTCGAAGTAAACTGATTGCTTCGCATAATTGATGGAGCTCAAACGAGATTATGTGTAGGTACCTACCTACCTTCAGTACAATAATATTATTAAATTTAATGAAGCATTCCGTGTACTCCGGAATAAGATTTATTCAATATTTGCATACAATTTAATGATAACGTCTGTTCAGCGATCCGAGAAAAATACAATGAAATTAATATCGAAAACTTATTCGAAAAAATGAAATAATATTTTTTTCGAATAAATAATAATAGAGTTGGATTGAACAGTTTTTAATTATCTTTTGGCTGCAGTTATACGTTCAGTCGGAAGTGAAACGTTTTTTGATAAGAGTAACGAAAGGGTCGGAACGGAACTCTTTTGTTGTCAGCCCTACGCATGGCTACCGTCTGTCCATCTGTCCGTCATTCAGTCCGGCTTTTGAAACGCGACACAAATAAAATATAATATGTAACGTTACATTATGTGAGTACCTAACAAACCCATATTATTATTTAGATCATGGATTCGATAAAGGTCGGGAAAAAGTGATTAGCTATTGAGTAAGTAAGCTGCTTGGGGAGATTTTGATTTGTGTTTAATCTCAGTTGAGATCTAAGCTGAGCTTGATTAGTTTCGACCCCAGCATTATTGAAAAGTAGTAGAGGTAGGTTTTTGTTAATCTATAAACATAAAATATAGATCACAAGCATCTCTATAGATAATCGTCTTTCGTAATTTAAAAAATCAATTACAAAGAAGTATGTTAACTGTTAGACTGCCTCTTTGGTCTTGTCATCTTGAGGTCGCAATCGCGACTGCTTATTGTAAGGTCCTAGGTTCGATTCCCAGGACAGGCAAATTGTTTTGGACTTGCACCTGGTTGATGGCAAATCAATAGGCTTGCCCCCTATTTATTACATGGGATCTCGAGTTAAACATAATTAACTGACGAAATGTGGGTGTCTATTAGGTACTCATCTGCCTAACCCTTCAGGGATTACAGGCGTGATGTTATGAATATTTACACTGTTACAGTAGACACATAAATACATAATTATACAGTGCGATCAAATTATCTTGGCAGCTCTGAACATAGGCTTTGCGAAATTTTACGCATGTAAACTTGGGAATAAAACTGTTATTGCCAGTTAAACCAATACTTAAACGATCAGAAAATATCTAATTTAAACAGTGAGAAATACAAATAAAATAAATATCATAACACTTTTATACATTCGTTGTAACAAAATGACCTGCACGAAGTTTGGAGCTGCCAAGATAATTTGATCGCACTGTATCTAAGTACGAGTAACTGCGATAGTAAAATCTTCGCAAATTGTTATCGTCTTTAAATCAATTCCTAAGTCAATTTCCAAAACATTTGATTCACAAAACTCTTAATAATTTCTCTACTAAAGAAACCGCCAACACAAAACAGAACCCATTTCCTAATACCTAGCAATAAATTATTGATTCACGTAAGGGCCTAAACGGTTCAATTAGGAGTTTTAGAAAAGCCCTTCGCGAACATACCTTCCTAATTGGTCCTGAAACTCCGTGAATAGCTCAACAAATTACTGACACAATTATTTACTAAGCAAAACACATATAAATCAAGGAAAGGAATTAACCCTTATGTGCTGAGTCAACGGAAATTGGAACTTCGTTGATACACAGCAATAAAATAAAAGTAGCTGATTATTATTTTTTTTGTAATCGAATATTGTGGAATGTTTTGAAGGCAGTTCTAGTGTCTACTTAGTGTTTGTTTTATTTATTAAAGTATACAGACACCTAACTTACATTTTGCATTTACTTTTAAGATTATACAGATACATTTAGAGACTGATGTCAAACGATACAGTGTTTGACATCCACAAAATTGCAATTCATATTTTCAGTGTATTAGAATTATAAAGATTTCTGCCTGTATACTTATTCGACTGTACAAGTGTGGTAGGACATAGGTAGTATTAGGCGGACTTAATGCTACAAGGCATTCTCTACCAATCAAACTTTGAGTGTTTTTTTTTTTTTTTGCAATTTACAATAATTTATTCATTTATAGAAATAACATTTACAAAATATTTTATCACAAAACTATTTAAATTTATCGAATTACATTACAATCGACGTCTTCTTCACATTAGTTGTGTGTGGGTAAGGCTTATCCATCGCCGAAGCCAAATAGCTTGGCTAATGGTTTGAATTTGTGTCTTGTGCCTCGAATACACATGCTAGTGGCACGGATTATTGCGATGATGATTCTGGATCTTAACCAACCCATCACTACGCTGAAGGAGTTGTTCCAACGGTCAGCGATTGCAGAGCCGAGATGTTTTATGAAAGTGGACATTTGTGGAGCGAAGACTCCGTCAACGGATGTAACAAGAGGGGTGAATGTGGCATGTCGCAATTCGCAATCATTCGAATATTTTCTTATTTTTTCGTCTTCAGCGGATTTTAGTACAGAGGCGACAGGACGTGAAATATAAGAAGGAGCGTCAGTGTCTACGACACGGATATCAAATAACGCCTCCCTCTGAGCATCCCAAACGCCACGGCAAGAAAGGTCTCCACGTAGTCCAAAATCTCCTTCGGAGATGATGGGTTCTTTGACTACGTTACCCCATGCATGTTGACATAAGTCGCAGAACAAATCTCTAATTTCATTATGACGACGTGTTATTAGACCACCCTTTTTACAACATAGAGCATGATCGACATTGAATTCATCGCAGCCGCAGCCATCGCATGATTTTGGCATAGAGACTGGTAATCTGTGGTAACGTAATGCAAGTGCGTCTCTAAACTCTAATAAATAGGACATCAAAAAATAAATAAGGAGAATAAGTACCATTTTGTTAACATACCTACTAATATATAAATAAATATAAGCAAATATTCTTTTCTACTAGGTATGCAATAAGAATTCCAGTTTAATGCTAATTATTTTTTTCTGCAATTGGACTCATTTCACCGATTTATGTTACTAACCTTTGTACCTAATATTATACCTAATGATGTGTTTATTCAATATTTTTTCTTTGCTTTCAGATTTTTCGCAAACAACACAACATCGGCTGAGCAGCCCTATTAACATGTGAGTAGATACAAAAAAACTTCTGAATGTATTTCGTATTATATTAGATACATACCTACCTATAGCTAGTTCAAACTGAAAGGCAGATAATTGGCATACACATCCTAATATCGACTGCCTACGGCTATGCCATATCCCTTAGATATCGCTTTTAGAAAAACAAAGCATCCTACGAAAAGACGAACAAATTGATTATAAAAATACGTACTTATTTGTAGATAACAAGTCGGTCTTCATATAAAATCAATTATATTTTTCAACAAAACCCTTTAACCGTATAATACTTAGTCAAACATAAAAGTGATGGCTCGTTTGTCGTATTTTTATTTGAATTTTATCACGAACTGAACACGATATTCGAATAAATTTGCATAAAACGAATGGACATGAGAATAATCCCCCAATCTATGTCTCTTTATGCGATGTAACGGGTCTCTAGAAACAATTCAAAGGATGAATTGGTAAATTTTGAATGAAATACAATTCTGTCCCGTCATTATGTCACATAGAAATATTAATGTAACCCGCAACTAGGATTAAAACGGTCCGAAGCGGAGCGGTATTTCACTCGCGAGGCGAAATGTTACTCGTAAACTTTTCAATGTCAAGTTACGTGCAAATAACTCGACCGCCGTTAGAGGGTTATGTTTTCTCAACATGCGTTTTATTGACTGTTTGTTTTCGATGTTTGAAACTTGACATAGGTATAGACCTGGTTTAGTAATGAATAACTTCTAAAACGTATCTCCATGAGTTTTACTGAAGCTCACTGATCTAAGTATAGTCTTAAACGGTTTCGTTATACAGACATAAAATCACGCCTTTTTCCCACGGCGGGTGGCAGAAACCATGGAACTCCACCCACTACAATCTTTACCTCGTCCACATTCATACATCTGGTCATTCGCGATAAAAGAGCAAGAAACTAACCACATTGCAACATAAATTAGGCGTTTAGAAACCACTGAATCTGCTGTACCTAAATTTATCTACTTACTGGTGATATCAACTTAGGATAATAACATAAATAATACTCAAAGGGTTAGGTAGAGATGTACTCAGTACCTAGGTAGTAAACCCAAAAACACAACACAAGTTAACAAAACTACAACTACTACACACCTTAAGAAAAGACAAAGAAAAAGCTCTCATACATCCCTGAAACCTCACTAAATAATTTACCATCCCATTCTAGACTCTCGACTCACGTGCCCATGCACAAACACTAAGTACTTACTTAATAAGTATCCTCCAATAATTACCTCAACTACTTATACATAAGCATAGCTGGAGGATACCTAATCACAAGACAAATGACAATGGAGCCCACTTAAGCTGATCCGTCCACGCGAGATTATCCTCTCAGCTGTTGTTGCTATGTACGCACTTGTACCGGATAATCCATATCATTATGTGGATGAAGGCCTTATTTCTGGGATTCTAATGGTAGATTAGTTGAGGGCTAATTGTTTTGTTTTTTAGATCCTGTTGTTTTGTTTTTAGGTCTACGTAAAGTTCTGTTTTTTTTTAAAGTTTATTGCTTGTTCCTACGTAAAAAATAGCTATGTCACGTAGGATGGCATATAAGTGAAAACGCCAACCATTATAACCTTTACCTAGGTACCTTATTAGGTACCTTACCGAATTTGTGAACCTAGAAAACTACTTAGGTAAAACTAGAATTTTGTAAGAAATCAGAGATTATAATGTCATCATTCTCTTGCCCTTAGCCCAATTCAGAGATTACAGACAAACAAATATCAGATTTTTTCCTACAGGCAGGTACTTACCTACATTGTATACCTACAGCATTTTAATATTTTTCACCGAAATACTCTGCGCATTCACTCCGAATAATCTCTACATTCTGTACCCATAAAAACGTCAACCCTTATTTCAATACATCCCACCTTTCCAATACGAAAGCATCGAAAAACAAACTCGAAATATCCAGGGATATAAAACCCGAAATCATCATTAAAATTAAACGCCGGGTCGCGGGTCGGGAGGACGATTCGGCTCGTCGGCTCTCGGCCCTCGGTCCTCGGCTTTCGGCGTCAGAACGGTGTCATGTGAGAATATCGTTGTAAATAAATTGTTGGCTGCCGCGGTGACCGTTGTCAGGAGATTATGTGCCCCTGTGACGTGTGATCCATTACTTTTCATATTTCAAAATGTACCACGATTTCCCACGACTAGTTGCATAGTAGGTAGTTATGTAGGTAATACTTATATAATAGGATTATGGCATTAGCACCTATACCTACCTAGGTACAGCGCGTGTTCAACTGTCCCATACAAACTATCACTACTTATTCTAATGGTTATAATAATAATTTATTTTTATTTCGGACACAAAAAGATCCATGGTACAGCAGAGTTTTTCCCAAGGAGAAAGTGATTCAGTTTACCGGTCTCTATACCTACCCGCACCCTTAAAATGACCACGCTTTTCCGACACATAGGTAGCTACTGTAGTAGTGTACTGAGTTGGTACCTAAGAGCAACACTATTTGTATAGGTCTAATTAAAAATGGCTCTAGTATCAGCTCAAGTTTGCAAAAGAGGTGGTAACAAGATCTCATAAAATTATTAACATATCTTCACTTGATCTTCATAATTATCAGGGAGCTAAGAAATGTGTAATAAACAAACATAAATATTATTTATTGATCAATATTGCTATTTATAAACACTACACGATAATTGAAACGAAATGAAGATAAAACTTAATCAGTAGGTTTTGTAATGAGCGACCGACACGATTTGTCTGCTTTACCTTTAATAAAATTATAATTAAAAGTGACAGAATATTGTAAGGAAATCATCTACAAATAAGGTAGTTGACTAAAAAAATCTAATTAGTCCGTCAGATTTTCAAAAAATATTGGACACGTATTTCTTCTTTTTACCCGACTGCGGCGAAGCCCAAAAGGAGGCTTATGTGTTTTTCACGTAAGCAATAAATGAAGACGATACAGTGCTTCGAAAAGTCACAGTTAGATAAATTTTTTACCAGACAGTGACGTCACCAGCGGGACTCACGATTTTTTGACACGTTTTATTTTCGTAAATTTTTATTAATTTGATAAAACAAAAAACTCGTATCCAATATTTTACGATAATCTGAGAAATGGACTAAACAGAATCATATTTTTTTTAGTCAGTCAACTACGCTATTAAAGAGTGGTCTATCATCTTTGACGTACCTACCTATAGTAAAAATTGGAACAAATGCCGCCATCTTATTTTTCACAAATGTTTACCAACAGCCAACAGCGCCCCTTTTTCTATGACATATGCGCGCCAAAAGAACACACTCTTGTTTGTTTCGTCTCCTAATACGTAGTTACTAACGTTCGGTTGAAGTCTGCCTGTTCTGCGAAGTGCACGGAAGTTCAGCGAGGAGACGAGGGCAGAAACGAAGCATTCGTTAGCTGTTCGTTAGGTAGGTACTTCACTCACTTCGCTTGTCATCCTATACAACGGACTCTACCCACAAACAAGGGATAAAGCAGTCCATTAGTGTTGGGATATCTTCGTGAGAACTCTATTAGCGTACACTATTTGCATTCTTAATTCATAAGTCCTTTTTTTGGATTTTGGGAAATCATTAAATGACTCCTCCCGCTCTGGGCAGAGCGGTAGGGAGTAGGTATTAGAATTCTACTGACTAAAACCAACCCATGTTCCTTCTTAGCTTTTTGTGTCGAGGCCGCAGTATCTCTTTCGAACAACCGGCAGCCCCGACGGAGTATTCCACATTGGGCACCCGCTTTAACGGCACCTGAGGTAATGGCACCTGAGGTATTCCACATACGGCACCTGTCAATATTTTTCGCAGGTGCCATTAGTGGAATAGTTTATTATTTAAAAAAAAATCCACATACGGCACCTACGGATCAGTAGGTACCTACTACTAGTGTTGGGGGGTGGTTTGTCTGAACGGACCGCTGTCAATTCTTTCTTTTCTTTCTTTAAATAAATAAATAAATAATATCCTGAGAATTTTCTTTAGCTGGTATAATCCAAACCCAAGTTGTGAGGGTTTAAAATACAAGTTTTTAATGGAAGTTTTTTACTTTAAACTCCTCCACGACCCCCGTAATATTCAATCTATCCATCAGCACAATGTTTCGAGTACGTTACATTGAGTTTTACCACAAAACATGATTTTTCACCCCAAAAAAAAAGTAGTTTCCCAGCAATATTTTTTGCGTAAAGCTACTTAGTTTAATAACAGAGGTTAGTTAGTTTTTTTAACAGAATATTTTGTTAAAAAAACGACGAAGCGCGTCGAAAAAAGGTAGATAATGCCCTTGCACTTCGCTTGGCTCGTCTTGGCGGGGGTACTTCCGTGCCCCCAGATTTGATTGACATAAATGTTTGTCGTTATAATTTGAATATGTTTTGTTTTGTGCCAGACATTTCAAAACTTAAATCTCTTTGTGTAAAGCAAAGAGGTTATATACCTACTTTTTCGCCGGTGATCAAGATTGTCTCAGTTTGAAAAATAATTATCTCCCAGTGTTGTTTTACCAATTGTGTTTTTTAAATGCCTGGGATAGATATATACACACATCAAACATAGGTCACATAGAAAGCAAACAACAAACTTTAATACAGCCCTAGATTCGATTGTTGTACGTTAAGCACTTATCAATAAATTATAATTATTGTTGTTATTTTTACCAAAACCTATCAACCTACAGAACCCTGGGTGGGCGAGTCCGACTCGCACTATTGTCCGGTTTTTTTTATTCTGGACCTTTTAGTTACGGAGAAGTTCGAACGGTTTCGTAAGATTTTTTTCAAACAAAAAATCTATGGCTATTATTAACCATAAAAACGACACCCATGACGAGAAACGAAACCTGAAAAGTATTTGTTTTTAAATTCTATTGTAAGTCAAGGCTGATTTTACAACACATTTGTGATTAAGGAAACGGACTGTGATATTAAAACCATGAAAACGATACTCATGATGGAAAAACCATAAAATTTCGTTGCACCATCTTGGATTTTCATTTTGACCTCATTAGTTATCAGGGACCCCAAAAACCATAAAAACGACACCCATGATGGAAAATCCAAAAAAAAAATCCATTGCTGCAATCCATGCTATTTCAGTCGCGCAAGTGTCCATTCGCGCAAGAGTGTCCTTTCGCGCAAAAATCTATCCGCGCAAGATAAGAAGTGTCCTGGCGCGCCAAAGTCTATTCGAGCAAGTGTCTTGGCGCGCAGAAATCTGTTCGCGTAAAAGTCCAATCAACTCGTCCCAAATGGGCCGTGGGCATGTGGGACGAGTTGATAAATTACTCCAATGAATGGGACTGCCGCTTTAAACTTATTATTGTTTATTCATTTGTTTTTTTTTTACACCGGTCCGTTCGGATGTACACATTTTTTGTCTACGTCTGAACGGACCAGAAAGAATTGATTATACCAGCTAAAGAAAATTCTCAGGATATTATTTATTTATTTATTTAAAGAAAGAAAAGAAAGAATTGACAGCGGTCCGTTCAGACAAACCACCCCCCAACACTAGTAGTAGTACCTACTGATCCGTAGGTGCCGTATGTGGAATAAAATTTTAAATAATAAACTATTCCACTAATGGCACCTGCGAAAAATATTGACAGGTGCCGTATGTGGAATACCTCAGGTGCCATTACCTCAGGTGCCGTTAAAGCGGGTGCCCAATGTGGAATACTCCGCCCCGACGGGAGTCACAGCCCAGATGTGAGTAACAGCGATATTTCTGGACCTCCCTACATGTTTTACTGCAAAACTGCTATACTCACTACACATGGCACTATTTCTTTATTTAAACTTTAAGTACGTACTATAGTGAAACATCTATCGGTCAACCTATAAAAATCTCGAAAGTAATAACTCTGGTTTTTTCTGTATTAGCTTTTTCTATTATTTTATTTTGTCAGTAGTCGTCTAATGATTTGCTGACATAGTAAAATAAACATAACATTCGAGAACTGCATAATTATGTAAATTACAAACCTATTGCAAAACATTCGATATCGTGTAGGTATGGTCAGCATCAGAAGTATATTAACACTAGCTGAACCCGCGCATGCGTTGCAATGCGTTTTATCCTACCTATCAATCTACTACCCTACCTACTACCCTACCTACTACCCTACCTACTACCCTACCTACTACCCTACCTACTACCCTACCTACTACCCTACCTACTACCCTACCTACTACCCTACCTACTACCCTACCTACTACCCTACCTACTACCCTACCTACTACCCTACCTACTACCCTACCTACTACCCTACCTACTACCCTACCTACTACCCTACCTACTACCCTACCTACTACCCTACCTACTACCCTACCTACTACCCTACCTACTACCCTACCTACTACCCTACCTACTACCCTACCTACTACCCTACCTACTACCCTACCTACTACCCTACCTAATACCCTACCTAGTGAGAACTCGATTAGCGTACACTATTACATAAGTACCTACCTACCTACCATACAACGGAAACCGGGTTTCTTTTTTATATAGGTATAGTCCTCCTTACCGAATTCGGTAACGGCGACCCTTACAAGCTATTTCCTAGCATGTGCCCTTATGTGGCTGGCCAGACCGAATCCGATTAACATCAGGTAGGTACTCAAAGTTTCAAAGCTGTTTTTCTAATAAAAACTTGAGATTGAGATATTACTCGTTACTACATGTTATTGGAGTGTAAGGACTAAGGACTGTTTTAACGAATAATCTTTTAAAACATCTGTACATAAAAGAATTAAAATTCCGAAATGTTCAGCTACTTCTGATGCTGACCGTACCTACCTACTACAATGTGTTTTAATTTTAATATCAAAATGTTTAAGCATAGGTATTCACCGTGTCGAGGTCAACTAGTAGGTAAAATAGCGTTAGTTACATTGAACATTTTCAACAATGTTCTCTTTTATTACAATAGCTACTGGAACATTTAATTTACTGTACATTCTTCTCAAATTGCATTTATATTCACTTCGAAAATCAAAATAAATTCGTTTAGAATTCAAATGAATAATTACACACTCGCAATTATTTTCTAGAAAATTCAAGGATTTCTTTTCTAGGTTTCACAAGCAATCAACGAATTGTTGTGGGTAGCTAATCGTGATTCTGGGGAAAGAGTTAAGTAACCTGGAATAAAACGTTAATTACACCTTTTAGTAGACTTCGAGAACTGGCTTTATCCCGACTATTTTAATCATAGTCTAGATCTTTTTGTTACCAATAACAAAAACTGGCTTTATTCCTTGTCTGAGTTAGCTTGTTAAATAAGTAGGTTCCCTGAGCCAGTTAAAAAAACTTTTTAGGTAGGTACCGATATTTTCCATTTTTCCTGACAAAAAACTAAAGAATATTCTCGACAACAGCCAAGTAAAAAATGGATTAAGTACTTCAGTAAGTAAGTAAGTACTTTTACAAAGCAAAGACCATTCATGACCCTAGGCGATTTTCAATTAAAAGCTTTTCAATTTTACTCTTTTATGTCTCACGGAAACTTGTGAGCGTTTTCCCAGTTCTATAATCGAAGATTGTTTGTTCACTTATATTCTTCTTAAAGTTTTATCCAAGGTTTCAAGAGTTAGTCAGGGTTTTACTTGGAGCTTTTGTCAATCTTACAACGACGAGAAAAACTTCACTTGTTTTAAAATAATATTATGTACCAGACCAAGGATTAGATCTACCATTTGAAATAACACTGCGAACAAAAATAAATTAAGCCCCATAAGCAGGCAGACCCACATTTGAAAACCAAAAGGCTATGATGACTTAATAAGTTAAGTATTATCTGATTGACGATTTAATCAACCTCTATATCATCATTAAACAATCAAAACATTAGGAAATCTCCACACAAGTAGCTGTCCCAAACAAGTCTGGAGTTAGATCTATTTATGTGCAGTTTACCTCAGGAAATATCCCGTCGACCGACAATAAACGGGGAACGAATTTGCATGGGACAAAGCATTCAGCTTCAATATTGGCGTGCGGGGGACCAACGGGCTTTTTTGTTCAACTCTTCCTCAACCTCTACAGAATTTTATTCAGTGTTTTTTAAATCTTCGAGTTATTAAGAGAGGATGTACGTCTGTACGTGTATCGATAACTTTATTTTTCATCGGTGCAAATGCTTTTGTACCTTACACAAATATTTACATTTTTTCATACATTTCGATACCAATGATTTTGTATTGATTCAGTTTGTGACCAAACCGTTTGGTAGTGTCGTAGTAGTAGTAAAATATCTACTAAGTGTACAGTGCGATCAAATTATCTTGGCAGGTCCGAACTTCGTGCAGGTCATTTTGTTAGAAGTAATGTTTCAAAGTGTTATGATATTTATTTTATTTGTATTTCTCACTGTTTAAATTAGATATTTTCTGATCGTATAGGTATTGGTTTATCTGGCAATAACAGTTTTCTTCACAAGTTTACATGCGTAAAAGTTCGCAGAGCCTATGTTCAGCATCATGTAAAAATCAGGTACAAGACACGTCCTCAACTTTGGGGATAATACAGTCTTAGATACTGGGAGTCTTAACTCTAAAAAAACCGACCAACTCATGGTCACCATAAGCGGGGGGCTTATGGTGACCATGAGTTGGTTGGTTTTTTTAGCCTCTAAAAGTACACAGCTAAAAAAGTTTCACCTGAGCCTCCCCTCAGGGCATGTCGTGACCTCTACCTACCGTTTTCCCGTGGCCCGACAGAGGACCCATTCTAACCCCATTCAGGCCTGTATAGAATGCAGTCCTATAATCTTTTCCTCTTTCCCTTATGAGACTCTGTTCATAAACCCGATTTTGTAAAATCACCTGAAGGAGTGACTTCAATTTCGCAACATTAATTTATTGTAGGTAGGTATTACCGACTACGAAAACAAAATACCTAGGATATATATATATAAATATCCTACTTATTTTTAAATCACTACACTCATCAGCCAGGCGTGGTGGCATTTCAGCGTCTGCCAAGCAAAGTCAACGTTCGTAGTAACAATCTCAGGGTGAGACTATGTTTATCAGTGGACGGGTCAGTAACTACGTGAAAGAAAATAATATAAGGTAGTACCTACTCCTTGGCAACCATCTCCACGCACTAGAGCTGAGAGAGTAACTTCAGAGAAAACATATGAAAGCAGTTGCTTGGAGCATACTACAAACAACTCACCACGATGCGACTATAATTACGACAAAATAAAATGACGGTACATAAGTACTACTCGGTCGATTAGGTCGTCTACACGTTCAGGAATCAAGAGACTTGCGTATGTCGAATGCAGAATGCCTACCTGTCAGCACACTGCGTGGAGTGTCCAGCAAAAAACTGCGGAACCCTAAACATCGAGCTTTAAAGTCACGTAGGTAACTTCGTACCTATTGTGACTGTTCACTGCACAGCGAAGTAGGTTGAGAGTGCAAACATAATCAGACCGTGGATGATAACTACGTATGCCATGAACACGTCACCGTAATCACGTCCTTCTAAATAATAAATACCTTGGGGACGTTTATGGTTTACCGAGCGGATTAGTATAGTGCACGTTCTCACAAACACACATCGTTCTATAAGTTTGTATTTGCCCACTCCCTCGATGTTAGTCGAAAAGAATAGGTAGGTAGCATTGATATAAAAACTAAAGATACGGTCGTCCGAACATTTTGCTCGATGCGTTCCCCATAAAGAGAAACACTAACGTCATCTATAAGAACTAATCAGGCTGCTCGTAAACGTAACCTTGTATGAGCGGCGTGGCGTGGTATTATCGAGGTATAAAGAAATTAAATAAAGCTTATAAGCTAATGTTAATAAAAAAAATGTTAAATTTTAATTTTTCATTTTCATTTTCTTTTAAACTTCGGTTTAGTCAAGACCTATTTGGGACCAAATTCGAGGCGTCATTTTATCATGCGGTCCGCCCTGTCCTTACGCAGTAATATATAAGTCAATGGTAGGTAGGTATGCTTTTCAAAAGATAGGTAAATTTTGAACAGCTCGGGTAGAGCAAATACTGCTGTTCCCGAAAGCTGAATTCTCAAGTCGATTGCCAGGTCGGGGTCAGATGGTATTGGGTTTTCTCTTCAAAAACTTACAATAATTGGTAAGTAGCAGCCAAGTTTGGAATTGTGCCAAATAAATGGCAAAAGGATTGCCCTAATTACGTGGGATATGCAACAGTAGAGACATTACCTTACTCTGCCTACATCTTCAGAAAATATAAACGTGATGATGCAGAAAACTTGCAGATTCGCACAGTAAAATAATGAAATATGGACACATAAATACTTGAACAAATATTTGAAACTGGCGCCCGGTCAAGTCCTACAACTTTATTTACAAACATCAACAACCTCTATATTTTTAACGGTAGGTAGATTCGTCTGTGCGGGCACTAATGTGAACTGCTTTACCGACAAAAACGTCATCTGTCAAAGTTCGCGTCTAGCTGCTACTAGGGGCGCTGTAGTCAGCTTTTCCCTCTATCCTCTATTCCTCTATTGTTTATGACAATTACAAGCTTCACTCCGACGCGTCACCGTCGGGTTTTATTTTAATTTTATAATTGTGACAAAGAAAATTGTGATAAGTGTGATTTTTATACACATCTTGGTGATAATATTAGTATTAAGAATTGTTAAGTTATTGTTGCAACGTGGAAAACAAACGAGGTAAGAAAGTTGTTGAAACTCGACTGTCGGGAGAATTGTTTGGGATTACTGGGATCGATAACCTGGTCGGCTAGCCATGAGGCGCGACGCTGAGGTTATGTCGCGAGCCGCGAACAGGTATCGGAGTTCAAGTAACGGTCCCTCCGTCCGGAGCGGGCCGCCTCGCGTTACAGCCGCAGAATCCGGTCGTACCTAAGACCAGTTAGTTCATAATAGCGTCTAGATCCTCATTTGCCGTCCTCATTCCGTAACGCTTGCCATCGACCGTCACTGTAAATAAATATTCGGTAATCGGCTTCGCTTTAAAAATCGCCGAGTGCCCTTAAACCCTGTACCTTTAGTTCGCTCGAGACCTATGGACGTTCCTTTTGAGATGTGCGCCTGTTTTCCAGCTTACCCTGCCTGCAGTGCGTGCCACGAGCCCCAGAGTCCCAGCCATTAGATTGAGTGGAGTGTCCCCTGTGCCCACACGTAGCCCTGTACGCAGCCAAAATTCCGCGAGACACGGACACCTCCTCCAGCATGGATCTGGAGAAAGCCCCTTCTCTCCACGAGGAAGACTCCAAAGTTACCCTCACAATCAGACTGATTATGCAGGGGAAGGTAAGAGAATGAACACTTGATTTATTTTCAAAATTGGCACTGTTTTCAAAATATTTTACAAATTGTGAAAGTGTACACTTTACCTTCTTCTAAACATCATATGTAATGTGTATTTTTTAGTAATGTAGTGTAAACAAAGTACCTAGTTATTTAATGAGTCTGTTTCCCAATAACAGTAAGTAATTAGTTCCTGTACTAGAAATTTAATTTTAGCTAGCATTAAAACCAATTAGTGCCATTTAATAAAGCAGGCTTACATGTGGTAATTTTTATTGTAATCAGAACCCTAGTTAGATTTTTTGTTTCCTAAGCCTACACTGTCCCACTGCTGGGCAAAGGCCTCCCCCATGGCTTTCCAAGTTTTTTTACAATTTGCCTTCTCCATCCAATCCGTTGAGAATGTTAGATACTAAAAAAAAAATTGTCTTTAGAGTCTACTTACTTTATTAAAAAAATAAACTCTTTTGAAAATTGATCGCAGCATTAAAACTTTTTTAAAACATCACAAACTTTTTTGAGGAAGTCAATAATAAGAATCATTATCCTAAGACCTAATATGACCAGAGGTTACTTTACAAATATTTTACACACTTAAAATACCTCTGAAACTGATAAACTGTACCCTAGTTACTCGCTCATTGTTTTAATTTCAATGCCAGGTACACAAAGATTTTAATTAATCATTCCTAGATCAGGCATTTTGTATTATTGTCTGCATGTTTCAGTTGTATTGTTTGATAAACAGTTTAAGATTAGACAAGTGAAACTAATATAAAACAGTAGACAATATCAAAAATAATCATAAAAGATTTTTTTTCTGAACCTATGTTGTCCCACTGCTGGGCAAAGGCTTCCCCCATAACCTTCCACTCTTCTCTATGAGGCTCAGAGATATGTGAAAATTGGACAGAGAACTGCTCAGAGTCTGAGCAGTTCTCTGTCCAATTTTCACAAATGCTTTTAAGCTGTCACGCAATAAAGGATTAGTGAATAAAAAATGGTCTAGTTAAAGCAAACTCACTGTTTGAAAGGCACATTGGTTCAATCACACACTGAAAAAATAAAGTATGGTCCATCCATTCAATCTAAAAGTATGTACGATGGCCATTGTCATCACGCTGTCTTTAATTATTTTACCAATATACCAAGTGATTATATTTGTGTCAATTTCCAATTTGATCTTGTTTATAATGATTGCTTATTAATTGACAGCAATAAGTAGTAAAATACTGAGACAAATTCATTAATTTTACTTTGGAATATTTTATAAGTAAGTTTGTCGGACCAACATCACAAAGTGAAGTAGTTTCACTTTAACACATTTTAATAAACTTGAAACAATGTTGTTTGTACTAATACTATGACCTACAAAAGCCCCTACCTATATAGATTAAAATGTAGGTGTACACACACATGGAATAATTTGTAAACCTAAAATAAATATTCAACAATTTACATTGAAATAATTTATTGTTGTACTCATAATGTGAAAGAGTTGTATTTGTTTGAACATATGGTAATCTAATATGAGTTTATTTCAATCTTGTTAGGGAACACACACTTGTAAGGCTGCCCAACGCAATATCCTGTTTGTTAACCATGTAGGCTTGCTTAACGACTAGGCTTTCATTTTATTATTTCTAACAAACCCATAATACTGCTTCGGGTCAACCTAAGTACTCCACAAAGTAAAAATAGTATCAAGTTGCATGTTTTTGACACAACAGTTTATAAGCATGATATAAGTCACATCACATCGTAACTGTTTTATTTAAGCTCCCATTACTCAACAGCGTCGCTAATTTAGCACACCTAGATGTCGCTAGATTGCTCTGACATGTGAGATGTATTGATGTTAACATCTACCTATATCTACTTTTACATGTAGGTACTTTTAATTGGCTATAATCCAATACAAAGTACATTTGGCAACCGGCCAACTATTGGCACTCGCCCTGTTCATCAAACTTCGATTTGTACCTTTTTTCTAATTGGAGTAATGTGTGATATTTAATGTTGTCATTATGTTTGCCTCTGTTCACTTCCTTAATCGCAGTCTGGGATCGGTATATTTTTGTTTCACTGACTAGCTCCCGTATTGTGTTAACTGTATGTTTTGTGTAAACATTCCAATAAATTAGTTGCTTTAATGATAAGAGATACGTTTCACAATACAAATTTATATATATTTGTCAAAGTAAGAAAGGAAGTCCCAAATTCCTTCACGAATTCCGTGTTTCCGCGAGATTAAACTACTTTTTGTTTCACCGACTTCTCTTTTCACGCTACAATTCGTCAATAAACGTAAAAGTGAAACGAAATTCCCGGCATGTAATCAATTATTTACGACCAGATAGTAAATAATTCATAGATTAATCTGCAGTGAAATTGGTCACTGTCAATCGTCACAGTAGTAGCTGGCTGGTTTCTTAGATTATGTTCGCTATTTGTGTCGTGTAAGCGGCGGCGTTGAGCAATAGCATTGTTCACATACTGCAGAAGTCATGATGCTCTGTTGCCAGCACCGATCTGATACAACAAGTCTCTAAAACCGTCTCATTGCAACCCCGATGCGTCTGCCTGCAGCAAAGAATCTCTATGCAGTGACTATTATTGGCGACCAGACAGGAAATCTTTTGTACTATAAATCTCAGCGCGACTACATTAATTACAAGTGCGTGCGCCCGTTGCACAATACTTGCCAATGTAGCAATCCCTTTGGTTATTTTGGACGACAATTTTAATTAAATCAAATGTAACACTTGTTCTAAGTATAACATAGCTTTTGTTTGTTTGCAGGAAGTTGGCAGTATTATTGGCAAAAAAGGAGAGATTGTTAAAAGGTTCAGAGAAGAGGTGAGTCCTATGTCGAAATCATAACTAGTCAAAACCGAACTGTTTCTAATATAACTTTGATAACAAAAAAGAAAATAAAACTTTCTTTCATTAAAAGCAAACTTGCAAAGAACAGCTCGGCTTATCAGCGAAATTCAGCGGTCGATTAATATTTATTAATGTTTTGTTTTCAGTCTGGAGCTAAAATCAACATATCCGATGGATCGTGCCCAGAACGTATTGTCACTGTTACGGGCAACACAAGTGCTATATTCAAAGCATTCACACTTATATGCAAAAAGTTCGAAGAGGTTTGTACGACTTATCATTTAAAATGTTGTTTACTAATATTGATTGATATGAAAGCATTGTTATTATGATGCAACTATTTTCGTATCTTGTACTGCCAAAAAGAGCGAATCATGCGCCAATGTTTACACCGCGGTCGTCACATGATTCCCGAGCTTCATTGGAAAAAATATTGAAATAATATCCCTACATATTTTAACGTAATATGATAAGTACCTTCTAAAAACCACGAGGTTCTCACTTCTGACTCAGTTGGTGTTTGTTGCTACTTGCTCTGAATTCTTGAAGTTTAAACTTCAAGAATTTCTTTGGTTTAAACCAAAACGGGCTGTTGTTTCTTTTATGTAGAAAAAGGAGTTGTTAAAACATTTCCCACATCCCCTGTTCTTTATGTTACATCACAAACGATGGACCACCTCAGCACCTCTTTTCCATTGTGCAACTTACATCCGCTCTACTTTTTTGAAGTTCGAAGCTCATTTAGGGCTTGATGAACTACATGCGTGCGCGTAAGGTGTGTCGGAAGATATCAAATCGGTTGCCATGCGCACACGCTACCATGGAGTTGTATAAATTAGTATCGGTGCGTGTGCGCACACGTCACTCACGCTTTAGTCATCATCTGCCTAGTCGTTTCCATCCATCGACAGCCAGGACCAACGGGCCTAGATCCTCTAGGCCCGTTGGTCTAACTATGTATGTTATAGATAGTAGCCCATCCAGAAATCGACCTTGACAAGCGCAGCCAAGCCTTCAAGATAGATCTTTGCGACTGTTATAATTTAGCCACAAGCTCTTCTCTCTTCCTTCCGCTTTCTACTTAACACATTCGACTGCACCCCCATTTCACAGAGCTCATATGTGCCATACATATTGCAAGTGGGCCCTCAAGGTGGCTCACTGGCATTACTCTTGGGAAAATGTGAGCCCACCAGGAGCATTGAAGGTGGTAACCATGGAAATCATCAACACAACGAAGACCAAAAGAAGCACTCCAGTAGCGTCACTTAGACCATCAGTCTATAAGCCGTCACTTGTAACATTCCAGTGGTGCTCGCAGTTCAATGAAGGCGGCGGCGGCGGGTCGCGCGCTCCCATCACTCTGCGGCTCATCGTGCCGGCCTCGCAGTGCGGCTCGCTCATCGGGAAGGGCGGCTCCAAGATCAAGGAGATCCGGGATGTCACCGGTGCTAACATTCAGGTAAATGACACTATTTTATGATAGGTTGGTGTCTGCAACTCCACGTCCAAAGCGCGTATTTTGTATGACGAGTGAGGGAAGAGAGTACACCTGTGTATGCGCTCACACTATTATATCCTCCGTTATCGCTATCTACTCTCCGCTCTGATTGCCCAGAAAAACTACAGCCGATTGAAAACGGTCAGAACTATTATTATGTCCACCCACATGCCTTTTTACGATAATATATCCTCATGGATATCGTTTCCGTCTGACTAGTGACTACCATGTGTCGGAGGGTCTACCGGCCT